>OY997266.1:391364235-392564235 GCA_963921465.1 Triticum timopheevii | reverse complement strand
AAGGTGGCACATTTCATCCCGGTGAGGACAACTCACACCACTCAGAGACTGGCCAGACTTTATCTTGCCCGTATCGTCTGCCTGCATGGAGTCCCAAAGACTATCATATCTGACAGAGGCACACAGTCCGTCTCTAGATTTTGGGATCACCTACAACAGGCACTGGGAACCCAACTAGCATTTAGTACCGCATACCACCCCCAGACGGATGGGCAAACTGAACGCGTAAACCAAATTCTAGAAGACATGCTAAGAGTGTGTGTCCTCACTTACGGAACCAGTTGGGAAGAAAGCTTGCCATATGCAGAGTTCGCATACAAGAACAGTTATCAAGCCAGCTTGCAAATGGCACCCTTTGAAGCTCTGTATGGGAGAAGATGTCGTACCCCGCTAAACTGGTCAGAAACCAGAGACAGCCACATCTTCGGCCCAGATATGCTCAAAGAGGCTGAGGAGAAAGTTAAGATGATTAGAGATCGACTCAAGACAGCTCAGAGTCGGCAAAAGAGTTATTACGATCGAAAGCATCGGGAAATCAGTTTTGAACCCGGAGAGTTTGTATACCTGAGAGTTTCCCCCATGAGGGGTCTGCAATGATTCAGGGTTAAGGGAAAGCTAGCACCAAGATTCATCGGACCATTCTGTATAGTGGCCCGAAGAGGCACGGTAGCCTACCAGCTAGACTTACCCAAAGATTTATCCGATGTCCACAACGTGTTCCACATCTCGCAGTTGAGGAAGTACGTGAGCAACCCAGAAAAGCAAGTATCACATGAAAACATTGACGTGCAACCAGACCTCACCTACTAGGAGCATCCAATAAAAATATTAGAGGAGTCTGAAAGGAGGACCCGGCAGAAGACCATCAAGTTTTTCAGAGTTCAGTGGAGCAATCACACCGAGAATGAAGCAACTTGGGAAAGAGAGGATTTTCTTCGGACAGAGCATCCACACCTGTTTGAGGATCAACTGAAATATCGGGGATGAGATTTTTCCTAAGGGGGTAGGTGCTGTCACACTCCAATTTTCTTCTTCTGTTGTTTTATTTTCAGCAAGAGCCTTGCTTGGTTTGAAGAAGGTCATTTAAACCCTTCTTAAAAACCTCTCTTCTGAGTTTTCCTTCTCAAAAGCATTTCTTGGATTTAGTTTCTTCTAAAAAGAAATTTTTTGGTTTTGGGCTATTCTCTGGTTTTGATCCATTCTTATTTTTACCATTCCTCTTGTGGTTAAACCCTCCCAAAACCCCTCCTTCCACTTTGGGACAATCCATATTTTCTGTCCCAACAAGTCCAACTCATTTTTTTGGATTTTATTTCATTTATTTCTTTCCCCAAAACAATTCTGTCCTTTATTTTGAGCCTAGGTGATTTGCAAAGCAAGTACCTTAATGCCTTTGAGTTTTGATCTCAACTCAACTCCTCTGGATAGTCCCTGGCACCCACAATCTGGAACCATCAAGATCCACTCTTCTTCTTTTCAAATTTTTTAAATTTCAGCTTCTGCAAGTTTGGACCAGATTTGTCAAATTTGGTGAAATTCATATCTCCACTGCTCCAAAAATTCCACCAAAATTCAGGCAGCCCCCAGTTGCAATGAGAAGCCACTCCACCAAAAATCAGCTCAAGGAAAAATCCCCACATGCCAAAATCATTCTGTCGAACACCTGGCTTGCACTGTTACTTTGCATTTTCAGAAAAATTCAGAGTTTCAGTAAGTTCAGATTCGTCAGAGTCTGGTCACCTGTCAACAGTGCGCCCTGGCGCGTTGCGCACGGCCTCTCCTCCCTGGCCGGAGCGCCGCACGCCCCCTTGGACGGATGCAGGCGTCGGTGGCGGCGAGCCTCGCCGGCGTTGGCAGTTTCTGTGGTGGTTGCGCCACCCGTGGCGGCCAGCGAAGGCCCGAGCCCGCTCGCCACAACACCCATCGCCGCCCATCGTTCCTTGGCCCTCCGCATGGCTCATGCACGCCAGCGCACCCCCGTTGCACCGTCGCCGTGGCCGGCAAGCACAGGGCACGCCCTCTACCGCCGACGGGCCCGCGCCTCCCCGTTCCGTCGAACACCCCCCAAAGCTTCTAATCCTAGTGCGTTTAGTGCCTAATTGGAGCCTGTAGACCTCCATGTTGAAGCTCAACCGATAAACCACCCCGACCAAGCCCTGCGCCGCCGTAACCTTCGCCGGAGAACTCTGTTCACGACCGTCACCTCGGATCGCCTATAAAAAGGGGCCCCGAGCTCGCCCTCGAGCACGCACCCTCCCTGCACCTTCCCAACACTCCGCCAGGCCACTAGAAGGATCTCGAGGAGGTCTCCTCCCCCAACTCCGGCCGCCCCGTTCCGCCTCGGCCTCCACCTCGATTCACTCCGGTGAGGCCGTGCCTGGCGTCCTAACCTCGTCAGCAACCCTCTCGAGCACCCAGGAGTCTAACCCCCACTTCAATTTGCCCTTCGCAGCACTCTTCGGCAAGAGCCAACCCCTCCCGAACCGCCGTCCGCCGGAGCCAGGGCCGCCGTCGAGACAGTGCTCGCTGGCGACCACCACCACCACCCACCGACGCGGAATGATGCACTAAGCACGGAGGTACCACCCGATCCCCTTGCCTCGCCGTGGATCGCCGCCGGCGACCACCGCAGCCCTCGGGCGCCGACGAGCTCCATCTCCCCCTTTTAAATTTTTAAACCTGATGAGTGGGACCTGCCTGTCAGTCTCTCATTCTTATTAAACGAACCGTTTTCTGAAAGCGTATTCTGGCAAAATGCGCTTTCCAGTTTGAACCGTTTTCTGGACTTTTTTGCTTAGCCCCCTGGGAAGTTTCTGTTTCATTACAGAGAGGTCCTTGGACCAAAACACTTATAACTTTTAAACAGAAAAGGATTTTTGAATGATTGTTTTTCTGCACTCTTCAAAATTTTGTCTAGTTTTTTATCAGATTTATTTGAAAAATATTTGGTATATTTCTGTACACCTCACGATATTTACAATAGCGCGTGTATTTTTGTATATCGTAGATACCGAAGGAGGTGACGGAGCCGCGAACTTCACCAAGTTAGAACCTGACTACTCCGAACCAGGCAAGCATGGTTGAACTCTTGATATGATGAGTGTTTGTTGCATGTTTGCATTTAGGAGTTTCATGGCATGTTTATGAACACTTCTTTGAATGTTATATTTCATGCAAAGAAGTGGAAAGTGAGTTTCAGAAATCCATATGTTGTTGGATACATATTTGCATGGCCATGTGATGGCATGAGGATGGGTAAGATGGCAGTGTTGTGGCATGCCAGTCTTATGCCAGTCTATTTGACTTCAGTGTCATCGTAAATCAAGTCACAATCCCATTCATTTCCTTTCCTGTACTGCCACATGTTTTCCGCAAGGAATATGGCTTAGTAAGTTGCAAACCGTTTTCCTGGTACACACCAAATAGAGAGGCCGGGATGAGGGTTCCATGGCCCTGGATTAAAGCCCGTCATCCGGTTAGGGGGCATGGGTGTTTTCGGTTGGGACCGAGAGGGGGGCACCCCTTAGAGCGCGCGTATAGAAATTTGATCCCATGCTATTTGAGGTTGTGACCTCCCCGTCTCAAAGTTTTTCTTGTATGATGTCTAGGATGATTCCTGGCATCGTGAGGTGGAATGGGTGTGTACTGGTTAAATGGGTTTCTACCGAAATACCGTAAACGGAACTAGTCCTTCGTGACTATGGAAATCCGTTGGCTGTGGACAGTTAGTACAAACTCTGCAGAGTCACAAATCCTTTAAATCATCTCGTACATGTCCAAGTACTGTGTTCATCTTATCTTGTCAAATATCAGTCTAAGTGACAAAACTCCGGTGGACTACAGGAGTGTTAAGTCCGGTTAAAAGTTTATTCTTGTGGATGGAATAATCTGATAATTACTTTTGATATAAGCCCTTTGTGTGATGTCGCTCAGACGTCCGATTGTGGTACACTTGATATTTACATCTGATATAAGCCCTTTCTGTGACGTCGCTCAGACGTCCGACTGTGGTACGTTTGTTATTTATTTTCAATATAAGCCCTTTCTGTGACGTCGCTCAGACGTCCGACTGTGGCACGTTTTGTTATTTATTTTCAATATAAGCCCTTTCTGTGATGTCGCTCAGACGTCCGACTATGGCATGCTTGTTATATATTTTCAAATAAAAGCCCTTTCTGCGATGTCGCCCAGACGTTCGACTGTGGCACGCTTGTCTTTTACTTTTTAGTATAAGCCCTTTATGTGGTGTCGCTTAGACGCCCGACTGCGGCATGATTTTTATTTTGTTTACCTTTCGAGGCGTCGCTCCAGACACCCAATCGGTTTCAGTTATTTAGTTTACTCATCATGTCGTGCAAATTCTTTTTATTGGAATGAGCATTATTATTATTTTGCTCATGACGCATTCATGCATGCATTTGTTATATCCTTGGTCCGAACTGTCTTGCGAGTACTTTCAAAGTACTCACCTGGCTTGTTGATTTGGCCAGATGTTGATGAAGGCGATCTCATGGATGAAGAGTTTGATAGCGAGTCCGACGCCTAGAGGAGTCCCAGTTAGTCCCGTGCGATTCTGCATTTGGTCACTGTATTATATCTGTTTCCGCCACCCCAGAAATAAATTCACCGAGCCTCACCTCGACGCTCGATGAGCTGCCAGTTTAGAAGTCAAGTTATCCACCACCACTTTTATCTCGAGCTAGTAGCATGTCACCACACATCTGTGTCATAACCGCCCTTATGTATAATATTGGCGTGTTTGTAATAAATTGTTGAGCATCCTCAGCTCAACCCTGTAATATATTTGATGCTACTGGTCTTCTGTATTCAAGTATTTGTCTACCAGTAAGGATAACTCTTCCTATACTGGAATCAAGAGATCGATTTTCTCAATAAGTATTTTATTGAAAAACCGGTCATGACACAACCCAAGCCCGCTTGGGGTTCTTCCATGCGTGCCAGAGCCATCTTAGCCGTAGCGCTCTACCATACTTCTGCAAGTCAAAGATGCCAAGGCCACCATGTTCGATCGGGGTGAAAACCTTGGCCCAATTAACTTTGCATTTACCCCCGGTGATCACCTCATCATGCGCCCAAAGGAATTTTCATCTCGACTTGTCAATCTCCTTTAGAAGCTTCTTGGGCACCCGTAGAGCGGTGAGGGTAAATGTTGGCAGAGAAGTCAGGACCGCACGGACCAGAACACGGCATCCTGCAATTGTTAGGAGCTTCATCTTCCATCGTGCCAGCCAAGCTCATATGCGCCCAATAATGAATTGGAAGTGCACCAGCCCGAGTCTTGATGGTGCAATTGGCAGCCCAAGATAGGTTATCGGGAAGGGCTTCGTTTGTCCTCCAAAGCTCCATAAAACCTCAGCCATGTTGATATCCTCACAGCGGATGGGCATCGCAGACGATTTACTGAGATTTATCTTGAGACCTGTTGTCTCCCCAAAGCCATGCAGAATGCTCATGAGGGCCTCAATCTCCTCAGCAATCGGATTAGCAAAGAGGACAACATCGTCTGCGTAGAGGCTGACGCGTAACTTCAAATCCCTTCCTTACAGAGGGTTTATGACGTTTCTCTCTGCTGCCAGCTGAAGCAGTTGCAATGGATTGATTGCCAGGATGATAGCAGCAGGGAGAGGGGGTCTCCCTGCCGCAGCCCTTGTTGATGTAGCAATTCCGCTCCAGGCACTCCATTGAGCATGACGGCCAAGCTGGAAGAAGATAGAAGTAAGGCGATCCAGTCTCTCCATCTGGCGCTGAACCCAAGGTTCTGAAGCAACTCAAGAAGGTACTCCCAAGACACGCTGTCAAAAGCCCGGGTGATGTCGAGCTTTAGCAGAATCGCCGGGGTTTTCCTTCTGTGCAGCAGCTTGACTCCATTGTGCACATACATGAAACTATCATGCATGCATTTTGATTTCAGAAATGCAGTCTGTGCTAGGGAGATGATGTCGTTTATCACTCTGGATAGCCTGATGGGGAGAACTTTTGTGATGAGCTTGGCTACGGAGTGGATGAGGCTGATTGGTCGATAGTCTGCAACACTTGCCGCACCCTTCTTCTTTGGTAGTAGCATCACCAGAGCCGTGTTGAGCTCGCTATAACCCTGTCCAGCTAGACTGTAGAACTGCTCAAAAGCCAGCATGATATCATCCTTGATAAATCCCCAATACTCCCGGAAGAACATAGCGCTGAAACCATCCGGTCCGGGAGCTCTGTCCGTCGGCGAATCCTTGATTGCAGCCCAAACCTCTTCTTCAGAGAAAGGATTGTCAAGCCCAACAGCTGGCACCCAGGGGGAGCTGCATCTGCTGCCAGTCTAGAGTCCTTCCGCACGGACCCCACACACCCAGAATTGCAGCAAAATGATTGTTGATCACCTTGGCCTTGTCCTCATGGGTCAGCATGAACTGCCCCTGGTGCAGGATGGAGTGGATGAAGTTTTTGCATTGTCTAGATGCCAGTTTCGCATGGAAAAACTTTGTGTTTGCATTAGCGAGCCGCAACCCCCGCGCCCTTGCAGCCTGTTTTTTAGAGGCCTTCTCGATCGCTGCCAATCCTAGCAGCCTGATTTTCAGAAGCTTTCTCAAGTGGTGCTCTGCCTCTATCAGTGATCGGCTCTCCTGTGCAACATCCAGCCGAAGGATCACCTCGGTTGCAATGTGAAACTGCAGCTTAGCATCACTGAACATGGCTTTGCTCCAAATTTTCAGGTCTCTGGCTATCCGTTGCAGCTTGATCTTCAGTCTTGTGAATGCACATCCATGGGCTACCGGCCGATCCCAAGCTTCCTGCACAGTCTCGTGAAAGCGAGGGAAGCGGGGCCAGAACTCTTCAAATCTGAATCTCGCTAGGCGCCGCGGGGAGCTAGCAGAAGTTTGAAGTAGCGGGCAATGATCGGAGCATGCAGTCGATGCAGCAGTCAGCATACTATTAGGGAAGATTGCCTCCCAGTTCATGTTGCAGAAAAACTTATCGATGCTAGCAAGCACGGGGGTTTTGCGCTCGTTCCTCCAAGTAAACCTTCTAGTCTTGCACCTAATTTCTTGAAGCTCGGCTGCGTCTAACGCATTTCTAAACCTACCCATCAGTCGTCTATTTAGATTAAGGTTATTTTTGTCGCGCGCCTCGTAGATGATATTGAAATCACCAGTTAACAACCACGGCTCCAAGGGGGGGGGGGGGCTAACCTAGCTAGTTCAGCGAGGGAATTATCCTTTCTGGCATCATCGGCCGGGCCGTATACAATTGTTAGCCAGAAGGAAGTAGCGGACCGAAGCAGTGTTACTTTGGCCATTATTGCAAACTGGCCAACCGCACTGGAGACTACTGAAACTACATTCTATCCCAGAAGATGGCGGCACCTCCCCTGGTGCTGATCGTAGGGAGCACGACGCAGTCTTGGAGCTAATGGCCGCCTACATCTCTGACGAGGCTTGGATTCCGGTCTTCGATCTTGGTTTCTTGCAAGAAGAGGATCGCTACTTTGTGCGCAGATACTACTTCTCTGATCGCCTCCCGTCTAGCTGGCATATTCATGCCACGCACATTCCAACTCATGATCGGGCAATGGTTGTCACTCATGGGGGAAACCAGATTTTCTCCGACAACAAATACTTTTACTATGAACAGCACAGGCGAAGAACAACACACACCATCGTGCAGAGGAGCGCCAGTCGCCACCAATTGCCCCAAGATTAGACTGGCACCTATCTAACCTACAAACCAACTTACTAGACATAGAAACTAACCCTAACTCAGACCGGCAGAAGGCCGGCTGTTGCCGGAGACTAAACCTAACAGAGACTAACATAATCAAACGGGGGTCGCAGGGGCAGCATCTTCAGTTCCAGCCATGGCCGCTGCAATGCGGAGTGCAGCCGGGTCCAGGCAGGTGAGATTGGCAATCACAGTGATGTGATCGTTAGTGAGCGGCTCCTTGAACTTGCGGATCAGCGCAACAGCGGCCTCCAGCGTCATTTCCTCCTCCTTGCCCAGCAGACCCATGTCTCTGACAAGCCTCATGGCAGCGTGTTGTGCCACTTGCACCGACGTCTAGTTGGCCGCTTTCCGAACACTGTGGCGGGTGGGCACAACAGTGACCCTTGTCTTGGGCGGCGTCGATGCCCTGCGTGCCACCGGAGTAGGGGGCACAGGGATGAGAGGCGGCGGAACTTGCTGGAAGAGGGGTGGTGAGGTGGCGCCGTTGCCATCATCGACGGCAACCTGGAGCTAGCAAACCTGCTGGGAGACAGCCTGGAGTTGTAGCTTGATCTGCGCCATCCGCAGCGGCCTCTGCCGGAGTAGGCTGCCGAGCAGAGCTTGCCCCAGGCCATCCGGGGAGAGCTGGCCGGCCAGCTTGCATTGGTCGTTGAAGTCGGGCAGAGTGGTAGTGACCTGGACCACCAGGGCATCCATCTCAGCACTCATGCAGTCGAACACCGGGGGTGGGGAGGGGACGTGAGCAACCCCGGCGAAGAAGGCGGCGATCGGGTCGTCGTCTCCTGAGCGCGCCATCACAACAGAGGGAAGCGGGAGCAGAGCGTGCAACAGGGGCACTGGGGCCGCGGGGGACTTGTCTGCGTGGCGGACCGATGCCTGGCAGCAGCGCGAGCTCTCCGTCAGGCACGGGGCGGATGGTGAGCGGCTGCGGCGTTTGGACGAGGAGACCCTCTGCGACGTCTCCCGGCTCGAGCGCCCGAGACCCAGGAGCGTGTCCCGCCACGACCTGCGCCCACCGCAGCCGTCCTCGCCGTCTTCCCGCCTTGGGCCGCCAAAGGGCAGTCCCCAGCAGCCGGAGTCCACCACCGGGGCCAGCCGCTTGTCCTTCTTTGGGTCCCTCTGGCCGTCCTCCACGTGCTTTCTCCAAGAGCCAGGGTACACCCTAGGCATGGGGTGGTCATCCTTGTCGTCCGAGTCGGAGGGGATGCTACTCTGCACTGAGGCGGGGGAGCACAGTGGGTATGGAGTCCAGTCCCCCACCAGCTCCACATGGATCAGCAGGTCGTGGCGAGAGGCCATGGGCGGTAGAGGCCCGGCGCGGCCCGGCGGGGAGTGGCCGAGAATCTCTCCAACACGTCCGGCGCCGCGTTGCAGACGTGTGCTTCGTCGGGATCAGGGCAGCATCCCACACCCACACCCAACAAGCGAAGGTCTTGGTGTGGTCGCACTTGTGGGTGCGGCTATCCAGCTGGTCGACGCGACAACCCAGTGCCTCCTCCACACCCTCGAGCGACCAGAATTGTTGCAGCAGGTTCTCGATGACGATCCGCGCGTGGTGGTAGAACTGCTGGATGGCCGCGTGGT
Organism: Triticum timopheevii; assembly: GCA_963921465.1. Taxonomy (NCBI): domain Eukaryota; kingdom Viridiplantae; phylum Streptophyta; class Magnoliopsida; order Poales; family Poaceae; genus Triticum; species Triticum timopheevii. The sequence continues at coordinate 392,554,920 of OY997266.1, read as the reverse complement.
CATCTTCATGCCAGCGCCTGATGAAGAACTTGACCCCATCCACAGTGATGGAGCCGAGCTTGAGGACGTCGTCGTGGTGCACCGGAAGGTCGAAGATGATGAAGAAGTCCTTCGGTTGGTGGCGCGTGATGCGCAACTGTGCGGCGGGATGCGCAGCTGGGCCTCCTGAGCCTGTCCAACCGCCATGGGGCTCGTGCCGCGCGCGCTAGTGTGGCCCGCCGCGGTGAGCATGGCGGAGAGTCGGCGAAGCTTGGCGACGGCGTGCTCGAGCGCAGGCGAGGAGACGACCACCTTGCAGCTGTTCCTCGGGCGACGCAAGGGGTCGATGGTGTGCTCCATGGCAAAGGCGGGGGGGGGGGGGGGAGGCTGGGCCGCTGGTGGTACGGGGAAGCAGATCCACTCTCTCACCGGCACCCTGACGGGGGTCGGGCCAAGCCGATTCCATTCTCTACCGTAATGGCCCGGGCGCTTGCAGATGATGCAACAGAGGGGATCACGACAGTCTTTTCTACGGTTGAGCTCACTGAGGTATATGAAACACTTGCCTTTGAAGCGGCTTAAGAAGGCGGCGCGGCCAGGGTCCGAATTGAAGCCGGAGCGCCGGTCCGGACGAGGTGCCTGCCACTGCCTCCCATTGACCAGCAGCTCCTTTTACGCCCGCCGATTTCCCCGGGACAGGACCTCCGTCCAGCCACCGCCCACCTCCGCCGGAGAGGTATTAAGGCTCTGGTCAGGCACCACCACGATGGATTTAAGCCGCTGTCGGTCCGAGGGGGGCATTGCGCCCTGGCCAGCGGAAACCGGGGATGCGACCTGACCCGATCCGTCACCGTGGGGCGACGAGCGTGGCGGAGAAGCCGCAGCCAGAGGGGACGGGGTGCAGCCCGAGCACTCGCCCCGGAGCAGCAAGCGTGGCGGAGAAACCAGATCTGGGACGGAGCGAGGGCGCGGCGGATTGGGACATCTAAAGGACCGCGGGGCACAGGGGGAAGCATGGGCGCTGCCGCTGGAGCTGGAGCGGGAGGAGCGCGGCCAACCCATGTTGGAGGAGGAGTCACTGCCGAAGTGGGCAGGGGCTGGCGCTGGTGGCCGCCGCGGCCGGAGTGACAAGCGGCGCGGCGGGAGAGGGCTAGGCGCGGGACCTGAAATATTTTGAAGGTGGCGTCGATGCAGCTTCACACGTTCGCAGACGCAGTTCTGTCCCGCCTCTGCCCGCTCCACCGCCGTCACCATCACCACTCTATGCCGGCTTCTTTTTTCTTGGCGCAAATACGTGTTCAAATCAGGAAGCGGTTTCCATCGTGGTAATTGAAGGCGTCGTTGGTGACAAGGTGCTAGCTAATGTAGCATAGACAGTACTCCTCGTCCTGTTAGCTCGTTGGTAGGCCTCAAAAGGAGGACTCGATTGGTTAATCACGGAAATGCCTAATTATAACGTTCTGCGCTTGGCTGGTGTCCCATCAAGTACTCCCTCCGTCTCAAAATAGTTGAGTCACTTATTTTGGGACGAAGGGAGTAATAGATAATTTAGGTGATGATTTATCACCAGGTAACATACAGTACATATGATTCATGACAAATGTACGTCCAAGTAGTAATCGATTGACCCATATTGTGTCGTATTTTATATGCTTTGGATAAACACATGATGTGGGCCTAGGCCCTAGGGATGTGCTTACCAGCGCTACATTGCAACACAAGACTAAATTAAAGGATACACCACAAATTACAAAGTCAAATGAGCCTTTTTTATTATTATTTTCGATGGGAGCTAAGCAGTCAGCATCAATGATCGTGCCAAAAGCAGATGAGAAGGAAAGCAATCCCAAACCCCATCATCATAAACTAAAAGTGTCGACCCTATGTTGAACATCTCGACGCACGGCACCTTGTGATAAATTAATCTTCTCACGACGGGGCCGGCGGACACATAGTGAATCACACGAGCAATTATAGGCACCAGTTGGCCACACCTATGTTGTCCATGCACCCGGAATGATGAGGTAGCCGTGCGTCCATGCATGCCGTGGCGCGCACAATTCCGAAGCCAACCACACCACGGGAAGAAAACCAGTGCTGGTACGGGGCGGGAATTAACGACTTTGACTTTTGACGGCACGGGGAACGGATTGCACCGATGACAGCGAGCCACCGACGGCCCTTGGCGGCTCTCTGTCGCGCTCACCGTCCGCGGCAGAGCCGCAGGCGCGCGGGGCTAAAATTAGCCTTTCTCCTCTCGGGCGCGACGTGGATCCTACGTGGGGGGACGGAGGCGCTCGAGGCCGGCCACTACGTGCGATGCGAGACCACCCAGCCAGCACATGACATCTTTTTTTCGAGAGTACAGCACATGACATCTGAAAAGGACTCACATGGGGTGCCGCCCCTCCCACGACCGAGGCTGTCTGGTATTAGTGGCCTGCGCGTACAAATGTGCGCATGATACTGTGCGCGAGGTTTCGTCACCTCGTGTCTACAAGATTTACTATTAGCCTATAGGGATCCTCTTGGACTGGTCACTAGTGACCTGCATAGTTGTTTTTAGTCTATGTTGATGCCCTAATGAGTAGTAACATATGTGTTGTATTAGGCAAGCGTTATTTTATTTTGATGTAGATTTATTTTGTTTCAAAGTGTGTTATGTTACGACAACATATTATGTTATCATAAACATCTCGCGGGGATCCGCTGGCCAAGAAGCCCAGATCCTTCGCGGAGCATATGGTGGCAGGGGATTGGGACTGGCAGATCTCCCAGGCGGGGGATGACGATCTCATTGTGGTTTTCTCGTTCGCGGAGCTTCTGCACATGGCAAGATCAAGTGGTAAGGTCTTCTTGTCAATCAATGACATCACCGCTCGAGTCAGAGATATGGTGCATGAGGAGATCCCTTCTATGGTGATGGCTGAGGCATGGGTGCGTCTCCATGGCATCCCAAGAAGCACTGTAGGATGGATCGCATCAAGGAAGCATTCAAGATGTTGGGTCGTCCGATTGTGGTCGACGAGCTCTCCCTCATTAGGTTGGGACCGTTGAGGGTGAAGCTGGTGTGCAAGGCGCCAGAGAAGCTGAACGTCACGGTTGAGGTGTGATTTAACCATGAGGGCTACCAAATCAAGGTGGAACTGCAACGGCTCCCTCGGCGGCTGGGGGAAGGTGGCGCGTCTAGGTCGGGGCCTTCTGCACATCAAACCCCAAGCCTACCTGACAAGTCTGGGCAGCACCAGCCGGGCGCCAACTCCACCAAAAGCAGTAGGGGCGACGCCAACGCAGAGAAGCAAGCCAAGCAAGCTCCGGCTGCGACAAAGGGAGGTCGGGGCCTCCAGCGCGGCCACGGCTGGGCAAGATGTGGTGATAGGGGGACAGGAAGAGGACCTCGAGGACATCATTCAAGACACGTCTATCGACACGGAAACTTGGGACAAGTTGGGCATCTCCGGGAGAGATGACCTGGTGATGGCAACGTAGGATACGACAGTCAGCATCCCTCCCCTTGCTCGCTCGCTGGGGTCGTCGTTCGATGAGTACGGCTCCAACCTTCCTGCCCCTGTCCAGCTTGCGGTCACTTCGGTGGCGAAACCCGGGGCCATCCAGCCCTCCTCCCCGGTGCTTGGAGGGGTGGTGGATTTGGGTTGTGTGCTTAATGAAGATTCTGATCTCACTCCAGCGTTGGGGCGTCGCGGATCGAGTGGCTCCAGCAGGCAACACAAGAAAACAGCGGGGCGGAAGTGAGGGCCCAATGCTATGGCGCCAGTGGCTCCTGGGCCGGTGGAGGCGATGCGTGGTGAGCTCGGTGCGGTGTTGGTGGCGTCCGGCCCCTCCATCAAGGCCAAGCACTCCAAAGCGACCCCCGTGGTGCAACGTGCTCCTAGTGTGCGCGCCAAAGCCAAGCTAGGGGACATGACGTCCCTAGAGAGTGCCAAGCTGCGTGCGGCTGACAAGAATATGGATGTGGCAGGTAACCCAACTCCCTCCTTTAGGATTCTGAATGCGTTTACAGATGATCATCTTGTTTTGATCCTGCATGATAGTGGCGTTGCGGTTGAATCCTCCTCTGAGGATATTATCTCGTTAGTTCGTGCGAGGGAAGATGCTCAGGCCGCTCTTGTTGTTGCTACTGCTCGGAGTGCGGCAGAGCAGGCAACGGCCAAGCCGGTCATGGCACTAGTAGGGGCTGGTGCGGACCTTGCGTCCAATGAGGGGGACGAGGCTAGGGCAGCCTTGGACGCCCCTTCTTCTAGCCGTGCGCCGGCGAGGAAGAAAGTGGCCAAAGCGGTGACCTCCCGAGGTGTCCGCCTTCGCAATCGTATATTATAATGCGATACATCTTATGGAATATCCGCAGATGCGGCCATGGGGGCCGACGGACGCAACTTAGAGAGTACATGGCCAAAGAACGCCTCGATTTCGTGGCATTGCAGGAAATGATCAAAGCCGACTTCACGTTTAGAGATCTTCTTGCGTACGATCCCCTGCAACATTTTGATTGGTCCTGGATTCCCCCCTCTGGCCATTCGGGTGGTCTTCTTATGGGTTGTAATCGTGATGTATGTGATGTAATTCTTTGGGAGTCTGGTGTTTTATTTTTAGTAGCAACTTTTTGACGTCGTGGTTCTGGACTCACCTGGGTGATTGTGAGCGTTACGGGCCGGCTGACCATGCAAGGTCGGCTGAATTCTTGGGTGAGATTACGGCCCTGGTTGGGGGACAAAAAAGCGGTTAACCTGCCACTAGTTGTGGGCGGGGATTTTAACTTGATCCGCGCAGGGGCGGACAAGAACAATGGCAATATTGACTGGGCAAGGGTGTCCCTTTTCAATAATGCGATCGCGGCTGTCGCGTTGCATGAAATTGCTCGGTCTAGGGTGAGGTTTACATGGACTAACAAACAACATTCTCCTGTTTGCTGTGTGCTCGACCGTGTCTTTTGTACTGGTGATTGGGAGGTCCTCTTCCCTCTCTGTACCTTAGTTGCCGAGACACACATAGGATCCGACCACGTCCCGTTAATTCTATCCTCTGGGGAGGACAACGCTAGGCCCAGTAGAAGATTCCTCTTTGAAACTGCTTGGCTTGAGGCCGAGGGTTTCGCCCAACTGGTTACGGATCACTGGGAGCTGATTGGGAATCAGATGGGCTGCCAAAGAGGCCCCGTAGAGTTCTGGACCTCTGCGGCGGCAGCGGCCCTCAAGGCCTTAATTCGGGGCTGGGGGGCTAACCATGGCAGCGAGTCCAAGAGAGAAAGGGAGAGGCTAGTAGAGGAGATCACATTCCTTGATGTGCAGGACGACTCCAGGCCTTTCTCTGAAGATGAATGGGCGCATCGATACTCTCTGGAAAACCAAGTGTTGGCAATCCTGAGAGCAGAAGAGGAATATTGGCGCCATAGGGGTGGTGTCAAGTGGGTCACGAAAGGAGACGCAAATACTGGCTACTTCCATGCATACGCCAATGGCCGAAGCGCAAAAGTTCTATTCCGAGACTTCAATCAGAGAATGGACTCCTAGTGACCCAATGCGAGATTGTGAGTCATATTTATGATTTCTTTACTGGGTTGTTGGGTACAGCCGAAGAGAAAAGGCTCAGGCTCCAGGAGGATTTGTGGGATCTAACGGAGAAAGTGTCTCGCCAGGAAAATGATGCCCTTGCATTGTCTTTCCTGCCGCAAGGAATTGATAGGGCCCTTGCTGACATGAAGAACGACACGACTCTAGGCCGGATGGGTGGCCGGTGGAGTTCTTCACGTAGTTCTGGCCTGTCTTTAGAGACCTTTTTCATGCGATAGTGAACGGCTTCACGGCACGGTAGACATATCCCGCCTCAACTATGGCGCCATTTGCCTGGTCCCTAAGGAGAAAGGGGCGGACGCCATAAAGTTGTTTTGCCCAATTACCCTCATTAATGTGCCCTTCAAGATTTGCTCTAAGGCTTACGCCACTAGGTTGGCTCCTATAGCTCAAGGAACTATTCTTAAGAGCCAAACAACTTTTCTCAAGGGGAGAAATATCCTAGAAGGCCCAATAGCGCTTATGGAAATAGTTCATGAGCTTAAACGAACTAGGAGGCAGGGAATAATCCTTAAACTGGACTTCGAGAAAGCCTACGACCGCGTGAACTTGGAGTTTGTGTGGGAGGTCCTCCTCAAAAAGGGTTTTGAGGCGGGATTCATTCATCGAATCATGAACCTCATCACCGGTGGCCACACCGCGGTCATAATCAATGGCGAGATGGGCAAGTTTTTCCACAACAAAAAAGGCCTAAGGCAAGGAGACCCCATCTCTCTACTTGTTTTTAACTTTGTTGCGGATGCCTTGTCAACCATGATCACCATAGCCAGGGCGGCAAGGCACATTAAAGGGCTGGTGTCTCATCTCATCCCGGGAGGGGTGACCCACCTCTAATACGTCGATAACACATTACTGTTATTTGAACCCGACGACCACATCATTGCTTCGATCAAGCTCTTGTTGCTATCCTTTGAAATTCTTTCAGGATTAAAAATTAACTTCCTTAAAAGTGAGGTCATTACCATGGGGATGGACGACCAGGATAGCATGCGCATTGCCAACCTACTTAATTGCAAGCTAGGGAGCTTCCCAATTAACTACTGGGCCTTCCGATTTCTCAGAGGAATCTGTCTATCATTGAGTGGGACCCACTTTATGGGAAGGTGGCAAATAGAGTTAGCCCATGGCGCGGGAGATTTATGTCCTCTGCCGCTCGGCTGATTCTTACAAACTCAAGCCTCTCCTCCCTCCCCTTGTTTACCATGGGGATGTTTCTACTAGCTGACGGAGTGCACACTTGGCTTGATACCCTTAGATCTAGGTTATTTTGGGAAGGAACTAGGACCAAGCGCAAATACCATTTAGTTAAATGGGCTGCGGTTTGTAGACCAAAAAAATTTGGGGGCCTGAGTATCACCTACTCTTCACCGAACTAGTGCACCTATACAATTTACCATTATATTTGGTGTGTTGGGGACACAAGAGACTCTTTGTTATTTGGTTGCAGGGTTGTTTGAGAGAGACCATCTTCATCTTATACCTCCCACGGATCTATAAACCTTAGGTCATCTACTTGAGGGAAATTTGCTACTGTCCTACAAAACTCTGAGCTTGGAGGCCAACACGAGACTACAAGAACAAGTTGCATAGTAGACATCATGGGTACCGGTGCGTGCACATACACATGCGGGGGCACTAGCGCTAGCACGTACACGAGCTCGCGCGGGTCTGTGGGGACCTTCTTGATGCCCGCGGCTTCCAGCGCTACGATGGTGCTAGATGACCAGCTTGTCAATGCCATGGGGATGGTCGCTGGTGCGGGCACCGGGATGGCAGCTGGGACGGATGCGGGGGCAGCATCCGTCGCAGACAGCTCGTTCATGACCATGTCCATGAGGCCCCATTCCTCCTTATTTTCTATCTCCTCTGGCTCGGAGTTGACTTCACCAAACCGAAAGACTAGTGGTAGATGATCCTTGTGCGCCATGGCGTAGGTGGAGGTATGGGAGATAGGATTTGGGCGAGAGGGGAATGGGAGGCGAAGAGTAAGGTGATACATCCATTTTGCATCATGCTTCTATATCATTATTTATTGCATTATGGACTGTTATTTCACTTTATGGTACAATACATATGCCTTTTCTCTCTTATTTCACAAGATTTACATGAAGAGGGAGAATGCCGACAGCTGGAATTCTGGACCGGAAAGGAGCAAATCTGAGATGCCTATTCTGCACAACTCCAAAAGTCCTGAAAATTTATGGAGAATTATTTTGGAATATATTAAAATATTGGGCGAAGAAAATACCAGAGGGGACCCACCTGGTGACCACAAGCCTGGGGGCGCGCCCCTAGGGCTTGTGGGCCCCCTGTCAGGCCTCCGGTGCCCCTCTTCTACTATATGGTGCCTTTTGACCTAGAAAAAAAATCAAGAGAGAGCTTTCGGGACGAAGGGTTACCGTATCGAGGTGGAACTTGGGTAGAACCAATCTAGGGCTCTGACAGAGTTGTTCTGCCCGGGAAGCTTCCCTCCCGGAGGGGGAAATCAAAGTCATCGTCATCAGCAATGATCCTCTCATCGAGAGGAGGTCAATCTCCATCAACATCTTCACCAGCACCATCTCCTCTCCAAACCCTAGTTCATCTCTTGTATCCGATCTTTGTCTCAAAACCTCAGATTGGTACCTGCGAGTTGCTAGTAGTGTTGATTACTCCTTGTAGTTGATGCTAGTTGGTTTATTCGGTGGAAGATCATATGTTCAGATCCTTAATGACAATTATTACTCCTCTGATCATGAACATGAATATGCTTTGTGGGTAGTTGCGTTTGTTCCTGAGGACATGGGAGAAGTCTTGTTATAAGTAATCATGTGAATTTGGTATTCGTTCGATATTTTGATGAGATGTATGATGTCTTTCCTCTAGTGGTGTTATGTGAACGTCGACTAGATGACACCTCACCATTGTTTGGGCCTAGGGGAAGGCATTGTGAACTAATAAGTAGATGATGGGTTGCTAGAGTGACAGAAGCTTAAACCCTAGTTTATGTGTTGCTTCATAAGGGGTCGATTTGTATCCATATGTTTCATGCTATGGTTAGATTTATCTTAATTCTTCTTTCGTAGTTGTGGATGCTTGCGAGAGGGGTTAATCATAAGTAGGAGGCTTGTACAAGCAAGGATTGCACCCAAGCACCAGTCCACCCACATATCAAATTATCAAAGTAACGAGCATGAATCATATGAGCGTGATGAAAACTAACTTGACAGTAATTCCTATGTGTCCTCAGGAGTGCTTTGCTTGATATAAGAGTTCGTCCAGGCTTGTCCTTTGCTATAAAAAGGATTGGGCCACCTTGTTGCACCTTTGTTACACTTGTTACTTGTTACCCGATATGAAATATCTTATCATAGAACTATATGTTACTAATAATTTCAGTGCTTGCAGAAATACCTTGCTGAAAACCGCTTGTCATTTCCATCTGCTCCTTGTTGGGTTCGACACTCTTACTTATTGAAAGGACTACGATAGATCCCCTATACTTGTGGGTCATCATAAGGCATCCTATATTAAACAACAGCTCAGGCACCATTAATGGAGAGGTTGATAGCGAGGCGGGCGGCGATGGAGGTCAAAGGGCCCACTTCCTAGTGAGCCTACGTAGCATACTACTCGCATGCTTCCCAGTGAGCCTGCGCAGCGGAGGACTGCTCACTTGCCTCCCGATCAGCCTGCACTGCGGACTGGGCTCACGCCTCCCATCTACTCAAGCAGCTGCCCGCACGGCACCTCCTAGCTAATAAAGTGTGACGCATGGTGGCACGTGAATGGTTAGCAGGACGCCCATGATTTAAATTATACAAACATTTGAGATAATAATGTGTCAACTATTTGTTTCAAAATGCCTGTGTTGGCTGTTAATTCATGTGCTTTCTCTCAAATTGGACACGAAAATACCACAACATGTTTGTGTCATTTCTTGATATCATGCCAAGTTTCATGAATTATAGACGAGTTTTGGATTTACATGGATTTAGAAACTTAGTTTCTGAATGTTTGCGGCCGAGCGACGAAGACTAGGTGTTTGAAATTCATTCTTATTTCTTGCATGGGACCAAAATATGCACACAAGGACACATATATGATTTTTCAATCCATTTTTGGTGCACTGGAGCGTAGGCATGTAGTTCAAATTTATATTATGCACATACAATGCATATAGAACTCAATTAATGTGTAAAAATGTCCAAACAAACCCTGAATAATTCCAAATTTTAACACGACACTTCTGTTGGTCTATGTTGCATCTAGAAAAAAAATTAAAGGCGAGAAGAGGCAACGAATGTCGTTTCGTCTACAAAGGTGACACATTCCCTACCAGAACCGCGAGGCTTCTTGTGAGAAACTTTGGTTCGTGAGAAGCTTATACGAAACCTGCCCCAGATAGGACAGAACATTTACCACAGCATGTTGGTGCCATTCTATGATACCATAACAATTTTCATGAACTTCAGACGAGTTTTAGATTTACTAGAATTTCAAAATCGAGTTTCTCAATGTTTGTGTCTGAGCCGGGAAGCCTAGGTGTTTGAAATTCAGTCTCATTTCTTGCATGGGACCTAAGCATGCACCCAAGGACACATATATGATTTTTCAACCCATCTTGCTGCACTCGAGCATGTGCCCGTAGTTCAAATTGGAATTATGCACATAAAATGTCTAGAAAACTGAGCTAATGTATAAAAATGTCTAAACGAACCCTGAATAACTCCAAAATTTAACTAGACACTCTCATTGGTTGTCGGTGGAAAAGGACACCTATGGGATCACAAGAATCTCTACTACGGTTGCAGGGCGCGAGGTCGTGAGAAGAGCGGGATCGGCAGTCAGTACAAACACTCAGGTCGTTTACCCAGGTTCGGGCCGCAAGGATGCGTAACACCCTAGTCCTGCTTTGGTGTGTATATCTGTGTTCTTGTAGTTCTTGAGCTAGTTATAATGAGCGTAACTTGTCCAAGGGTCTGAATCCTTCTCCTGGATGCCTTGGGCCTCCTTTTATAGTCAAGAGGATCGCCACAGTGGCACACAGGAGGTGGCATCGGTGTACTGTGGCTAAGCCTATCGCTTGCCATTACGGGACAAGACGCATTTAATGCGCCCCCTAGGTGTCCCCCTTACTTTACCGCCGCCTCACCCTGCCTTGACACGCGCCCGGGCCAGCGAGGCGGTCGGTGCCATGTAGGCTGGCAGGCTGCTGAGGTGGCGCGGTGGTAGGGCCTTCATGAAGATTTGCATGCCACCACGTCGGCGTGTGCTGAGTTGGCTTGGAAGCCTAAGCCGACACGCAGGTGCCTGCCTAGCTGGTGGGCTGGCAGCTGGATGGGAGTAGCGGTGGAAACTTGGTGGGCGCGGGCCCGACTGTGGCCCCGCGGATGTCCTCGGCAAGGGCCTTGCCGGGGCCCCGGCAAGGGTATTCCCGTGGCGTTGTGGTCGTCCTCGGCAAGGATCTTGCCGGGGGTCTTGTGGGTTTCCTCGGCAAGGATCTCGCCGAGGTTCGCCGTCTTTTAATCCTCATTATCTGACTTGGAGTGTTTCTTGTCTTCACAAAGATCTGCATGCCATCACGGAGGCACCTCCTGAGCCTTGGTCCCAACGTGGTTGGAGATGTTGGAAAACTTGGGGCTCAAGGGTGGTGCGCCCCGCTCGCATTGGGCAAGCTGCCTCAGCAAGGTCCTTGTCGGGGCCGCGGTGGCCAGCCCGGCAAGGGTCTTGCCAGGGGATCCCACCTCGCCCTTTTGTTCTTTGTGTCTCTGTCTTGGCGTTGCTTTGACCGCCTTGCGGCTTTGACTCCTCCCTCTGCCCTGCCGAGCACAGCCGTGGGCGCGTCTCTGATTGCCCGTGCACAAATAAAGGGGTACAAAGGAGTGCCCCTACTTTAGTACACCGACAGGAGCCCCGGGGCCTGGGCCACACATAAGCGCAACGCGTTGTTGGGCCAAGCCCAAAACGGTGCGCGGGAAGACGGGACGGTTTTTACCGCGGTAACTTTTCATCCGCTGCGCTTCCCCACGACCCGCGTTGAATGCGTGACGTGGGGGTCGTGCGTGACATGGGGGGCATGCGTGGCGCGGTTGCTGCAGGCATGCGTCAGGTCAAAATTAATGGGAAAGAGGCGGCTCAGGTCTTCCCCATAAAAAGGAATAACCGCGGGTGCGCGGCTTGTTTACCCCCTGTGCTTTCCCCAATCTTGGCATCGCCATCCTCATCTTCTTCCTCCCCAAGCTCCTGCTCGCTGCTGCCGTGCCCCCTGCTGCCTTCGATCTCTCGCCCTCTTCCAAACCGCCATGGCGGCAAAATTTGGCAAGGGCAAGGGCGTAGCCAAGGACACGAAGAGAAGGAGACGCCGGAGAGCGAGGCGGTGGGGCGGCGGGCGCAGTTCGCCTACTTCACCCCGTCGTCAGTCGACGTCTTCGAGCTCAAGGACTACTTCAAGCCTTTGTGGGGGGGGGGGGGGGGGGGCGGAGACGACGGCGCATCCTGCCACGCGTGCCCTCCTCGCGGATTGCAACAAGGGCGGCTCAAAACGGTACCCATTCTTCGTCGACTTCTTCTACGAGCTCTACCCCCCTTTTCTGACTTCGTCAACGACATCATGTGCACTTTTGGCTTCCATCTGTTGGACCTCACGCTGAATGCTTTGGTGTGCTTGGTGTAATTTGCCCACCTCTGCGAGGGCTTCGCCGGGGTGGTGCCCAGCACGACGCTCTTCCACCACTACTTCTCCCCCCGTGTCCAACCCGGGGGCGCCCTTTCTGGAACCGTCGCCTAGATCCCAAGGGCCCAGGAGAAAGGCGCCTACCCAGAGGGTGCCGCGAAGGAGAGATGGGAGGAGTGGCTGTCGTGGTTCTAAAACTGACAGTAGAATGGGGGGTAGGTATGGAGTGGCAAGATCCTAGCTATGGAGCAGTTGTACAGACAAGGGATTTACGAGTTCAGGCCCTTCTCGGAGGAAGTAACAGCCCTACGTCTCGGAGCCCGGAGGCGGTCGACTGGATTATATGTGTATAGGTTACAGGGGTGCGAAACCTTTACACTGAGGAGGGGGGTGGCTTATATAGTGTCAGCCAGACCCCTCTGGCCCTCAGTTATGCAGGGTTTAAAGTACATAAAGGATGGGCGTTACTGGTAACGTCCTACATAAAGTGTCATCATGGTCATAAAGACTACTTAATTACAGACCGTTCGGATACAGAGTGGCTCTTGATCTCCTGGTGGTCGAGTGGGTCTTCATGGTCGAGTGCCCTCGAGTCTGTCGAGTGGATTCCCTCTTGGTCGACTGAAGGCAGCCTCTTCTGAAGATGTCCTTGGGGAGGGTACTTTGGACAGGCCAGTGACCCCACCCTAGGTACATGACTTCATCATTAGCCCCCGAATGGATCGAGGTTCGAATGAGGAAGGAGTTGATAATCTTCTGACTTGTTTTTGTGTTCTGAGCATGTCTCATCCTGGATCAATGATCTTTTTTAATGATGGCAGCAACTTTTCTTTTAGTCGCCTTGATCCATTCTTTTCTTCTGTCGAGTGAACTTTTGAACTTGGTGAACTTCCGAGCGACGGATCGAAGGAAATCTACCATCTGACAGGTTGATCTGCTGTTAGCGGATTTTGTGGGATCCGAATTTTGGGAAGTGCACGAAGCGGGGCGGACCGCGGTACTCGGATGGGATAAGGCATAGATGCCTCGATTTCCGCGCTGCCTTTTTCGCCACGTATCACGCGTGCGCGACTGTTTCGGGATGTGACAGGACCGCCCGGGCCTACTTGTCAGCCACTCGGAAGCGTCCTTATATAAGGCGCCGGGCGAGGGTTTTTGAACAGTGCCTCCCCATTCTCCTCTCTGCCCTCTTCACCTCCACCCGCTGTGCCTGCTTTCGCCTCCGCCCATCCACTCCTCGTGTGCTTCGCCGGCGACGATGGTGAAGGAGAAGACGGCGGCCTTGGAGCGCGCGAAGAAGGCGACGGCAATGGCGAAAGCGAAGGGAAGAGCTACCAGTCGGGGTGGATCTTCGTCGAGGTCCCGCCTGACGCAAGGTTGGGTCCAAGGGGATTGGATCCGCTCGACCATCACTGAGGCGGATCTCAACGACCTGGCCAATGAGGGACTGATCTCTCATGGGTCAGCAAGGCTTCCGGGGACCGAGTGGCATCCGCAGCCGCAGGAGGGTGAGTGCGTTCTCCTAGCCACTCATGTAGATCGTGGATTCTCTCTGCCATCGAGTCTTTTCTTCCGAGGGTTCTTGAACTTCTTTGGGGCGCAACTCCACCGTTTCACTCCCAATTCCATTGCCTATCTTGCTGCTTTCGTGTCCATGTGCGAGAACTTCCTGGGTTGTCGACCGCACTGGGGTCTCTTTAAGCACATATTCACCTGTCGCTCACAGTCGGTGAAAAAGGCGAATCCGGATGATGAGAGGACTAAGGTTATCTAGATGTGCGGGGGTCTTGGGATCCAGATGAGGAGTGAGAGTACTTTTCCGGCCATGACCCTTCCTGAGTCGGTTAGAGGATGGCAGTCGACCTGGTTCTACTGCCAAGACGAGTCGACGCCGGGGCAGTCGACTGGTCTACCTCCATTCTCCATGGACCGAGTGAACAAACCCTCTTCTCTGAAGGTGCTCCCTGAGGAGAAAGCTCAGGTAAAAATGTTGATGGAGCGCGTGGTCCAGCTCGTTCGGGACGGAGTGACGGGTATGGACCTTCTGGAGATCTTCCTTCGACGGCGTATTCAACCACTTCAATACCGAGGCCACCGGATGTGGCTATACTGCGGCACCGAAGATACCACTCGGGTCCATCCAGAGGCGGTCAATGACGCCACACTAGTGAGGTGGATGGCTGCCATCACGGGGAATAAAGATAACCCTCGAGGGGCTAGGAGGATCCCACCACTCGACCATTCTTACACACCGGACAAGGTATGGCCACTTATCCCCGGTTGTGATTTCGCTTCATTCATTCTGTCTCACTACGAATTAGTCGATTGACCTTTGTCTTGTTTTGTTGTCTTGTCAGGCCACCACTGAGTTGTACTCGATGCCCAATGGAGTGCAAGCGCCGACTGAGGAGGAGGAAGGAAGTGGGGGCGAAAGCCCGGAGGAATGGGATTCGGATGCTGATGACGATGACGATGACGATGACTCTGGCGAGGAGGAAGAGGAGGAGGAGGAGGAAGTTGCACCTCCTCGCTCGGAAAGACGCTCGAAGCTTGTCCATGATCCCGCGGCCGAGTGTGGTAAGGGGGTCGCGACCGTCGCGCAGTCGACCAAGCGTCCTCGGACGACTTCTTCGGTGCTGACTGAGAAAGCTCCGAAGCAATCTCGAGTGGCCCTGTCGAAGCCGGCGAAGGTCTTGCCGAAGATGAAGATGGTGATCCCCACTATCTCAGGGTAATGGTGTAACTTGAGTTTTCCCGTTTCACATGAACTTATTCTTGGTCGACTCATGAACTAATCGACTGACTTCTGGAACTGCAGTGCTGCTACTTCTGATACCTCGGGCAGGGCTGAGGATCACAAGATGGAAGATGCTGTCACTTCAAAACCTAGTATGACTTTTGTAGTTCTGTCTTCAGTCGATTGGCTCCTTGTCTCTAATTTTGATTCTTTTCTGTAGCTCCATCTAACGTCGTTATTGACCTTCCTGACGACGACGATGAGGAACCACTGAGGCAGAGGAGGAACAGGAAAGCGTCTGCTGGCAAGGCGACTCAGGACTTGCCAGCACCCGAGACATTGGTCGTGGAGGGAGACAATGTCACTCGGCCTACCGTATCCTTTGCGGTGCCATTGACGAGTGCTCGCCCTTCGTCGTCGAGTGCTGCTCAGCCTTCACTTTTCTCGACCCACCATGTCCTAGAGGACCAAGCCAGTGCTGCTAAAGAAGCAATACGCCAGGCAGGGGTCATGATGGAGCAAGTGAAGGCAATCCAAGACGCCAGCCAGGCAGCCTATGACGCCAGTTCAGCTCTTCAGAGTAACGTTCAGGTCAGTCGGTCATCGCCTGTTCTGTTAGGATATGATATCTGAAAATCCTTTTTTCTGAAAATCCTAGTATCTGTCGTACACCCACTGGGTGCGTTGATTGAAATTCCGGATTAGTGGGGGCACGCTGAGTGCATCCACTGGGTGTAGTCCCCAAGGCTATGGTGGACTGCTGGCATTCGACCATAGTCTTTATGTCTTAAGCTTTTTCTTTACTCGATCAGGTCGAATGGATTCATAGACCGGTGGGGGCACGCTTAGTGCACCCACTGGGCGTAGTCCCCGAGACTGTGGTCGACTGCTGGCAGTCGACTACAGTCTGAAGAACACCTCCCTTTTTTTTGTTGGTCGACTGATCGACTCTAACTGATAAAACCAGTGGGGGCACGCTGAGTGCACCCACTGGGTGTAGTCCCCGAGACTATGGTCGAATGTTCATATTCGGCCGTAGTCTTAGAAATGCTATGATTTTTCCTTAGTCACTCGGAAGTGAATTGTCTTTGACATCTGTCGATTGGTTCTTCGCAGAAATCCTGCGAGCTTGCAACTCGTTACACTGAGTTGGAGAACAAGCACATCTAGCTCGAGCTTGATCTGAAACTGGTCCAGGAGAACTTAACGAAGGCGAAGGAGGAAGCAAAAGGTATGTTAGGTGAGACCCTCGACGACTGCCTTTGCCTCTCGTCCGTTTCAGAGTCTGATCTCACTGTAACTTTGCAGACAAACTGAGGGATGCCCTAAAGAAGAAAGACCTTAACTTGGCTGAGATGCAGAAAGCGGCTTTAGAGAAGACCAAGCTCGCAGATGAAAAGCTGGCTTCAGTCACCAAGCTTGAAGAAGAAAATACCAATCTGAAAGCTGCTCTTGATGCGGCCAACAAGGAGGTCAGTCGACTGAAGAGTGACAAGATTGCCCTGAGTGACAAGGCCAGTGAGTTGGTGGGAAAGAAGAACGATCTGGAGGCTTATCTGGGAGGACTCGCCAAGAAGCTATTCCTCATGCTTGAAGGTAATCTTTTGTATCAAATAGACATTTTAACTATGATTTCTCCATCAGACTGCAGTCTTGACTCTGGGGTTGTGTTTGCAGAGTTCTGCCAGAACTTTGAAGAGGAGACTGGTCGATTGGAAATAAACCTGGATCCCATCAACTCTCCTGTGAAAGATGAAGTCGCCATGAATGTGCTCCGTCTTGAATCTCGCGTTGCTGCTGTTGTCGACTATCTCGCAAGGCTGAAGGTAGCAACTTCCCGCATCGACACAACACTCTGGCCAAGAGAGACGCTTCAGAACGACCTCGAGTCTCTGATGACTCGACTGAACGAGGTTCCAAGTCGAGTGCAAGAATGGAAGAAGTCTTCTGCCAGGTGCGGCGCGGATGTTGCTCTGTCTCTGGCCCGTGTTCACTGCAAGGAGGTGCGAGAGGACAAGCTGGCAGCCCTTAGGGTGGCTAATACCAAGAAGCATGATTTTCGATCTTTCATGGAGACCTTCATCGTTGCTGCCACTCGGATTGCAGATGGAATCGACCTGTATGAATTCGTTGCGCCTTCCAGCCCTCCACAGGAGGGGTAAAAAAACTTCTGAGCTTGATACTTTAAATTTGCCTCGGTATGCAGAGTGATTTTTGTAACCGATAAACCTTAACGGGCTTAGCACCCGAGCACTTTCGGTTCTGTTAGATGTTATCTGAACTTGGATTCGTCGTTGAATATGTTTGCATTTGGATTGAGGTGTCTTTTGCAGGCTAAGGCGAAGCGCTTATTGCAATCGACTTGTTCCCCAACACACTTAGGCGAGCACTGGGCTGCAGCTAAGCCTCCGAATGGGAGGTCTGCTCCTCACTCGGTAGGACTTTCAAAAACTTAGGCGAGCGCTGGGCTGCAGCTAAGCCCCCGAGTGGGAGGTCTGCTCTCCACTCGGTAGGATTTAAAAAAAAACTTAGGCGAGCGCTGGGCTGCAGCTAAGCCTCCGAGTGGGAGGTCTGCTCTCCACTCGGTAGGATTTTCAAAAACTTAGGCGAGCGCTGGACTGCAGCTAAGCCTCTGAGTGGGAGGTCTGCTCTCCACTCAGTAGGATTTTCAAAAACTTAGGCAAGCGCTGGGCTACAGCTAAGCCCCCGAGTGGGAGGTTTGCTCTCCACTCGGTAGGATTTTTGTAGTGTGCCTCTGAAGAAGAAGACAACAATCGACCTGTACCTCGTCTTCCTTGCGGAGCACACATTATACTTGTGGCGTAGCTCGGAAGGAGGAGTAGCACTCGACCTGTGCCTCGTCCTCCTTGCGGAGAACACATTGTACTTGTGGCGTAGCTCGGAAGAGGAGGGTAGCAGTCGACCTGTACCTTGTCTACCTTGCAGAGCGCACGTTATACTTGTGGCGTAGCTCGGAAGAGGAGAGTAGCAGTCGACCTGCACCTCGTCTACCTTGCAGAGCGCACGTTATACTTGTACTTAGGCGAGCGCTATGCTGCAGCTAAGCCCCCGAGTGGGAGGCTGGCTCACCACTCGGTAGGATTTTATTGAAACTTAGACGAGTACTTGGACTGCAGCTAAGCCTCCGAGTGGGAGGCTGGCTCACCACTCGGCAGGATTTTATTGAAACTTAGGCGAGTACTTGGACTGCAGCTACGCCCCCGAGTGGGAGGATGGCTCACCACTCGGCAGGATTTTATTAGAACTTAGGCGAAACGGATTCGCAGCTAAGCCCTCGAGTGGGAGGCTGGCTCACCACTCGGCAAGGATTTTTTTACAAACTTAGGCGAAACGGATTCGCAGCTAAGCCACCCACTGGGGGGGGGGGAATTTTATTGAGCGAACAAACAGTGACAACAATCACTGGGAAAATTATAACACTATTGTCTTTTGAAAAATGAACTACGGAAGTGCTTTTATTACATTTCTGAGCGACTACTTAAGTATAAAAGGGGCGGAGCAGCTCCGCGTTCCAATCTCGGGGCTCGTCGATCTTGTGCTCGACGTTGTAAAGACGGTACGCTCCATTGTGGAGAACCTTGGTGATGATGAAGGGACCCTCCCAAGAAGGAGCGAGCTTGTGTGGTTTCTGCTGATCCACTTGGAGAACCAAGTCTCCTTCCTGGAAGGCTCGACTCTTCACGTTTTTGGCGTGGAAGCAACGCAAGTCTTGCTGGTAAATGGTCGATCGGATCAGAGCCATCTCCCTTTCTTCCTCTAGAAGGTCGACTGCATCCTGCCTTGCTTGCTCTGCTTCAGCTTTGGTGTAGAGCTCGACTCGAGGAGCGCTGTGAAGCAGGTCACTCGGCAAGACCGCTTCAGCTCCGTAGACCAAGAAGAACGGAGTTCTCCCAGTTGACCGGTTAGGCGTGGTTCTTAACCCCCAAAGCACCGAGGGAAGTTCGTCGACCCATGCTCCAGCCGCATGCTTGAGATCACGCATCAGTCGGGGTTTCAACCCTTTGAGAATCAAGCCATTGGCCCATTCTGCTTGTCCATTCGACCGAGGATGAGCGACTGAAGCATAGTCGACTCATGTGCCCTGAGATGTGCAGAATGCCCTGAATTCCTCCGAATCGAAGTTTGACCCGTTGTCAGTAAGGATGCTGTGCGGGACTCCATATCTGAATATCAATTCTCTGATGAAGCTAACAGCAGTACCGGCATCAAGGTTCTTGATGGGTTTAGCCTCAATCCACTTGGTGAACTTGTCGACTGCTACTAGCACATGGGTGAAACCGCTTCTACCTGTTCTCAAGGGGCCAACCATATCCAACCCCCATACTACGAAGGGTCAGACGAATGGTATGGTCTTTAAAGCTGAGGCGGGCTTGTGTGACATATTGGAGTAAAATTGACATCCCTCACACTTGTCGACTATCTCCTTTGCCATTTCATTCGCTCTCGGCCAGTAAAATCCGGCTCGGTATGCTTTGGCCACGATGGTCCGAGAGGACGCATGATGGCCACAGGTCCCCGAGTGGATGTCGTCAAGGATTATTCGACCTTCTTCTGGCGTTATGCATTTTTGACCAACTCCGGTCGCGCTTTCTCTGTACAGCTGACCCCTTATCATGGTAAAGGCTTTAGATCGGCGGACGATCTGTCGAGCCTCTTCTTCGTCTTCTGGGAGCTCTTTCCTTAAGATATACGTGATATACGGTACTGTCCAATCGGGAGTGATCACCAAAGCTTCCATGATCAGGTCGACCACTGCTGGAACTTCAACCTCAGTCGGATCTGTGATACTCTTGGGCTGCGGAGCTTCTTCGGTAAAAGGATCTTATTTGACTGATGGAGTATGGATATGCTCCAAGAACACATCACTAGGAATGGCTTCTCTCTTGGAACCTATCTTCGCCAAATAATCAGCCACTTGATTCTTCAGTCGGGGTATATGGTGGAGCTCTAACCCTTCGAATTTCTTTTCAAGCTTCCTCACTGCATTGCAGTATCCAGTCATGGCTGGGCTTCTAATGTCCCACTCCTTCATCACCTGATTGACCACCAAATCTGAGTCGCCATAAACCATAAGGCGACGGATGCCGAGTGAAATGGCCATGCGCAACCCATATAAAAGTGCTTCATATTCTGCTTCATTATTGGAGGAATCAAAGTGGATCTGGAGCACATATCTGAGCTTATCTCCTCGGGGGGAAACCAAAACTACCCCAACACCGGAACCATTTAACATCTTAGAGCCATCAAAGAACATGGTCCAATGCTCCGAGTGAACTTGAGTCGGCTGCTGTTGTTCAATCCACTCGGCAAGGAAATCTGCTATCACTTGGGACTTAATGGCTTTCTTTGCCTCAAACTTGATATCAAGGGGAAGGAGTTCAATCGCCCATTTTGCCACTCGACCAGTTACATCTCTGTTGTGCAGAATCTCTGAAAGTGGGGCGTCGCTGACGACTGTAATGGAATGATCAGAGAAATAATGAGCAACCTTCTTCGTGGTCATGTAGATCCCATACACAAGCTTCTGATAATGAGGATATCTTTGCTTTGATGGAGTCAAAACTTCAGAAAGATAATAGACTGGGTGCTGAACTTTGAAGGTTTTCCCTTCTTCTGCCCGCTCGACCGTAAGCACTGTACTGACGACTTGTCCTGTGGCTGCAATGTAAAGCAATAGAGGCTCTTTGCTGATTGGAGCAGCAAGCACCGGCTGGGTGGAGAGCAGAGCTTTTAGCTCGGCAAACGCTGCATCAGCTTCTGGAGTCCACTCGAACTTGTCTGCCTTCTTCATCAATCGGTAAAGAGGCAATGCCTTTTCACCGAGGCGAGAGATGAATCGACTTAACACGGCCAAGCATCCAGTAAGCTTATAGACATCATGCACACGCACAGGGTGTTTCATTTGTAGTATGGTGCCAACTTTTTCTGGGTTAGCGTCGATTCCTCGTTCTGAAACGAGAAAACCGAGTAACTTTCCACCAGGAACTCCGAATGTGCACTTTGATGGATTAAGCTTGATATCATACCTCCAGAGATTGGCAAATGTTTCAGCGAGGTCAGTCAACAGGTCGGAACCCTTTCGTGACTTGACTATGATATCATCCATGTACGCTTCCACATTCCGAATGATTTGAGTGAGTAAACACTTTTGAATCATCCTCATGAACGTGGCTCCGGCATTCTTGAGATCGAATGGCATGGTGACATAGCAGAAGCACCCGAATGGAGTGATGAAAGTAGTTTTGATCTCATCGGGTCCATACAGACGGATCTGATGGTACCAGGAATAGGTGTCTAGAAAAGACAATCTCTCACATCCCGCAGTCGAGTCGACAATTTGGTCGATGCGATGGAGAGGAAAATGATCTTTCGGGCAGGCCCGATTGATATGTTTGAAATCAATGCACATGCGAAGTGACTTGTCCTTTTTGGGGACCATGACGACATTGGCGAGCCACTCGGAGTGGTATATCTCTCGGATAAACTCTGCTGCCAGGAGTCGAGCCACCTCCTCGCAAATGGCTTTTCTCTTCTGGACGGCGGACCGTCGAAGATGTTCTTTGACAGGTTTTGCTTTTGAGTCGACTCTAAGGCGATGCTCAGCCAGCCCCCTGGGAACACCCGGCATGTCAGCAGGCTTCCATGCAAAGATGTCCCAGTTCTCACGGAGGAACTGGATGAGCGCTTCTTCCTATTTATAGTCGAGTGTTATGGAAATATGAGTCGGAGCTGCGCTGGGGTCGGTCGGGTGAATGTGAACGGGCTTCGTCTCACCAAACAACTGAAATGCTGATTCTGTGGCAGGCTTCTTGGCCCGCAACAAATCACTCGGATCTGCATTCTTCTTGTACTCATCTAGCTCTACCACTGTTATCTGGGAATCGACAATCTTCGAGCCTTTCTAAAAACACTCTTCTGCCTTCTTCCGATTGCTAGTGATAGTGATCACGCCTTTGGGGCCGGGCATCTTCAGTTTGAGGTACACGTAACATGGTCGAGCCATGAACCGTGCATAAGCTGGTCTCCCCAAAATAGTGTGCTAAGCGCTCTGAAAATCCACAACTTCAAATGTCAGCCTCTCTTTGCGGAAATGCTTCGAGTCGCCGAACACCACGTCTAGAGCTATTTGGCCGAGTGACTCAGCCTTCTTTCCAGGTATAACTCCATGAAAACTCATGTTGCTGGCGCTGAGTCTGGACATCGGAATGCCCATTCCTTTTAGCGTCTCCGCATACAATATGTTCAGTCCACTACCACCATCCATCAGCACCTCCGTCAGTCGAGTGCCTTCAACGACCGGGTCGACCACCAAAGCTTGCCTCCCAGGGGTGGCTATATGAGTCGGGTGATCGGACTGGTCGAATGTAATGGGAGTTTGAGACCATCTCAGATAGCTTGGTTTCGCCGGAGCGACCATATTTACCTCACGGTTGATAACCTTCAATCGACTTTTGCTCTCCACATCAGCAAAGATCATCAGGGTGGAATTAACATGAGGGTATCCTCCATCACTGTCCTCCTTGTCCTCAGCCTTGTCCGACTCCTTTTCCTTGTCCTTGGGTTGTTTTCCTTGAAACTGCTGGATCAAGAGCCGGCACTGGCGAGTGGTATGTTTCGGGTAGATGAAGTTTCCCTCTTCGTCTTTCTTCGTGTGGATGTGACACGGCAGATCCATCACGTCATTTCCTTCCTTATCTTTCACCTTCTTGGGGTTCCAGGATCCTTTGGGTTTCCCTTTGAATTTGCCCTGAGTCACGGCCAGCGCCTCTCCAGGAGCTGCTGGCTCGGCTTTCCGCTTCTGCTTCCGACTGGAGTTTCCTTTTTCCGACTGACTCGGCTTGTACTTGCCACTCCGGCGTACTTGGTGGCGATTTCCATCATTCGACTCAGGGTCATATCTCCGGTCCGACCAAACTTCAAACTTAACTCTCTGTTCTTAACACCATCCTTGAAGGCGCAGACTGCCTGATGATCAGACACGTTCTCCACCGTATGATGCAAAGTGATCCATCTCTAAATGTAATCTCTCAGGGTTTCATTCGACTTCTGCACGCAGACTTGCAGCTCTGTCAATCCAGCTGGTCGCTTGCAAGTTCCCTCGAATGTCCCGACGAACACTCGGGAAAGATCTTCCCAAGTGTAAATGCTGCTAGGAGCTAACTGATTCAACCACGCCCTGGCCGAACCTTCCAACATGAGCGGTAAGTGTTTCATGGCTACCTCATCATTACTGCCGCCAATCTGTACCACCACTCGGTAGTCTTCAAGCCAGGTTTCAGGCTTGGACTCACCGGTGAACTTACTTACCCCAGTCGCCAACCTGAAGTTGGAGGGTATCACTGCGGCTCTGATGGCTCTGCTAAAACATTCTGGACCCGAAACGTGAACTCGGCTGCTAGTGGGCGCATCTCTGTCATGGCCACCTCGATGAGCTCTGTTCCGATCGACCAAACCTTGCACGATGATGGATCTCACGTCAAAGCCTGGTTCCCTGGGGTCGACCGGAACTCGTCTCCCTGCACTGCGCTGGTGCCTATCATCTTGCTGCCGATGAGCGTAAGATCCACCCCTTGGGGGAGGAGTGGGCACTCGACGCCGATCATCATGGTCGAATCGGTCATCATATTGGTCACGTCGACCTTCGCGTCCCTCACGCCGCGGAGGCGATCTTGGACTATGAGCCGACTGAACTGTATTCGCAGCGACGGATCGGCTATGAATCCTGTTGCGCGACTGTGACACAGCTGAATTCTGATCTCCTACTGCTCGGAGCAAATCCCTGATCTGCATCAAGCCTCTGCCAGCCTCCGACTGAGAGGTCTGAATTGACTCTGCTATACGGGCTGCAGCCGCTAGATTCTGAATCGGGGTTCGATATACCTGAGTTGGTTGCGGAAAGAGTTGACGTCGACTGGAGTCAGGTACTCATTGCCGCGCGCGTTCGTCGAGTGCTTGTTGGAGGTTCTCCAGTCGAGCGCGTTCAACCAAGTTGGCCAAACGTGCCTCCTCCAAGGCGCGAGCCTCGGGAGTTTCTCCTGCGATGGGAGTATGCAGGGCATCCATGTTCTGGCGACGAAGATCTTCCCTCTGTAGGGAAGTGAGCGGCTCGGGTTGATATTCCTCGTGGGCTTGAGCGGGGTCGCCTCTGCTGTCTATCCCGTCGGTGCAGGGGAAGCCAGGAGGGCTACGAGGCCCATTGACCATCAGAACCTCCGCCGCCGGATCACTGCTGTCGCACTCAGATGCAGTCTCTACAGAGCCAGTCGACAGGTCGAACAGGCCGTAGAGAGATTCGTCGGGCTCGATTGCCGCGACTTGGGTGGTGGCCGATTGGCGAGCCACTGCATGTCTCACCCACCGCTGAAGCCTCGACCGACCAGAGCGCTTGCGCTGGCGGGAGACAGGGAGGGAGGACGACACGGGAGTCAACCGATATGGAGTCGACGGTTGCCGCAGCAGGACGCCGCGGACACACGCCCGAAAATGTGTCGCACCATGGACGGGGAGCGCGTCGATGTCGAGTGGAGCCTCCTAGAGCCAAGCGGAGTCATCGGCGATGAAAGTGAGCGCGCCTAGACGGATCTCGCGGCCCTCGACCAGAACTCCGCCAGAAACCATGATGAAGGCAATCAGAACAATCGCAACTTCTCCAAAAATCGCTAAGACACCTGCCCCAAGGTGGGCGCCAACTATCATGGTTCTAAGACTAACAGTAGAATGGGGGGTAGGTATGGAGAGGCAAGATCCTAGCTATGGAGCAGTTGTACAGACAAGGGATTTACGAGTTCAGGTCCTTCTCGGAGGAAGTAACAACCCAACGTCTCGGAGCCCGGAGGCGGTCGACTGGATTATGTGTGTATAGGTTACACGGGTGCTAATCCTTTACACTGAGGAGGGGGGTGGCTTATATAGTGTCAGCCAGACCCCTCCGGCCCTCAGTTATGCAGGGTTTAAAGTACATAAAGGATGGGCGTTACTGGTAACGTCCTACATAAAGTGTCATCATGGTCATAAAGACTACTTAATTACAGACCGTTCGGATACAGAGTGACTCTTGATCTCCTGGTGGTCGAGTGGGTCTTCATGGTCGAGTGCCCTCGAGTCTGTCGAGTGGATTCCCTCTTGGTCGACTGAAGGCAGCCTCTTCTGAAGATATCCTTGGGGAGGGTACTTTGGACAGGCCAGTGACCCCACCCTAGGTACATGACTTCATTAGTGGCGGGGCCGGTGGTGCTGGATCATGGAGGAGAACCCACCGGAGTTCATTCGCCAGGAGCCGCTGCTCCGTGGCGCAGACTGGAGCGACCTCGACCCCAACGACAAGAAGTTTTTGATCGCCACGACCAGGATTCGCCGCCTCGAGATGATTGCGGTGGATTTCATCCGTCGCCGAATCGCTCCGCTGCACAAGAAAGGGAGGCCGACCTGGGATATCAGGAACGCGACTGACGTTATGAGGCTCCGCACCGGTCTGAAGCACAACCTCACGGTGTTGGGGCACTCCTGGTATTGCCGGAGGCTCTTCCAGCTCGACGTATACATTGACGGCAAGGTGGAGAGGACTGGCAAGGCCGCGAAGTCCGGCAAGGTCATCAAGGGGCCCTTGTTCGGGATGCCGCCGGGAGTGGTCGCGCTGAGCAACAACACCCGGCAGGCCAACATCCTTGTTATGATGGTAGTCTTCAACGCGCACGGTCTTGACCTAGCCTGGGTCAAGCCCCCAGCACGCGTGGTGGAGGACTTCTTCGCCAACTTGGTCGAAGAACTCGATCATGACGAGCCGGTGCTCATCCAGGACACCACTCAGGAGGAGATGAACTACATCGCCGCCAGAGCGGAGGAGGCGGAGCTCGCCAGGCTGGCCGGCGACGCCGGCGGCATGGAGAACAAGGCTGCCATGGCCGCCGAAGAGAAGGAGCTCGCTGAGTGGGCGAAGTCTGCCAGGGAGGCGAGCGGCGCGACTACCAATGCCCCCTGCCGGGGGCGTGGGCGAGGAATCGTCCGAGGAGGAGGCCGAGGCCGGCGACCCCTCGGCTATGAAGAAGAGACGCGTCCTGCGTCGGGCCAGCTCTGGTGAGCTGGTCCAGCCTGGCAGGGTTGAGGCGCGGCAAGGGGTTTCGGGGGAAACCATGCACGTGACGAGGGCCGTGAAGGTTGTCGCGGTGGCAAAGAAGAAGGCCGCAGTGGCGAAGAAGAATACGGCCGCCACTTCTTCATCCAAATGCTACCGGACTCCATCGCCTTCCCTTCCTCCCGCCAACGTCGGCACGGATGTGGCCTTCGACTTTTCGTCCCTCAACCCGAGGGTGAAGAGGAAGGCAGTAGAGGAGGAGGTGGAGGACGAGTAAGCACTCTGCCCCTTGCCGTTTTCATCCTCACTAATCATGCTGCCTTCCTTGATTTGACTTGTTCTTGAAGGGAAATGGAGACGCTGGCCCAGGGGGCAGCAAAGAGGGCCAAGGCCTCGATGGGCAGTCAGCCCCCGGCGGGGACCTCAAAGGCGCCATTGGTGGTGGAGAGCAGCCTGGATAGCACTCCGTGGCGCAGCCCCCAGCTCAGCCCCCAACGTGCGCTCACCACCTACCTCCTATCAACGTGCGCCGGGCCGCGATTTCTTGGTATTGACCTTGTCGTGGCTACAGGAGGAGGGCAACAGTAGGAGGAGCCACCAAGGGCCACCCCCACCACATCGCCCCCGTCGACCACACCGCCCGAGGGGCGTCCTCGGCAAGGGCGCCAGACATTGAGCCCACGCGCATGGAGGAGGAGGTGAACTTGGGTACTGGCGGCCCTGTCCTGGCAACAAATGTTGGCGGGGAGGGGGCCACTTCTTCTCAGCCCGGCACGAGTGAGTCATTTGTTTTCCCTTGCTCTTCTTCTCTCTTTTTTTCCTTTTTTATTTTGATTTTGGCCCTGCCTCACTCCCTCTTTCGGCATCCATATCCCCCCGGTGGACCAGGAGGACCCCGACACCATCATCAAGGAGGTCACCACAGATGCCGTGGCCGAGGCTGACAAAGTCGCCATCAAGGAGGCTGCCGAGACCGCAATCGAGGATGCCGCTAAGGGGCTTGCCGGAGAGACCGGTGAGGGTGCCGCCGAGGAGGCCGGCAAGGGCGCCGACGAGGAGGAGGCCGGCAAGGGCGCTGCCGAGGAGGAGGTGGTTGACGACCAACCCTCCTTGTCCGCTGCCTCCGGCTCAGGCAAATACCTGAGGGAGGGCGACGACTTGTTTGTCCACCTCCCAGGGACGGTGAGCACCAGGGCACCGGCCGAGGGGGAGGTGTTCGATGATGAAGTGCTCGCCGCCGCTGGGCTCGAGGTCGTCGAGGGAACGAGCGCCGGTGGCGGTGGCACCCAGAAGGAGCGGCTTCTTTGGGCCATGGGTGCCAGCTTCTGGAAGCTGCAGGCGCTCCACCACACCCGCCTGGACAAGGAGAAGTCCAGGGAGGCGGTGGTGGGCCAGGCAAAGGCGGACGTTGGAAAGCGCATCACCGAGGCGCAGGCCTGGTTCGACCAGGCCCACGAGGAGCTGAAGGTCATCCAAGGCCAGCTGGCGCAGCGCGAGCTGGAGCTTCTCCTGAAACAGGCCGACATCGAGAAGACCCAGGAGGAGGCGAGGGAGGAGGCCTCCAAGGCCGAGGCCATCTGGTCCCAGCGCCAGGCCGAGCTGGACTCCAAGGAGGAGGATCTCGTCGCCCGTGAGGCGATGCTTGCCGCCGCACTCCGCGGCAAGGATGAGGAGGTCGAGAAGCTCACCGTAGGGCGGACCCGTGAGTTGGAGCATAAGCACAAGGAAGCGCTCGATGCCCAAGCTCTGGCCCACGGCAACAAGGTGAAGGAGATGGAGGCAGAGCGGGACAGCCTGAAGGCCAGGGCCGATCAGCTGATGAAAGAGAGGGACACGGCCAGCTGCGCCCTGACGGTGGCGCAGGACGACGCCCTCGCGAAGGCCGAGCGGCTCGCCCACGCCAACGACTCCATCAAGGACCTGAAGCTGAAGCTGGAGGGTCTTGAGAAGACGCTCACGAAGGCCAAAGCCCAGGAGGGAGCCCTGATGAAGAGCCTGGCGGAGGAGAGGCAGCTGCGGAAGAACGACGCCGCCAACCACGCAGATTTCATAAAGGGTGAGGACCTCTGGATCAGTCGCCTCGCCGACATCGCCAACAGGATCACCAAGCAGTTGGCCGACATGGGGATGCCGGAAGTGAGGTACGCCCCGGAACCGAGCACGAGCCCCAATGCCAAGCTGACCTTGTTCTTCGAGGGCGTTCTTGGAGCTCCGGAACGATTCGACTCCAACCGGGCGAGCTCCATGGCTAGTGAGGCCCGGACACTTTGCCGGGGCACTATGACCAAGGTCCTCACCAAGCTGGCATACTGGAACCCCGAACTTGACTTCGACACCGTGCTGGATAGCTTGCCGGGCGATGCAGACCTCTCGGTGCTCAAGGAGCGCATCGAGCCCATCATCAGCCGCGTCGGTGGAATTCAGAGGGTAGAGGGCCAACGCCGGGATTAGGCACCCCATTTCTTGTTGCCCCAATGCCAAGTTGACCTTGTTCTTCGAGGGCGTTCTTGGAGCTCCAGAACGATTCGACTCCAACCGGGCGAGCTCCATGGCCAGTGAGGCCCGGACACTTTGCCGGGGCGCTATGACCAAGGTCCTCACCAAGCTGGCATACTGGAACCCCGAATTTGACTTCGACACCGCGCTGGATAGCTTGCCGGGCGATGCAGACCTCTCGGTTCTCAAGGAGCGCATCGAGCCCATCATCAGCCGCATCGGTGGAATTCAGAGGGTAGAGGGCCAGCGCCGGGATTAGGCACCCCATTTCTTGTTGTCGCTGTGGGTTCACTACCAAGACAATTCATATCTTTAGTTAGAGCCACAGCAACAATTGATGTAATATAACCCTGCAGTACTTTTATCGATGCACGTTATTCCCCTGCTCAACCCTTCCTTGTATGTCCACCCTACGCCAATTAGGCACGCTTGCCGGCGCGTGAACCCAAACCACAACGCTTTGAAGGATGGATCCTTTAGCGGCCGGTAGGGTGTTCTTGCTGCCATGCGAACCACCTTGCCGTTCTCAGCGCGGTCGCTCGAACTGTCGAGCGAACTCGAGACAGAGCGAGAGCGTTGCCAATAGCGGAAGGCCACCCTACCGTTCTCGACGCAGCCGCTAAATCTGTTGAGTTGACTCAAAATAGACCAAGGGCGTTTCCAATAATGGAAGGGCCCCACTGCATGCAGGTTTCTTATACAAAGGAAAGATCTCCGAGGAGGATAACCTTATATAAAAAGAGCTTACCCAGAGTTTTTGCATGACTTAGCTTTCTTGTCGTCGTGCAAACGCTTGCTGCACCTGCTGACGGAGCTGCTTGCTTGGTCGCCTTCTTCCTTGGAAGCCATGGCGATGAGGAGCTGTTCGACTAGCTGCTAAACTAGATTCTCGCAACTGCGCCCCCTACCTGGCGCGCCAAAGATGTTGGAGGAAAACAAAACCTATGGGATCACAAGAATCCCTACTATGGTTGCGGGGCGCGGGGTCGTGAGAAGAGCGGGATCAGCAGTTAGTACAAACACTCAGGTCGTCCTAGGTTTGGGCTGCAAGGATGCGTAACACCCTAGTCCTGCTTTGGTGTGTATATCTGTGTTCTTGGAGTTCTTGAGCTAGCTACAATGAGCGTAACTTGTCCAAGCGTCCGAATCCTTCTCCTGGATGCCTTGGGCCTCCTTTTATAGTCAAGGGGATCGCCACAGTGGCACAAAGGAGGTGGCATCGGTATACTATGGCTAAGCCTATCGCTTGCCATTACGGGATAAGACGCATTTAATGCGCCCCTTAGGTGTCCCCCTTACTTTACCGCCGCCTCTCCCTGCCTTGACACGCGCCCGGGCTAGCAAGGCGGTCGGCGCCATGTAGGCTGACAGGCTGCTGAGGTGGCGCGATGGTAGGGCCTTCACGAAGATTTGCATGCCACCACGTAGGCGTGTGCTGAGTTGGCTTGGAAGCCTAAGCCGACACCCAGGTGCCTGCCTAGCTGGTGGGCTGGCAGCTGCATGGGAGTAGCGGTGGAACCTTGGCGGGTGCGGGCCTGACTGTGGCCCCGCGGATTTCCTCGGCAAGGGCCTTGCCAGGTCCCCGACAAGGGTCTTGGCGTGGCGTTGTGGTCGTCCCCGGCAAGGATCTTGCCGGGGGTCTTGTGGGTTTCCTCGGCAAGGATCTCGCCGAGGTTCGCCGTCTTTTAATCCTCATCTGACTTGGAGTGTTTCTTGTCTTCACAAATATCTGCATGCCATCACGGAGGCGCCTCCCAAGCCTTGGTCCCAACGTGGTTGGTGATGTTGGAAAACCTGGGGCTCAAGGGTGGCGCGCCTCGCTGGCGTTGGGCAAGCTGCCCCGGCAAGGTCCTTGCCAGGGCCGCGGGGGCCGCCCCGGCAAGGGTCTTGCCAAGGGAGCCCACCACGCCCTTTTGCTCTTTGTGTCTCTGTCTTGGCATTGCTTTGACTGCCTTGCAGCTTTGACTCCTCCCTCTGCCCTGCCGAGCGCGGACGTGGGCGCGGCTCTGACTGCCCGTGCACAAATAAAGGGGTACAAAGGAGTGCCCCTACTTTAGTACACCGACATTGGTCTACGTTGCCTCTAGAAAAAAATCAAGGCAAGAAGAGGCAATAAATGTCGTTTCGTCCATAGAGCTGACATGTTCTCTACCGGAACCATGAGGTTTCTTGTGAGAAGCTCCAGTTTGTGAGAAGCTTGTACCAAAACCTGCCCCAAATGGGATAATTTTTTTTACCACAACATGTTGGTGCCATTCCATGATAGCATACCAAGTTTCATGAATTTCAGACGAGCTTTGGATTTAAAACAATGTCAAAACCAAGTATCTCAGTGTTTGCGGTCGAGCCATGAAGCAGAGTTGTTTGAAATTCATTCCCATTTCCTGCATGGGACCTAAGCATTTTCAACCCATTTTGCTGCACTGGAGCATGTGCTTGTAGTTCAAATTTGAATTATGTGCATAAAATGCCTAGAAAATTCAGTTGTTGTATAAAATGTCCAAACGAACCCTAAATAATTCCAAAATTTAACTTGACACTCCTATTGGTCTATGTTGCCTCTAGAAAAAAGCTTCAAGGCAAGAAGAAGCAACGAATGTTGATTCGTCCACAAAGGTGACACGTTCCCTACCAGAGTCATGAGGCTTCTTGTGAGAAGCTCTAGTTTGTGAGAAGCTTTTACCAAAACATGCCCCAAATGGACAATTTTTTTAGCATGCCAAGTTTCAGGAATTTCAGACGAGTTTTCGATTTACTAGACTTTCAAAACCAAGTATCTCAATGTTTGCGGCCGAGCCACGAAGCCAAGGTGCTTGAAATTCATTCCCATTTCTTGCATGGGACCTATGCATGCACCCACATATATGATTTTTCAACCCATTTTGCTACATTGGGGCGTGTATCTGTAGTTCAAATTTCAATTATGCACATAAAATGCCGAGAAAACTCACTTAATGTATAAAAATGTCTAAACAAACCCTGAATAATTCCAAATTTTCACACGACACCCATTGGTCTATGTTGCCTCTAGAAAAAAAATTCAAGGCAAGAAGAGCAACCAATGTCGTTTCATCCACAAAGGTGACATGTTCCGTACCAAAACCATGAGGCTTCTTGTGAGAAGCTCTTGTTTGTGAGAAGCTTATACCAAAACCTGCCCCGAATGGGACAAAAAAATTACCACACCAAGTTGGTGCCATTCCATGATAGCGTACCAAGTTTCATGAATTTCAGACGAGTTTTGGATTTAGTAGAATTTCCAAACCAAGTATCTCAACGTTTGCGGCCGAGCCATGAGGCCGAGGTGTTTGAAATTCATTCCCATTTCTTGCATGGGACCTAAGCATGCACACGTGGGGACATATATGATTTCACAACTCCTTTTGGTGCACCGGAGTATGTGCCTATAGTTCAAATTTGAATTATGCACCTTAAATGCTTAGAAACTCAGTTAATGTATAAAAATGTCCAAAAGAACCATGAATAATTCCAAAAAAACTTGACCACACTCCTATATTTGCATGTTCACTGCAGATAAATGTTCTAACAATTGAAACACCGACATTTGCTGTTGTGACCCCATTTTATATTTCAAATCAAAACAAAAAATCAAGTACATCACTGATACGTCTCTGTCGTGTCTATAATTTTTTATTGTTTCATGCCATTATTCTACAACTTTCATATACTTTTTGGAACATTTAAGAAATGGTGAAGGCCCGAAAACAGGAACGTGAAACAGAAGAGAAACATATATATATATATATATGTATATATATATATATATATATATATATAGAGAGAGAGAGAGAGAGAGAGAGATCCAATCTCGGAGGGGCTCCTTCCCTCCGGGAGCCATGGCGATCAAGGACCAGAGGGGAAACTCTCCTCGCATCTAGGGGGAGGCCAAGCAAGAAGAAGAAGGTGGGGCTCTCTCCCCCTCTCTCCCGGTGGCGCCGGAGCGCCGCTGGGGGAACCATCGTGATGACGATCCACACCAACAACTTCGCCGTTGTCATGACCAACTCTCTCCCCCTCTATGTAGCAGTGTAACACCTCTTCTACTCGCTGTAATCTCTACTTAAACATGGTGCTTAATGTGATATATGATTACCCAATGACGTATGGCCATCCTATGATGTTTGAGCAGATGCGTTTGTCCTATGGGTTGATTGATGACTGTGATTGGTTTGAGTTGTATGTTTTATTTTGGTGTTGTCCTATGGTGCCCTCCATGTCATGCAATCGTCTGGGATTGCCGCTATAGGGTGTTGCAATACGTTCATAATTCACTTATAGTGGGTTGCGTGAGTGACGGAAACACAAACCAAAGTTAGGGGGTTGTTGCGCATGGGAGTAAAGAGGACTTGTTACTTAATGCTATGGTTGGGTTTTATCTTAATGAACTTTAGTAGTTGCGGATGCTTGCTAGAGTTCCAATCATAAGTGCATATGATCCAAGTATGAAAAGTATGTTAGCTCATGCGTCTGCCTCATATAAAATTGCAATGATGATTACTGGTCTAGTTATCAATTGCCTAGGGACAAATCATTCTCTTGTGTTACAAAAGCTTTCTACTAACAACTAACTTTTATTATCTTGAAAATTATTCGTAGTTTTATTCCCGCTAAATACTTCTAGTTTTATTCTTGCAAACTTATCCTATTACACCCACAAAGTAGTTTCATACTTATTCTAGGTAAAACGAACTTCAAGTGTGCGTAGAGTTGTATCGGTGGTTGATAGAACTTGAAGGGAATATTGATTCTTCCTTTAGCTCCTTATTGGGTTTGGCAACGTTACTTATCGAGAAAGCTATAATTGATCCCTTATACTTGTGAGTTATCAATACCTTTTCTAGCACCGTTGCCGGGGAGCAATAGCGTGGGGTGAATATTCTCGTGTGTGCTTGTTTACTTTATCACTAAGTATATTTTATTTTCTATCACTAAGTAGATTTTATTTTCTGTTCTAAGTTGTTTTATTTCTTTAATTATGGATATAGAACACGAAATACCAAAGAAAATAGTTGGACTTGGTACTCATGGAGGTGGGGAACCTTCTAAGACCCTCGATGTTGGTTATGTGGAAAATATTAAATACTACTTTGATAATCCTGATAAATCCCCATTCAATAATGGGAGATACTTTGGATCACCTAGAATACTTTAGGGATTATCGCTTCTCTAAAAAAGGGAAAGATTTATGGGATCAAATTAAAATGTGTTGGAAATATGCCCTAGAGGCAAAAATAAATTGGTAATCATCATATTTCCTTATTCATGATAAAGGTTTATTATTCATGCTAGAATTGTATTGACCGGGAACTTAAATACATGTGTGAATACATAAACATATATTATGTCCCTAGTAAGCCTCTACTAGACTAGCTCATTGATCAAAGATGGTTAAGGTTTCCTAACCATAGACATGAGTTGCCATTTGATAACGGGATCACATCACTAGGAGAATGATGTGATGGACAAGACCCAACCGTAAGCTTAGCAGTTGATCGTATCAATTTATTGTTATAGCTTTCTTCATGTCAAGTATCCGTTCACCATGATATTGTGCAACTCCCTGACACCATAGGAATACTTATTGTGTATCCAAACATCACTTCTTAACTGGGTGATCATAAAGGTGCTCTATAGGTATCACCGAAGGTGTTTGTTGTATTGGCACGGATCGAGACTTGCATTTGTCACTCCGTGTGACAGAGAGAAATCTCTGGGCCCTCTCGGTAATACAACATCGTAAAGAGATTACAAGCAATGCGCCTAATGAGTTAGTCACGAGATCTTGTATTACGGAACGATTAAAGAAACTTTTCGGTAACAAGATTTAACTAGGTATGGAGATACCGACGAGCGAATCTCAGGCAAGTAACATATCGCCGGACAAAGGGAATTGCATATGGGATTAACTGAATCCTTGACATCGTGGTTCAACCGATAAAAGATCTTTGTGGAATATGTATGAACCAATATGGGCATCTAGGTCCCGCTATTTATTATTGACCGGAGAGGTGTCTCGGTCATGACTACATGATTCCTGAACCCGCGGAGTCGCATGCTTAACTCTCGTTTGACGCTAGAGTAGTATTGGGATATTTGATGATTGAAAACCGAATGATGTTCGGAGCCTCAGATGAGATCTCGGACGTCACGAGGAGTCTTGGAATGGTTGGGAGGTAAATATTTATATATGGGAAGTCATATTTTGGGTTCGAGAAAAAGGTGCGTTTTTTTGGTATTGTACCGGGAAGCTTCCAAAAGGTTCTAGAGGATCCCGGAGGGGTCCGAAAGTCCACAAGTGGGTCCACCATGTCCCAAGGACTGGCATGGGCTAAGGGGAGGTGCCCTAGCCTTATTGGGCTAGGCGCACCAAGTCCTCAAAACCCCATGTGGCTAGGGCTAGGGAAGGGAAATGGGGGAGTCCTAGTAAGAATAGGATTGGACTTGGAGTCCAAGTCCTCTCCCCCTTTGGCGCCAACTCCTTTTACAAGTAGGGCTAGAATCCCGGCCCTCCCACACATATAAATATAGGGGAAGGGTGCAGCAAGGGACCCTAATACATTGGCCTTGGCCGCTACCCCGTCTCTCCCTCCCGGCATAGTTCTCGTCCACGGTTTTTCGCTTAGTGAAGCCCTACCGGTATTTCGACTCCACCGCCACCATCACCACCACGCTGTCGTGGTGGTTGTGATCCCATATACTTCTCCGCCTTATCTTGCTAGATCAAGGAGGAGGAGACGTCATCGAGCCACATGTGTGCTAAACTCGGAGGTGTCGTCCGTTCGGCACTAGATCGGTTGGATCATGATCGGATCGCGAAGAGTACGAATAAATCAACCGCGTTATATACGTTTCCGCTTTCGGTCTACAAGGGTACGTAGACACACTCTCCCCTCTCATTGCTATGCTTCTCCTAGATAGATCTTGGGTGTTCATAGGAATTTTTTTATTTTCATGCTTCATTCCCCATCAGTGGCATCATGAGCTAGGTCTATGCATAGATGTATATGCACGAGTAGACCACAAAGAGTTGTGGGCGTTTTGTCTCAAATTTCTTACCTCTCTTGTCTTATTTGGATTCAGTGGTATTGTGGGATGAAGCGGCCCGGACCAACTTTACTTTCCACACACAAGAGACCGGTTCCACCAGTAGACATGCAACTTGTCTTGCATAAGGTGACTAGCGGGTGCTTGTCTCTCCTACTTTAGTTGAATCTAATTTGACGAAGGCGATCCTTCTAGTAGGTTAAAAGGCAACTTGATTATCACTGTTGTGGCTTTACGAGGTAAGAACGATTCTTGCTAGTTTCCCATAGCAGCCACGTAAAATTAGCAACAACAAATTAGAGGACGTCCAACATGTTTTTGCAGGGCATGTTGTGATGTGGTATGGCCAAAATGTGATGTGATAAATGAGATGATCATGTTTTGTAATAGGTTCATGACTTGCATGTCGATGAGTACGATAACCAGCATGAGCTATAGGGTTGTCTTTAATTTATTATTTGTCAGTAATTGCTTTACTTTATCGCTATGTGTTAGCAATAGTTGTAGAAGCAATAGTTGGTGAGACAACCACGTGACAACACAATGATGGAGATCATGGTGTTATGCTGGTGACATTGGAGATCATGCCGATGCTTTGGGGATGGAGATCAAAGGCACAAGATGATAATGGCCATATCATGTCACATATTGGTTGCATGTGATGTTTATCTTTTTATGCTTCTCATTTTGCTTAGAACGACGGTAGCATTATAAGATGATCCCTTCACTTAATTTCAAGAAATTGTGTTCTCCCAATGTCACGCCCAATATGCGACCCTATCCAAAAGGAACTCGAAGGTCCCACCAAGGATAGACCCGCATATTGGAACGCTTTTGCAAGGTGGATATCATTACATCAACATTACATAATAGTGGGGATACATCCAATACATACAATGTCACATGAATACAACAATACAACATAAAAGAACAACATCCGGCTACGGATGAATCATAAACAGAAACTCAAACAATAGCCACCCTACTAGCCCAGGCTGCCGACCTGGAACCTATCCCCTGATCGAAGAAGAAGCAGAAGAAGAACTGAACGCAAGCAAACATTGCTCTCGCGTCATGGTCATCGCAAACCTGTACCTGCAACTGTTGTTGTAGTAATCTGTGAGCCACGAGGACTCAGCAATCCCATTACCATGGGTATCAATACTAGCAAAGCTTAATGGGAAAGGAAGGGGTAAAGTGGTGAGGTTGCAGCAGCGACTAAGTATGATATGGTGGCTAACATACACAAATGAGAGCGAGAAGAGAAACAAAGGAACGATCGTGAAGCTAGAAATGATCAAGAGGTGATCCTGAACTCCTACTTACGTCAGACATAACCCAGAAACCGTGTTCACTTTCCGGACTCCGCCGAAAAGAGACCATCACGGCTACACACTCGGTTGATGCGTTTTAATTCGGATCTGGTGTCAAGTTATCTACAACCGGACATTAACAAATTCCCATCTGCCACATAACCGCGGGCACGGCTCTTGAAAGTTTATACCCTGCAGGGGTGTCCCAACTTAGCCCATGACAAGCTCTCGCGATCAACGAAGGAATAGACCTTCTCCCAGGAAGACCCGATCAGTCTCGGAATCCCGGTTTACAAGACATTTCGACAATGGTAAAACAAGACCAGCAAAGCCTCCCGCTGTGCCGACAAATCCCGATAGGAGCTGCACATATCTCGTTCTCAGGGCACACCAGATGAGCCAGACGTCGTGTTGGCATAGACCCTAGTTGCCCAGGGGGCGCCGGACATCGCTCGGTTTGGACCAACACTTAGACAAGCATTGGCCCGGGGGGCTAAAATAAAGATGACCCTCGAGAGAGCGACTCCCAAGGGAAAAAGTAGGTGGTGGTGAGGCAAATGGTAAAACCAAGGTTGGGCCTTGCTGGACAAGTTTTATTGAAAGCGAACTGTTAGGGGGGTCCCATAAATCACCCGACCGTGTTAGGAACGCAAAATCCGGGAACATAACACCGGTATGACGGAAACTAGGGCGGCAAGAGTGGAACAAAACACCAGGCATAAGGCCGAGCCTTCCACCCTTTACCAAGTATATAGATGCATTAATAATATAAGAGATATTGTGATATCCCAACCAAAATCCTGTCCACCATGGAGCAATCTTCAACTTCACCTGCAACTAACAACGCTATAAGAGGGGCTGAACAAAGCGGTAACATAGCCAAGCAATGGTTTGCTAGGAAGGGTGTCAAAGGTTAGAGGTTCATGGCAATTTGGGAGGCTTGAAGAGCAAAAGATAGGTAACGCAGCATAGCGATAGAACGAAGCAACTAGCATAGCAATGATAGTAGTGAGATCCAGGGTAGCGGTCATCTTGCCTGAAATCCCGCAAGGAAGAAGAATGAGTCCATGAAGAAGATGAAGCCACGAAGACGAACCACACGTAGACGAACGAATCCTCACGATCGCAACAAAACAGGAACTAACAAGAAGAAGCACACAACATAGGTAAACACACCACACATGAACAAGGCATGATGCACAACAAGCATGATGCATGACCAAGCTACATGAAGCTACTCATGGCAAGAGATGATGCAAACAAGAACAACACATCAAGGCAAGTTTAAATGAGGCCGGGAACAACATATAATGAATCCTGTAAGTCCTCATATGCATATTTCGAAATTGGTCCAGAACTGAATAAACCTTATGTTCAAGTTGTTAAACATCAAGTTAAGATGCACCAAGATGATCTACACGAAATTCTAGTCAAGTTACATATAAAGTTCATTAGATTCGGAGCTACGGCCTAGAAGATATGAGCAAAACAAGTTAAACATGGCATTGATGCAAAATGCATACAAACAAGAAGCAAACATCTCAAAACAAGGATGCAACATGATAATATGAAACTACATGCAAAATCAAGCAAGTTTCATATAGAGCACACTCAAGACGGAGCAACGGTTCAACACATACACTCTATACAAGTCATAGCAACAATCTGTCGAAAACAGCAACTAGGCATATTGCAAGCATGAAAACAACATGCTACAGCACCCCAACATATTAACAAAAGGCATGGGCATGAAGTACAGGTAAAGCATAGCAAAACATGAACACTGAGCTATCTCCAGAAATCACTAGAACATGCTCCAAATGACATGGAAAGATTGCAAATAATAACAGTTTCAGACTTTAGCAGAAATAACATCAGGTTGCAATGTTTAGAGCTATCAAACAACATGTTACAGGAACTTATCATGGTAAACAAAGGCATGGCATGAATCTACTAATTGCATAGGTCAAAAGACCCTTACTGACCATGAGCCAAAAAGGATCAGAAAATTTGATGGCACCCATGTAAACATAGCAAGTTATATTACAGATTCAAACATGGCAGGAACAACAATAAGTAGGCATGTTGGTGAGCTTGAACCACTCACCACAGAGCAATACATGACATGGCAAGGCAACCAACAGTAAGAAAGCATGTTTGTGAAGCTAAGCATGGCAATATCAAGGTCATAGGGTGCATGGAACAATAGCAAACAATCATGGAAACATTGAACTTAATGTAAACAGGCTGACAGCAACATTATCCAGCAACTTTGGAGCAAGATATGAACAATCTACAGCAAGCTATAAATGCAACCAAGGGCATGAATGGATAGAGCATGACATTTAGATCAAAACATGTTTATAGAGCATCTCCAGATTATGCATAGAATGATTAGTAGAAGCATGTTAACATAGCAACAAAATATAACAGAATCTGTCAGGAAAACAGCAACAGCAACTACCGTACTTAGCAAGCTTGATACACTCAGCACACAACTCACAAAAATACATGGCATACACCCCTAGAAAGATGGCATGGCATAGATCAACATACATGTAGAGCTCATGTTCATAGGATGCACACATCAAACATGGCAAAAATGACAATTGAGCTAGTTATAACAGTTTCAGCAGATTAACATCAACATGCACTCTTCCAACAACATTTCGGGCATCAAGATGAGCTCAAATGAAAATGATGCAATGGAATGTAATGAAGTACTCGTTGAGACGAACAATTTGACATATTACACGCACAAAACGGAGCTACGGATACAGAGATACGGCATGACGAACATGGCATGATTATTGCAAAAATATAGGGACTTTGGCGTTTTCGGGGGTCAACCTGAGGATCCAGATCTAGGGTTCGTCCGGCACGAACTTTGAGGTTCACCGGAGTTGGAGAAGAGGGGGCCGGCCAGGGAGCTCGGGACGCCGGAGACGGGCGGATCCGGCCGGGGGCGGCGCCGGCGGCGGCCGGGCAGGGAACCGGGCGGCGCGGGGCAGCGCGGAGGCGGGCCGGCGAGGGCGCGGCCGGACGGCGGGGTCAACGGGGAGCCCGGACGGCGGAGCTCCCGGCCGACGCGGGGACGAGGCCGGCGCGGCAGGGCGGCGGGGAGGCGCCTCGGCGGCGGCACGGCGCCGGACGGCGAGGGGAGGCGGCGGCGGAGGCGATGGCCGGCCGGAGGCGTGAGGCGGCGGCCTTCGGGCGACGGGGCCGAGGAGCGCGGCGGCGCGGCGACGCGGGGCCGGCGACGGCGGTAGAGGCCGGCGACGGGGCGCGCGGGCGAGCGGCGGCGGGCGCGCGGGCCGG
The DNA here is from genome assembly GCA_963921465.1 of Triticum timopheevii. Lineage (NCBI taxonomy): Eukaryota > Viridiplantae > Streptophyta > Magnoliopsida > Poales > Poaceae > Triticum > Triticum timopheevii. The sequence goes on along the minus strand of OY997266.1, from coordinate 392,514,677 downwards.
GCGGGCTTCCCGCGGGCCTGGCGGGCCGGCGGCGGCGGCTGGCGGCGGAGGAACACGTGGCAGCGCATGATTGGGCGAGGAGCGGCGGCGCGGACATGTCCGGCCGTCGGTGGACATGTCCGGCGGCGCGGAGGGGATGGATCTAGGGTTTCGGGGGGATTATACCGCGAATTTGAGAGGGGATCACATATTTATAGGTAGAGGGAGCTAGGAGAGTCCAAATGAAGAGCGGTTTTCGGCCACGCGATCATGATCGAACGACCGAGAGCATGGAGGGGAGTTTGCTGGGTTTTGGGCCACTTTGGAAGGGGTGTTGGGCTGCAAACAAAAGAGGCTTTGCGGTTACCCGGTTAACCGTTGGAGTATCAAACGACCTCCAAATGGCACGAAACTTGACAGGTGGTCTACCGGTGCTATACCAAGGCCGCTTGGCAAACCTCGGGCCATTCCGAGAAAGTTTAACACCCGCTCACAACAGAAGACAAAAGGGGAACGCCGGATGACATAGGAGCGCCGGATTGCAAAACGGACAACGGGGAAAATGCTCGGATGCATGAGATGAACTCGCATGCAAAATGAAATGCACATGATGATATGATATGAAATGCATAAGATGACATGGCAAAGTGCAACACGCAAGCAAATGACATGGCAACGATGGCGAATAACTGGCAGACACCTGGCGCATTGAATCCGGGGCGTTACACCCAAAGTACCCACCGTTGCAATGTTCATCGTTTCGAAGTACCTCGTGATGATCGGGTGTGACAGACTCTATGTTCACATAAAATGGGTGTAAGCCAGTTTTACACACGCAAAATATTTGGGTTAAACTTAACGAGCCTAGCATCTACAGACATGGCCTCGGAACACAGGAGATCAAAAGGTGAGTCATATAGTAGATATGATCAACATGGAGATGTTCACCATTGATGACTACCCCATCTCACGTGATTATTGGACATAGGTTAGTTGATTTGCATCATGTATCACTTAGACAACTTGAGGGATGTTGATTTAAGTGGGAGTTCATTAGTAATTTGATTAACTGAACTAATTATCATGAACTTAGTCTTACTTGTGTTTGCAAAATTTGTATCATAGATCAATGGCCCGCGTTGTAGTTCCCCTATATTTTAATGCGTTCCTAGAGAAAGCTAGGTTGAAAGATGATGGAAGAAACTATGCGGACTGGGTCTGTAACTTGAGGATTATCCTCATTGCTGCATAGAAGGCTTATGTCCTTGATGCACTGCTAGGTGTCGCACCCCCTCCAGTGTCGTTTGTGGATGTTGTGAGCATCTGGTAGGCACATTTTGATGACTACTTGATAGTTCAGTGCACCATGATTTACGGCTTAAAACCGGGGCTCCAAACACGTTTTGAGCACCACAGAGCATATGAGATGTTCCAGGAGCTGAAATTGGTATTTCAAACTCATGCCTGGGTCGAGACCTCCGACAAGTTCTTTAGCTGCCAGATGGAGGATAACAGTTCTGTTAGTGAACATATACTCAGAATGTCTGGGTTTCACAACCGCTTGACTCAGTTGGGAGTTAATCTTCTAGATGACACAGTCATTGACAGAGTTCTCCAATCACTGCCACCGAGCTATAAGGGCTTTGTGATGAACTATAATATGCAAGGGATGGAGAAAATGATTCCCGAGCTCTTCACGATGCTTAAGGTCGCGGAGGTAGAAATCAAGAAGGAGCATCAAGTGCTGATGGTTAAAAATACCACTAGTTTCAAGAAAGGCAAGGGAAAGAAAGGGAACTTCAAGAAGAATGGCAAGACAGTTGGCGCTCCCATGAAGAAACCCAAGGCTGGACCCAAACCTAAGACTGAGTGTTTCTACTGCAAGGGGAATGGTCACTGGAAGCGGAACAACCCCAAGTACTTGGCAGATAAGAAGGCTGGCAACGTCAACAAAGGTATATGTGATATACATGTTATTGATGTGTACCTTACTAGTGATCGTAGTAGCGCCTGGGTATTTGATACTGGTTCGGTTGCTAATATTTGTAACTCGAAATAGGAGCTGCGGAATAAATGGAGACTGGCTAAGGACGAGGTGACGATGCGCGTCGAAAATGGTTCCAAGGTTGATGTGAGTTTTAAACCTAAATAATTTTTATTTGGTGCCTACTTTGAGCATGATCATTATATCTAGATATTGTTTATTGAGAGATGGTTATTCATTTAAGTCATATAATAGTAGTTGTTCTATTTATATGAGTAACATCTTTTATGGTCATGCACCCCTTGTGAATGGCTTATTCTTGTTGAATCTCGATCGTAGTGATACACATATCCGTAATATTAATGCCAAAAGATGCAAAGTTAATAAAGATAGTACAACATATTTGTGGCACTGCCGCTTAGGTCATACTGTTATAAAGCGCATGAAGAAAATCCATACTGATGGACTTTTGGAATCTCTTGATTATGAATCATTTGAGACATGTGAACCATGCCTCATGGGAAAGATGACTAGAACTCCTTTCTCCAGAACAATGGAGCGAGCTAGTGGCTTATTGGAAATAATACATATCGATGTATGTGGTCCGATGAGTGTTGAAGCACGCGGTGGATATCGTCACTTTTTTACCTTCAAAGATGATTTGAGTATATATGGGTGTATTTACTTAATGAAACACAAGTCTGAAACATTTGAAAACTTCAGGGAATTTTAGAGTGAAGTGGAGAATCATCATAACAAGAAAATAAAGTTTCTATGATCTGATCATGGAGGTGAATATTTGAGTTACAAGTTTGGTATGCATTTAAGACAATGTGGAATTGTTTCACAGCTCACGCCACCTGGAACACCATAGCATAATGGTGTGTCTGAACGTCATAATCATACTCTATTGGATAGGGTGTGTTCTATGTTGTCTCTTACTGATTTGCCACTATCATTTTGGAGTTATGCATTAGAGGCAGCCACATTCACTTTAAATAGGGCACCGTCCAAATCCGTTGAGACGACATTGTATGAGTTGTGGTTTGGGAAGAAACCTAAGCTGTTGTTTCTTAAAGTTTGGGGATGCGACACTTATGTCAAAAGGCTTCAGCCTGATAAGCTCGAACCCAAAGCGGAGAAGTGTGTCTTCATTGGATACCCTAAAGAGACCATTGGGTATATCTTCTACTGCAGATTCGAGGGCAAGATCTTTCTTTCCAAGATTGTGTCCTTTCTCGAGAAGGAGTTTCTCTCGAAAGAAGTGAGTGGGAGGAAAGTAGAACTTGATGAGGTAATCATACCTTCTCTTGATTTGGAAGGTAGAATATCACAAAAAGAAGTTCCTGTGATGCCTACACCAACCGAAGAGGAAGCTAATGATAATGATCATGAAACTTTGGATCAAGTTACTACTGAACTTCGTAGGTCGACCAGGGTACATTCTGCAATAGAGTGGTACAGTAATCCTGTCCTGGAAGTCAAGTTGTTAGACAACAGCGAACCTACGAACTACGAAGAAGCTATAATGAACCCGGATTCTAACAAATGGCGTCAAGCCATGAAATCTGAGATCGGATCCATGTATGAGAACAAAGTATGGAATTTTGTGGACTTGCCCGATTATCGGCAAGCCATTGAGAATAAATAGATCTTTAAGAAGAACATAGACGCTGATGATAATGTCACCGTCTATAAAGCTTGACTTGTCGCAAAGGGTTTTCAACAAGTTCAAGGGGTTGACTATGATGAGACTTTCTCACCCATAGCGATGCTTAAGTCTATTAGAATTATGTTAGCTATTGCCACATTTTTATGATTATGAAATTTGGCAGATGAAAGTCAAAACAGCGTTCCTTAACGGGTTCCTTAAGGAAGAGTTGTATATGATGCAATCGGAAGGTTTTATCGATCCTAAGGATGCCAACAAAGTATGCAAGCTCCAGCGATCCATCTATGGACTAGTGCAAGCATCTCGGAGTTGGAATATACGCTTTTATGAGGTGATCAAAGCTTATGGTTTTATACAAACTTACGTAGAAGCTTGTATTTACAAGAAAGTGACTGGGAGCTCTGTAGCATTTCTAATACTATATGTGGATGACATATTATTAATTGGAAATGATATAGAATTTTGGAAAATGTAAAGGGCTATTTGAACAAGAGTTTTTCAATGAAAGACCTCGGTGGAGCTGCTTACATATTGGGCATCAAAATCTATAGAGATAGATCAAGATGCCTAATAGGACTTTCATAAAGCACATACCTTGATAAAGTTTTGAAGAAGTTCAACATGGACCAGTCAAAGAAAGGGTTCTTGCCTGTATTGCAAGGTGTGAAGTTGAGTAAGACTCAAATCCCGACCACAGAAGAAGAATGAGAAAGGATGAAAGTCATTCACTATGCATCAGCCATAGGCTCTATAATGTATGCCATGTTGTGTACCAGACCTGATGTGTGCCTTGCCATAAGTCTGGCAGGAAAGTACCAAAGTGATCTAGGAATAGGTCACTAGACAACTGTCAAGAATATCCTGAAGTGCCTGAAAAGGACTAAGGACATGTTTCTCATTTATGGAGGTGATGAAGAGCTCGTCGTAAAGGGTTACGTCGATGCTAGCTTTGGCACAGATCCGGATGACTCCAGATCTCAAATTGGATATGTATTTATATTAAATGGTGGAACGGTTAGTTGGTGCAGTTCCAAACAGAGCGTCGTGACAGGATCTACATGTGAAGCGGAGTATATAGCTGCTTCGGAAGCAGCGCAAGAAGGAGTCTAGATGAAGGAGTTCATATCCGATCTGGGTGTTGATACGTCTCCAACGTATCTACAATTTTTTATTATTCCATGCTATTATATTATCTGTTTTGGATGTTTTATATGTATTAATATGCTATTTTATATTATTTTTGGGACCAACCTATTAACCTAGAGACCGGTGTCAGTTTCTATTTTTTTCTTATTTTTGAGCTTCACAGAAAAGGAATACCAAACGGAATAAAACCTTCGCGATGATTTTTCTTGGACCAGAAGACACCCCGGAGACTTGGAGATGAAGTCAGAAGAGCCGCGAGGCGGCGGCAAGGGGGGAGGGCACGCCCAGGGGTAGGGCGCGCCCCCTACCTTCCCGCCTCCTCGGGACTCCTCTGACCTAACCCTTGGCCCTATATATTCACATATATCCCCAAACCACCAGAAGTATCCATGAAAACACTTTTCCACCGCCGCAAACTTTTGTACCCATGAGATCCCATCTAGGGGCCTTTTTCGGCATCCTGCCGGAGGGGGATTTGATCATGGAGGGCTTCTACATCAACTCTATTGCCCTTTGGATGAAGCATGAGTAGTTTAATTACCTCAGACCTACGGGTCCATGGCTAGTAGCTAGATGGCTTCTTCTCTCTCTTTGATTTTCAATACCATGTTCTCCTCGATGTTCTTGGAGATCTATCTGATGTAATCTTGTTTTGTGGTGTGTTTGTCGAGATCCGATGAATTGTGGATTTATGATCAGCTTATCTATGAATATTATTTGAATCTTCTCTGAATTCTTATATGCATGATTTGATACCTTTGTAATTCTCTTCAAACTATCGGTTCAATTTGGCCAACTAGATTGGTTTTTCTTGCAATGGGAGAAGTGCTTAGCTTTGGGTTCAATGTTGTCGTGTCCTTTCCCAGTGACAGTAGGGGCAGCAAGGCACATATTGTATTGTTGCCATAGAGGATTAAAAGATGGGGTTTACATCATATTGCTTGAGTTTATTCCTCTACATCATGTCATCTTAGTTAATGCGTTACTCTGTTCTTCATGAACTTAATACTCTAGATGCAAAGGAGGAGTCGGTCGATGTGTGGAGTAATAGTAGTAGATGCAGAACCATTTTGGTCTACTTGACATGGACGTGATGCCTATATTTCATAATCATTGCCTTAGATATCATCATAACTTTGCACTTTTCTATCAATTGCTCGACAGTAATTTGTTCACCCCCATATTATTTGCTATCTCGAGAGAAGACACTAGTGAAACCTATGGCCCCCCGGTCTATTTTCCACCATATAAGTTTCTGACATACTATTTTGCAATCTTTTATTTTCCGATCTATAAACCAAAAATACCAAAAATGTTTACTTTATCATTTGTTTAGTTTATTCTATCTCTATTAGATCTCACTTTTGCAAGTAACCATGAAGGGATTGACAACCCCTTTATCGCGTTGGGTGCAAGTTGTTTGATTGGTTGTGCAGGTCTTGGTGATTTGTGCGTTGTCTCCTACTGGATTGAAACCTTGGTTCTCTAACTGAGGGAAAATACATATCTCTACTGTCGGTGTCAAAACTGGCGGATCTCGGGTAGGGGGTCCCGAACTGTGCGTCTAGGCGGATGGTAACAGGAGACAAGGGACACGATGTTTTTACCCAGGTTCGGGCCCTCTTGATGGAGGTAAAACCCTACTCCTGCTTGATTGATATTGATGATATGGGTAGTACAAGAGTGGATCTACCACGAGATCAAGGAGGCTAAACCCTAGAAGCTAGCCTATGGTATGATTGTTGTTGTGATTGTTCTCCTACGGACTAAAGCCCTCCGGTTTATATAGACACCGGAGAGGGCTAGGGTTACACAGAGTCGGTTACAATGGTAGGAGATCTACATATCCGTATTGCCAAGCTTGCCTTCCACGCCAAGGAAAGTCCCATCCGGACACGGGACGAAGTCTTCAATCTTGTATCTTCATAATCTTGGAGTCCGGCCGATGATGATAGTTCGGCTATCCGGACACCCCCTAGTCCAGGACTCCCTCAGTAGCCCCCGAACCAGGCTTCAATGACGATGAGTCCAGCGCGTACATTGTCTTCGGCGTTGCAAGGCGGGTTCTCCTCCAAATTCCATGCGCTTGCCGAATAGTGTCCGGCTTCCTTATAAATGTTGCGCTCCTTGGCTTCCACGCCCAATAATGGCCCTCTTCCACGTGTCGTACCTAGGCATCGAGCCCCATTTTGCGCTGTGGAAGAGACTATTTTGCCTCGTACCCCGTTCTCACGAGGGGTCAATATATCGAGTGGGCGGAGCCGAAATATGGCGCATCGCCGGGACCGGATATCTATCCGGAACCCCAAAGAAGGCGTCCGAAGACTAGCCCTCGAAATGGTTTTATGTGGAAGATGCTCCACTGCCGGACCCAGTTCGGATCGGCCTCCCGGAGTTCAGCAAGGCTCCTCTGAAGAAACGCCTAAGTTGGCGCCCGCGGAGCCCTCAACTGGAGGAAGACAGGAGCGTCCATTATTTGATGGGCCAGATAAGGTTGCTGGCCCATTCCGGATTGACCATGATTGGAGTCATGGCCACATGCATTATGTGAGGGGTGCAGCCGCTTCAATATAGGGGCCACCCCATGTGGGATTTCAACAGGGAGAATGACGCCACCCGTCATGGCCGTAAGGGGCCGGGATCGGCCGCAGATCTGGTGAAGATCCTGTCCGGCTTGTACGAGGGGGAGAAGGAGGACTTCCTCCAAACGAGCCCCTTGAATGGATTCTCCATGAATAACCCTCGGAGCTGGGTAAGCGGACGCTTGCTCATCCGATCCGTGCTTTCAAAGTTAAGCGCCTTACTTTATGATTTTCGATGCAGGAATTGCGCCGGGATGTGGAGGACATACACAGTCCGACTCCACAACCCGAGGATCCGGGAAGATCCCTTGATCCGGCCTCCGAAGAGGATCCGGATATAAAGGTGGAGTTGATCGACGGGGTGTTCTACCAGCTTAGCATGGACAATGCTCTAGTCGCCATTACGGCTGACTACCCCGGTTTATCTCCGGCTTCTCAGGTAACTATGACCGGAGCCTTGACACCATCACTTCGTCCGTGCTTATTTCTGACCACCGCATACCAACGGTGTCTCGCAGGAGGTGCCTTCAAGGCGGGAAGCTGATCCCGCGGCGACTGACCAACTAGGGTCAGTTCGGCCCAGCAGGCGGAAGAGGGTTGCGGTGCGAATTGAAACGTCACCACAACGGTATGACACGCCACCGTTTTTAAGGAAAAGGCCCCTGTGAGGTATATTGATGCTCATAACTTTTTCAGGAGAAAGAGCGCTCGCCGGACTGTGCCCGGAGAGGTCGCCAACCAAGCCTCCGCGAGCCAGGCTCCAACACCTGGTCGGGGGGGGGGGAGGCGAGCGCAAGGCGCGAGCCGGATGCTCCTCCAACGGAGGATGCCGACAGGTTGTCCGCCACCATGTCTGAGGTGGAGAGCGCCATGAATCACAGGCGCCGCCGGACAGTTCTTCGTGACGCGTGTTTCTCCCCTGAGGCGTTGAATGCCTTTAACGCGGGAGACGCGCACCTCCGTGCTGCTCAAGATGGTTTAACCAGAGCCACGGAGCAGTATGTGAAAGACATACGGGTAAGGGATTTTAATAGTTGTATATGCCAGTAGCCCCCGAGACTTAAAGTAGTTAAAATAACTGATTTAAGGATCATTTAATATGCAGGATCTTACGGAGAAGAATACCCAATTGTCCCAGGAGCTACAAGAGTGCAAAGCCCAACTTGAGGCCGCACTAGCCGCTGCAGGAGGAGACACTGAGCCCCCTCTGGTAACATATATTTCAAAAAATATAAGCGGTGTGCGGCGTGTGCATAAGTCTGACAATGATATTGCAGATGTTGCCGGACTTGATCCGAACAAGCAACAACTACTGCGCCAACTGAAGGCCGGCGAGAGGGTGCTTATGAAGGTGCAGTAGGAGAGGAACAAACTCCAAGATGCCCACACCCAGCTTGGAGAAGAGCTAAAAGGTGTTCGGGCCCAGCTGTCTGGCTCCGTGAAGGAGAATCAGCGGCTTCGTCGCGGCATCTACAGTAAGTGCTTGAGCAAACTCTTTTGAAAAGAAGAGTCGGGCGAGGAAGTCGAATTGACAAAAATGTGTCTGTAGGTGTGCTCACAGGTCGCCCTGCGGAGGAAATGCCCGGTTCAACGGGAGATCAACTTCCCGAGCTGCTGCAACTGCACGAACGTGTTCGGCAGGCGATGAGCAGCGTCGCCCAGGTCTTATGGCCATTCGTCTCCCTACCCGAGGGTCTTGGAGGGCTTGCGGAGAAGCTTCAAGGAGCACGGCAGCTCTTCCGTCTATGGAAGATATCGGCCTGTCGTCAAGGCGCCAGGGAGGCCTGGGCCATGGTGAAGACGCGGTACAAGAAGGCGGATCCGAACCACATGGCCGAGGTCGGACCTGTGGGGCCCGATGGGAAGGAGATCCCTGTGAGCTTTGTGTACGGCCAAGTAGAGTTGGCCGCTAAGTATTCCCAACGGGACTGTAAATTAGACAGCCTATTAGATGGGATTGAAGAGGAGTACAATCAGTCAATGTGACGATGTATTTTAAAATGACATGTATAATGCCTTCTAGTCGGATTGTAGATCGTTTGTCTTTGCGGACCTTTTCACTTCAACCTCGGGACCCAACAGTCCGGAGTGTGTCCGAATACCCTCGCGGTTATGCAAAAAACCAGGGCATTCATGGAGACCAGGCGTAGGGGTCATTAGTGCTTTATCAGACAAGTGCCCAACTAGTTATGTTATATTACATGGTTAGTAAGAAACATCTTCCAGGGAGAATAGTTCCGTTAGGGGTTCCTTTCCCTGGGAGGCATGCCCTAAAGTGCATGTCTGGACTGCGAAAAGAGCAGAAAAACATCTGGGGACGGATAAATAAATAAATGAGAAATCATCTTTCAGATCACCGACCGAATATTCCCTTAAGAACGCTAGCTTTCGGCTTCACCCAGTCTGAGGTACACATCTGGCTGACTCGGCAGTAACAATCGCAGAGGTGCTCCCTTTACCTCCTAGCCAAACAATCGGGAACGTAGGGGTAAGCATAGGAGCCAGGCAACCCAGCTTGGCCAAAACTTAAGTCATATCAATGCATATATTGGTGAATAAAAGGTACACGCGGAAGTTTGACGCATGTGTTGGGCATAAAGCCCGTATAAATAAGCTTCTGTTAAAGAAGCCCCCAGGTATAATGAGTGCGAGTAGCACGTCAAGTATGTGCGATCGATGCGCAAATCAGCCCTCGGGGGCTTTATGAAAAAGGTGGGAGAAAAGAGAGAAACAAAAGACAACTGAAGTATAAAATGTGGACGGAGGAAGGAGACGAACTCTGAGTCCGGTGCTAGGCGTAGAATCTTCGGAGGCGGGCTGCATTCCATGGGTTCGGCTCGAGTCGGTTATCCGATGCGTTTCGCAGACGGTATGCTCCGCCGGTCAGGACTTGGTCGATGATGAAAGGACCTTCCCATTTGGGCTTGAGTTTGTCCTTTTTCTTGTCCGACAGGCGTAGAACTAGTTCGCCAACATTGTAAGTTTTAGCCCGTACTTCTCTGCTTTGATATCTTCAAGCCTGCTGCTGATAGAATGCGGAACGAGCCTTTGCCATGTCGCGCTCCTCCTCCAATGCATCCAAGCTGTCCTGCCGATCCAACTCGGCTTCTCTTTCTTCATACATGCGCACTCGAGGTGAGTCATGAATTATATCGCAGGGCAAAACTGCCTCTGCGCCGTCTACCATGAAGAATGGTGTGAATCCGGTAGTACGGTTTGGCGTGGTTCGCAGCCCCCAGAGTACGGAGTCGAGCTCCTCTACCCAGTGCATGTTAGATTCCGTAAGGGACCGCACTAATCTGGTTTTGATGCCGCTCATGATTAGACCATTTGCTCGTTCAACTTGACCGTTGGTTTGAGGGTGATAGACTGAAGCATAGTCGAGCTTAATGCCCATATTTTTGCACCAGAGTTTAACCTCGTCGGCCGTGAAGTTCGTGCCGTTATCGGTGATGATGCTGTGGGGGACACCGTAACGGTGTACCACCCCGGATATGAAGTCTATCACAGGTCCGGATTAGGCCGTTTTAACTGGCTTGGCTTCTATCCATTTGGTGAATTTGTCCACCATGAGCAATAGGTATTTTTCTTGTGGGTTCCCCCTTTAAGAGGTCCAACCATGTCAAGCCCCCAGACCGCGAACGGCCAGGTAATGGGTATAGTTTTGAGGGCGGTGGGTGGCATGTGGCTCTGATTAGCAAAGAGCTGACAACCGACGCATCGTTGGACTAAGTCATGAGCATCTGCCCAGGCCGTCGGCTAATAAAATCCTGTACGGAAGGCCTTACCTACAAGGGTCCGGGCTGCAGCATGGTGTCCGCCTAGTCCGGCATGAATTTCGGCCAACAGATTTCGCCCTTCCTCCTCGGAGATGCACCTTTGAAGGACTCCGGTTGTGCTTTTTTTATAAAGCTCTCCCTCATGGACCTTGTAGGCTTTAGATCGTCGAACTATGCGGCAGGCCTCATTTTGGTCTTCAGGAAGTTCCTGCCTAATTAAGTAGGCGAGGAATGGTTCCATCCACGGGGCAATTACTGCCATTATTTTGTGGGCTGAAGGTGTTATTTCATTGGCTGAGCCATCGATTGTGTCAGAATGTTCCATGTTGGGTGGTGCGGTTGGTTCCGGGTTGTTATTTCCAGACTCCTCTTCCCATAATACGGATGGCTTGAAGAGCCGCTCTAGGAAGATGTTTGGAGGGACGGCGTCGCATTTTGCGCCGATGCGTGCCAACACGTCAGCTGCCTGGTTATTATCCCGGGCTACATGGTGGAATTCGAGTCCTTCGAACCGAGCTGACATTTTTAAGACGGCATTACGATAGGCTGCCATTTTCGGATCCTTGGCGTCAAAGTCTCCGTTTACTTGGGATATTGTGAGGTTTGAGTCCCCGCGCACTTCTAGGCGTTGAATACCCATGGAGATTGCCATCCGTAGGCCATGTAGAAGGGCCTCGTATTCGGCTGCATTGTTGGAGTTTGTGTAGATTATTTGAAGTACATATTGGATTGTGTCTCCGGTTGGGGATGTCAAAACGACGCCAGCCCCCAAGCCGGCCAACATTTTAGAGCCGTCGAAATGCATGATCCAATTGGAGTATGCGCCGTACTCTTTAGGGAGTTCGGCTTCGGTCCATTCAGCGATGAAGTCAGCCAAGACTTGCGACTTTATAGCTCGTCGTGGTTTGTAGGTTATGTCAAATGGTAAGAGCTCGATGGCCCATTTTGCAATCCTGCCCATCGCATCGCGGTTGTTTATGATGTCGTTGAGGGGTACTTCGGAGGCCATTGTTATCGAACACTCTTGAAAGTAGTGTCGCAGCTTCCGGGATGCCATGAACACCGCGTATGCTATCTTTTGATAATGTGGGTACCGGTACTTGCATGGAGTTAAGACAGTGGATACGTAGTACACTGCTTTTTGAAGAGGGAATTTATGCCCTTCTGTTTCTCGTTCAACGACGAGCACCGCGCTTACAACTTGATGTGTTGCCGCGATATATAAAAACATTGGTTCGCCCAGGTTAGGCACGGCCAGGACCGGATTTGTTGCCAATGTGGCCTTTATTTCTTCGAGTCCGGCAGTGGCAGCATCCGTCCACTCGAAGTGTTCGGTGCGCCTGAGGAGGCGATAGAGGGGCAATGCCTTTTCTCCCAAACGGGATATGAAGCGGCTTAGAGCCGCCATGCATCCAGTCAATTTTTGTATTTGTTTGAGGTATTTTGGAATATCCAGCTGTGGCAGAGCTCGGATCTTGGCTGGGTTTGCTTCAATTCCTCTACCGGATACAATGAAGCCCAGGAGCTTTCTGGCTGGTACGCCGAAAACGCATTTTTTCGGGTTCAGCTTAATGTCATATGCTCGGAGGTTGTCGAATGTGAGCCTCAAGTCGTCTACTAGAGTTTCGATGTGTTTGGTCTTGACGAACATGTCGTCTACGTATGCCTCTACTGTTTTGCCGATCTGGGTAGCTAGACATGTCTGAATCATGCGCTGATATGTTGCGCCGGCGTTTTTGAGTCCGAAGGGTATCGTGTTGAAGCAGAATGGTCCGTATGGAGTAATGAATGCTGTTACGGCTTGGTCTGCCTCCGCCATCTTGATTCGATGGTAGCCGGAGTATGCGTCGAGGAAGCACAATGAGTCATGTCCTGCGGTAGCATCGATTATTTGATCGATGCGGGGACAAGCCTTGTTAAGGTCCTTAAAATCGACACATAGGCGCCAGGATTTGTCCTTTTTTGGTACCATTACCAGGTTTGCTAGCCAGTCCGGATGTTTGATGTCTCTGATGAATCCGGCTTCCAATAGTTTGGCTAGCTCCTCTCCCATTGCCTGTCTTTTGGGTTCGGAAAACCGCCGAAGAGCCTGTTTGACTGGCTTGAATCCTTTTAGGATGTTTAGGTTGTGTTCTGCCAATCTGCGTGGGATTCCTGGCATATCTGAAGGGTGCCAGGAAAAAGATGTCCCAATTCTCCCGAAGGAATTCTCGTAGTGCGGTGTCTACATCAGGGTTTAACTGTGCCCCAATGGAGGCCGTCTTTGTGGGGTCCGTTGGATGGACCTGGAATTTGACTATTTCGTCCGCTGGTTTAAAAGAGGTGGACTTGGATCTCTTATCGAGTATCACATCGTCCCTGTTCACCGTAGAGCGCAGCGCAGTGAGTTCCTCCGCTGCTAGGGCTTCGGATAGTGCCTCTAAGGCTAATGCGGCTGTCTTGTTTTTGGCGCGGAGTTCTATGTCCGGATCACTAGCAAGGGTGATGGTTCCATTGGGCCCGGGCATTTTAAGCTTCATGTACCTGTAATGGGGTATGGCTTGGAAAATTGTAAATGCCTCTCGTCCTAATAAAGCGTGATAACCGCTGCTGAACGGGGCCACTTGGAACGTGACCTCCTCGGACCTGTAATTGTCCGGCGAGCCGAACACCACATCAAGTGTGATTTTTCCTGTGCAGCGTGCTTCCCGGCTAGGGATTATTCCTCTAAAGGTTGTGCTGCTTCGCTCAATGTGGCTCCAGTTTATTTCCATTTTTCGAAGGGTTTCCCCGTAGATGAGGTTTAATCCGCTGCCGCCATCCATGAGTACCTTGGTAAGACGAAAGCCGTCCACTATTGGACTGAGGACCAATGCGGCTGGTGCTCGGGCTGTTCGGAATTTAGGTTCGTCGCTGGCGTTGAAGGTGATAGCCGTGTCGCTCCATGGATTTGTTGTTGCTACTTGGTAAACTTCGGCGAGGCTGCGGATTGTTCGTTTCCGCATATTATTTGATGCGAAAGTCTCGAAGACTGTTAATACCGTACTGGTACTGGTGGGTTGGTTCTCCAGGGCTAGAAGCTCTTCGCCACTTTTGGCCACCTGCCGTAGTATCCAACATGCTCGAAGGCTATGTGTTGGAGTGGCGCCCTCTGTACTATGTATTTTACAGGGTCCGCTGAGCCATCCCTCCAGTACGGTTCCGTGCCCTTTATGGGGTTTTTGGTTTTTGGTCTTTGTACCGGGTGCCTGAGCATGGTGCACCCTTTTGTTTCGGAATAGGGTTGTGTTCGGAGCCGGATTGTCCCAAAACTTAGTTTCGGTTTTCCAGACACTCTCCATCGCACAGTACTTTCGTACTATGGATGCCAGGTTGGTGAAGCGTGTAATTTCACGACGACTTACGGCGTTCAAGATTCACTTGTCCGTGCAATTGTTGCAGAAAATTGAAATTGCGTTTTCCTCACGGCAGTCCTTTATCCTGTCCATAACCAGGAGGAATCTGGCCTAGTAATGATGTACTGTTTCAGCGGGCTCTTGCCGGATTTGAGATATATCGCTTATGTTTGGGTGGGCGGGTGGAATTAATTCCGGAACCCTGCCCAACTTGAGGCTCAAGGGCCGAAAGGTTTCCGAATTTGGAAGCTTAGATTGCTGGATGTCGTCCAACGAATCTGGTCCGCTGCCTGACTTTAGGTTCAGTACTTGATTGACGTCCGTCCCTCCGCGGGAATCCGGCATGGAGGGGTCAGGAGTCCGGACATAAATGGTTTTTAATACAGGGGGAGAATCGCCGCGTTGTTCTTCTACCACAGCAACGTGATGGGTAACCTGGGGAGAGTCAATCTCTCTCAGATCTGTTTTAAGCCTAATTTGATTGTAGTCTGTAGCGACTCCCAGGGCGGCGAAGCGATCCAAGAGCTCGTTTACGGAAGAGAGCTCCATTGGATCTAGCTGCTCGGTAAATTCCGAGTTGACATGAAGATCGCTTTTGATGACCTGAGAGGTCATCGTTGGAGCGGCGGCCGAACAGGTGGTCATAAGGAAACCACCCAGCCGGATAGTTTGGCCGGCGGCCAAAGCTCCTTTGGCAATGGTACCGTCTTTGAAGACGGGAAGAGGCATCCTTCCTGATCGTGACGGCACAGAGGAACTCTCAATGAAAGCACCAATGTCGGTGTCAAAACTGGCGGACCTCGGGTAGGGGGTCCCGAACTGTGCGTCTAGGCGGATGGTAACAGGAGACAAGGGACACGATGTTTTTACCCAGGTTCGGGCCCTCTCGATGGAGGTAAAACCCTACTCCTGCTTGATTGATATTGATGATATGGGTAGTACAAGAGTGGATCTACCACGAGATCAAGGAGGCTAAACCCTAGAAGCTAGCCTATGGTATGATTGTTGTTGTGATTGTTCTCCTACGGACTAAAGCCCTCCGGTTTATATAGACACCGGAGAGGGCTAGGGTTACACAGAGTCGGTTACAATGGTAGGAGATCTACATATCCGTATTGCCAAGCTTGCCTTCCACGCCAAGGAAAGTCCCATCCGGACACGGGACGAAGTCTTCAATCTTGTATCTTCATAATCTTGGAGTCCGGCCGATGATGATAGTTCGGCTATCTGGACACCCCCTAGTCCAGGACTCCCTCATCTACTTTGCTGCATCACCCTTTCTTCTTCAAGGGAAAAACGAACACAAGCTCAAGAAATACCAGGAATAATTTCTGGCGCCACTGCCGGGGAGATCTACGCCAAGTCCCATCATAAAACTCTCATCTCTTGCATTACATTATTTGCCATTTGCCTTTCATTTTCCTCACCCTCACTTCTAAAACGATTTTCGAAAAGATTTGCCTTTTTATTCGCCCTTCTTTCCATATGTTTTTTTGTTCGTTTGCTATCTTTGCTTGTGTTTCCATGTGCCTTCTATTTGCTTGCATCTTTGCTTGCTAAAAATCTTTTGGTATGGATCCACTTAAAGTTTTCTACTTGGATCATCTTTGATCCATATGTGCTCGTGTTGAAACCCCAACTAGTTTAGTTGAGGGAAAATCTTTAGATGAGCATGCTTATTGTGTGCGTCACCGTTTGTTTGAAAAAAGGAGACCCTTATGGAATCAAATAATTGTTTGCTATGTTATGCTTGGAATCTTTGTGAACTTTGTGATTTTACTTGTTGCTCTAAGAACCCTAAAAACACCTTCCCTACTTATGTGAGTTTAATGATAATGAAATCTTATCTTCTTATGAAAAGGGTGTTTATAGTTATTATGATATTGAACAAATTGAAGCATTTGTTGCTTTTAAGGGTGCTTACGAAGTTGCTTCTTTGATTGAAAAGTATGATATTACTCTCTACAAATCTGAAAATTTTGACATACTTAAATATTGCTATGAGAAATATGCTCATAATGCCTATGTTAAGGAATTTATTGAGAGAATGACTGTTGCTTTGGAAGAAAATAATGATATGCATGAATCTATAGATAATTATGATTCTGATGATTTGATTGAAATATCCCTTGATGAACATGATGCTTGCTATTCTTATGGCCATGATGCCAATATTAATTATGCTTATGGAGATGAACTTGCTATAGTTCCTTTTGTTAAACATGAAATTATTGCTATTGCACCCACACTTGATAGTTCCTTCGATGAAAAGCATGATTGCAATGATGTTATTATAAATTCTATTAATGTCAATTGTGTTAATGATATGCAAAACCCTAAACTTGGGGATGCTAGTTTTGCTATGACCACTACTTGTTCCAATGATCATGATTGGGGCAATTCTTCTTATGATCTTGAAAATTTATTTAAGCCCCATGATGAATATGAGATTGATAATAATGTTTGCAATAATAAAAGTGGGTTTGTAAGAGTGTCAACTTTAGATGTCACATATTTGGAGAATGTTCAATCTTATGAATTTTTTGATATAAGTGGGTTTGGAGAGGTCATGACTTTAGTTAATGTAAATCCCACTATTTTGGATGAGTGTGAACTTCGCATGCATGTGGATCGTGTTGAGAATATGTTATGTGATAGCTATATTGTTGAATTTGCCTATGATCCTACATGTAATTATTATGAGATAGGAAAATATGGATGTAGAAACTTTCATGTTACTAAATTACCTCTCTTCATGTTGAGATTGCTATCGTCTCTTTCTTCTTCCTTGCATATGCTAGTTTTTGCTTGCCTTGATAATTTGTTTGCTTATAAAATGCATATGCATAGGAAGTATGTTAGACTTAGATGCGTTTGTCACGTGTTTAATGATGTTCTCTTTGTGCTTCAATTCTTCTCTTTTATGTGAGCATCATTGAAATTATCAATGCCTAGCTAAAAGGCTTTAAAGAAAAGCGCTTGTTGGGAGATAACCCAATATTTTTCAATGCTGATTTGGAATCAATAATTCGTAAAGCCTCTGGTTAGATGTGGTTTTGTGTTTTAATTAGTGTTTGTGCCAAGTAAGACCTTTGGGATGGCTTATGGTGATAGTTGTTTTGGTCTTGCTGAAAAACATAAACTTTTGCACCCAGAAAATAATTTTCATAATTCACATAAGAGCGTTTTAGATCTGATTTCATTTGCGCAAGATTGGTACACAAATTTCCCAACTTTTCCTAATTTTTCAGAATTTTTGGAGTTACAAAAGTATTCGAAGTTTCCATATTGCTACAAACTGTTCTTTTTTTGCCAGATTTTGTTTTCTATGTGTTCTTTGCTTAATTTGATGAATCTATGGGTAGTATCGGGGGGGGGGGGGGTATGAACCAAGGAAAAGTTGGAATACAATATATATTACACCAATATAAATAAATAATTGAGTTCACAACATTACTAAAAGTGGTGATTTATTTTCTTATACTAACGGAGCTTATGAGATTTTCTGTTGAGTTTTGTGTTGTGAAGTTTTCAAGTTTTGGATAAGGATTTGATGGAGTATGGAATAAGGTGTGGCAAGAGCCTAAGCTTGGGGATGCCCAAGGCACCCCCAAGTTAGTATTCAAGGACAACCAAGAGCCTAAGCTTGGGGATGCCCCGGAAGGCATCCCCTCTTTCATCTTCGTCTATCGGTAACCTTACTCGAGGCTATATTTTTATTCACCACATGATATGTGTTTTGTTTGGAGCATCTTGTATGATTTGAGTCTTTGCTTTGTAGTTTGCCACAATTACCCTTGCTATACACACCTTTTGAGAGGGACGCACATGAATCGTGATTTATTAGAATACTCTATGTGCTTCACTTATATCTTTTGAGCTAGGCAATATTGCTCTAGTGCTTCACTTATATCTTTTTAGAGCATGGCGGTGATTTTATTTTATAGAAATTGTTGAACTCTCATGCTTCACTTGTATTATTTTGAGAGTCTTTTTAAATAGCATGTTAATTTGCTTTGGTTATAAAATTAGTTCTAATATGATAGGCATCCAAGAGGGATATAATAAAAACTTTCATATAAAGTGCATTGAATACTATGAGAAGTTTGATTCCACAAGATTGTTTTGAGATATAAAGATGGTGATATTAGAGTCATGCTAGTGAGTAATTGTGAATTGGATAAATACTTGTGTAAAGGTTTGTGTTCTCGTAGCATGCACGTATGGCGAACCGTTATGTAACGAAGCTGGAGCGTGAGGTATTTATTGATTGTCTTCCTTATGAGTGGCGGTTGGGGACGAGCGATGGTCTTTTCCTACCAATCTATCCCCCTAGGAGCATGCGCGTAGTACTTTGTTTTGATGACAAATAGATTTTTGCAATAAGTATGTGAGTTATTTATGAATAATGTTGAGTCCATGGATTATCCGCACTCTCACCCTTCCACCATTGCTAGCCTCTCTAGTACGGCACAACTTTCGCCGGTACCATACCACCCACCATATACCTTCCACAAAACAGCCACCATACCTACCGATTATTGCATTTCCGTAGCCATTCCGAGATATATTGCCATGCAACTTTCCACTGTTCTGTTTATTATGACACGCTTCATCATTGTCATATTGCTTTCCATGATCATGTAGTTGACATCGTATTTGTGGCAAAGCCACCTTTCGTAATTCTTTCTTACATGTCACTCTTGAGTCATTGCACATCCCGGTACACTGTCGGAGGCTTTCATATAGAGTCATATTTTTGTTCTAAGTATCGAGTTGTAATTCTTGAGTTGTAAGTAAATAGAAGTGTGATGGTCATCATTATTAGAGCATTGTCCCATGTGACGAAATAAAAAAAGCGAGGCTAAAGAAGCCAAACGAAAAAATGAGAGAGAGAAGGGGCAATGTTACTATCCTTTTTCCACACGTGTGCTTCAAAGTAGCACCATGATCTTCATGATAGAGAGTCTCCTATTTTGTCATTTTCATATACTAATGAGAGCTTCTCATTATAGAACTTGGCTTGTATGTTCCTACGATGGGCTTCCTCAAATCTCCCTAGGTCTTCATGAGCAAGCAAGTTGGATGCACACCCACTTAGTTTTTCTTTTTGAGATTTCAAAAACTTATAGCTCTAGTGCATCCGTTGCATGGCAATCCCTACTCACTCACATTGATATCTATTGATGGGCATCTCCATAGCCTGTTGATACGCCTAGTTGATGTGAGACTACCTCCCTCTTTTTGTCTTATCCACAACCACCATATTCTACTCCACCTATAGTGCTATGTCCATGGCTCACGTGCATGTATTGCGTGAAAGTTGAAAAGGTTTGAGAACACCAAAAGTATGAAACAATTGCTTGGCTTGTCATCAGGGTTGTGCATGATTTTAATATTTTGTGTGATGAAGATGCAGCATAGCCATACTATATGATTTTGTAGGGATAACTTTCTTTGGCCACGTGATTTTGAGAAGACATAATTGCCATGTTAGTATGCTTAAAGTATTATTGTTTTTATGTCAATATTAAACTTTTGTTTTGAATCTTATGGATCTGAACATTAATGCCACAATAAATAAAAAATACATGGATAAATATGTTAGGTAGCATTCCACATCAAAAAATCTGTTTTTATCATTTACCTACTCGAGGACGAGTAGGAATTAAGCTTGGGGATGCTTGATACGTCTTCAATGTATCTATAATTTTTTATTGTTCTATGCTATTATATAATCTGTTTTGGATGTTTTATATGCATTAATATGCTATTTTATATTATTTTTGGGACTAACCTATTAACCTAGAGCCCAGTGCCAGTTTCTATTTTTTCCTTGTTTTTGAGCTTCACAGAAAAGGAATACCAAACGGAATAAAACCTTCACGATGATTTTTCTTGGACCGGAAGACACCCCAGAGACTTGGAGATGAAGTCAGAAGAGCCGCGAGGCGGCGGCAAGGGGGAGGGTGCGCCCCCTGCCTTGCCGCCTGCTTGGGACTCCTCTGACCTAACCCTTGGCCCTATATATTCACATATATCCCCAAACCACCAGAAGCATCCACCAAAACACTTTTCCACCGCTGCAACCTTCTATACCCGTGAGATCCCATCTAGGGGCCTTTTCCGGCATCCTGCCAAAGGGGGATTCAGTCACGGAGGGCTTCTACATCAACTCTATTGCCCTTCCGATGAAGCGTGAGTAAGTTACCTCAGACCTACGGGTTCATAGCTAGTAGTTAGATGTCTTCTTCTCTCTCTTTGATTCTCAATACCATGTTCTCCTCGATGTTCTTGGTGTAATCTTCTTTTGCAGTGTGTTTGTCGAGATACGATGGATTATGGATTTGTGATTAGCTTATCTATGAATATTATTTGATTCTTCTCTGAATTCTTATATGCATGATTTGATATCTTTGTAATTCTCTTCGAACTATCGGTTTAGTTTGGCCAACTGGATTGATTTTTCTTGCAATGGGAGAAGTGCTTAGCTTTGGGTTCAATGTTGCTATGTCCTTTCCTAGTGACAGTAGGGGCAGCAAGGCACGTATTGTATTGTTGCAAACGAGGATAAAAAGATGGGGTTTACATTGATGACCCACAAGTATATGGGGTCAATTGTAGCCTTTTCGATAAGTAAGAGTGTCGAGCCCAACGAGGAGCAGAAGGAAATGACAAGTGGTTTTCAGCAAGGTAAGTGCTAAAATTGTAAGTAGCATAGTAGCCTGATAGCAAGATAATTTGTAACGAGCAAGTAATGATAGTAGTAACAAAAGTGCAGTAAGGTAGTCCAATCCTTTTGAGGCAAAGGACAGGCCAAAACGGTCTCTTATGATAAGCAAAGTGTTCTTGAGGGTACACGGTAATTTCATCTAGTCACTTTCATCATGTTGGCTTAATTCTTGTTTGCTACTTGATAATTTGGTATGTGGGTGGACCGGTGCTTAGGTGTTGTTCTTACTTGAACAAACCTCCTACTTATGATTAACCCCCTCGCAAGCATCCGCAACTACGAGAAAAGTATTAAGAATAAATTCTAACCATAACATTAAACTTTTGGATCCAATCGGTCCCTTACAGAATAGCGCATAAACTAGGGTTTAAGTTTCTGTCACTCTCGCAACCCATCATCTAGTAAATACTCCACAATGCATTCCCTTAGGCCCAAATATGGTGAAGTGTCATGTAGTCGACGTTCACATGACACCACTAAGGGAATCACAACATACATATCATCAAAATATCGAACACATATCAAGTTCACATGATTACTTGTGACATGATTTCTCCCGTGACCTTAAAGCAAATGTAACTACTCACAAATTATAATCATGCTCAAGATTTGAGGGGTATTAAATAGCATAATGTATCTGAACATATAATACTCCACCAAATAAACCATATAGTAATCAACTACAAGATGTAATCAACACTACTAGTCACCCACAAGCACCAACTATAGTTCCGGTACAAATATTGAACACAAGAGATGAACTAGGGTTTGAGATGAGATGGTGTTGTTGAAGATAGCCCTCCCCAAGATGGGAGAGTTGTTGGTGATGATGATGATGATGATTTCCCCCTTCGGGAGGGAAGTTCCCCCAGCAGAATCGCTCCGCCGGAGGGCAAAAGTGCTCCTGCCCAGGTTCTGCCTCGAGACGGCGGCGCTTCGTCCCGAAATTCCTACCTTTATTTTTTCCTAGGTAAAAATGACTTATATACCAGAAGAGGGGCACCAGAGGTGGGCCTGGGTGAGCACAACCCACCAGAGCGCGCTTGGGCTCCCTGGCGCGCCCAGGTGGGTTGTGCCCACCTGGTGGGCCTCCTCTAGTACTTATTGAATCCAAAAATTCTTATCTGTTCCATAAAAAATCCTCGTAAAGGTTAAGCTCATTTGGAGTTGTGCAGAATAGGTAGCCTGACGTAGCTTTTTCAGGTCCAGATTTCCAGCTGCCAGAATTCTCCCCCTTTGTGTGTACCTTGCATATTATGAGAGAAAAGGCATTAAAATTACTCCAAAAAGCATTATTATGCAGTAAAACAACATAAATACCAGTAGGTAAACATGATGCAAAATGGATGTATCATACATCATATTGCTTGGGTTTATTTCTCTACATCATATAATCTTACTTAATGCGTTACTCTGTTCTTCATAAACTTAACACTCTAGATGCAGGCAGGAGTCGGTCGATGTGTGGAGTAATAGTAGTAGATGCAGAATCGTTTTGGTCTACTTGACACGGATGTGATGCCTATATTTCATAATCATTGCCTTAGATATCGTCATAACTTTGCGCTTTTCTATCAATTGCTCGACAGTAATTTGTTCACCCAACATATTATTTGCTATCTTGAGAGAAGCCACTAGTGAAACCTATGGCCCCGGGGTCTATTTTCCATCATATAAGTTTCTGATCTACTACTCCCTCCGTCCGGAAATACTTGTCGCACAAACAGATAAAATTGGATGTATCTAGAACTAAAATACGTCTAGATACATCCATTTCCCCGACAAGTATTTCCGGACGGAGGGAGTATTTTCCAATCTTTTCCATTCCAATCTATAAACCAAAAATACCAAAAATATTTACTTTATTTTTGTTTAGTTTATTCTATCTCTATTAGATCTCACTTTTGCTAGTAACCGTGAAGGGATTGGAAACCCCTTTATCGCGTTGGGTGCAAGTTGTTTGATTGATTGTGCAGGTCTTGGTGATTTGTGCGTTGTCTCCTACTGGATTGATACCTTGGTTCTCTAAGTGAGGGAAATACTTATCTCTACTTTGCTGCATCACCCTTTCCTCTTCAAGGAAAAACAACGCAAGCTCAAGAAGTTGCAGGTGTAATACCTAGTGCATCAGATCCAATGGCTATCTTTTGTGACAACACTGGAGCTATTGCCATTGCCAAGGACCCTAGGTTTCACAAGAGAACCAAGCACATCAAGCGCTGCTTCAAATCCATTCATAACTATGTTAAGGATGGAGACATAGAACTTTTGCAAAATACATACGGAACTGAATGCAGCAGCCCTGTTGACTAAACCTCTTCCACGGGCAGAACATGATCAACACCAAGACTAGGTGATCATAAAGGTGCTCTATAGGTATCACCGAAGGTGTTTGTTGGGTTGGCACGAATTGAGATTGGGATTTGTCACTCCGTGTGATGGAGAGATATCTCTGGGCCCTCTCGGTAATACAACATCGTAAAGAGCTTGCAAGGAATATGCCTAATGAGTTAGTCACAAGATCTTGTATTACGGAATGATTAAAGAGACTTGCCGATAACGAGATTTAACTAGGTATGTAGATACCGATGATCGAATCTCGGGCAAGTAACATATCGCCAGAGAAAGGAAATTGCATACGGGATTAACCGAATCCTTGACATCGTGGTTCAACCGATAAAAGATCTTCGTCGAATACATAGGAACTAATATGGGCATCCAGGTCCTTCTATTGGTTATTGACCAGAGAGGTGTCTCGGTCATGACTACATGATTCCCGAACCCGCAGGGTCGCATGCTTAACGTTTATTTGACGCTGTAGTAGTATTGGGATATTTGATGATTGGTAATTGAACGTTTGAGAGGTAAGGATTTATACAAGGAAAATCATATTTTGGGTTCCGGAAAAAGGTGCAGTTTTTTTGGTATTGTACCGGGAAGCTTCCAGAAGGTTCCGGAGGATTCCATAAGTCCACAAGTGGATTGACCACGTCCCAAGGGCTGACATGGGCTAAGGGGAGGCTCCCTAGCCTTATTGGGCTAGGTTCACCAAGTCCTCAAAAGCCCATGTGGCTAGGGAAGGGGAAAAGGGGAATCCTGGTAGGAATAGGATTGGAATTGGAGTCCAAGTCCTCTCCCCCTTTGGCGCCAACACCTTTAGGAGTAAGTCTAGATTCCCAGCCCTCCCACACATACAAATATATAGGAGAGGGGCGCATCATGGGACCCCAATACATTGGCCTTGGCTGCTGCCCCATCTCTCCCTCTCGGCATAGTTCTCGTCCACGGTTTTCCGCTTAGAGAAGCCGTATTCCGACTCCACCACCACCATCACCACCACACTGCCTACTGGTTGTGATCCCATCTACTTATCTGCCTTCTCTTGCCGGATCAAGGAGGATGAGACATCATCGAGCCACACGTGTGCTAAACTTGGAGGAGCTGTCTGTTCGGCACTAGATCGGTTGGATCGTGATCGGATCGCAAAGAGTATGACTACGTCAACCTAGTTGTAGAAGCTTCCGCTTTCGGTCTATGAGGGTACATCGACACACTCTCCCCTCTCGTTTCTATGCTTCTCGTAGATAGATCTTGGGTGTTTATAGGAATTTTTTTGATTTTCGTGCGTCATTCCCCATCAAAATGTTGCGTTGGTATGCTTGTAATATGTGTTCTATGTATGATTATACTTGTTGCTCAAAGATGAATTCTCCACACATTCCCTTTCAATGTGATTTTAATTCTAATGAAATCTTGGCTTCCTATGCTAATGGTGTATATGATTTCTATCAAGTGGACCAAATAGAAGAATTTGTTGCTTTTAAGGGTGCTTATGAAATTAAATCTCTGCTTGAAAAGTATGAAGATTGTGATGATGCTTGCTACTTCTTGAGCTTACGTTGGTTTTTCCCTTCAAGAGGAAAGGGTGATGCAACAAAGTAGAGATAAGTATTTTCCCTTAGTTTGAGAAGCAAGGTATCAATCCAATAGGAGACAACGCATAAATCACTGAAAACCTGCACAAACAATCAAACAACTTACACCCAACGCGAAAAAGGGTTGTCAATCCCTTCACGATTACTTGCAAAAGTAAGATCTGATAGAGATAGATAAACAATTAAGTAAATATTTTTGGTATTTTTGGTTTATAGATCGGAAAGTTAAAGATTGCAAAATAGTAGATCAGGAACTAATATGATGGAAAATAGAAGATCGAAAACTAATATGATGGAAAATAGAAGATCAGAAACTAATATGATGGAAAATAGACCCGGGGGGCATAGGTTTCACTGGAGGCTTCTCTCAAGATAGCAAATAATACGGTGGGTGAAAAAATTAATGTCGAGCAATTTCTAGAAAAGCTCAAAGTTATGATGATATCTAAGGCAATGATTATGAAATATAGGCATCACGTCCATGTCAAGTAGACCGAAACGATTCTGCATCTACTACTATTACTCCACACATCGACCAACTCCTGCCCGCATCTAGAGTATTAAGTTCATGAAGAACAGAGTAACGCATTAAGTAAGATGACATGCTGTAGAGGAATTAACTCAAGCAATATGATGAAAACTCCATCTTTTTATCCTCGATGGCAACAATACAATACGTGCCTTGCCGCCCCTACTGTCCTTGGGAAAGGACACTGCAAGATTGTACCCAAAGCTAAGCACTTCTCCCGTTGCAAGAAAAACCAATCTAGTTGGCCAAACTAAACCGATAGTTCGAAGAGAATTAGAAAGATATCAAATCATGCATATAAGAATTCAGAGAAGATTCAAATAGTATTCATAGATAAGCTGATCATAAATCCACAATTCATCGGATCTCGGCAAACACACTGTAAAAAGTATTACATAGATCTCCAAGAACATCGAGGAGAACATGGTATTGAGAATGAAAGAGAGGGAAGAAGCCATCTAACTACTAGCTATGGACCTGTAGGTCTGTGGTAAACAACTCACGCTTCATCAAAAGGGCAATAGAGTTGATGTAGAAGCCCACCATGATCGAATCCCCCTCCGGCAGGGTGCCAGAAAAGGTCCCTAGATGGGATCTCATGGGTACAGAATGTTGCAGCGGTGGAGAAGTGTTTTCGTGGATGCCTATGGTGGTTTGGGGATATATGGGAATATATAGGCAAAAGAATTAGGTCAGGAGGGTCATGGGGGGCCACAAGGGTGGGGGCGCTCCCTACCCCCCGGGCGCGCCCTCCGTCCTTGTGGCCGCCTCGTGGCTCCTCCGACTTCATCTCCAAGTCTCCTAGTTGTCTTCTGGTCCAAGAAAAATCATCGTGAAGGTTTTATTCCATTTGGTATTCCTTTTCGGTGAAAATTCAAAAACAAGGAAAAATTAGGAACTGGCACTGGGCTCTAGGTTAATAGGTTAGTCCCAAAAATAATATAAAATAGCATATTAATGCATACAAAACATCCAAAACAGATAACATAATAGCATGGAACATTAAAAAATGTAGACACGTTGGAGACGTATCAAGCATCCCCAAGCTTAATTCTTGCTCGTCCTTGAGTAGGTAAATGATAAAAAGCAGAATTTTTGATGTGGAATGCTGCCTAACATATTTATCCATGTAAGTTTCTTTATTGTGGCATGAATGTTCAGATCCATAAGATTCAAAACAAAAGTTTAATATTGACAGAAAAACAATAATACTTCAAGCATACTAACAAGACAATTATGTCTTCTCAAATTACATGACCAAAGAAAGCTTGTCCCTACAAAATCATATAGTCTGGCTATGCTCCATCTTCATCACGAAAAATATTCAAATCATGCACAACCCCGGTTTCAGCCAAGCAATTGTTTCATACTTTAGTATTCTCAAACTTTTTCAACTTTCACGCAATACATTAGCGTGAGCCATGGACATAGCACTATAGGTGGAATAGAATATGATGGTTGTGGAGAAGACAAAAAGAGGGAGATAGTCTCACATCAACTAGGCGTATCATTGGGCTATGGAGATGCCCATCAATAGATATCAATGTAAGTGAGTAGGGATTGCCATGCAACAGATGCACTAGAGCTATAAGTTCATGAAAGCTCAAAAAGAAAAACTAAGTGGGTATGCATCCAACTTGCTTGCTCATGAAGACCTAGGGCGATTTGAGGAAGCCCATCGTTGGAATATACAAGCCAAGTTCTATAATGAAAAATTCCCACTAGTATATGAAAGTGACAAAATAGGAGACTCTCTATCATGAAGACCATGGTGCTACTTTGAAGCACAAGTGTGGAAAAAGCATAGTAACATTGCCCCTTCTCTCTTTGTCTCTCATTTTTTTGTTTGGCTTCTTTCGCCTCCTTTTTTATTTCCTCGCATGGGACAATGCTCTAATAATGATGATCATCACACTTCTATTTACTTAGAACTCAAAAAATTACAACTCGATACTTAGAACAAAAATATGACTCTATATGCATGCCTCTGGTGGTGTACCGAGATGTGCAATGAATCAAGAATGAAAATACGATGTCAACTACATGATCATGCAAAGCAATATGACAATGATGGTGTCATAATAAACGGAATGTTGGAAAGTTGCATGGCAATATATCTCGGAATGGCTATGGAAATGCCATAATAGGTAGGTATGGTGGCTGTTTCGAGGAAGGTATATGGTGGGTGTATGGTACTGGCGAATGTTGCGCGACACAAGAGAGGCTAGCAATGCTAGAAGGGTGAGAGTGTGTATAATCCATGGACTCAACATTAGTCATAAAGAACTCACATACTTATTGCAAAAACCTATTAGTCATCAAAACCAAGCACTACGCGCATGCTCCTAGGGGAAGGGTTGGTAGGAGTTAACCATGGCGCGATCCCAACCTCCACACAAAGGATGACAATCAATAAATACCTCATGCTCCAACTTCGTTATGTAATAGTTCACCATACGTGCATGCTACGGGAATCACAAACCTCAACACAAGTATTTATAAAATTGATAATTACTCCACTAGCATGACTCTAATATCATCATCTTCATATCTCAAAACAATCATAATGAATCAAACTTCTTATAGTATTCAATGCACTTTATATGAAAGTTTTTATTATATCCCTTTTGGATGTCTATCATATTAGGACTAAATTTATAACTAAAGCAAATTACCATGTTGTTTAAAATAGACTCTCAAAATAATATAAGTGAAGCATGAGAGTTCAACAATTTCTATAAAATAAAACCACCACCGTGCTCTAAAAAGATATAAGTGAAGCACTAGAGCAAAATTGCCTCGCTGAAAAGATATAAGTGAAGCACATATAGTATTCTAATAAATCACGATTCATGTGTGTCCCTCTCAAAAGGTGTGTCCAGCAAGGATGATTTTAGCAAACTAAAAAGCAAAGACTCAAATCATACAAGATGCTCCAAGCAAAACACATATCATGTGGTGAATAAAAATATAGCCTCAAGTAAAGTTACCGATAGACGAAGACGAAAGAGGGGATGCCTTCTGGGGCATCCCCAAGCTTAGGCTCTTGGATGTCCTTGAATATTACCTTGGGGTGCCTTGGGCATCCCCAAGCTTAGTCTATATCCACTCCTTATTCCATAGTCCATCAAATCCTTACCCAAAACTTGAAAACTTCACAACACAAAACTCAACAGAAAATCTCATAAGCTCCGTTGGTATAAGAAAATAAATTACCACCTTATGGTACTGTTGTGAACTCATTATTTATTTATATTGGTGTAATATCTACTGTATTCCAACTTTTCCATGGTTCATACCCCCTGATACTACCCATATATTCATCAAAATAAGTAAACAATACAAAGAAAACAGAATGTGTCAAAAATAGAACAGTCTGTAGGAATCTGGAAACTTCAAATACTTATGTAACTCTAAACATTCTGAAAAAATAGGACAACCTGGGAAATTTGTTTACCAATCCAGTGCAAAAAGAATCATATCAAAATCACTATTCTGTGAATTATGAAAATTATTTTCCTGGGCGCAAAAGTTTCTGTTTCTCAGCAAGACTAAAACAACTATCACTGTAAGCCATCCCAAAGGTCTTACTTGGCAAAAGAACTATTTAAAACACAAAAACACATCTAACAAGAGGCTAGATGAATTAATCAAAGAAAAACAGGAACAAAAAGCAAAGAACAAAAAATAAAACTGGGTTGCCTCCCAACAAGCGTTATTGTTTAACGCCCCTAGCTAGGCATAAAATCATGAATAGATCTAGGTATTGTCATCTTTGGTATGCAGTCATAAATAGCTCTCATAATAGATTCATATGGAAACTTAATTTTCTTTCTACGAAAGTGTTCAATGCCCTTCCTTAACGGAAATTGAAATCTAATGTTTCCTTCTTTCATATCAATAATTGCACCAATCATTCTAAGGAAAGGTCTACCAAGAATAATAGGACATGTAGGATTGCAATCTATATAAAGAACAATGAAATCTACGGGCACATACTTCCTATTTGCAACAATAAGAACATCATTAATCCTTCCCATAGGTTTCTTAAGAGTGGAATCCGCAAGATGCAAATTTAAAGAACAATCATCAAATTCACGAAAATCTAACACATCACATAAAGTTTTTGGAATCATTGAAACACTAGCACCCAAATCACAGAAAGCATGACACTCATAATCTTTAATCTTAATCTTAATAGTAGGTTCCCACTCATAACAAAATTTTCTAGGGATAGAAATTTCCAATTCAAGCTTTTCTTCAAAAGATTGCATCATAGCATCAACGATATGTTTGGTAAAAGCTTTGTTTTGATTATAAGCATGAGGAGAAATCAACATGGATTGCAATAAGGAAACACAATCTATTAAAGAACAATTATCATAATTAAATTCCTTGAAATCCAAAAGAGTGGGTTCATTGCTAGTTAAAGTTTTGACCTCTCCAATCCCACTTTTATCAATCTTTGCATCAAGATCTAAAAACCCTGAATCATTGGGACGCCTTTTAACTAAAGTTGACTCATCTCCAGTCATATATTTATCTAGATTTATATTAGAAAACAAAGATTCGATAGGAGTCACATCAATCACTTTAAGATCTTCATCATTATTTTCACGAAAACTAGAAGAACACGCTTTTACAAACCAATCTCGTTTAGCACACATCTTAGCGGTTCTTTCTTTGCACTCATCAATGGAAATTCTCATGGCTTTGAGAGACTCATTAATATCATTCTAGGGTGGAATAGATCTAAGTTTCAAAGAATCAACATCAAGAGAAATTCTATCAACGTTTCTAGCCAAATCATCAATCATGAGAAATTTTTCTTCAATCAAAGCATTGAAATTCTTTTGCGAACTCATAAATTCTCTAACACTAATCTCAAAATTAGAGGGAATCTTATTAAAATGTTGTAGGAATTACCATAATTATAAGAGGGATTACTAGGAAATGGCCTAGGTATAAAATTACATCTATACGCGTTATTACCAAAATTGTTCCTACCAACAAAATTCACATCCATAGATTCATTGTTATTCTCAATCAAAGTAGACAAAGGCATATCATTAGGATCAATAGAAGCACTCTTGCTAGCAAATAATTTCATAAGTTCATCCATCTTTCCACTCAAAACATTAATCTCTTCACTTGCATGCACTTTTTTACTAGTGGAAGATCTTTCGGTGTGCCATTGAGAATAATTAATTATAATATTATCTAGGAGTTTAGTAGCTTATCCTAAAGTAATTTCTATAAAAGTACCTCCCGCGGCCGAATCTAAAAGATTTCTAGAAGCAAAATTCAATCCGGCATAATTTTTTTGTATAATCATCCACAAACTCAAACCATGAGTAGGGAAATTTCGTATCATCAATTTCATCCTCTCTCATGATTGTGAAACATGTTCATGATCAAGTTGCTTAAAGTTCATAATGTTGTTCCTAAGGGAGATGATCTTAGCAGGAGGTAAATACTTGGAAATAAAAGCATCTTTACACTTATTCCATGAATCAATACTATTTTTAGGCAAAGATGAAAACCAACTTTTATCACTATCTCGAAGTGAGAATGGAAATAGTTTCAATTTAACAATAACATTATCCACATCTTTTTTCTTTTGAATATCACATAACTCAACGAAATTATTAAGATGGGATGCGGCATCTTCACTAGGAAGGCTGGAAAATTGATCTCATAACAAGATTCAGGAAAGCAGCATTAATTTCATAAGATTCCACACTAGTGGCGGGAGCAATCGGGGTACTAATAAAATCATTATTATTGGTGTAGGAAAAGTCACACAATTTGGTATTCTCTTGAGCCATCGTGACAAAGCAAGCAATCCAACACACGAGCACACATTTTAGAAAATCTTTTCGAAAATCATTTTAGAAGTGGGGGAGAGGAAAACGAGAGGTGAATGGCGAATAAAGTAATGCAAGAGATGAGAGTTTATTATGGGTACTTGGTATGTCTTGACTTGGCGTAGATCTCCATGGCAATGGCGCCAGAAATTCTTCCTGCTACTTCTTGAGCTTGTGCGGTTTTTTCCCCTGGAGAGGAAAAGGTGATGTAGCAAAGTAGAGATAAGTATTTCCCTCAGTTTGAGAACCAAGGTATCAATCTAGTAGGAGACAACACACAATTCACCGAATACCTGCACAAAAAATCAAACAACTTGCACCCAACGCGATAAAGGGGTTGTTAATCCCTTCACGGTTACTTGCAAAAGTAAGATCTGATTGAGATAGATAAACGATAAAGTAAATATTTTTGGTTTATAGATCGGAAAGTAAAAGATTACAAAATAGTAGATCAGAAACTAATATGATGGAAAATAGAAGATTGGAAACTAATATGATGGAAAATAGAAGATCGGAAACTAATATGATGGAAAATAGACTTGGGGGGCATAGGTTTCACTAGAGGCTTCTCTCAAGATGGAAAATAATACGGTGGGTGAACAAATTACTGCCAAGCAATTGATAGAAAAGCGCAAACTTATGACGATATCTAAGGCAATGATCATGAATATAGGTATCACGTTCTTGTCAAGTACACCGAAACGATTCTGCATCTACTACTATTACTCCACACATTGACCGCCTCCTGCCTGCATCTAGAGCATTAAGTTCATGATGAACAAAGTAACAGATTAAGTAAGATGACATGATGTAGAGGAATTAACTCAAGCAATATGATGAAAACCCCATCTTTTTATCCTCGATGGCAACAATACAATACGTGCCTTGCGGCCCCTACTGTCACTAGGAAAGGACACCACAAGATTGAACCCAAAGCTAAGCACTTCTCCCATTGCAAAAAAAACCAATCTAGTTGGCCAAACTAAACCGATAGTTCGAAGAGAATTACAAATATATCAAATCATGCATATAAGAATTCAGAGAAGATTCAAATAATATTCATAGATAAGCTGATCATAAATCCACAATTCATCGGATCTCGGCAAACACACTGTAAAAACTATTACATAGATCTCCAAGAACATCAAGGAGAACATGGTATTGAGAATGAAAGAGAGGGAAGAAGCCATCTAGCTACTTGCTATGGACCCGTAGCTCTGTGGTAAACTACTCACGCTTCATTGGAAGGGCAATAGAGTTGATGTAGAAGCCCTTCGTGATCGAATCCCCCTCCAGCAGGTGGCGAAAAAGGTCGCTAGATGGGATTTAACGGATACAAAAGGTTGCGGCGGTGGAAAAGTGTTTTCATGGATGCCTCTGCTGGTTTGGGGATATATGGGAATATATAGGCGAAAGAATCAGTCTAGGAGGGTCACGGGGGCCCACAAGGGATGGGGGCGCGCCCTCCGTCCTTGTGGCCACCTCGTGGATCCTCTGACTTCATCTCCAAGTCTCCTGGTTGTCTTCTGGTCCAAGAAAAATCATCGCGAAGGTTTCATTCTATTTGGTATTCCTTTTCTGCGAAACTCAAAAACAAGGAAAAAATAGGAACTGGCACTGGGTTCTAGGTTAATAGGCTAGTCCCAAAAATTATATAAAATAGCATATTAATGCATATAAAACATCCAAACAGGTAATATAATAGCATGGAACAATCAAAAAATTTAGATACGTTGGAGATGTATCAATGCTCTTTGCATTCTGAAAAATTTGCTATACTTAAATATTTCTATGAGAATTATAAATACAATGCCTATTGATGAATTGATTGAGAAAGTCTTCTAATGAGAGTAACTCTTCAAATGACGAGGAGATCGAAGAACAAAAGGAGGAAGAGCGGATTAGCTACCTGTGCCCACCTTCTAATGAGAGTAACTCTTCAACTCATACATTGGTTAATTTCCCTTTGTGCTTACTGAAGGATGATTGCTATGTTCCCTTGGATTTGTTTGAAATATCCCTTTTTGATGAACTTGATGCTTGTGGCCATGATGCCAATATGAATGATGCTTATGTATATGAACTAGCTAAAATTCATTCTGTTAAACATGAAATTATTGCTACTGCACCCACCCATGATAGTCCTATTATATTTTTGGATTCTCCCAACTACACGATATCGGAGAAGTTTGCGCTTATTAAGGATTATATTAATGGGTTGTGTTTTACCATTACACTTGATGATTCTGATGAATATAATATGCATGTGCTTGCTACTCATACTTGCAATTATTATGAAAGAGGAACTACATCTCCACCTCTCTATGTTTCCAATACAAGAAACTGTTTATACTATGCATTGGCCTTTAATATGTGTGTAGACATGTCGATGCATAGGAGGAGAGTTAGACTTTGTCATTGCATGATATATGTTGCTTTGTGGTCACTACTAAATTATAAATTATTGTTAATTAAAATTGGCTTTGATATACCTTGGGATCCGGGTAGATCAATTACTTGAGCACTTTATGCCTAGCTTAATGGCTTTAAAGAAAGTGCTGCCTGGGAGACAACCCAGAAGTTTTAGAGAGTCATTTTATTCTATTGTGTGCTTTTAAAAAGTTAAAAACAAAAAGTATAGAGGGTAACCTAGAACTTTTTCAAAATGAAAAGTGAAAGTGGGAAACACGAGCATTGTTGAAGTGGGAGCTAGCCTTGAACTTTGTTCATGCCCATGGAAACTTTGTGAACCTTGATTACAGAACATTTTCAACAAAAAAATATCCCCTTGTATAAGTTGATTGTATTATAAAAATAATGTACCAAGATTTACCCTTCGGATGTTTAAATTGCTTGTTTGGTATGGGCAGTGCAAAAACAGAAACTTCGGCTGTAGTGTGTGATTTTTAATTTTTTTACTGGAACGTCAAAAGTTTCTTAAATTTCTAGACAACACTGCAATGCAAATTGTTTATTTGTCTTAATTTTGCAGATTTTCTTGAGTTACATAAGTATATGTGTTATATGCATCTTTTTAGACTGTCACGTGTTCACAGATTGCTATTATAGTTTCTTTATTTGCTTATGTTTGAAACCTTATTGAGCCCCATTGACTTGGGAGCCATAGAATCGTGATACCATACAACATGCCTGGCCAAACGGGCCGGCCCAGCCTGGCCCGGCCCACAGTAAACATGCCTGGCACGGCACAGCTCGCAATGACATAACTAATAGTCGGGTCGTGTTGTGTCGGCCCATGGGCGAGAGGTCGCAGCCTAGGCACGACCCAGCTGCTAATCGGGCCGGCCCACCGTCACGCCAGGCCCGATAATTCGTCTGCTATTTGACGCACTGGGCGTTTTTAGCCTATTTTTACCTGTTGTGCCATATAGAGATGTATAGAAAATAAAATTAAAAAACCGTAATCGGGTCATGCCGTGCCGACCCACATGCTCAGGATTTCAGCCCAAGCATGGCTTAGGGCGTGCCGTGTGCCGGGCCCGTCCCATTTAGCCCATGTCATGCCTGGCCCATGGCGGGCTGTGCTGGTGTGCTCACAGGCCGGCCTGGTTAGCCCGGCCCATTTGGCCAGCTATACCATACAATGGGTAATGTTTGATTATAATTATACAATAATGTTATAGCAGGACATGATGGAATTTGATGTTATATGTGCTAACCCTTCTAATAAAAAGTTCGATTAAGTTTTGTGTGGATGAAATGTTCGAAGATCGTGGCGGTATCGATATGAGGAGAATAAAGAGAGGCAAGAGTTCAAGCTTGGGGATGCCCAAGGCATCGCAAGTAAATATTCAAGGAGACTCAAGCGTCTAAGCTTGGGGATGCCCTGGAAGGCATCCCATCTTACTTCTTCAACAATTATTGGTATGTCTCAGTTTTTGTTTTGTTGACATGATATGCGTAAATTCTTGAAGCGTCGTGTGCTTTTTATTTTTATTTTAATAATGCACCATGCTGGTATGAGATAGTCCTTGGTTGATTTATAGAATGCTCTTTGCACTTCACTTATATCTCTTGAGTATGGCTTTATAGAATGCTTCATGTGCTTCACTTACATCATTTGAAGTTTGGATGCATGTTTCTCTACATATAGAAAACCGTTATTTGTACAATGCTCTTTTGCTACACTTATATTTATTAGAGTGTGGTCTTTTGTAGAAAGATTTAAATTCTCATGCTTCGCTTATATCTGTTTAGAGAGCAATGGGAATTGGTTATTCGCATGGTTAGTCATAATCCTACATAAAACTTGTACATCAATGAATATGATATGTTTGATTCCCGATGATAGTTTTTCAATATTGAGATGGTAATATATGGGAGGTACTAGTGAATGATTGTGGTTTATTAAGAATATTAGTGTTAAGGTTTGTGATTCCCGAAGCATGCACGTATAGTCTCTAGTTATGCCAAGAAGTTGGAGCATGATTTATTATTGAGTGTCTTCCTTATGAGTGACGGTCGGGGACGAGAAATGGTATTTTCCTACCAATCTAGCCCCCTAGGGTCATGCATAGTAGTACTTTGCGTCGGGGCTAATAAATTTTCACAATAAGTATGTGATTTCTTTATGACTAATTTGAGTCCATGGATTATAAGTGAAGGAAATATGCCCTTAAGGCAATAATAAAGTTGTTATTTTATATTTCCTTATTTATGATAAAGGTTTATTATTCATGCTATAATTGTATTGTAGGAAACTTAAATACATATGTGAATACATAAACAAATACCGTGTCCCTAGTATGCCTCTACTAGACTAGCTCATTGAGCAAAGAAGGTTAAGGTTTCCTAACCAGACATGTGTTGTCATTTGATAATGGGATCACATCATTAGGAGAATGATGTGATGGACAAGACCAACCCGTTAGCTTAGCATAATGATCGTTCAGTTTATTGCTATTGCTTTCTTGATGTCAAATACATATTCCTTCGACTATGAGATTATGCAACTCCTGGATACCGGAGGAATACCTTCTGTGCTATCAAACGTCACAAAGTAACTGGGTGATCATAAAGATGATCTATAGGTATCTCCAAAGGTGTTTGTTGAGTTGGCATAGATCGAGATTAGGATTTGTCACTTCGAGTTTCTGAGATGTATCTCTAGGCCCTCTCAGTAATACACATCATAAGCTTGCAAGCAAATGACTAAGGAGTTAGTCATGAGGTGATGTATTACGGAACAAGTAAAGAGACTTGGCGGTAACGAGATTGAATTAGGTATGAAGATACCGATGATCGAATCTCGGGCAAGTAACATACCAACAACAAATGGTATTATGTATGTTGTCATAAGGTTCGACCGATAAAGATCTTCATAGAATATGTAGGAACCAATATGGGCATCCAGGTTCCGCTATTGGTTATTGACCGGAGAGGTGTGTCAGACATGTTTACATAGTTCCCGAACCCGTAGGGTCTGCATGTTTAACGTTCGTTGATGATATAGTATTATATGAGTTATGTATGTTGGTGACCGAATGTTGTTCGGAGTCTGGGATGAGATCACGGACATGACGAGGAGCTCCAGAATGGTCCGGAGGTAAAGATTGATATATAGGATGATATGGTTAGGCCAAGGGGTAAAGCCCACGGGGCTTTAGGTCGGTGCAAAAGGAGTTTTGCGGAGGCCGGGGGGGCAAACGCCAGAGACCCTGGTGTCTGGCCCTGGGCCAGACGGCAAGGCCCATGGCGTCTGGGCCAAACGCCAAGGACTGTGGCGTCTGGTCCTCGAAGTTCGAGATGGACTCTTCCTTACAGGCAAAACCTACTTTGAGGAGGTTTTTACTCCAAGTTTCGGCCCCTGGTCTCAACATATAATTACAGGGGCGGGGCTAGCACCCAAGACACGTCAAAATACACCAAGACGTGTGCTGACAACCCCGACCCTTTAGTTTATCCTCCATCATAGTTTCCATAGTGCTTAGGCAAAGCCCTGCGGAGATTGTTCTTCACCACCACCGTCACCATGTCGTCGTGCTGCTGGAACTCATCTACTACTTCTTCTCTCTTGCTGATCAAGAAGGCGAGGACATCATTGAGCTAAATGTGTGCTGAAAGCAGAGGTGTTGTACGTTCGATACTTGATCGGGACGGATCGTGAAGGTGTACGACTACATCAACCGCATTGATAAACGCTTCCGCTTAGCGATCTTCAAGGGTATGAAGATGCTCTCCCCTCTCGTAGCTATGCATCTCCATGGATAGATCTTGCGTGTGCGTAGAAATGTTTTGATTTTCAATGCAGTGTTTCCCAATAGTGGCATCTGAGCCAGGTCTCTGCGTAGATAATATGCACGAGTAGAACACAAAGAAGTTGTGGGCGGTGATGTTCATATTGCTTACCACCAACGTCTTATTTTGATTCGGTGGCATTGTGGGATGAAGTGGCCCAGACCAATCTTACATGTCCACGTACATGAGCCGGTTCCACCGATAGACATGCAACTAGTTTTTCCTAAAGGTGGCTGGCGGGTGTTTGTTTCTCCTACTTTAGTTGAATCGTATTTGACTGCAGCCGGTCCTTGAAGAAGGTTGAAACAGCAAACTTGATAATTCACCGTTGGGGTTTTTGTCGTAGGTAAGAACGGTTCTTCTAGAAGCCCGTAGCAGCCACGTAAAACTTGCAACAACAAAGTAGTCATGATGTGATAGACACCCGCCAGCTATGCATCTGATACAATAATGTATATCACATCATGTCAAGGTAAAAGTGTTTTCCCTGAGTATGCACTGTTGCTACAGTTCGTCGTGTTGATACATCACGTGATGATCGGGTGTGATAGGCTCTACGTTCACATACAACGGGTGTAAGACAATTTTGCACATGAATCATATAGTAGATATGATCAACATAGAGATGTTCACCATTGATGACTACGCCATCTCATGTGATGATCAGACATGGGTTAGTTGATTTGGATCACGTATCACTTAGATGACTTGAGGGATGTCTATTTAAGTGGGAGTTCTTAAGTAATTTGATTAATTGAACTTAATTTACCATGAACTTAGTCCTATTAGTATTTGCAAATTATGTTGTAGATCAATAGCTCGCGATGTAGCTCCCCTATATTTTTTTGATATGTTCCTAGAGAAAACTAAGTTCAAAGATGAAAGTAGTAATGATGCGGACTGGGTCCATGATCTGAGGATTATCCTCATTACTGCACAAAAGATTTACGTCCATGATGCACCACTAGGTTACAGACCTATTGTAGGAGTAGATGCAGACGTTATGAATGTTTGGCAAGCTCGATATGATGACTACTTAATAGTTTAGTGCACCATGCTTTACGGCTTAGAACCGGGACCTCAAAAATGTTTTGAACCACAGAGCATATGAGATGTTACAAGAGCTGAAATTGGTATTTCAGACTCATGCCGTGTCGGAAGGTATGAGACATCTAACAAGTACTTATCCGACAAGATGGAGGAGAATGGCTCAGCTAGTGAGCATGTGCTCAGGATGTCTGGGTATTACAATCGCTTGAGTCAAATGGGAGTTAATCTTCCAGATAAGATAGTGATTGTCAGAGTTCTCTAGTCACTATCACCAAGCTAATAAAACTTTGTGATGAACTATAATATGCAAGGGATGACGAAAACGGTTCCTGAGCTCTTCGCGATGCTAACATCGGCGAAGGTAGAAATCAAGAAAGAGCATCAGTGTTGATGGTTAACAAGAGCACTAGTTTCAAGAAAAAGGGAAAAGGGAAAGAAAAGGAACTTCAATAAGAATGGCAACCAAGTTGCCACTCCTGTGAAGAAGCCCAAAGCTGGACTTAAGCTTGAAACTGAGTGCTTCTACTGCAAAGGAAATGGTCACTAGAAGTGGAACTGCCCCAAATGCTTGGCGGATAAGAAGGATGGCAAAGTGAACAAAGTTAGATTTGAAATACATGTTATTGATGTGTAGCTTACTAGTGTTCGTAGTAACCCCTGGGTATTTGATGCTGTTTCAGTTGCTAAGATTAGTAATTCGAAACAAGAGTTGTAGAATAAACAAAGACTAGTTAAGGGCAAGGTGACGATGTATGTTGGAAGTGTTTCCAAGATTGATATGATCACCATCGCACACTCCCTCTACCTTAGGGATTAGTGTTGAGCCTAAATAAATGTTATTTGGTGTTTGCGTTGAGCATGAATATGATTGGATCATGTTTATTGCAATACAGTTATTCATCTAAGTCAGAGAATAATTGTTGTTCTGTTTACATGAGTAAAACCTTTTATGGTCATACACCCAATGTGAATGGTTTATTGAATCGTGATCATAGTGATACACATATTCATAATATTGATGCCAAAAGATGCAAAGTTGATAATGATAGTGCAACATACTTGTGGCACTACCGTTTAGGTCATATTGGTGTAAAGCGCATGAAGAAACTCCATGCAAATGGACTTTTGGAATCACTTGATTATGAATCATTTGATACCTGCGAACCATGCCTCATGGGAAAGATGACTAAAACTCCGTTCTTTGGAACAATGGAGCGAGCAAATGACTTACTGGAAATAATACATACCGATGTATGCGATGAGTGTTGATGCACGCGGCGAGTATCATTATTTTCTAACCTTCACAGATGATTTGAGCAGATATGGGTATATCTACTTAATGAAACACACGTCTGAAATATTTGAAAAGTTCAAAGAATTTCAGAGTGAAGTGGAGAATCATCGTAATAGGAAAATAAAGTTTCAACGATCTGATCATGGAGGCGAATATTTGAGTTACCAGTTTGGCCTTCATTTAAAACAATGTGGAATTGTTTCACAACTCACGCCACCTGGAACACCACAGCGTAATGGTGTGTTCAAACATCGTAACTATACTTTATTGGATATGGTGCGTTCTATGACGTCTCTTACCGATTTACCATTATTGTTTTGGGGTTATGCATTAGAGATAGCCGCATTCACTTTAAATAGGGCACCGTCTAAATCCATTGAGACGACACCATATGAACTATGGTTTGGAAAGAAACCTAAGTTGTCGTTTCTTAAAGTTTGGGGATGCGATGCTTATGTCAAAAGGCTTCAGCCAGATAAGCTCGAACCCAAATTGGAGAAGTGCGTCTTCATAGGATACCCTATAGAAACTATTGGGTACACCTTCTACCACAGATCCGAAGGCAAGATCTTTGTTGCTAAGTTTGGGTCCTTTCTAGAGAAGGAGTTTCTCTCGAAAGAAGTGAGTGGGAGGAAAGTAGAACTTGATGAAGTAATTGTACCTTCTCTCAAATTGGAGAGTAGCATATCATAGAAAACTATTCCGTGATGCCTACACCAATCAGAGAGGAAGCAAATGATAATGATCATGAAACTTTAGATCAAGTAACTACAAAATCTCGTAGGTCAACCAGAGCATGATCCGCACTAGAGTGGTACAGTAATCTGATAACCCAAAAGTATATGGGATCGCAACAGTTTTCGAGGGTAGAGTATTCAAACCAAATTTATAGATTCGACACAAGGGGAGCTAAAGAATATTTGCAAGTATTAGCAGCTGAGTTGTCAATTCAACCACACCTGGAAATTAATTATGTCCAGCAAAGTGATTAATAGCACAGTAATATGATAGTTTTGATACTAATGATAGTAGCAACAGTGTGATAGTAGCAGCAGTACCGATAGCGGTAGCAGCAGTAGTAAATTAGCAAGAACAATATAAGGTAAATTCGTAGGCATTGGATCAGTGATTCATTGGATGATATTCATCATGAGACAGTAATAACCTAGGGCGATATGGCACTAGCTCCAGTTCATAAATATAATATAATGTAGGCATGTATTCCATAAATAGTCATATGTGCTTATGGAAAGAACTTGCATGACATCTTTTGTCCTACCCTCCCGTGGCAGCGGGGTCCTATTGGAAACTAAGGGATATTAAGGCCTCCTTTTAATAGAGAACTGGAACAAAGCATTAACACACGGTGAATACATTAACTCCTCAAACTACGGTCATCACCGGGAGTGGTCCCGACTATTGTCACTCTGGGGTTGTCGGATCATAATACATAGTAGGTGACTATAACTGCAAGATCGGATCTAGAACATGGATATAATGGTGATAACATAAATAGTTCGGATCTGAAATCATGGCACGCGGGCCCAAAGTGACAAGCATTAAGCATGACAAAGTCATAGCAACATCAATCTCAGAACATAATGGAGACTAGGGATCAGGCCCTAACAAAACTAACTTCATTACATGATGAATCTCATGCAACTCCTCACTGACCAGCGAGCCTACGAAGGAATTACTCACTCCCGGTGGGGAGCATCATGAAATTGGCGATGAAGAAGGGTTGGTGATGGCATCACGAAGATCGAAGATCCCCCTCTCCGAAGCCCCAAATGGACTCCAGATCTGACCTCCCCATGAAGAACAAGAGACGGCGGCGGCTCCGTCTCGTGAAACGCGATTATTCTATCTCCCTGATTTTTTTCTAGAAATATGGGATTTTATAGAGTTGGTTTCAGGGTCTTCGGGGCCACCAGGTGGGGACAACCCACCTGGGCGCGCCTGGAGGGGGTGGCGTGCCCTGGTGGGTTGTGCCCACCCAGGTGCCCCCTCCGATGGTTCTTGGATCCAGATATTTTCTTTTATTGTATAAAAAATCCTTGCAAAGTTTCGTTCCATTCCGAGAACTTTTATTTCTGCCCAAAAACAACACCATGGTAGTTCTGCTGAAAACAGCGTCAGTCTAGGTTAGTTTCATTCAAATCATGCAAATTACAGTCGAAAACAAGAGAAAAAGTAGATACGACGGAGACGTATCAACTCCGCAAGCTTAAACCTTTGCTTGTCGTCAAGCAATTCAGTTGATAAATTGAAAATGAAAAAGAAAAACTTCTACGAACTCTTTTGCTCTTGTTTCATAAATAAGCTTAAACAGCACCCAGGTTTTCAGCAAAGATTATAACTAACCATGTCGACAATAACTCTTAAAAATTATATTAAATCATATCAATGACATAATCAACTAGAGAGCAATAGTAAGGTATCTCAAACAACAACACATTGTCAAAACAACCATGATACAATATGACAATAGTGGTATCTCGCTAGCCATTTCTGAGACCACAAAACATAAATGCAGAGCACCCCCAAAGTCAAGCAGCAACTAAACATTGTAATTCATGGTAGAAAAGATCCAGTCATGATGCACCCAACATTAACTACACACAATGCATCAGCATGAGAGCAGTGCTCTCAGGTTCTGGCGCTTATTTGAGAAGGTGATGACACAACATAAAAGTAAATAGATAGTCCCTTCGTAGAGGGAAGCAGTGATTTGCACAGGTGCGAGAGTTGAAGTTTTAAAACCAGAGGTAAATGAAACTTTGAGACATGCACCCTTCTTGTTTACATCGCGACCATAAGTTATCAATATCTTCCATGCTAAACAAATTAGTAGCGGTTCCCAAGCGGTAAAGTAAAGGTTTTTGCTCCATGGGAGTTTTTGTTTGATTATTGATGAATTCCTTTTGCAATTTGGGACCGGGAATACCTATTACCGCTATTTTCTCATGCAATGGTGAGTGAATAAACACCCAACCTAACCTGCTTAGCATGGAAGATACCAACTACCTCTTGTCGCTCTATGAACAATCCAGGCACACAAAAAGGGTATTTGTTTGACGTTTTTAGAGGTGGCACATGCAAATTTACTTAGGACGGCAAGGTAATACCGCATATAGGTAGGTATGGTGGACTCATCTGGAATAACTTGGGTTTCAGGTTTTTGATGTACAAGCAGAATTCCCACTTAGTACAGGCGAAGGCTAGCAAATAGGTTGAGAAGCGGCCAGCTAGAGAGCAACAACGGTCATGAACATGCATTATGCATAAGTAACATTGGATACTAGCATGAGTAGGATATGAACACCATGAACATAAATATCATAGAGGCTATGTTGGCTTTGATTCAACTACATGCATGAACATGTGCCAAGTCAAGCCACTCGAACATTCAGAGGAGGATACCATATCATCATACTACATCACAATCATTTTAACACAATGTTGACATCCAAGATAAGTCATTATTCACTCCAAGCTACTTATGCATGGCATGAGGAACTATAATCTCCAATTGTCATTGCAAACATGTTTGATCATAGTAGGCTAAATAATGGATACTATGTTAAACATATTTACAAAAAACAGAACAAGTCGAGTTCATACCCGTTTCTCTCTGCCACGGCCAGTTCATTGAATATCATCATTATTGCCTTTCACTTGCACGATTGAACAATTTGAAAATAATAATAGTGCAAGAGTCTTGTGGACTAAGCTGGAATCTGCAAACATTTTATTCAAAAGGAGAAGACAAGGTAATATGGGCTCTTTATCAGATCAACAATAGTGCAAATGAGAGCCACTCAACATTTTCATCGTGGTCTTCTCCTCGATATGACTCAATAAAAAGAAAAGAAATTCAGAGAAACACACTGAAATATTTTTGGAGTTTTTGGTTTTTCATAAACAAGCAAATGAAAAGAGAAAACCAAAAGCGAGAAAGACTATTTACATGGGAAAGCTCCCAACAAACAAAAGAAGAACAAGGAAATCTTTCCGGGTTTTCTTTTTAGTGCTACGACAATTTAAACTAGGAAGAAAAATAAAAAACAAGCAAGAAACATATTTTTGAATTTTCTCAAAGTTTTTCAAACACACAAGAAGCGAGAAAATAAATCTAACATGGATAATACAATGAAAAAGTGTGAACACCGACATCTGGAATGAAATGTGTGAACATGATGTAATGTCGGTGGAAATACGTACACCCCCAAGCTTAGGCTTTTGTCCTAACTTGGTAATCAGTCAGTAGCCTGTGTAATGGTCGGAGTGGTAGCTCACAGAGGCTCTCGGTGCGGATGCCTCAGCCCGCCGTGCAGCCACAACCGCTGCATTATGAGCTCGGCCTCGCTCTCAAGAACATAATATCTTCCTCTGTTATGAACATTAAAGAGAGCAT
Organism: Triticum timopheevii; assembly: GCA_963921465.1. Lineage (NCBI taxonomy): Eukaryota > Viridiplantae > Streptophyta > Magnoliopsida > Poales > Poaceae > Triticum > Triticum timopheevii. The sequence continues at coordinate 392,470,078 of OY997266.1, read as the reverse complement.
GTGCAGGCAAATATCTGTCTACCACGAAATCTGCATGGGTAAATAGGATCATATGGCAAAGGTGAAACACCCATCCCTCTTGCCAAGCGTGTGGCATAAATTCCACCATAAAAATATCCACTACCAGTGTTGTGTTGTAACCTACGTGCAACAATCACTCCAAGATTATAATTTCTATCACTGTTGAGAGCGGTGTGTATGAGGCTCAGATCAGGAGCACAAAGTGTACTACAATCTTGTTTGCCTACAATACATTTTCCATTAAATAATGTGAAGTACTGAATTGCAGGAAAATGAATGCTCTTTATTCTACCTTGCGTCACTCCCCTAGTTTCACCATAGCAAAGACTAGTCAAGGATATTTCAAACTCAGACCTTGGTGGTTCATCGAGCGAACCCCGAAATGGGATTTTGCAGAGGTGAGCAAACCTTTCTAAAGATATGGTAAATGGATTTTCATACAGTTTAAATGACACCCTAGACTCACGAGGAAGAAATTTAAATCCTTTGACAAATGATTCAGTGAGGATGAGGTGTTGGTCACACTTATCTGAACGGTAGGGACCGAGATCGGCATTGTGAACATATTGCTCAAATTCCTCCTTAATTCCCACACTCATCATATAATCGTCGCATGGCCATAAGCATGTTTTGGTGGTGGCACTTCGAATGGAACTTTCACTTGGTTCAACATAAGACCGACGAGCGGAGCTGCTGCTAGAAGATGCCTCCGAGGATCTCCTCCTCAAAGAACTCCTTCCAAAAAGGTTCATCATATTCGCGTACAATTTTCTGAAAATTTTTGGGTCACAATTTTTTATCAACAAAACTTTACAAAAATGATAGCAACCACTCATAGGGATGTATAGAGGCCATAGCAAGAATTTAAACTACGTAGAACTCTAAGAATTCAAGATGCAAGCTCATCTACAGCAGCACCAAGAGTATCTACTTATTCAAAATATAAACCACTAAATCAAAAACTAATTGGACACATGGAGGAGTCACATACCAAGCAACAATCCCCCGAAACAGTTTCAGAAATGGAGCTTCGAGCAAAGAGATCGAAATCCGCGGTTTCGGGAGCAAGAACATGACAGAGATAGCAATGGTGATTTTTTCTGGAGGAATGTGGTGATGTGGGAAGAAGTAAGTGAGGGGGGCCATGTGGGGACCACAACCCACCAGGGCGCGCCTGGGGGTCCTGGCGCGCCCAGGTGGGTTGTGTCCACCTGGTGGACCTCCCTCTGATATTATTTGCACCGGAAATTCAGAAATATTCACAAAAAATCGTATTAAATTTCCACACCATTCTAAGAACTTTTTTGGGTCATTTTTTATTGCATGAAAAAATCAGAAAACAGAAAAAGCATGGCATTTTATTTTATTTAACTAAGAAAAACAGAAAACAAAAGGTAGGGACAGAAGGTAGTGCTCACTAAATTCATCAACTGCATACCTCTCAAAAATGATCCATTAATAAGGTTGATCAAGTCTTATTAACGACCACTTTCGATTAATATGAAACCGAAGAACTTTTGTAAATCACTAAGTTACCTCAACGGGGATATGAATGTCCCCCACAATAAGCATTTCATATTTTTTTTAACAGTAGGTAGAGGTGGCTGAAAATTTCCAATAGTGATTGTCGGAGATTTTTCAATAACATTAATACCATTCACTTGGAATTGTTTCTTCGGAAAGTGCACCATATGCTCATTACCATTGATATGAAAAGTGACCTTGCTTTTATTGCAATCAATAACAGCCCCTACGGTATTCAAGAAGGGTCTACCAAGGATAATCGACATGTTGTCGTCCTCGGGCATCTCAAGTATAACAAAGTCAGTCAAAATAGTAACATTAGCAACAACAACGGGCACATCCTCACAAACACCGATAGGTATGGCAGTTGATTTGTCAAGCATTTGCAAAGATATTTTAGTAGGTGTGAGTTTATTCAAATCAAATATTTTATATAAAGAGAAAGGCATAACACTAACACCAGCTCCCAAATCACATAAAGCAGTTTTCACATAGTTTCTTTTAATGGAGCAAGCTACAGTTGGTATTCCCGGATCTCCAAGTTTTTTAGGTACTCCATCTTTAAAAGTATAATTAGCAAGCATAGTGGTGATTTCAGTTTTTGGTATTTTTCTCTTATTGGTGATGATATCTTTCATGTACTTTGCATAAGCAGGTGTAACGCCCGGATAATTATGCTACAGTAAACCTACGCTAATGATGCCAGGTCACCTCTGATACTATTGCTAATCTCATGTTAGTTCAAACGATTCAAATTCAAATTTTAATTATTGGCAAATATCAAAAAAATTCAAACATTAAAAATAAAATGTTCAGAATGTGGCATTATTACATATACTAAATTAGGGTCTACTTTTATAATTTATAAAACTAGGATAAATGAGAAACTAAACTAAAACAATAAAAGAAAAGAATAAAACAGAAAAGAAACACAAACAAAATGAAAATAAAATGCCCACGTCCACTGGCCCTACTGGTCGTCTAGCCCACTGGCCTAGGTTGGCCCCCACCTCACTCCTTTATCCCCCCGCACACCCTAATCCTAACCGACACCTCCTACTTTCCCCTCCACTCACCCACGTCTCTCCCCCCTCTCCTCTCGATCCCATCTGGATCGGGGAGGAGCTCGACCGCGCGGCACCGACCACGTCGCCCATCAACCCCACCGCCGCCTGGACCTCGCCGGAACACTCCCTCGCCGGACTGCCTCCCCGTCTTTGTCTCCGTCGTCACGTCATCTCCGTCTTCCTCCCCGAGCCCCACTGCCCTGTACCCTACAACTACGGGGTGAGCCGCCCCTGTTTCCCTCCTCCTCTTTCCCTCGCGCCCACACGCCGCTTGTTACCGACGTGGCCTCGCTTGGCCACAGCCCACGCGCCCGTCGTTCCCCGCCGTCGCCGGACAGCCCCGCTGCTCCGCCTTGAGGTCGCCCTCACGCGCGCCTCCTTCCCTTGCCCTCACTCTGGCTCGCCCCGCGCTTCCCCCCCTCCCCCCCGCGCGCCCGCTGGCGCCACCCGTGCGCTGCTCTGCTGCCATGGCTGCTGTTCTGGCTGCTGCCGCCACCGCTCCGCCTCTACCCTTCGCAGCTAGCTGCCCTACGCGGCCGTCGCACGCTCGCCGCGTCCGCGAAGCTGCAGCCGCGCCCGATCTGCTCACCCCCCCCCCCCCCCGCTGTCGCTTCCCTTCGACTGACCTCGTCTGCGCACGCGCCCCTCCGCTCCGAGCCACGGCCACCCACGCACCGTGCCTGCCTCGCCGTGCCTGAACCGCCCCTCCATGTTGGTGCGCTCCCTTCATCGGCGACGCCGCGCCCGCACGCTCGGGTTTACCCGTCGGGCGCCCGCACCTGTTACCCGCGCGCCCGATAAGGACCCCCCCCCCCCCCGAGCCATGACAAGGGGGCCCTGCCCAAAACAATTAAAAAACGAATTTAAAAATAAAAATAAAAATATAATTAATTAACTAATTAGTTAATTAGGACAATTAATTAACCAAATTAACCTGTGTTAGTTAATCTAATTAACTAACTAATTTAGTTAATCTATCCATGACGAACGGGCCCCACTTGTCATTTTGACCAGTCAACGGTCAGAGTTGACCGCTAATGTCATGATGATGTCATAAATTGATATTCGATTTAATTAATTTTGTTAATTCTAAAAATGAATCAAAAATTTAAAAATTAATATAAAATAATCCGTAGCTCGAATGAAAATACTTTGTACATGAAAGTTGCTCAGAACGACGAGACGAATCCGAATACGCAGCCCGTTCGTCAGCCACACGTCCCTAGCATAGCGAACGTGCAGCATTTCGCCTTCGGTTCATCTGTCCGAAAACGCTAAACACAGGGAATACTTTCCCGGATGTTTCCACCCTTCGCCGGTATCACCCACTACCGCGTTAGGGCACACCTAGCACCGCTCGTTGTCATGTCATGCATCGTCATGCTTATGTTTGCATTATATTTATTGTTTCTCCCCCCTCTTCTCTTTGATAGACTATGAGAGTGACGTCACTGCTGCCCCGATCGACTACGGTGTTGATGACCCCTCCTTCTTGCCAGAGCAACCAGGCAAGCCCTCCCCCTTGATCACTCGATATCGCCTATTCCTTATCTCTACTGCTTGCACTAGAGTAGTGTAGCATTTTACTACTTTTGATTAATCCTATTCTGTTGCATAGCCTGTCATTGTTGCTACAATTGTTGATACCTTACAAGCAATCCTAAATGCTTAGTATAGGATGCTAGTTTATCATATGTGACCCTACATTCTTGTCCGTATGCCATGCTATAATATCGGGCCATGACTAAAGTCGGGTCGGCTCGTAGAGTACCCACAAGTGATTCGGAGATGGGGGCTGAAGGGGCAGGTGGTTCCATCTAGGTAGTGATGGGCCTGGGTTCCCGAGAGCCCCCTGATGGTTACTTTGTGGCGGAGCTACGGGACAGGTTTCGACCACCTAGGAGACAGGTGGGCCTGGTCCCTGATCGGCGTCCGAAGTTACTTCAAGATAACATGCTTAACGAGATCTTGGTATTTGATCTGAGTCTGGCCACTGGCCTATGCGCAGTAACCAACTATGCGGGAACAGTTATGGGCACTCGATATCGTGGTATCAGTCGAAGCCTTCTTGACGTCAGTGACTGAGCGGCACGCGCCGGATTGGACTGGAACGACTGCTCTTGTATTAGGGAGGCTAGGTCTGCTTCTGGCCGCCCATGCAACATGCAGGTGTGCAATGGGCGATGGGCCCAGACCCCTGCGCGCATAGGATTTAGACCGGTGTGCTGACCTCTCTATTGTGCCCAGGTAGGGCTGCGACGTGTTGATCTCCCGAGGTCGGGCAAGACCCAGGAAAGTGTGTCCGGCCAGAGGGATCGAGCGTGTTGCGCTATGTGGTGAACCCCTGTAGGGAATTTTATCTATTCGAATAGTCGCGTCCCTCGGTAAAAGGATGACCCAGAGTTGTACCTTGACCTTATGACAACTAGAACCGGATACTTAATAAAACACACCCAGAAAATTTCTAGAGACATCTCGGTGATCGCTTTCGCACAGGGCGACGAGGGGAGGATCGCCGGGTAGGATTATGCTATGCGATGATACTTGGTGAACTTACCATCTACTCTCTTCTACATGCTGCAAGATGGAGGCTGCCAGAAGCATAGTCTTTGATAGGACTAGCTATTCCCCTCTTATTCTTGGATTTTTGCAGTTCAGTCCATCGATATTGCCTCTTTACACATATACCCATGCATATGTAGTGTAGATCCTTGCTTGCGAGTACTTTGGATGAGTAATCATGGTTGCTTTTCTCCCTCTTTTCCCCCTTTTTCCTCTTCTTCTCGGGCGTCGCTACCAGATGTTGGAGCCCAGGAGCCAGACGCCACCGTCGATGATGACCCCTACTACACCGAGGGTGCCGACTACTACGTTCAGGCCGCCGATGACGAGGAGTAGTTTAGGAGGATCCCAGGCAGGAGGCGTGCGCCTCTTTCGATCTATATCCCAGTTTGTGCTAGCCATCTTATGGCAACTTGTTTAACTTATGTCTGTACTTAGATATTGTTACTTCTGCTGACTCGTTTATGTTCGAGCACTTGTATTCGAGCCATCGAGGCCCCTGGCTTGTAATATGATGCATGTATGACTTATTTTACTTTTAGAGTTGTGTTGTGATATCTTCCCGTGAGTCCCTGATCTTGATCGTACACATTTGCATGCATGATTAGTGTACGATTGAATCGGGGGCGTCACAAGTTGGTATCAGAGCCGACTGCCTGTAGGAACCCCCCCCCCTTCCACACTCATTGGCCTAAGTCGAGTCTAGTCACTACAAAACTTTTACTAACATGACTGTGTGTCTTACGGGCCCACATCGCCATTGGGTGGTATTAGGATCTTTTACTCCTCGATCTTTACTCTGGGACTCTGAACTCTCTTCTACTCGGGTTAAATGAATTTACTAACTCTAACATTAGGATGTCATGACCACATTCACCCCAAAGTTGGATAAGCCATAGTTATTCCTTAGAATAGTATTTTGATTAATACCACACTGTCATTTGACTCCACTGAAACATCTTTGTTTTTAGATGGAACCCACTAGGCAGGTCGTGCGCCACACGACGGCCATTGGTGCCTCAAGATCACCTGTTGTGCTAGCTGAGATGATGGCCTATCTGGGTTATCGCTGGCACCCTGAGTACACCGTGTACGAGCAGTTCCAGGACTTTAACCAGGAGCAGTACCATGACATCGTCCACCTCTACTCTCAGGAGTATGACTCCACTACTGTGCTGCACACCGCAAATGGTGTTGGAGTGACCATCAATATGGCGGTCCACGATGCCATTTATGCTGCTCTAACACGTCTTCGTGGAGAGTATCGGGAGTTGGACACTTCCCCTTTCAGGCACATTGCTATCACATTCGACGTTGGTGCAGAGGGATACTACACTTCTGCCTACTCCATCGTCACCCGAGAGCCCTTCCACCATCAGAACCTGGTTCTGCATGCTGATGGGCTGGATCAAGCTAACCGAGCTCTTCGCCACGAGTTGTACACCACCCGTCAGCACCTTTCCAGTGCTCTGATGCTGTTTCACCCATTTGTCTGATTTGGACAGCTGCCGTGTTCTGCGATCTACCCAACCAGGACCGTGATGCCCCATGGTGTCGGTTGGCTAGATGTGGGAGGCTACACTCCCGCACTTGGTCCTCTTCTACAACCTGAGCATCGGGTTTTACATCAGAGTATCCGCAGACCCCAGGCTACTGACATGGAGGACTTTCTGTCGCGTCATTACCAGCTGTCGGGCTACGACTTCCTTCACAGTTCCTCTTGGGACTGATGTAGTCTTGCTTATTAGTATTAGATGCATTTGCCTTGAGCCTGCATGCCGCCTATGATGACTTAGTCGATGTACTGAACTCTATGTACTGAAATCTATGTCCGACCCCTTTTGTAAGTTGTGCCGACTACTATGTAGTATCTATCGTGCTCCTTTCATTATGCATGCTTCATCATGAATGATTCTTGTCTTTGCAAAATTTCTCAATGCTGAATACCCCTGTTATATATTAGCAGGATGGTTAGACCCAGGTGGTCATGGTCGTGGTGGCAAGCCCCACCACCGCCTGAGTACATGGCTGGTATGATCCAACAGTTCGAGCTGAACTGCCAGTTCATCGAGAATATGATGGCTCAGTTTCCTCGCCCCAATGTGAACCAGCAGCCAACCCCGGTAACTCTGCAGGATTTCATGCGCCTCAACCCAACTATCTACCGCATCTCAACTCAGCCTCTGGATGCTGATGACTGACTCCATGACATCACCTATGAGATGGAATCTGCTGATGTAGCCCCTGCCAGCTATGTCACCTTTGCTTCCTTCTTCCTGAAGGGACCTGCTGCTAAATGGTAGGACAGCCACAGGCGTACTCTGCCACCTGGAACAATCATCACCTGGCCAGACTTCCAAGCTGCTTGCCCGCTTCATTCCTTAGGGAGTCATGGACCGGAAGAAGCATGAGTTTCGGAACCTCACCCAGGGCAATAAAACTGTGGAAGCTTATTAGTGGGAGTTTCTGGACTTATCCCGCTATGCTAAAGAGGACATTGCAATTGATGCTCATAGACAGGACAAGTTCCGTGATGGACTACAAGCTGACATCAAGCTCTCACTGCTAGTGCATGACTTTGCCGATTTTGCCACCTTGGTGAACAAGGCCATCAATGTCGAAACTGGTCTGGAGGAACACCAGAGCTCTCATAGGCGCAACCATGACATGGGCTCATCTTCGGGCCCATTGTCGGTGTCAAAACCGGCGGATCTCGGGTAGGGGGTCCCGAACTGTGCGTCTAGGCGGATGGTAACAGGAGACAAGGGACACGATGTTTTACCCAGGTTCGGGCCCTCTTGATGGAGGTAAAACCCTACGTCCTGCTTGATTAATATTGATGATATGGGTAGTACAAGAGTGGATCTACCACGAGATCAAGGAGGCTAAACCCTAAAGCTAGCCTATGGTATGATTGTTGTAATGTATGTTGTCCTATGGACTAAAGCCCTCCGGTTTATATAGACACCAGAGGAGGCTAGGGTTACACAGAGTCGGTTACAATGGTAGGAGATCTACATATCCGTATCGCCAAGCTTGCCTTCCACGCCAAGGAAAGTCCCATCCGGACACGGGACGGAGTCTTCAATCTTGTATCTTCGTAGTCTTGGAGTCCGGCGGACGATGATAGTCCAGCTGTCCGGACACCCCCTAGTCCGGGACTCCCTCAGTAGCCCCTGAACCAGGCTTCAATGACGATAAGTCCGACGCGCATAATGTACGGCGTTGCAAGGCGGGTTCTATCGTGGTTCTAAGTCTGACAGTAGAGTGGGGGGTAGGTATGGAGAGGCAAGGTCTTAGCTATGGAGAGGTTGTAAACACAAGCGATGTACGAGTTCAGGCCCTTCTCGGAGGAAGTAAAATCCCTACGTCTCGGAGCCCTGAGGCGGTCGAGTGGATTATGTGTATAGGTGTTACAGGAGTGCGAACCCTTCTGCCTGTGGAGGGGGTGGCTTATATAGAGTACGCCAGGACCCCTGCCAGCCCACATAATGAAGGGTTTAAGGTATATTAAGTCTGGGGCGTTACTGGTAACGCCTCACATAAAGTGCCTTAACTATCATTAAGTCTATTCAATTACAGGCTGTTGCAGAGCAGAGTGCCTTCCGACCTTCTGGTGGTCGAGTGTATCTTCATGGTCGAGTGAATCTCCATGGTCGAGTCCTTCTGTCCAGTCGAGTGGGTTCCTCGTTGGTCGACTGGAAGGTGATCTCTTCTAAAGCCGTCCCTGGGTAGGACATTCAGGTCAGGCCTATGACCCTACCCTAGGTACATGAATCCATCATTAGCCCCCGAATGGATTGAGGCTTGAATGAGGAAGGAGTTGATGTTGTTTCCGATTGACTTTTGCATACTGGCTATGCGTCGTTCTGGATCAAGATCTTCTTTGTTGATAACGAACAACTTTTCTTCTGTCGACTCGATCCATTCTTGTCTTTCGTCGAGTGATCTTTTAGATTTTGCTGGTTCCCGAGCGACGGATCGCAGGAAATCTCGCGTCTGACAGACCGATCTGCCGTTCGCGGATTCCACGGGATACGGAATTTGGGGGAGCGCGTGAAGCGGAACGGACCGTGGCGCTCGGACGGAACGGGACATAAACGCCTCGATCTCCGTGCCGCTTTTTCCGCCACGTATCGTGTCAATGCAACTATTTCGGGATATGATTAGGTTGCCTGGGTCCACATGTCATCCACTCGGAAGGGATGTTATAAATGCAACCGGCGAGGGTTTTCTGAACAGTGCTCCATTCTTTCTCTCCTGCTCTCATCGTCTCCGCCCAACGCGCTTGCTTTCGCCCTCGCAAAGCCCTCCCTCGCGCACCTCACCAGCAGCCATGGTCAAGGAGAAGACAGCGGCGCTGGAGCGCGCGAAGAAGGCGTCGGCAACGGAGAAGGCGTCGGCGGCGGAGAAGGCGAAGGGGAGATCCACCAGCCGCAGCGGGTCTTCGTCGAGATCCCGCTTGCCGAAGGGCTGGGTCCAGGGAGATTGGATCCAGTCGACCATCAGGGAGAAGGATCTCCTCGACATGGCCGACGACGGGCTGATCCCCCATGGCGCCGCAAGACTTCCAGGGAAAGAGTGGCAACCTCAGCCGGAAGAGGGTGAGTGTGTGCTCCTGGCCACTCATATTGATCGAGGGTTTTCTTTGCCACCGAGCATTTTCTTTCGCGGTTTTGTGAACTTCTTTGGAGCCCAACTCCACCACTTTACTCCGAACTCCATCGCTTACCTTGCTGCGTTCGTATCCTGTGCGAGAGTTTCCTGGGCTGTCGACCGCACTGGGGCTTGTTCAAGCACATCTTCACGTGTCGTTCTCAGACCGTGAAGAAGGCGAGTCCAGGCGATGAGAAGACCCAGGTTGTCCAAATGTGCGGGGGTCTGGGGATTCAAGTGAGGAACAAGAGCACCTTCCCAGCTATGACGTTTCCCGAGTCGGTCAGAGGCTGGCAGTCGACTTGGTTCTACTGCCGGGATGAGCTGACGCCGGGACAGTCGAGTGGACTTCCCCCATTCACCATGAGTCGAGTGAACAAGCCCTCCTCTCTGAAGGTGGTTCCGGAGGAGAGGGCTGACGTGAAGATGTTGATGGACCGAGTGGTGCAGTTGGTTCGGGACGGCGTGACTGGCATGGACCTTCTGGAGCTTTTCCTCCGGCGGCGAATCCAGCCTCTTCAGTTCCGGAGCCATGGCATGTGGTTGTACTGCGGGACTGAAGACGATACCCGAGTCCACCCGGAAGCAGTCGACGACGCCACAGTGGAAAGATGGATGGCCGCGGTCACTGGGAATAAGGATAATCCCCGTGGATCCAGGAGGGTTCCTCCACTCGACCATCACACCGTTCCAGATAAGGTATATTTGCTCTGCCTTCCATTGTATATTCGTCGAATGTGTTTCTGTATATTCTGCGACTTGGTCGACTGATCTCTGTCATGACGTCTTCTAGGCCCTCACCAACCTGTATTCAATGCCCAATGGGGCTCAGGCTCCGACTGAGGAGGAAGAAGCCAGCGGGGGCGAGAGCCAGGAGGAGTGTGATTCAGACGCTGCCGAAGATGACGATGACGACGACAATGACGAGGACGAAGAGGAGGAGGAGGAGGAGGAGGCTGCACCACCGCGCTCGGAAAGGCGGTCGAAGCTTGTCCATGACCCCGCGACTGAACGTGGTAAGGGGGTGGCGACTGCCTCGCAGTCGACCAAACGCCCACGGACTGCTTCTCCGGTGCCGAGTGAAAGGGCTCCGAAGCAGTCGAGGGTGGCTCTGCCGAAACCCCCCAAGCTCCTGCCGAAGATGAAAGTGTCCATCCCCACCATATCCGGGTAAACACGTTACTTGAGTTCTCTTGTTTTGCATAAGGCTTTATCTCTGGTTGATACTTGAGTTGGTCGACTGATTCTTTGGAACTTCAGTGCTGCAACTTCTGAGACCTCAGGCAAGGCTAACGACCATGAGATGGAGGACGCAGCAACCTCAAATCCTGGTACTATACTCTCAATTCTGTCCTTAGTCGACTGACTCAAGATTTCTGACTTTGATTCTTTTTCTGAAGCTCCACCCCATGACATTATCACCCTTCCTGAAGATGATGATGAGGATGAAGAACCGCTGAGGCACAGGATGAGCAGCAAGACGTCTACTGGTAAGGCAACCCAGAGTGCGACGGCGCCCGAGACTGTGGCCACGGAAGGGGAGAACCTCACTCAACACACCGTGTCTTTCGCGGTGCCGTTGACGAGTGCTCGTCCTACTTCGTCGAGTGCTGCACAACCTTCGCCCTTCACAACACATCATGTCCCAGAGGGCCAAGCCAGTGCTGCTAAGGAGGCGATACGTCAAGCGGGGATCATGATGGAGCAGGTGAAGATCGTCCGGGATGCAAGCCAAGCAGATTTTGACGCCAGCTCCGCCCTTCAAAGCAATGTTCAGGTCAGTCGACCACCGCCTGTTTTGTTAGGATATGCTATCAAAAAACTTTGTCTTTCTCATTTCTGAAATCCATAGCAATCACCCACTGGGTGTGTCGATAAAAAACTCCATTTTAGCGGGGGCACGCTGAGTGCACCCGCTGGGTGTAGTCCCCAAGGCTAAGGTCGACTGTTGGCAGTCGGCCTTAGGCTTTATAAGTAAAGGTTGTTCATCATTCGACTGGATCGAATGGTTTTCCGGAACCGGTGGGGGCACGCTGAGTGCACCCACTGGGTGTAGTCCCCGAGACTGTGGTCGACTGCTGGCAGTCGACTACAGTCTGAAGAGCACGTCTCTCTTTTTTTTTTGGGTCGACTGGTCGACTCTGTCTTGAACAGAACTAGTGGAGGCACGCTGAGTGCACCCACTGGGTGTAGTCCCCGAGACTACGGTTGAATGCTTGCATTCGACTGTAGTCTTAGAAATGTATGATTTTTCTCTATCCACTCGGAAGTGAACCATCTTTGATATTTTGTCGATTGGTTCTTCATAGAAATCCTGTGACCTTGCGGCTCGCTATACGAAACTGGAGCAGAAGCACATTCAGCTCGAGTTGGATCTGAAGCTGGTGCAGGAGAATCTGACGAAGGCGAAGGAGGAGACCAAAGGTATGTTCGGTGAGACCTCGACGACTCCTTTTTCCTTCCATTTATTTCAAAATCTGACTTTGCTGTAACTTGCAGACAAGGTGCGGGAGGCCCAGAAGAAGAAGGACCTTGAGCTAGCTGAGAAGACCAAGCTTGCTGATGAGAAGTTAGCTTCAGTCACCAGGCTTGAACAGGAAAATCACAATCTGAAAACTGCTCTGGCGATTGCCTCCAAGGATGTTGACCGACTGAAAGCTGACAAGACTACCCTGACCGAGAAGATCAACCAATTGACCGGGAAGAAGAATGACCTGGAAGGCTTCCTGGGTGGTCTTGCCAAGAAATTGTTCCTTATGCTCGAAGGTAATCTTTTTCACTCGACCAACATTTTCAACTGTGATGCTTCCATTCGACCATTGTCTTGATTCGGCGTTTTGTCCTTGCAGAATTCTGTCGGAACTTTGAAGAAGAAACTAGCCAGTTGGAGCCAAACCTCGACCCTGTCAATTCTCCGGTGAATGATGAAGTTGCTATGAATGTCTTCCGACTGGAGTCTCGCGTTGCGGCTGTCGTGGACTATCTTGCAAGGCTGAAGGCCGCCACTTCTCGCATCGACTCGACGCTTTGGCCCGGGGCGACACTTCAGAATGACCTCGAGTCGTTGATGGCTCGACTAAATGCGGTCCCCGACCGTGTGCAAGAGTGGAAGAAGTCCTCGGCTCGGTGCGGCGCAGATGTTGCCCTGTGTCTGGCCCGAGTCCACTGCAAGGATGCGCGAGAAGAGAAGCTGGCGGCTCTCCGAGTGGCCAACACCAAGAAACACGACTTCAGATCCTTCATGGAAACCTTCATTGCTGCTGCTACCCGGATCGCAGACGGGATCGACCTCAACGAGTTTGTTGCTCCTTCCAGCCCTCCACAGGAGGGGTAAAAAACTTTCTTTAAGTCCGACACTTTAAATTTGCCTCGGTATGCCGAGTGGAATTGTAACCGGTAAACCTTAACAGGCTTAGTGCCTGAGCACTCTCGGTTCCTTTAGGTATCGACCTAAACTTGGATTTGACGTTTGGATATGATTGCTCCTGGTTCGAATTGTCCTTTGCAGGTTCATAGCAAGATGTCCACTACAGTCGACTTATTCCTTAGGCGAGCACTGGGCTGCAGCTAAGCCTCCGAGTGAGAAGTTCGCTCTTCACTCGGTAGGATTTTTTATAACTTAGGCGAGCGCTGGGCTGCAGCTAAGCCTCCGAGTGAGAGGTTTGCTCTTCACTCGGTAGGATTTTTTATAACTTAGGCGAGCGCTGGGCTGAAGCTAAGCCTCCGAGTGAGAGGTTTGCTCTTCACTCGGTAGGATTTTTTATAACTTAGGCGAGCGCTGGGCTGCAGCTAAGCCTCCGAGTGAGAGGTTTGCTCTTCACTCGGTAGGATTTTTAATAACTTAGGCGAGCGCTGGGCTGCAGCTAAGCCTCCGAGTGAGAGGTTTGCTCTTCACTCGGTAGGATTTTTTATAACTTAGGCGAGCGCTGGGCTGCAGCTAAGCCTCCGAGTGAGAGGTTTGCTCTTCACTCGGTAGGATTTTTTATAACTTAGGCGAGCGCTGGGCTGCAGCTAAGCCTCCGAGTGAGAGGTTTGCTCTTCACTCGGTAGGATTCTTTTTATAACTTAGGCGAGCGCTGGGCTGCAGCTAAGCCCCCGAGTGAGAGGTTTGCTCTTCACTCGGTGGGATTTTTTATAACTTAGGCGAGCGCTGGGCTGCAGCTAAGCCCCCGAGTGAGAGGTTTGCTCTTCACTCGGTAGGATTTTTATACCTTAGGCGAGCGCTGGGCTGCAGCTAAGCCCCCGAGTGAGAGGTTTGCTCTTCACTCGGTGGGATTTTTTATAACTTAGGCGAGCGCTGGGCTGCAGCTAAGCCCCCGAGTGAGAGGTTTGCTCTTCACTCGGTAGGATTTTTATACCTTAGGCGAGCGCTGGGCTGCAGCTAAGCCTCCGAGTGAGAGGTTTGCTCTTCACTCGGTAGGATTTTTATATCTTAGGCGAGCGCTGGGCTGCAGCTAAGCCTCCGAGTGAGAGGTTTGCTCTTCACTCGGTAGGATTTTTATACCTTAGGCGAGCACTGGGCTGCAGCTAAGCCCCCGAGTGGAAGTCTGGCTTACCACTCGGTAGGATTTTTATAACTTAGGCGAGCACTAGGCTGCAGCTAAGCCTCCGAGTGGAAGTCTGGCTTACCACACGGTAGGATTTTTATATCTTAGGCGAGCGCTGGGCTGCAGCTAAGCCCCCGAGTGAGAGGTTTGCTCTTCACTCGGTAGGATTTTTATAACTTAGGCGAGCACTGGGCTGCAGCTAAGCCTCCGAGTGGAAGTCTGGCTTACCACTCGGTAGGATTTTTACAAACTTAGGCGAAACGGATTCGCGGCTAAGCCACCCGCTGGGGGAAAAAATGACAAAAATTATGAAGGAATTATGGCACTATTATTTCGAGATCCATGAACTACAGAAGTATTTTATTATAACTCATCCGAGTGGAAAACTTTTAAGTGTAAAACGGGCGGAGCAGATCCGCATTCCAAGCTCGGGGCTCTTCGATGTTGTGTTCGACGTTGTAGAGACGGTATGCCCCGTTGTGGAGAACTTTGGTGACGATGAAGGGTCCTTCCCAAGAAGGAGCGAGCTTATGCTGTTTCTGCTGATCCACTCGGAGAACTAGATCTCCTTCTTGGAAGGCTTGACCCCTCACATTCCTGGCGTGAAAGTGACGTAAGTCTTGTTGATAGATGGTCGATCGGATCAGAGCCATCTCCCTTTCTTCCTCGAGAAGGTCGACTGCGTCCTGACGCGCTTGCTCAGCTTCTGCTTCGTTGTAGAGTTCAACTCGAGGAGCATTGTGAAGAAGATCACTTGGCAAGACTGCTTCAGCTCCATAGACCAAAAAGAATGGAGTTCTTCCAGTCGACCGATTGGGTGTGGTCCGCAAACCCCAAAGCACCGAAGGAAGTTCGTCGACCCATGCTCCAGCCGCGTGCTTGAGATCACGCATCAGTCGGGGTTTTAAACCCTTGAGGATTAAGCCATTGGCTCGCTCTGCTTGTCCATTCGACTGGGGGTGAGCGACTGAAGCGTAGTCGACTCGTGTGCCTTGAGCGTTGCAGAAATCCTTGAATTCTTCCGAGTCAAAGTTCGACCCATTATCCGTAATGATGCTGTGCAGGACTCCATATCTGAACGTCAGCTCCCTGATGAAGGTAACTGCAGTATCGGCGTCGAGATTCTTGATTGGTTTAGCCTCGATCCACTTTGTGAACTTGTCGACTGCGACCAGTACGTGCGTGAAACCACTTCGACCTGTTCTCAAGGGACCGACCATGTCCAACCCCCATACTGCGAAAGGCCAGACGAGTGGAATGGTCTTCAGAGCTGACGCGGGCTTGTGTGACATATTGGAGTAGAACTGACATCCTTCGCACTTGTCCACTATTTCCTTTGCCATCTCATTCGCACTTGGCTAGTAAAATCCAGCTCGGTATGCTTTGGCTACAATGGTCCGAGAGGACGCATGGTGACCACAGGTCCCCGAGTGGATATCATTGAGAATGATTCGACCTTCTTCTGGCGTTATGCATTTTTGACCAACCCCAGTCGGGCTTTCTCTATACAGATGTCCTTTGATAACGGTAAAGGCTTTGGATCGACGGACGATCTGCCGAGCCTCTTCCTCATCCTCTGGGAGCTCTTTTCTCAGGATATACGCGATATAGGGAATTGTCCAGTCGGGAGTGACCACTAACACCTCCATGACCAAGTCGACCACTGCTGGGACCTCAACCTCAGTCGGATCTGCGGCACTCTTGGGTTGTGGAGCTTCCTCTGTGAAGGGATCTTCTTTAACTGACGGAGTGTGTATATGCTCCAAAAACACACCACTCGGAATGGCTTCTCTTTTGGAACCTATCTTTGCCAGATCATCTGCTGCTTGATTTTTCAGTCGGGGGATGTGATGGAGCTCCAACCCCTCGAACTTCTTTTCCAGCTTCCTCACTGCATTGCAGTATCCAGTCATGGCTGGGCTTCTCACGTCCCACTCCTTCATCACCTGGTTGACCACTAAATCTGAGTCGCCATAAACCATCAGGCGACAGACGCCGAGTGAGATGGCCATGCGCAATCCATATAAAAGGGCCTCATACTCTGCCTCATTGTTGGAGGAATCAAAGTGAATCTGGAGCACATATCTAAGCTTATCTCCTCTGGGGGAAACCAGAACAACCCCAGCACCAGAACCATTCAGCATCTTAGAGCCATCGAAGAACATGGTCCAATGCTCCAAGTGAACTTCAGTCGGCTGTTGTTGTTCAATCCACTCGGCGAGGAAATCTGCTATTGCCTGGGACTTAATGGCTTTCTTTGCCTCAAACTTGATATCAAGGGGAAGAAGTTCAATCGCCCATTTCGCCACTCGACCAGTTGCATCTCTTTTGTGCAGAATCTCTGATAGTGGGGCGTCGCTGACGACTGTGACAGAATGATCAGAGAAATAATGAGCAACCTTCTTCGTGGTCATGTATATTCCATACACAAGCTTCTGATAATGAGGGTATCTCTGCATGGATGGAGTCAAGACTTCAGACAAATAATACACCGGGCGCTGAACTTTGAAGGCTTTTCCTTCTTCTTCCCGCTCGACCGTAAGTACTGTACTGACGACTTGTCCTGTGGCTGCAATATAAAGCAACAAAGGCTCTTTGCTGATTGGAGCAGCAAGCACCGGCTGGGTGGAGAGCAGAGCTTTTAGCTCGGCAAACGCTGCATCAGCTTCTGGGGTCCACTCGAACTTGTCTGCCTTCTTCATCAGTCGGTAAAGAGGCAATGCCTTTTCACCGAGTCGTGAGATGAATCGACTTAATGCGGCCAAGCATCCAGTAAGCTTCTGGACATCGTGCACTCGCACAGGGCGTTTCATTCGGAGAATAGTGCCGATCTTCTCTGGATTAGCGTCGATCCCTCGCTCGGAAACGAGAAAGCCGAGTAACTTTCCACCAGGAACTCCGAATGTGCACTTCGATGGATTGAGCTTGATATCGTACCTTCTGAGGTTGGCAAATGTTTCGGCGAGGTCAGCAAGCAGGTCGGAACCTTTTCGCGACTTAACGACGATATCATCCATATACGCTTCCACATTCCGACTGATCTGAGTGAGAAGACACTTCTGAATCATACGCATAAATGTGGCTCTGGCATTCTTGAGGCCGAATGGCATGGTGATATAGCAGAAGCACCCGAATGGAGTGATGAAAGCTGTTTTTACTTCGTCGGGTCCATACAGACGGATCTGATGATACCCGGAATATGCGTCTAGAAAAGACAATCTCTCACATCCCGCGGTCGAGTCAACAATTTGATCTATGCGAGGGAGAGGAAAATGATCTTTCGGGCAGGCCCGATTGATGTGCTTGAAGTCAATGCACATGCGGAGTGATTTGTCCTTCTTGGGAACCATGACGACATTAGAGAGCCACTCGGAGTGGTATATCTCCCGAATAAATCCTGCCGCCAACAGTCGAGCCACTTCCTCACCAATAGCTTTTCTCTTCTGGACGGCGGACCGCCGAAGATGCTCTTTGACTGGTTTTGCTAATTTGTCGACTCTGAGGCGATGCTCAGCCAGTCCCCTGGGAACACCTGGCATGTCAGCTGGCTTCCATGCAAAAATGTCCCAGTTCTCACGGAGGAACTGGATGAGCGCTTCTTCCTATTTCGGGTCGAGTGTCGTGGAGATGTGGGTCGGGGCTGCATTGGGGTCGGTCGGGTGAATGTGAACAGGTTTTGTCTCGCCAGACGACTGAAATGCAGACTCTGTGGCTGGTTTCTTGGATCGCAACAAATCACTCGGATCTGCGTTTTGCTTGTACTCTTCGAACTCGACCGCTGTCACCTAGGAATCGGCAATCTTCGAGCCCTTCTGAAAGCACTCTTCTGCCTTTTTCCGATCGCCAGTGACAGTGATCACTCCTTTGGGCCCTGGCATTTTCAGTTTGAGGTACACGTAACATGGTCGAGCCATGAACCGTGCGTAGGCGGGCCTCCCCAAAATGGCGTGGTACGCGCTCTGAAAATCCACAACCTCAAAGGTCAACTTTTCCTTGCGAAAATGTTTTGAGTCGCCAAAAACCACGTCCAGGGCTATTTGGCCGAGTGAGTTGGCTTTCTTTCCTGGTATGACTCCGTGGAAACTCATGTTGCTGGTGCTCAGTCGGGACATCGGGATGCCCATTCCCTTCAGTGTGTCTGCATACAACAAGTTCAGCCCACTGCAACCGTCCATCAGCACTTTCGTCAGTCGAGTGCCTTCGACAACTGGATCGACCACCAAAGCTTGCCTCCCAGGGGTGGCAATATTAGTCGGGTGATCAGATTGGTCGAATGTGATGGGTGTTTGGGACCATTTCAGATAACTTGGTTTTGCTGGGGCAACCATATTCACCTCACGGTTAATGACTTTCAGTCGACTCTTGCTTTCCACATCCGCGAAGATCATCAGAGTGGAGTTGATATGCGGATATTCTTCCTCACTGTCCTCTTTGTCTCCGGCCTTGTCTGACTCTTTCTCCTTGTCCTTAGACTATTTTCCCTGAAACTGCTGGATCAGGAGTCGACACTGGCGAGTGGTGTGCTTTGGGTAAATAATGTTGCCCTCTTCATCTTTCTTCGTGTGGATGTGGCACAGCATATCCATCACGTCATTTCCTTCTTTATCCTTTACTTTCTTAGGATTCCAGGATCCTTTTGGCTTCCCTTTGAACTTTCCCTGAGTCACGGCCAGGGCCTCTCCAGGAGCTGCTGGCTCGGCTTTCCGCTTCTGTTTCCGACTGGAATTTCCCTTCTCCGACTGACTTGGCTTATACTTGCCGCTTCGGAGTCAGTCCTCTTCCTCGGCATTGGTGTACTTGGTAGCAATCTCCATCATCCGACTCAGAGTCATGTCTCCAGTTCGACCAAACTTCAGACTCAATTCTCTGTTCTTGACGCCGTCTTTGAAGGCGCAAACTGCTTGATGACTAGACACATTTTCCACAGTATGGTGCAGAGTGATCCACCTCTGAATGTACTCTCTGAGAGTCTCATTGGGTTTTTGCACACAAACTTGCAGCTCTGTCCAACCAGCTGGTCGCTTGCAGGTTCCTTCAAAAGTTCTGACGAACACTCGGAACAAATCTTCCCAAGTGTAAATACTGCTAGGAGGTAACTGATTCAACCACGCTCTGGCTGAACCTTCCAGCATGAGGGGCAAATGCTTCATGGCCACCTCGTCATTCCCACCGCCAATCTGAACAGCCACTCGGTAGTCCTCAAGCCAAGTTTCAGGCTTGGACTCCCCAGTGAACTTGCTGACTCCTGTCGCCAACCTGAAATTGGGGGGAATCACTGCGGCTCTGATAGCCCTGCTAAAACACTCTGGACCAGAAACATGCACTCGACTGCTCGTGGGTGCATCTCTCTCGGGTCCACCTCGATGGGCTCTGTTCCGGTCGACCAAGCTTTGCACGATAATGGATCGCGCGTCAAAGCCTGGTCCCTTGGGGTCGACTGGAACTCTTCGCCCCGCACTGAACTGACGCCTGTCATCCTGTCACCGAGGAGCGTCAGACCCTTCCCTCGGAGGGGAAACGGGCACTCGACGCCTGTCATCTCGGTCGAGTCGGTCTTCATACTGATCACGCTGGTTGTCGCGCCCTTCCCGCCGCGGAGGCGATCTGGGACTGTGAGCCGACTGAACCGTATTCGCAGCGACAGATCGACTGTGAATTCTGTTGCGCGACTGCGACACGGCTGAGTTCTGGTCCCCAGCTGCTCGGAACAAATATCTGATCTGCATCAAGCCTCTCCCAGCTTCCGACTGTGAAGGCTGGATGGACTCTCCTATACGGGTTGCAGCTACTAAATTCTGAATCGGCGTGCGGTATACCTAAGTCGGCGGGAAGAGTCGACGTCGACTGGCTTCGGGGACTCGTTGCCGCGCGCGCTCGTCGAGTGCTCGCTGAAGGTTCTCCAGACGAGCGCGTTCAGCCACATTGGCCAAACGTGCCTCCTCCAAGGCGCGAGCCTCGGGGGTTTCTCCTGTAATGGGAGTATGCAGGGCATCCACGTTCCTGCGGCGAAGCTCTTCTCTCTGCAGAGAGTCGAGTGCCTCGGGCTGGTACTCTTCGTGGTCCTGAGCGGGGCCACCTCCACCGCCCGCTCCGCCACCATGGGCGAAGCCGGGAGGACTGCGGGGTCCGTCGACCATGAGAATTTCCGCCGCTGGATCACTGCTATCGCATTCAGATGCAGTCTCTACGGAGCCAGTCGACAGGTCGAACAGGCCATAGAGAGATTCGTCGGGCTCGATTGCCGCAACTTGTGCGATGGCCGCCTGGCGAGCCACCGCGTGTTTCACCCACCGCTGAAGCCTCGACCGACCAGAGCGCTTGCGCTGGTGAGAGACCGGACGGGCGACCGATAAAGGAGTCGACCGATAGGGGGCCGACGGTTGCCGCAGCAGAACGCCACGGACACATGCGCGAAAATGCGTCGCTCCACGGACGGGGAGCGCATCAACGTCGAGTGGAGCCTCCTGGAGCCACGCGGAGTCGTCGGCGACGAAGGTGAGAGCGCCAAGACGGATCTCGCGCCCCTCGACCAAAACTCCAGCAGTCATCATGATGAAAGTACTCGGAAATACTGCAACTTCTCCACAAAATCGCTAAAACACCAGCCCCACGGTGGGCGCCAACTGTCGTGGTTCTAAGTCTGACAGTAGAGTGGGGGGTAGGTATGGAGAGGCAAGGTCTTAGCTATGGAGAGGTTGTAAACACAAGCGATGTACGAGTTCAGGCCCTTCTCGGAGGAAGTAAAAGCCCTACGTCTCGGAGCCCTGAGGCGGTCGAGTGGATTATGTGTATAGGTGTTACAAGAGTGCGAACCCTTCTGCCTGTGGAGGGGGGTGGCTTATATAGAGTACGCCAGGACCCCTGCCAGCCCACATAATGAAGGGTTTAAGGTATATTAAGTCTGGGGCGTTACTGGTAACGCCTCACATAAAGTGCCTTAACTATCATTAAGTCTATTCAATTACAGGCTGTTGCACAGCAGAGTGCCTTCCGACCTTCTGGTGGTAGAGTGTATCTTCATGGTCGAGTGAATCTCCATGGTCGAGTCCTTCTGTCCAGTCGAGTGGGTTCCTCGTTGGTCGACTGGAAGGTGATCTCTTCTAAAGCCGTCCCTGGGTAGGACATTCAGGTCAGGCCTATGACCCTACCCTAGGTACATGAATCCATCAGGTTCCTCCCTTGAATAATCCAGAGAAGATCATGAACACCAGGATAGTGTCCGGCTCTACAAAATAAATTCCACATTCCACCGTAGAGAGAATAATGCACATAAATCTAATCTGCTGACGTTTTATGCGGCATGACATCACGCCGCTTCCAAGCCTTTATTTGAATCATTTTTTATTATACCACCTCAGCACGTTTAGCGAAGCGGTTTCCTTGGCACGTCTTGTCGAAGCAGAGATCGTGTTCCCCTTATTCCGGAATTCTCATCAATATGTGCGTGGGTAACCCAACCGTGCCCGTCGCCACGCCTCCTCTATCGAAGGCGAATCCCGAACGGTCACGGGGACGACTCTTGGTATTTTTTCCCCTTTATAAGAGGACCAAGGCTCGTTTCTTTTCTTCAATCTCGCATCGAATCTCTTCTTAGCTCCCAGTTCCAACACCCAGAGCCCCAGATTCGAGTGCTTCGTATTCTCATCCATGTCCGGCTCCGACCTCCAGGGTCGGTGGATGCCCTCCTCCGTCACGGAGGAGGACGGGCTAAAGCTTCGTGAGGCCAAGTACCTGTCCTACGAGATTTCGCATAGGTTGCCTGCTCAAGGGCAGGCCGTGCCCGCCCCCGAGCCCGGTGAGTACGTTGTCTTCGTATCCCACCTCCGTCGGGGTTTAGGCTTCCCGACGGACCCCTTCGTGAGAGGGCTCATGTTCTACTACGGGCTGGATTTTCACGACTTGGCTCCGGAGTCCATCCTCCATATCTCCGCATTCATTATTGTCTGCGAAGCCTTCCTCCGCGTCACTCCCCACTTCGGCCTGTGGCTGAAGGCCTTTAATGTGGAGCCGAAGATGATCGGGGGGCGTCAAGCGGAGTGTAGCGGGGCGGCCATAAGCAGAAGGGCCGATGCCCCGTGGCCCGAGGGTTCCTTCCAAGAGGAACTCGGATTGTGGCAGTAGGAGTGGTTCTATATCACCGCTCCGAAGGGCAGCAAGCAAAAGCCGCCGCCTTCATTCCGCCCGGGACCTCCACGCCAACTGGTGTCGTGGGTCAACCAGGGGCTTAATTGGGGACCGTCCAAAGACGTGCCCTCATTGCAGGGCCGGATTCGAGACCTCCAGGCGAGGGAGATCAATCTGGTCGTGGTGATGCAGGTTATGCTAATCAGGCGTCTTCTGCCCTGCAAACGCCGTCCTCTCCGTCTATGGGAGTTCAATCCGGAGGGACCTTGGATTCTCCAACACTTCATGGGTGCGACACCCGTGGAGATGTACAAGTTGTTCTTCGGACTGCAGGTAGCGTGTCCAGAATTGACCGAGGACGCAGGCCTAAGCTGCAATCGCCCGGATACACAGGTAAATAGCTCAGAGTCTGAACGTTCTGTTTATCTGCTTCTCTAGAGTTCGCCTCCTGACCCATTACTCTTCATCCGGAGTGGGTAGCGCGATCGAAGCTGATAAGGTGTCCGGCTCCCCTCCCAGAGACCGCACTGAAGCCCGTGCTGGTCAGAATGTTGGAGGTCGCGCCCGTAGAAGGGAGCGATGTGGAAAATAGAGGAGCTATTATTTTGCCCAAAGGGGCGTCTGAAGAGAGGGGAATCAAAAACCCCTCCTTCCAGGGGGAGAAGAGGACCGCCTCCGAAGATCCGGAGGCCAAAGCCCCTAAACGAGGGAAGAAATCTTCACCGGGGGGTCCGGCGTCCGGGGAGAACCCGGACGTACAATCGTCTCTAAAGGATCAGCCCTCCAGCGAGCCGTGAGTAGGAAAAGGGGAGTTCATTAGTAAAAAATACCTCCATTTGTGCTTCTGTGGATAACCGAAATTTGTATCCTGTAGTTCGGATTTGCAGCCTTCTCAGATGAGTTCGTCTTCGGGGGATCTTCTTCCGGAGATGATGGAGAGCGAAACGCCTCCGTCTGCTGCGCCGTCAGATAGGGCAGACGAGCCTGAAGTATCGTCACTGTCAGGACCCCGACTCAATGCCACATCGATCTAGCATGTAACACCTCATATCACTTTGCGGCCTCACGCATGGTATCCCCACGGGTGTCGCCTTACCTTTGCCCGGGACTGTTTGCGCCTTTTGGCACACGTATATGATAGTGTCGCTAGCATCCATATGATAAGGAGCCCGGGCTGACATGGCTAGTCGTAAACCCAAAGTGGCACAAACTTACAGGGACAGGCATCCATGACCCAGCATCGAACGTGTCGGTCATCAGCGAGTGAATCCAGGCTGTAGCACTGGGCTAGCAGGACTCCGGTGAACCGGGCTGTAGCGGGCTAACAGGACTCCGGTATTCACCGCGTGACATTTCCCCGAAGGGACAGACACAGGAACGAAGAAGGACACATGCCGGCCAGCCTAAGTGTCCCGGAGCAGTAGCAAGCTACCATGGCTCAGTGGAAGCACTAGGACACATTTCCCGGTAAGAGAGGCTACTAAGGACAAACAACTAGATAGTCAGATCCCACACATACCAAGCATTTCAATAACATACACACAATATGCTTGATATGTGCAAATACAACATGGCATCACAACATGACTCTACGACTCAAGTATTTTATTCAATAGGCTCCGAGGAGCGAGATATTACAAACATGGGTCTTATGACCCAACATTCAGAAATACAAGTCAAAGCACATGCGGAAGCTTAACATGTCTGAGTACAGACAACTACAAATGAAAAAAGCTGAGAAGCCTGACTATCTACCAGATCCTGCCAAGGGCACAAGATCGTAGCTGAGGTACAAGCTAAACGTCGAAGTCCAAGCGGAACTACTAGCGAGACTGAAGTCTCTCTGCAAAAACATAAAATAGGCAAACGTGAGTACAAATGTACCCAGCAAGACTTACATCAGAACTATCTACATATGCATCATTATCAACAAAGGGGATGGTGGGGTTTAACTGCAGCAAGCCAGCTTGGACTCGGTGGCTATCCTGAACTACAACTGCAAATAACTCTTTTGAGGTGGCGCACACGAGTCCACATATTCACCATATCAATACTCTCCCTATCAGAACGCCATCCATAGCACTCACGCTTATCTTGCGAGTTTTAGAGTATCCACTTTCACTTATCTATGAACTATGCAAGGGGGGTCCAAGTTTCCATATCCGAGGAATCCGGCTATTCGAATAGATAATGATAACCCTGCAGGGGTGTACTTCTTCACACACGCTCTCGCCACTTATCGCCCTGTACACGTCATGTATCTCGGCAACCTTCAAGCAGAAGCCAGGCGAGGGAGTCGGCCACGACCTGACTAACCACGCAAGTCTCTCGTCCAGGTTTATCGCCTATTCGGGTTCCATCCGCAAGGAGATCCGGCCGGGGTGTCGCTCATGGCCCCAAACGATGTGAGCAGGGTTCCCAAGCCCACCTCGACGGGTAGATCTACGCTTGGTACACCGTGCCATGGTGCCTAGCCACCTGGTAGACTACTAACACTACCTACAAACACCAGAAACTAGTTGCAACTCCTGGACAGAGATCAAGTTGATTAATAAGCTGAGAGGGGTCGAGTTACCGGAACCCAATGTGTGGTAGTAACTGTTCATGGATCACAAACACAAAACTCAGTTCCTGAGGACGGCTGCAATGAGACAACCCACCATGTACTCCTACATGGCCTCTCACCGCTACCTTTACCAAATCGTGTTCACACATTTAGCTCTCAACAGTAGGACATGTTCACACACCTCCGATTCATTCCCGATGAATCAGACCTGACACAACTCTAAGCAATAGCAGGCATGACAGACAAGCATGAATGAGTAGGCACATCAGGGCTCAAACAACTCCTACTCATGCTAGTGGGTTTCATCTATTTACTGTGGAATGACAGGTCATGCAGAGGATAAAGGGGTTCAACTACCGCAACAAGTAACAGTTGTATCGTTGTTGTCCTAATGCAGTAAAATAGAGCAGGAGCGAGAGAGTGGGATTGTATCGGAATGAACAAGGGGGTTTTGCTTGCCTGGCACTTCTGAAGATAATATAGTTTCTTCATCGGTGTCATCGAACTCATCGTCGGAACACGTCTATCGAGAGGGAACAACCACCGACAAACAAAGAAGAAACACAATCAATGCAATGCACAATATGATGCATGATCATGACATGGCAATATGCTGTGATTTGGGCTAATATAGCTAAGAACAGAAAGGTTTGAGCTTATTTGAACCAAATATTCAAATTCAAACTCAAACTATGAATTCATAAAGTGCATTATCATGTTTTGATATGAACAGCAAGGTTAAGTTGCTAAACATGCATGAAACCAGCACAGATGGATAGATTGTATTTTTCTGATCATTTTTCATATATAACTTGTTTCATTTGGAGCTACGGTTGAATTTCTATGATTTTTAGAAGTTTATACTATTTTCTGGAATTTCCTGAATAAGAATAAATACAGAAAATAATTAACTGCGTCAGAATGACGTCGGGGTGACGTCATCAGGTCAAAGGCGCCAGCCCAGGTCAAACCTGACGGCCGGGGCCCGCATGTCAGTGTAGCAACTAACTAACAGGGTTAGTTAGTGTTACGTTAGCACTAACCTAGGTTGATTAGGGCGTGGGTCCACTGGTCAGTGACTAACCTAACTAACCTAAATAGGATTAGTCCTAACTAACTTAGTTAGCTGGGCGGGGCCCGCATGTCAGTGAGAGAGAGGGGTCAAACCTCTGGTCAGCAGGGGTCAAACCTCGCCGGTCAACACGGTCAACCCGCCGGCGTTTAGCCGCCGGCGACGACAGAGACGGCGGGGCGGCTCGGAAATGCTCTACAGGGCACCATTTGATGCGCGGGTTGCACCTACGGGTTCCTGGGAGTGAGGCGCATCCATTGGTGGCAGTGGTAGGAGCTGCGGTGGTTAGGATCGACGGCGGCGACCAAATCGGCGGCGGCCGGAGTTCAAACGTCGACGGATTCGATGCCACAGCGCGCGGGAGGACAAGCAGTTTGCACCTACGGACTCTACGTATGCTCACGAACCCAACGGAAACACCCACGGGACCAATAGGTCACCGGAGCTTCGTCAGCGACGAGGTTGTGCGGCGGCGCACTCTCGGCCTCGACGGGAACAGCGGCTACGGCGAGAACTAGGCCACAAAATTAGGGGCGAACGGTGCAGGTGCTCACGGAGATCACGGTGAGACGGTCGGTGAGGGAGTCCTGGACTAGGGGGTGTTTGGACAGCCGGACTATCAATATCCGCCGGACTCCAAGACTACGAAGATACAAGATTGAAGACTCCGGCTCGTGTCCGGATGGTACTTTCCTTGGCGTGGAAGGCAAGCTTGGCAATACGGATATGTAGATCTCCTACCATTGTAACCGACTCTGTGTAACCCTAGCCCTCTCCGGTGTCTATATAAACCGGAGGGCTTCAGTCCGTAGGACAACATACATCTCAACAATCATACCATAGGCTAGCTTCTAGGGTTTAGCCTCCTTGATCTCTTGGTAGATCTACTCTTGTACTACCCATATCATCAATATTAATCAAGCAGGACGTAGGGTTTTACCTCCATCGAGAGGGCCTGAACCTGGGTAAAACATTGTGTCCCTTGTCTCCTATTACCATCCGCCTAGACGCACAGTTCGGGACCCCCTACCCGAGATCCGCCGGTTTTGACACCGACATTGGTGCTTTCATTGAGAGTTCCTCTGTGTCGTCACCGATAGGCTTGATGGCATCTTCAACCAGCAACGCTGTCCAGGGTGAGACTTTCCTCCCCGGACAGATCTTCGTATTCGGCGGCTTCGCCCTGCGGGCCAATTCACTTGGCCATCTGGAGCAGATCGAAAGCTACGCCCCTGGCCGTCAGGTCAGATTTGGAAGCTTAAACTTCACGGCCGATGTCCGCGGAGACATGATCTTCGACGGACTTGAGCCACAGCCGAGCGTGCCGCACTGTGACGATGGGCACGATCTAGCTCTGCCGCCGAACAGTGCCTTGGTGGCCGCACACGGATCTGCTCCGGCCATTAACCTGGAGCCGATCGCCCAGATCGAGGGCCGGTGGATAGACGCCGCCCTGGGGGCTTCAACATCCACGGCGATGGAGCCGAACACCAATCTTGTCCCCCACGAAACTCGTGATTCCGAGGCGCCGGACTCCTTGCCGGACTCCGAACCTCCCGCGCCCCTACCAATCGATCCGGATTGGGCGCCGGTTATGGAATTCACCGCCACGGACATCTTCCAATGCTCGCCTTTTGGCGATATCTTGAATTCACTAAAGCATCTCTCGTTATCAGGAGAGTCCTGGCCGAATTATGGCCAGGATGGTTGGGATACGGACGACGAATAAATTCAGAACCCACCCACCACCCACTTTGTAGCCACTGTCGACGACCTAACCGACATGCTAGACTATGACTCCGAAGACATCGACGCTATGGACGACGATGCCGGAGACGAACAGGAACCAGCGCCTACAGGGCACTGGAAGACCACCTCGTCATATGACATATACATGGTGGATACCCCAAAAGATGGGGACGGCGAAGAAACAGCGGAGGCAGATCCCTTAAAGAAATAGCCCAAGCGTCGGCGTCAGCGGCGCCGCTCTAAATCTCGCCACAGCAAGAATGGAGATTCCGGCACAGGAGACAATAATACTCCAGAGAGTGCTGAAGACAATCCCCTCCAGCAAGACTCAGCGCAGGAGGATGCAGAAGCAAGCCCTCATGAGGGGGCGACAGACGAAGAGGTTGAGGATCATAACTATATGCCTCCCTCCAAAGACGAAGTAAGCCTCAACGATGACGATTTCGTCGTACCCGAGGATCCCGTCGAACAGGAGCGCTTCAAGCGCAGGCTTATCGCCACAGCAAACAGCCTAAAGAAAAAGCAGCAGCAGCTTCAAGCTGATCAGGACCTGCTGGCCAATCGATGGACCGAGGTCCTCGCGGCGAAGAGTATAAACTCGAACGTCCCTCCAAAAGTTACCCAAGACGCAAGCTGCTCCCCCGATTAGAGGAGGAAGCATACGTACCTCCATCACCAGCGCACGATATGGCTGACCGACCACCCCGCGGTCGTGACAGAGAGGCATCTAGGCCCCCAGCCAAGACCATACCCCGGCATCGCTCCAAAAGTACGAAGCCAAGAGGGAACGCGCCGGACTTGTGAGACATATTGGAGGGCAAAGCAAGGCAATCCAGATCCATCTATGGATCACGTGGGCGCCCTACGACCCACGACGAATACCGTCATGCCGGATACAATAACCCCGGCCGGGCCGAACACAGCAGACAGCGCTCTCCCGAGCTGCGTCGCGATATCGCTCAATACAGGGGCGCCGCACACCCGTTATGCTTCACTGATGAAGTAATGGATCATCAGATCCCTGAAGGGTTTAAACCCGTAAACATCGAATCTTACGATGGCACAACAGACCCCGCGGTGTGGATCGAAGACTATCTTCTGCACATCCATATGTCCCGCGGCAACGATCTACACGCCATCAAGTACCTCCCACTCAAGCTTAAAGGACCAGCTCGGCATTGGCTTAACAGCTTGCCCGCATAGTCAATTGGGTGTTGGGAGGACCTGGAGGCCGCATTCCTTGACAACTTCCAAGGCACATATGTGCGACCACCAGACGCCGATGACCTAAGCCACATCATTCAGCAGCCAGACGAATCGGCCAAACAATTCTGGACACGGTTCTTGATGAAGAAAAATCAAATCGTCGATTGTCCGGATGCAGAGGCCCTTGCAGCCTTCAAACATAACATCCGGGACGAATGGCTAGCCCGGCACCTGGGGCAGGAAAAGCCGAAATCCATGGCAGCCCTCACATCGTTAATGACCCGCTTTTGTGCGGGAGAGGACAGCTGGCTAGCCCGCAGCAACAATCTCCGTAAAAATTCTGGCAGTCCGGATACTAAGGACAACAACGGCAGGTCACGTCGAAACAAAAACAAGCGCCGCATTAACGGCGACGATAAGGAGGATACGGCAGTCAATGCCGGATTCCGAGGCTTTAAACCCGGTCAGTGGAAGAAGCCATTTAAAAGAACCACTCTGGGTCCGTCCAATATGGACCGAATACTCGACCGCTTATGCCAGATACATGGCACCTCTGAAAAGCCAGCTAACCACACCAATAGAGATTGTTGGGTGTTCAAGCAGGCTGGCAAGTTAATTGCCGAAAACAATGACAAGGGGCTAAATAGCGACGACGAGGAAGAGACCCGACCGCCGAACAATAGAGGACAGAAGGGTTTTCCCCCACAAGTGCGGACGGTGAATATGATATACGCGACCCATATACCCAAGAGGGAGAGGAAACGCGCACTACCGGACGTCTATGCGATGGAGCCAGTCGCCCCAAAGCTCAACCCATGGTCCTCTTGCCCGATCACTTTCGATCGAAGAGACCATCCGACCAGCATACGCCATGGCGGATTCGCCGCATTGGTTTTAGACCCAATCGTCGATGGGTTCCACCTCACGAGAGTCCTGATGGACGGCGGTAGCAGCTTGAACCTGCTTTATCAGGATACAGTGCGTAAAATGGGCATAGACCCATCAAGGATTAAACCTACAAAGACAACCTTTAAAGGTGTCATCCCAGGAGTGGAAGACAACTGTACAGGCTCAGTCACACTGGAAGTGGTCTTCGGATCCCCGGATAATTTCCGAAGCGAAGAGTTAATCTTCGACATAGTCCGTTTCGCAGCGGTTATCACGCTCTGCTCGGACGAACCGCATTTTCAAAATTCAACGCGGTGCCGCATTATGCATACCTAAAGCTCAAGATGCCAGGCCCTCATGGAGTCATCACGGTCAATGGGAATACGGAACGCTCCCTTCGAACGGAGGAACATACAGCGGCTCTCGCGGCAGAAGTACAGAGCAGCCTCCTCAAGCAATTCTCAAGTCCGGCAGTTCAAAAGCCGGATACAGCAAAGCGCGCACGGAGCAATACCAACCAAGACCACCTGGCGCGATCAGAGCGTGCGTAGCAATGCGGCCCCAACCCTCACCCACGCATAATCGCAAGAATAACACTCCGCGTACATCATTACGCTTTGGAGATACCATGGGTGCAGGGAAAGGGGCACGATCACAATGGACCCAGAGTGCGGCTCGACCACACCAGGGGCTCACAAGTGCGCCTCCTTTCTTTTTTATTTTTTCTTCTTCTCTTATGTACACAGGACTCTGTTAACCAGAAGCCCTGTCCGGTGGCGAACCTGCCGAACTCATGATGCAACAGTCAGGGACTAAAGAAGGCCGCGACGAACATTCAGGTGGTCTCAATTACGAGCATTAAATTCGATTATATACACCAAGTCTGCAGCTCATCCCTGGAGGGGGACATGTTTATTTAGTCCAAATCCCTTGCTTACCGCACTATTTGTATCAGTTCGATCTACTATCAGACTTTCTTTCATAAATAATGCAGCACCTCTTTATTGCAATTGCATTATCTTTTACATATATGTTCATTACATGACATCTTGCACCCGTATATTTTGGTACGGCCGAATACGCCAGGGGCTTCTGTTCCCCAAATTATGGTGTGATAAAGTTCGAACACTTTCACAAGTGCAGCACCCCGAACTTATAGCATTATATGAATCGGCTCCGAATCATGTCTTGGGTCAATAGTTGGGTTTGCCCGGCTCCCACGTTTTGGTGCCTTACGTTCCGTTCTGTCGGCTAAGGTGGCACTGGGAGAACCACTGCGATTGCGCCCCGGTTGAGCCGGGTTAACGCCTCAGTGGAGAAAGCTAAAACTAACTGGCATGATAAGGCGAGAGACTGGTCGCTGTTCGAGAGGTTTTTTTCGGGTCCTTAAAGACCCACGCCGCTTCGAGCGAAGTTCTGGATAATGTCCGACGAAGGCGTGGATAGCGCCCCGGATTTGGTCTTCCGAATACCAGGGGCTTCGCCGAAATTTAAAATTATAGAATTCTATGGCTAAGTGAGAGTGTTCAAGCACTATAAGTCCGGTTGCCTTGTTCGTCGTGTTGAGCGCCTCCCTAGATGGACCCAAAAATGGGAACAAGAGTGCTCAAGTTTATCCCGAACACCCCAGCACATGTGGCTTGGGGGCTGAAGCCAACGACTTGCCATCTCTCAGATTTTATAAACGGCCGCACAGAAGGTAATATTTTAAATTAAACAAGTGTTGCTCATGGCGCATATGAACGAAGTTTTCAGCGCACAGGATAAATATAAAGCAAGTTCACTCAAAAATTACATTTCGGGAGCACTCATCTGCAATATCGCAGGCTCCCTTCAGGACAATTTTATAATACTTCTCCGGTGTGCGATACTCCTTGCCCGGCGGCGGTGGGTCTGTGAGAAGCTTCTCCGCATCCAATTTGCCCCATTGCACCTTTATGCGGGCAAGGGCCCGACGAGCGCCTTCGATACAGGCGGAGTGCTTGACCACATCCAGCCTGGGGCATGCATCCACCAGCCGCCACACTAGGCCAAAGTAGCTACCAGGCATGGCCTGTCCAGGCCACAGCCGGACTATGAGGCCCTTCATGGCCTCCTCAGCTACCTTGTGGAGTTCGACCAGCTGCTTCAGCTGGTCGCTTGGGGGCACCGGATGGCCGGCCTCAGTATACTGAGACCAGAAGACCTTCTCCGTCGAGCTCCCCTCCTCGCCATGATAGAATGCGGCGGCATCAGACGCACTATGCGGCAGATCTGCAAACGCCCCTGGAGAGCTCCGAATGCGGGTAAGTGTCAAGTAGTTCACATTAACATGCCTGCTTTGCATGAAAAACGCCTTACCCGCCGCTATCTTCTTTATATCCTCAACCTCCTGAAGGGCCTTACGGGCCTCGGCCTTGGCGGACTTGGCACTTTCGAG
Organism: Triticum timopheevii; assembly: GCA_963921465.1. Classification (NCBI taxonomy): domain Eukaryota; kingdom Viridiplantae; phylum Streptophyta; class Magnoliopsida; order Poales; family Poaceae; genus Triticum; species Triticum timopheevii. The sequence goes on along the minus strand of OY997266.1, from coordinate 392,437,677 downwards.
AGCCGAGGCAAGCTCGGACTCTCGAGTCTTGGAGTCACGCTCCAAAGTCTCATGTTTTTCCATGAGAGCCTGGAGCTCTTGCCAAACTTCCGCCACCCGTGCCTCTTGATTTTCTCGCTCAGCCCGTTCCGCGGCCGCACTGCGTTCGGCCGCGGACACAGCATCCTTCAGGGCTGCCACCTCGTTAGTGGCCCCTGCGATGCACAGATTATCCTTGTTAATTTTATTGCAACCGAAATCCTTTTCTGTAAGGCACTTATTCAAAGTGGTGTTACTCACCTTCTTTTTCCTCGAGCTGCCTCTTGGCATGGCCGAGCTCTTGCCCGGACCGCTCGAGATCCTGCTTTAACCTATCAACCTCCGCCGTTAATGCGGCAGAGGCGAGCAGCGCAGCCTGCAAACCCATATTGACATATTTTTAGCAACCCTGCGAATATCTTGTTAGATCCTCAGTCCGGATTTTCTTTCCGAACACCGAACTAAGCATCAGGGGCTACTGTCTATGCAGTATTACATTACATAATTTTAACTTCTTACCTCAAAGCCTGTTAGAAGGCTGCTGCAGGCTTTGGTCAGCCCGCCCTTGGCGAGCTGAACCTTCTCAATCACCGCACTCATGATAGTGCGGTGTTCTTCCTCGATGGAAGCGCCTTTAAGCGCCTCCAGCAGGTTATCCGGCACCTTCGGTTGGATGGAGGCCGCCGGCGTCACGGTCTTGCCCTTCTTTCGAAGGGGCCGCTTGCCGGACTCTGGAACCACTGCGGGTTCCGATGTAGAGTCCGGCACGAAGTCCGGGGGGCTGCCTGACGGCGCCTCCGGAGCCTCCTCCTGATGGGTCCCTCTCTGGGATCCCACCTCGGCATCCTCGTCGACGCGTGGGGTAGAGGCAGTCGGGATGGAATTCACATCCAACGAGGCCAACGACCCGCTCGATGAGTCGGGAAGATCGTCACCGGCCGGACTACGGACAAAATGCGGCGTTAAAAGGATACTACGTGACATGAAAGGTACAACATATAAATGATCCGGATACTTACGATCCTACCGGACGCCTGGCCCTTGGAGGCCACTCATCCTCGCCAACACTGATGTTGGCGAAACTGTCCGGGGGGATAGTTCTCCCCCTCTTGGACCCTTCGGCCTCCCCGATTGGGGAAGTCTTCCTCTTCTTCTCCCCCTCCTCTGGGAGAGAATACTCCTCCTCCTCGTCTTCAGGGGAGGAGTCCTCGTCGTCGTCAGACGCCTGATTGCGGGAACTCTTTCGAGTCCCTGCGGCCACCTTCTTGGCCTTCTTCTCCGGCACCACGTGCGGTGCCGGAACCAGCAGCCCTATTAAGCGGGCGTCCACTGGGTCTTCTGGCATGGGAGTCGGGCTGATGAGCAGCTTGGCCTTCTCCATCCATTCCTGTCAAAGGAAGAGGCAGAATAAAACCTCACTAGAGTTAATCTAATTATCACAAGTGTCCCGTAATGGGGTTGAATCACTTACCTCGTCAGTTAGACACTGCGAGCTGAATCCGCGATCTTCCGTCGCGGATGCGGGGGCTTCGGCGCCCTTGAATAGCACCCTCCAGGCGCCTTCGTATGTTGTATCGAAGAGCCCGCTTAGCGCCTGGTGCTGTTCCGGATTGAACTCCCACAAATTGAATGCCCGTTCTTGGCATGGGAGGATCCGCCGGATGAGCATGACTTGGACCACGTCGACGAGCCTGAGCCTATTGCTCACCATCTTCTTGATGCAGGCTCGGAGTCCCGTCACCTCCACTGGATTGCTCCACTGCAAGCCCTTCTCTTTCCAGGAGGTGAGCTGCGTGGGGATACCAGATCTGAACTCGGGGGCCGCCGCCCATGTGGGTTTGCGCGGCTCGGTGATGTAGAACCACCCCTATTGCCACCCCTTGACGGAATCCACGAAGGTTCCTTCGAGCCAAGGGACATTGGGCAATTTGCCCAACATGGCGCCTCCGCATTCCGCTCGCGTGCCCTTCACAACCTTCGGCTTGACGTTGAAGGTCTTGAGCCACAGGCCGGAGTGGGGCTGGATGCAGAGGAAGGCCTCGCACACGATGATAAACGCCGAGATGTTGAGGATGAAGTTCGGCGCCAGATCGTGGAAATCTAGGCCATAGTAAAACATGAGCCCCCGGACAAATGGATGGAGCGGAAAGCCCAGTCCGCGGATGAAGTGGGGGAGGAAGACGACCCTCTCATGAGGCCCAGGGGTAGGGATGAGCTGCCCCTCGTCGGGCAGCCGATGCGCGATATCGCCGGAAAGATATCCGGCGCTGCGCAGCTTGGTGATGTCCTCCTCCTTAGCGGTGGAGGCCAACCATTTACCTCCCGCTCCGGACATATTCGGAGAAGGTCGAGGCAAGATGCGCGAGCTCGGGCGTTGGAGCTTGAGTTCGCGGGATGGATAAGCAAAGGAGGAAGAAGGCGTAGGTGGGAAGGTGAATCCTTATCCCTTATATATAGGCGGACAAAACTATGCGTCCCCCACCCGCCTGGTAAAACTCGCTTATCTCCCAAGCGCCACCATCAATGGCGCGGTTGGGTTACCCATGCACGTATTGATGAGAATCCCGGAATAAGGGAACACGATCTCTGCTTCGACAAGACGTGCCAAGGAAACCGCTTCGCTAAACGTGCTGAGGTGGTATAGTAAAAAACGATTCAAACAAAGGCTTGGTTGCGGTGTGATGTCACGCCGCATAATATGTCAGCAGATTGAGCTAAGTGTGCATTTTTATTCTCTCTACGGTGGAATGTGGAATTTATTTTGCAGAGCCGGACACTATCCTGGTGTTCATGATCTTCTCTAGATTATTCAAGCGAGGAACCCGCCTTGCAATGCCGAACATTGTGCACGCCGGACTTATCGTCATTGAAGACTGGTTCAGGGGCTACTGAGGGAGTCCTGGACTAGGGGGTGTTCGGACAGCCGGACTATCAATATCCGCCGGACTCCAAGACTACGAAGATACAAGATTGAAGACTCCGGCTCGTGTCCGGATGGTACTTTCCTTGGCGTGGAAGGCAAGCTTGGCAATACGGATATGTAGATCTCCTACCATTGTAACCGACTCTGTGTAACCCTAGCCCTCTCCGGTGTCTATATAAACCAGAGGGCTTCAGTCCGTAGGACAACATACATCTCAACAATCATACCATAGGCTAGCTTCTAGGGTTTAGCCTCCTTGATCTCGTGGTAGATCTACTCTTGTACTACCCATATCATCAATATTAATCAAGCAGGACGTAGGGTTTTACCTCCATCGAGAGGGCCCGAACCTGGGTAAAACATTGTGTCCCTTGTCTCCTGTTACCATCTGCCTAGACGCACAGTTCGGGACCCCCTACCCGAGATCCGCCAGTTTTGACACCGACAGTCGGCGTGCTCGGGGAAGGCCTGGGGCGACGGACGGCGACGGCGATCTCCGGCGGCCGAAGCTTCGAAACGAGGTCGGGGACGACGATACGGGGCTTCATGCGTCGTGTTCGTTGGCGGAGAGCTTCAGGGCGACGCGGCGGGGCCGATGGATGCGTTGGGGAGGCGAGGAGGTGGCTCAGGGCGTGGCAGCGGTGAGCTGCGTGCTGCGGTGTGTTCGGGCGGCTGCGGGAGAGAGAGCCGGAGCGGTGGGGAGAAGCACGGGGAGAGTGAGAGCGGTCCAGGGGGGTGCGTGGCAACGCCAGAGGCGTCCAGGCCGTCGAGGAGGCAGGCGAGCAGGGTGGAGGTGGCGCGCGCGTGCGCCGTGCGCAGCTTCTCCTTTGCCTACTGGCAAGAGGTAGAAGACCAGGCTGCCCCTGGTGGGCTGGGCCGCCAGGTGTGCTGGCCAGCTGGGCTGTAACAGCGCCAGGCCAGGTAAGTGGCTCAGGTACTCTCCTTTCCTTTCTCTTTTCTATTTTTTTCCTCTGTTTTGAATTAGTAAAATACTAATTCATTTCATAAAATCCTGGAAATAATTATGGGTGCTTTCTGAATTATTCCAGTGACCCTTAACAATTTCCAACATTTTTGGAGCAATTAAAATATATATAGCATTTAAATAGCTCCAATTCAAATATGTTTGAATTATTTCAAAGTCCAAATATGTCCTGCAAAAATGTGAACCATTTTTGGTAGATGCTTCCACCTTGATCCAGAAATGATGAAAAATTTTAAAGGGCATTTTGAAATCATTGGAAAATATTTTGGTTGAACCTATTTGAATTCCTTTTGATGCTAGGGTTTGAACAATCCCCATTTCAGGTTTAAATGAAATTTAAACATGATGCAGCAACCAAGCTAGTCCAAGTGCATAGCAAGGCTAGGGACGTGACAACTCACCCCCACTAACGAGAATCTCGTCCCGAGATTCAAGACGTGAGGTAAGGGGACAAAGGGAACACAAACTAACACAATCTTCATGATCCAATTGTCCTTCTCGAAGATGTTGATTCATTGCATCATCTTGATCTCGACGTCTTGCTCCGAGAACTCCAGCCAACATAACAATGAGAGGAAACGGAGAATTTTAGAAGAATCGATCTTCTTGAGTTCTAGCAACTTAGGATTATCACAAGGATCACAAGATTAACTCACGGAATGAGACGTAGAAACATATCTGGAGCTGAGAGGCAAAACATGCATTAGGAGGGACGGAAGAAACAGTTTGACGAGGGTTTCAAAGTAGCGACGAAGCAATTACCATGATCCCGTAACGGCTCTTAGAATTTATTCCCTTAAATGGCAAATGGGATTACTCTTGATACAGAGATCAGTGAAACTCTCTATACCAGCCTAAGGAAATTCACAAATGATCGTTTGAACGAATTCGAAGAATGGCATACTCAGTTTGGAAAGGGAACTACAGTTATAAGACAACTCGGCAAACAGAAGGCACATTCCAGTTGATACCAAGGATATAACCTAGTGACTGAGCATGCTTTCAAGAACTTGAGCATTTCTGTATTCATCAAGGTTTTACCAATATCCGGGTCAAGGATCCTGGAAACACAACACACTACCATGATGAATAGTGATTGATGATGCAGATGCAAAGGAAGATAACATCTCCTCAGATTTCACCTTAGCGAGACCAAGGGATCAAAATCTGGATGATCGACCGAGAGACATTTAGCACTCCGCTTCTAATGTTCTCCTTGATGTGCTAGCGTATCCCATTAATTGAAATGGTTTGGTAACTAGACCATCAAGTAAAAGGTCGGACTTCGGGAGCACAAGAATCCACAAGGAACAGCTAGGGAGTAAATCCTACGAAATCCTTATGGGGAGGTGGCCAACTTCCTCAATCAAGATACTACAATAATGGGTCTTCCGGCTGGGTGTGTTGGCCACGACATCCACTTTACCAGGTTACAGAGAGACCAATATTATAGTTCTTGGGAAACGTTCCAACCATCAAGTCTGCCTGAGATTCAGATCTGGTTGGTGTCAGAATATTCCAGACTCGTCAAGTCTAGGGAGAAAAAAGAAAGTTTGCAACACAAATCGACAAGATGACGTTGCAAGATTCTCGGGAAATGTACTACGATAGCAAACCCCAAAACATGAGCTGGTTCTGCTACAACATGTGAACACGTCATCCGAGACAAGCATGACCACATAGTAGTCTTATGATAAAACACTACCGAGTTCAGGTGCGGAACCATCAAGGAGGATATTGAAGTCTTGACGCAAGTCCATGGATTAGATCCCAAGCATAGACTTCTCTTCCTTGAACAAGTCAATCAGTGGCTTGGTGTGCTACGGGATACATATGGAGTGGAGGTAATTAATCTACCAAACCACAGTATACCTCACACATGCATGACTATCTTGGGATGATTCCAGAGGAAGCAAAACAAACTTTCTCGGATCCACGGCGGCAACTTACACCGAACGCACATGAATTAGAGGAAGTCACTTATTTCATCCAACATATGCTTCATGAAAGGGACATGAAGATAATGCTTATAGAAGTTTCCAACACTAGCTTAATGTTCAACAAAATCATGGAGGAGATAAGGACGTTGTCGATGGGCTCAACAACAATTCATCCAGATTCCCATGGAGATGGAATTCCATAACTATGTGAACAAGGTGATAGTATTGGTCAGACCCAAAAAAATATAATGGTGTATGCTCGAGGAAAATCCACAAGTAAGACAACATTACGAACATTGTTGGTTCTGATTTGATTTGACGATATCCCATACTCAAATCAAAGGTTTGGGGTAAGACAATAGATCCAACAATTGACCACGAGGATCAGTCAATGAAGATATCATCTTTCTTCAACACACACACACACACAAAGATATCCCTTTGGAATGAACTGAGTCGGACAAGCTTTCATCTTCCAACTCTCCAAGTTGTTGTTTAGCTTAACCAACCAGCTGAGGGGTATCCAACATGGATTCTTGGAGAAAGGATGGTTTATAAAAATACCAACTTGATCACGAGCTCAACGTAACAGTCAGGGGATAACCTGGTAACACTTCCGAGAAGATATTCGGAAAATCACGAACCACTGGTATGTTATTAAGCTCGAGATCAATCTTGCTTTTCAGGGCAAGACGATGTGATCAAGAGAGTGATGGATTGACACAATCCTATCTCATTGATCGAGGAGTGCACCAGGAAAAATGGACTAGGTAGCACGATCAATCTTAGGATGGAAATTTAATAACCAGTACACTAAGAATGAGATTATTGTCCATTTAACTACCAAGCAACATGGTTGCTAGGAGTATTGATTTCACACATCATAGTTCACCTGTCGGCATTCCGGTTGCAACAACACGGGAATCGAGAGATGAAAATGATGGCGAGAAGTATCACTGCGTCAAGAATTCATAAGAGGTAGTGCAATTCTCATGACACCCTTGACATGAAGATGGTAACATTCCAAGGTAGAATAGAACAAAAGCTGGATTGGCATTTTGATCTGCGGAATACAACTACTTTGACCCAATCCTAGAAATGTATAAGGTACTGGAGTTTGTTTCTCCTAGTCATTTTGGAATAGAATGGCTTGACGGACCACAAGAATAATTATCATTGATAACACGAATACACAATTACTCCTGACTATCAATTGATATACAAAGATCGGAATACGACTGAAGAGGGACAACTCAAAGGAACATATATCTTTCTGAGTTGTGGATGCATAGATTAGTATATCAAACCAAGTTCAACAGGTTTCTTCCAGATAACCCATGCAGAGAAGGTAGGACTGGCAGATTCACAATATAGAATGGAGAACTCATCAAGAGCACTCTGGTTGTGATCTTTGGGTTCAAAAGAACTCCTGCCAAGAATGGTTCATGGTATTTGGAAGAACGATATACCACGGACCTCGAGGATTATCGCAAAGGTTACTAATATCCTAAAGGAACTAGCAACTCTATCAACACGAGGTAAGTAGGGAAATCTCGGGTTCAGAAACCCAGGAGTAGAATACCTACTACTAAGTTGCATCACGGGATGCTTTCGAGAATGAAGGCCAGAATCATCACAATGGGACACAAAATGTGGCTAGATTACTAGGTGATACTCTAGACACCTAGGGTCATAGTAATAACTCCGACTTATATGTTAAGGCAACAGAGTACCTCAACTCAACGATTAGTGTGGTTAATCTGGCCCAAAGGACATCGGAACGGGAGGAAGGGATTTTGCAAATGCTTCGGACTATTTAGAAACCTGGGATGACTCGGACAGCATAACGGCTGTAAATGCTCAAAAGATTTGAGACATGCTACAAAAATGGTGGCATAACCACTCAGAAGCACAATATCAAGGTTTCGAGATCAACAGTTAACATACGGAAGTAGTAGGAGCTGAACTGAAGCTTAAATCCATCAATCCTATAAGTCTACGGATTAGTAACACGTGATCCTGATAGAAGAAGAGAAAGCCTAGTTCCTTAACCCCGTAGGAAAGATATGATGACTCGGATCAGAAGGGCATAAGGTATAAGGAGTAAAAAGAGCCTTACGTTCCATCCCACAATCAATTCCCTTATATAACTAAAGCATTTCTAGACTCAACTTCGACCGGTTTGGCTTGGTAATCCTACAGGCAGTCAGGCTCTGATACCAAAGCTGTCAGGACCCCGACTCAATGCCACATCGATCTAGCATGTAACACCTCATATCACTTTGCGGCCTCACGCACGGTATCCCCACGGGTGTCGCCTTACCTTTGCCCGGGACCGTTTGCGCCTTTTGGCACACGTATATGATAGTGTCGCTAGCATCCATATGATAAGGAGCCCGGGCTGACATGGCTAGTCGTAAACCCAAAGTGGCACAAACTTACAGGGACAGGCATCCATGACCCAGCATCGAACGTGTCGGTCATCAGCGAGTGAATCCAGGCTGTAGCACTGGGCTAGCAGGACTCCGGTGAACCGGGCTATAGCAGGCTAACAGGACTCCGGTATTCAACGCGTGAAATTTCCCCGAAGGGACATACACAGGAACGAAGAAGGACACATGCCGGCCAGCCTAAGTGTCCCGGAGCAGTAGCAAGCTACCATGGCTCAGTGGAAGCACTAGGAGACATTTCCCAGTAAGAGAGGCTACTAAGGATAAACAACTAGATAGTCAGATCCCACACATACCAAGCATTTCAATAACATACACACAATATGCTCGATATGTGCAAATACAACATGGCATCACAACATGACTCTACGACTCAAGTATTTTATTCAATAGGCTCCGAGGAGCGAGATATTACAAACGTGGGTCTTATGACCCAACATTCAGAGAATACAAGTCAAAGCACATGCGGAAGCTTAACATGTCTGAGTACAGACAACTACAAATGAAAAAGGCTGAGAAGCCTGACTATCTACCAGATCCTGCCGAGGGCACAAGATCGTAGCTGAGGTAACAAGCTAAACGTCGAAGTCCAAGCGGAACTACTAGCGAGACTGAAGTCTCTCTGCAAAAACATAAAATAGGAAAACGTGAGTACAAATGTACCCAGCAAGACTTACATCAGAACTATCTACATATGCATCATTATCAACAAAGGGGATGGTGGGGTTTAACTGCAGCAAGCCAGCTTTGACTCGGTGGCTATCCTGAACTACAACTGCAAATAACTCTTTTGAGGTGGCGCACACGAGTCCACATATTCACCATATCAATACTCTCCCTATCAAAACGCCATCCATAGCACTCACGCTTATCTTGCGAGTTTTAGAGTATCCACTTTCACTTATCTATGAACTATGCAAGGGGGCCCAAGTTTCCATATCCGAGGAATCCAGCTATTCGAATAGATAATGATAACCCTGCAGGGGTGTACTTCTTCACACACGCTCTTGCCACTTATCGCCCTGTACACGTCATGTATCTCGGCAACCTTCAAGCGGAAGCCGGGCGAGGGAGTCGGCCACGACCTGACTAACCACGCAAGTCTCTCGTCCAGGTTTATCGCCTATTCGGGTTCCATCCGCAAGGAGATCCGGCCGGGGTGTCGCTCACGGCCCCAAACGATGTGAGCAGGGTTCCCAAGCCCACCTCGACGGGTAGATCTACGCTTGGTACACCGTGCCACGGTGCCTAGTCTGTCCCAGGCCCACCTGTACCGGGTGCCACCTGGTAGACTACTAACACTACCTACAAACACCAGAAACTAGTTGCAACTCCTGGACAGAGATCAAGTTGATTAATAAGCCGAGAGGGGTCGAGTTACCGGAACCCAATGTGTGGTAGTAACTGTTCATGGATCACAAACACAGAACTCAGTTCCTGAGGACGGCTGCAATGAGACAACCCACCATGTACTCCTACATGGCCTCTCACCGCTACCTTTACCAAATCGTGTTCACACATTTAGCTCTCAACAGTAGGACATGTTGACACACCTCCGATTCATTCCCGATGAATCAGACCTGACACAACTCTAAGCAATAGCAGGCATGACAGAGAAGCATGAATGAGTAGGCACATCAGGGCTCAAACAACTCCTACTCATGCTAGTGGGTTTCATCTATTTACTGTGGAATGACAGGTCATGCAGAGGATAAAGGGGTTCAACTACCACAGCAAGTAACAGTTGTATCGTTGTTGTCCTAATGCAGTAAAATAGAGCAGGAGCGAGAGAGTGGGATTGTATCGGAATGAACAAGGGGGTTTTGCTTGCCTGGCACTTCTGAAGATAATATAGTTTCTTCATCGGTGTCATCGAACTCATCGTCGGAACACGTCTATCGAGAGGGAACAACCACCGACAAACAAAGAAGAAACACAATCAATGCAATGCACAATATGATGCATGATCATGACATGGCAATATGCTGTGATTTGGGCTCATGCAGCTAAGAACAGAAAGGTTTGAGCTTATTTGAACCAAAGATTCAAATTCAAACACAAACTATGAATTCATAAAGTGCATTATCATGTTTTGATATGAACAGCAAGGTTAAGTTGCTTAAACATGCATGAAACTAGTGCAGATGGATAGATTGTATTTTTCTGATCATTTTTCATATATAACTTGTTTCATTTGGAGCTACGGTTGAATTTCTATGATTTTTAGAAGTTTATACTATTTTCTGGAATTTCCTGAATAAGAATAAATACAGAAAATAATTAACTGCGTCAGCATGATGTCGGGGTGACGTCATCAGGTCAAAGGCGCCAGCCCAGGTCAAACCTGACGGCCGGGGCCCGCATGTCAGTGTAGCAACTAACTAACAGGGTTAGTTAGTGTTACGTTAGCACTAACCTAGGTTGATTAGGGCGTGGGTCCACTGGTCAGTGACTAACCTAACTAACCTAAATAGGATTAGTCCTAACTAACTTAGTTAGCCGGGCGGGGCCCGCATGTCAGTGAGAGAGAGGGGTCAAACCTCTGGTCAGCAGGGGTCAAACCTCGCTGGCAACACGGTCAACCCGCCGGCGTTTAGCCGCCGGCGACGATAGAGACGGCGGGGCGGCTCGGAAATGCTCTACAGGGCACCATTTGATGCGCGGGTTGCACCTACGGGTTCCTGGGAGTGAGGCGCATCCATTGGTGGCGGTGGTACGAGCTGCGGTGGTTAGGATCGACGGCGGCGACCAAATCGACGGCAGCCGGAGTTCAAACGTCGACGGATTCGATGCCACAGCGCGCGGGAGGACAAGCAGTTTGCACCTATGGACTCTACGCGTGCTCACGAACCCAACGGAAACACCCACAGGACCAATAGGTCACCGGAGCTTCGTCGGCGACGAGGTCGTGCGGCGGCGCACTCTCGGCCTTGACGGGAACAGCGGCTACGGCGAGAACTAGGCCACAAAATTAGGGGGGAACGGTGCAGGTGCTCACGGAGATCACGATGAGACGGTCGGCGTGCTCGGGGAAGGCCTGGGGCGACGGACGGCGACGGCGATCTCCAGCGGCCGAAGCTTCGAAACGAGGTCGGGGACGACGATATGGGGCTTCCTGTGTCGTGTTCGTTGGCGGAGAGCTTCAGCGCGACGCGGCAGGGCCGATGGATGCGTCGGGGAGGCGAGGAGGTGGCTCAGGGCGCGGCAGCGGTGAGCTGCGCGCTGCGCTGTGTTCGGGCGGCTGCGGGAGAGAGAGCCGGAGCGGTGGGGAGAAGCACGGGGAGAGTGAGAGCGGTCCAGGGGGGTGCGTGGCAACGCCAGAGGCGTCTAGGCCGTCGAGGAGGCAGGCGAGCAGGGTGGAGGTGGCGCGCGCGTGCGCCGTGCCCAGCTTCTCCTCTGCCTACTGGCAAGAGGTAGAAGACCAGGCTGCCCCTGGTGGGCTGGGCCGCCAGGTGTGCTGGCCAGCTGGGCTGTAACAGCGCCAGGCCAGGTAAGTGGCTCAGGTACTCTCCTTTCCTTTCTCTTTTCTATTTTTTTCCTCTGTTTTGAATTAGTAAAATACTAATTCATTTCATAAAATCCTGGAAATAATTATGGGTGCTTTCTGAATTATTCCAGTGACCCTTAGAAATTTGCAACATTTTTGGAGCAATTAAAATATATATAGCATTTAAATAGCTCCAATTCAAATATGTTTGAATTATTTCAAAGTCCAAATATGTCCTGCAAAAATGTGAACCATTTTTGGTAGATGCTTCCACCTTGATCCAGAAATGATGAACATTTTTAAAGGGCATTTTGAAATCATTGGAAAATATTTTGGTTGAACCTATTTGAATTCCTTTTGATGCTAGGGTTTGAACAATCCCCATTTCAGGTTTAAATGAAATTTAAACATGATGCAGCAACCAAGCTAGTCCAAGTGCATAGCAAGGCTAGGGATGTGACAGTCACGGAGGGTATCCCAGAGTCCGGAGGGGCCGGAGAGTTCGGTGCCTACTAGTATCCGGCCGGGAGAACTAAAGAATCTGCTTGAGAGGGCGTCCATCTCAGAAGATCACCGTGCTTTGATGCGTATGGTGATTGGAAGGATTTCGTCCACCGAGAGCGGATTGCGTAATGCCGCTAAGAGTTTGCTGGCGGGATTTGAGGTACGCAAGAATGACGCACCTTTTTTTTGACAGTTTTGCACATAAAAGTGCGCCCTGTATAGATAGTAGCCCCTGAGACTCGGTAGGTTGTCGAGAGCGACAGCGTGCCGAGGATCAAAATCGCAAGTAATGAATGACGCCGTTTCTATGCAGGTGGCGGATAGTCCGAGGGCTAGCCAGACTAGTGGAGTTGCCGAGTTAATGTGGCAACTTGACGTGGCGGATGCGGACATCGCACTTGTCAACCGGCGACTTGACGAGTCGCAAGGTAAATGAGTTCTCCACAGTCGCTTTATTTAAGGGGGTCAAAGCCCTCCTCTGATAAATTATATGCTGTGATACAGACAGTGCTGCTGCTGTGGAGAGCCTTCGGGCCGAACTTGCTCAAGCTAAGGAGCAAGCCCGAAGGAATGATGCGGCTGCCTCGAGGGCAGCCGAGGAGTTGAAAGCCGAAAAGGCTGCACACTGCCTAAGCAGGGAAAAGGTGGCCGAATTGGCTGCGAAATTAAGAGATGCTGCCGACCGCAATGAGGCTCTTGAAAAGGAGCGCTTATCGGAGCGGGAAGACCTGGGGAAGGCCACCGCCGAGGCCAAGGATGCTCGTTCTGCAATGCGGGCTATGAAGGAGGAGCTGCGCCAGGCCGGAGATATTGTGGCTGGCAAGCCTTTTCTGTTGCGTCGCCGATTTACGGATCAAAAGTATGCTCAACTTGGTCAGCTGTGGGGTCCGGAGGATCCGTATATGGACTTAGCGGCAAGTGCGGCTGATGCCGTTGAGCACTTCCGGAGCCAGAAGGATCACAAGATGGAAGAGCTATTTTGGTCTCAATTCCATAGTCCGGATCGTTCACTTCCGTTGACCGATCGGTTGGCCGAATGGGCCGAGATAAATAGATTGTCCGGACTTGCCATGACTGACATCGTGGCTCATGTCTGGCCAGAGAGGCCCAAGGCGACGAGCTATTTCGTCTTATTGCAGCAATTTCTTGGAGCGGTGCCGCATATCAAGGAGATGAAGCGGTCGGCCTGCATCGAAGGCGCGCGGATGGCTCTTGCCCGTGTGAAGACACATTGGACAGAGATGGATGCCACCGCTATTGCCGCCCAGGGTTCGGACGAAAGCCAGTTACCCGCCGAGCACTATTTTGGGGAAGTTATGCGTGGCGCTCGTGTAATAGAGTCGCAGTGCTCAAAAAATGTCACGTTCAAATGAACGTTTTAGCTTGTAAAACAATGATTATGCTATAACTGCTTTTTATACTTGTGCGTCCCAAGTAGTAAAATATCTCCTATGCGGCCGTTTACGCATACATTTGTATAACCTGAAAGATTGCAGTCTTCGGCTTCAGCCCCCACGCACAAGGTGCGGGGGTGTTCACAAAAATAGCGCGTTTTCACACTTAATCCGACGTCTCGGTCCTGTTAAGGAGGTGGTAGCGTAGCAAACGAGGCAATCCGGACTATAATGCTTTATCACTTTCACTTAGCCAGTGGAGTTCGAGGGTGGGGCTACGATATAGCCCCTTGGGGCACCGCACTTCTCCGAGTTCGGGGCGCGTGTGTGCCTGACCGGGAAACGGTCCTTCGTCAAAGCGGGGAATTCTAAACATTCCGGTAGTCGATCGAGTGGTTGACCAGTCTCTCGTTATATCATGACAGTCAGTTTTCGGCTTTCTCTACTGAGGTGCTCGCCCAGCCGAACTGGGGCACAATCGCAGTAGTTCTCCTGGTGCCGCGTTAGCCGATGATACGGAACGTAAGGCAGCAAAACACAGGAGCCGGGCAAACCCAACATTTGACCAAAGACATGATTCGGAGCTGATGCATATAATGCCTAACTCGAGACGCCGAACACTCCCTAAGGTGTTCGGACTTTATAATAGTGGGCAGAACAATGCCCTAAGCCCCTAGTGTCCAGGTACGGGCATGATCCTCTGACGCGGCTGATGCCAAAACGTCAGGCTCCGCTTTGGTTATAAGAAGAAACCAAGGGAGAATAACAACAAGAGACAGTAAAAAAGGTTTACGCAGGGTCTTAATCTGAAAAGAATCCTCGCAACAGGTCCCTACTGCACGTCTGCGCCTGTGTCTCCATTGTGCCGTTATCCTGGATGGGTGTGCACGTCGTTCATCTGTAAAAAGAGAGGAACTTAGTTTGAAAAGAACTCGTGCGAAAAAAAGGTATATGTGAAAGAACAACTATAAATAAGTAAAGCGGGGTCTGTATGGACTCGCTGTTGTTTGTGCGCGCAGCCCCTTGTTAAGGGATGTGCGGCTAGGGAGCCCCTAGCCTGCTTATGCCGGACTCGTCTGTCCGTGTCCGGGGTCTTTAAGTGACCCTCGCACTGAAATGATGCCGCGTGGACCGGGCATCTTGAGTGTAAGAGACGCGTAATGTGGTATGGCGTTGAAACGGACAAAAGCCTCTCGTCCCAAGAGTGCTTGATATCCACTTTTAAATGGGACGATATGAAAGATTAGTTGTTCGCGTCGGAAGTTGTTCGGTGATCTGAACACAACTTCTAGTAATAGGGAGCCCGTGCACTTGGCGTAAGGGCCTGGCGTCACTCCTTTAAAGGAAGTGCGGCTGTGTCGAATTTTAGTAGGGTCTATCCCCAACTGGCGGATTGTATTTGGATACAGCAGGTTTAAGTCGCTGCCTCCGTCCATCAGGACTTGAGTAAATTGTAGTCCGTCGGTTATAGGATCCAATATCAGGGCAGTCCATCCTCGAAAGTTATTGGTTTTGATATCCAATCTCTATGGTCTGCTGGATTGGACCGTGCGAGGCTCTTTTTAGAGGGTGCCGCACTATTTTTCTGTATTATCACATGAAGTGAGTTTACTGCTTTGACCTCTTGTGGGAAAGTCTTTTGCTTTCCGGAGCTCTGCTGGTGGGGTTTATCGTCTTCGCTTGATGCGTCGAGCCCCTTGTGTTCGGTGTTTAATCGGCCGGACTGTTTGAAAACCCAACAATCTCGATGGGTGTGGTTTGCAGGCCTTCCGGGGGTACTGTGGATTTGACATATCCGACCCAAAATCTTGTTTAAGTTGGACAGCTCATCGCTGTCATCCTTAAGAGGCAGTGTTTTGTTGTTTGGCCGTGAGCTTTTGAATCCGGCGTTGACTGCCGTGCTCTTTGGGCTTTTCTCTTTATTCCGGTGCTGCTCTTTTCTGCGCCGTGATTTTCCGTTTCCATCTCTTATCTCGGATGTACTTGGGTCACTGGTGCTGCATCTTGCTAACCAGCTATCCTCTCCCGCACAGAAGCGGGTCATGAGGCTTCTTAGCGCGGACATTGTCCTTGGTTTCTCTTGGCCGAGGTGTCTGGCAAGCCATTCGTCTCGGACGTTATGTTTAAAAGCTGCTAAGGCTTCGGCGTCCGGACAGTCGACTATTTGGTTCTTTTTGGTGAGGAACCTGTTCCAGAATTTGCGCGCTGACTCTCCGGGCTATTGAGTTATGTGACTTAGATCATCTGCATCCGGAGGGCGGACATAAGTCCCTTGAAAATTTGCTCTAAACGCGTCCTCGAGCTCTTCCCAACTTCCAACAGTGTTTTCTGGGAGGCTTTTAAGCCAATGACGGGCTGGCCCTTTGAGCTTGAGGGGTAGGTATTTTATGGCGTGGAGATCATCTCCTCTGGCCATGTGTATGTGTAGTATATAATCTTCTATCCAGACTCCCGGGTCTGTTGTTCCGTCGTAGGCCTCTATGTTTATGGGTTTAAATCCTGCTGGGAATTCATGGTCCAACACCTCATTGGTGAAACATAGTGGGTGTGCGGCGCCCCTGTATTTGGGTGTGCCAGTATCTTCGGACACTTGACGTGTTGTATTGCTTCCTGGGGGCTTCTTCTTTGGCCCGTAAATGGACCTGACTGGGCCATCTGTCTTTCCAGGTTTATTAGTCGGTTTATGTGCGGCGCCGCTTTCAGAATTTGGCCTATCATCTGGTCGTCTATCCATCCAGGCAGCCTTTTCATGTTTTGACTGTGGGGGCTCTATGGCCTCCTCGTCAAATTCTGGTAACAGCTTGCGCTTCGGGTAGCTCTTGGATTGGTGGCTATTGCCGTATCTATCAGCGGTTTTGAGCTTCCGTTTTTCCTTCTTCAAGCTTCTTGTAGTGTTGACGAGTCTTTTCCGGAGGTTTTTGCTATCCGGCGGCGTGTCCGGCATGAGATCGTCCGGACTATCGTTTTCGCCGGGCCTGGACTGATTATCTGACTCGTCCTATCCGGACGGTTGCTTATCTGCATGTTCGTCGTCCACTTGTGTGCCCTGCTGTATTGCGGGGTCCTTAGGAGCGTTGTTGTTGTCGAGGCGGGACTTAGGGCGGCGTCAGCGCCGCCGTTTAGGTTGTTTGTCGGCTGGGTTATCTTCTGCCGCGGCCCGTTGGTCCTCGTTATCGCTCTCTTTTGGGGTATCCACCATATATACGTCATATGACGAGTGGTCCTCCCATGCCCTGTAGGCGCTGGTTCTTGTTCGTCTCCGGTGTCGCCGTATATATCGTCGATGTCTTCGGAGTCATAGTCTAGCATGTCGGTTAGATCGTCGACAGTGGCTACAAAGTGGGCGGTGGGTGGGCGCTGAATTTCTTCGTCGTCCGTATCCCAACCATCCTGACCATAGTCCGGCCAGGACTCTCCCAATAACGAGAGATGCTTTAGCGAATTTAGGATGTCGCCAAAGGGCGAGTATTGGAAGATGTCCGCGGCGGTGAATTCCATAACTGGCGCCCAATCCGATTCGATTGGTAGGGGCGTGGGAGGTTCGGAGTCCGGCAAGGAGTCCGGCACCTTGGAATCACGAGTTTCGCGAGGGACAAGATTAGCGTTCGGCTCCATCGCCGTGGAAGTTGAAGCCCCCGAGGTGGTGTCCATCCACCGATCCTCGATCTGCGCGATCGGCTCCGGACTAAAGGCCGAAGCGGATTCGTGTGCGGCCACCAAGGCACTGTTCGGCCGCAGAGCTAGATCATGCCCATCGTAACAGTGCGACGCGCTTGGCTTTGGCTCGAGCCCGTCGAAGATCAAGTCCCAGCGGATGTCGGCCGTGAAGTTTAGGCTTCCGAATCTGACCTGATGGCCAGGGGCGTAGCTTTCGATCTGCTCCAGATGGCCAAGGGAATTAGCCCGCAGTGCGAAGCTGCCGAATACGAAGATCTATCCGGGGAGAAAAGTCTCAACCTGGACAGCGTTGTTGACTGAAGATGCCATCGAGCCTATCGATGATGACACAGAGGAACTCTCAACGAAAGCACCAATGTCGGTGTCAAAACCGGCGGATCTCGGGTAGGGGGTCCCGAACTGTGCGTCTAGGCGGATGGTAACAGGAGACAAGGGACACGATGTTTTACCCAGGTTCGGGCCCTCTTGATGGAGGTAAAACCCTACGTCCTGCTTGATTAATATTGATGATATGGGTAGTACAAGAGTGGATCTACCACGAGATCAAGGAGGCTAAACCCTAAGGCTAGCCTATGGTATGATTGTTGTAATGTATGTTGTCCTACGGACTAAAGCCCTCCGGTTTATATAGACACCGGAGGAGGCTAGGGTTACACAGAGTCGGTTACAATGGTAGGAGATCTACATATCCGCATCGCCAAGCTTGCCTTCCACGCCAAGGAAAGTCCCATCCGGACACGGGACGGAGTCTTCAATCTTGTATCTTCGTAGTCTTGGAGTCCGGCGGACGATGATAGTCCGGCTGTCCAGACACCCCCTAGTCCAGGACTCCCGCACCCATCCTCGCAGAAGCGTATGATCTGGATTCCCAACAGCATGTACCAACCAACTACACCTGCTCCAAGGCAGTCCTATGCTGCATCGCGTCTGCCTCCTCCACCACCTAGGCTGCCAAGACTTCCAGCTCCACCACCACGAGCTCCTGCTCCCACTCCCAACAATGGTCTATGCTTCAGGTGTGGTCAACCAGGACATCGTGCTAGGGAATGCAACCAGAACCAGAATCAACTGGCCCTTCTAGCAGCTGGCCGTGGAAACAACAAGCCTCGCAACAACAATGCCAATTCTTATGGTCGTGTTCATGCCAACCACGTTGGTCTGAATGAAGCTCAGGACCAGCTTGCTACTGTGATGGGTACACTCCTCGTAAATTCAAGACCAGCATCCGTTTTATTTGATATTGGTGCATCGCATTCATTCATGTTAGAAGATTTTGCATGCTTGCATGACATTAAATGTGAGGACATGAACGCTTTGCTATTTGTACACACCCCTGCGGGCCAATGTTGAACCTCCATGATTTGCAACGACGTCCCCGTTGAAATCGAGGGACTGGAATTCCTTGTCTCTCCCATCATACTGAAGTCCTGTAGCATTGATCTTCTAGGGATGAATTGGTTGAAAGCGCATACTGCTTCTATAGTTTGCGCCACTAGGAGCGTCCATCTGCTACACCCTTCCGATGAAATAATAAGCTACAATGCTCGTCTGGTTCAGAATGCCGAGGAAAGGCTTTATAATGCATTGAACACTACACCACTCGAGGGCATTGAAAACATTCCCATCGTGTGTGAATTCCTCGACGTCTTTCCTGAAGAGCTTCCAGGGATCCCCCTACTAGAGCTGTCGAATTCATCATCAACTTGAAACCAGGCACCACTCCTATAGACAAACGACCCTACAAGATGCCCCTGCATGAACTCATTGAGCTTAAGGAGGAAATTGACAAATCTCTACGAAGTGGTTTCATTCGCCCAAGTGGCTCTCCTTGGGGAGCACCTTCTCTCTTTGTCAAGAAGAAGGATGGGACAAACCGATTGGTCCAAGACTACCATCCTATTAACCAAGCTACCATTCAGAACAAATATTCTCTTCCTCAGATCAGTGATTTGTATGATCAACTGGCTGGTTCATCAGTGTTCTCTAAACTCGACTTGAGGTTGGGCTACCACCAGATCCGTGTTCGTGAAGAGGATATCCCAAAGACCGCATTTGTGACTCGCTATGGTTCATACGAGTACACCATCATGTCTTTTGGCTTAACCAATGCTCCAGCCACCTTCTCTCGTCTAATGAACTATATCTTCATGGAATACCTCGACAAGTTTTTTGTGGTTTATCTGGATGATATCCTTGTATATTCCAAGAATGAAGAACAATATGATGAACATCTTCGTCTTGTGCTGGAAAAGCTTAGAGAGCATCACTCTATGCCAAGTTCTCCAAATGTGAATTCTGGCTTCCCGAAGTAACCTATCTTGGGCATGTCATCTCCAAGGATGGTTTGCCGTCAACCCCGAGTGAGTTTAGGCTATTCTCGATTGGACTCCTCTGAAGAATGTCAAACAAGTCAGAAGTTTTCTTGGACTCGCCAGCTATTGCTGTTGATTCGTCGAGAACTTCTCCAAGATTGCTAGACCTCTGACTAACCTGCTCCATAAGGGAGTCAAGTTCCAGTGGACAGAAAAGTGTCAAGAAAGTTTTCAGGCACTCAAAGACAAGATGACCTCTGCCCCTGCTTGCTCCACCTGATACTAAGAAGGTCTTTGTCATTTATTGTGATGCTTCATGTCAAGGCTTAGGCGCTGTCCTAATGCAGGAGTGCAAAGTGATTGCTTATGCCTCTCTTCAATTGCGCCCTCATGAAGAGAAGTATCCAGTTCATGACCTCGAGCTTGCTGCTATTATACACGCACTAAAACAGTGGCGACATTACCTTCTCGGTAATTGTTGCGAGATCTTCACTGACCAGCAAAGTTTGAAGTATCTATTTACTCAGCCAGACCTGAACCTCAGCAGAGATGGATGGAGACTGTTGCCGATTTTAACTTGGGTATTTCTTATACTCCAGGCAAGGCTAATGTAATGGCTGATGCCTTGAGCCGAAAGTCATATTGCAACCACCTCCAGGTTCACAAAGTTCAGCCCTCGCTTGTTGAAGAATTCAGAAAGCTGAACCTCCATATTGTTCCTCCTGGTGCACTCGCTCCCCCTCCTCCTAAGTGCTGCAAAATGAACCTCCATGTTGTTTCCCAGGGTTCTCTCAGTACCCTGGTTCCTATACCAGATCTCGTGGAAAGCATCAAGACGCTGCAGAAGTATGACTCTCAAGCCCACAAGATGAAGCGCTACCTCAAAGAAGGAAAGCCCTCGTTCTTCACTATTGATGATACTGGCACTTTGTTCTTTAAAGGTTGCCTAGTAGGTCCCTTCAAAATATAATCTGGATAAGACTCAAGAGGTTATGAAAGAAGCTCATGATACACCTTTGTCTATTCATCCCGGTAGCACCAAGATGTACCAAGACATTCGTCAGAGATTCTGGTGGTCTAATATGAAGCAAGACATTGCTCGTTATGTTGCTGAGTGTGACGTTTGCCGTCATATCAAAGCAGAGCATCAAAGGCTTGCTGGAACTATGCAACCTATCTATATTCCTGAATGGAAATGGGACCATGTTGAAATGGACTTCGTCACTGGTTTTCCCAAATCGCAGAAAGGTAATGATGCTATTCTAGTCGTCATTGACCGGCTTTCTAAAGTTGCACATTTTCTGGACGTCAAAGAAACTATCACTGCTAGTCAGCTGGCAACCCTCTACATGTCCAGAATTGTCTCACTACACGGTATTCCACTGGTAATCAGTTTGGACCATGGCAATTTATTCACTTTAAGATTCTGGGCAAGTTTCCAAGAAGCTATGGGGACTCATCTGTCTTTCATCATTGCTTTTCATCCTCGATCGCAAGGGCAAGTTGAATGCGTCAAACAAGTTCTCGAAGACATGCTTCGAGCTTGTGTTATCTCCTTCGGCAAAAAATGGGAGGAATCTCTCCTGTATGCTGAGTTCTCTTATAATAATAGCTATCAAGCTAGTCTGAAGATGGCCCCTTCAAAGTGTTATATGGACGAAAGTGCTGAACCCCTCTGAACTGGTCAGAAACTGGGAAACGTCCACTCTTTCGTCTAGATATTATCCAACATGCCGAAGAACAAGTCCGCATTATTCGTGAGAACCTCAAGACTGCACAGTCACATCAAAAGAGTCGGTATGACCGTCATCATAAAGACATGGTCTATCAACCTGGCAAGAAGGCTTATCTTCGAGTCACACCAATGAAGGGTGCTCACCACTTCGGGATCAAGGGAAAGCTAGCTCCTCGCTATATTGGTCCTTTCACTATTCTGGAAAGGCGTGGAAAAGTGGCATACCAACTGGAACTTCCGCTGAACCTTTCTCAGGTTCACGATGTGTTCCACGTGTCGCAACTCCGCTGCTGCTTCAAGGACCCAATCCGAGCAGTGGATCATGAAGTGATCGAGTTGCAATAGGACCTCTCCTATAAAGAGCATCCGCTCCGCATTCTCGACCAAGCTGAACCCCGCACTCGTTAGAAGGCGATCAAGTTCCTCAAGGTCCAGTGGTCGCACCATTCTGAAGATGAAGCCATTTGGGAACGTGAGGATTGTCTGCGCGAAGAATACCCCACACTTTTTCCTTCTACCTCCTAAATCTCGGGACGAGATTTCTTGTAGTGGAGGAGATTTGTAACGCCCGGATAATTATGCTACGGTAAACCTACGCCGATGATGCTAGGTCACCTCTGATACTGTTGCTAATCTCACGTTAGTTCAAACGATTCAAATTCAAATTTTAATTATTGGCAAACATAAAAAAATTTAAACATTAAAAATAAAATGTTTGGAATGTGGCATTATTACATATACTAAATTTGGGACTACTTATATAATTTATAAAACTAGGAAAATGAGAAACTAAACTAAAACAATAAAAGAAAAGAACAAAACAGAAAAGAAACACAAACAAAATGAAAATAAAATGCCCACGGCCACTGGCCGAGCTGGCCGGCTAGCCCACTGGCCCAGCCCCCCCCCCCCCACCTCACTCCCTTATCCCCTGTACCCCCTAACCCTAACCGACACCTCCCACTCCCCCCTCCACTCACCCACGTATCTCCCCCCTCTCCTCTCGATCCCATCTGGATCGGGGAGGGGCTCGGTCGTGCCGCACCGACCACATCGCCCGTCGACCCTGCCGCCGCCTGGACCTCGCCGGAATACTCCCTCGCCGGACTGCCCCTCGTCTTCGTCTCCATCGTCGCGTCATCTCCCTCTTCCTCCCCGAGCCCGACTGCCCCATACCCTACATCTATGGGGTAAGCCGCCCCCGTTTCCCTCCTCCTCTTTCCCTTGCACCCGCACGCTGCTCGTTACCGCCGTGGCCTCACTTGGCCGCACCCCACGCGCCCGTCGTTCCCCATCGTCGCCGGACTACCCTGCTGCTCCGCCTTGAGGTCACCCTCGCATGTGCGTCCTTCCCTCGCCCTCACTCTGGCTCGCCCTGCGCTTCCCCCGTCGCGTGCCCGCTGGCGCTGCCCGTGCGCTACTCTACTGTCACGGCTACTGTTCTGGTTGCTACTGCCGCTGCCCGCCTCCGGCTGCCGCCGCTCCGCCTCTGCCTATCGTAGTTGGCTGCCCAATGCGGTTGTCGCACGCTCGCCGCGTCCGCGAAGCTGCAGCCGCGCCCGACCTGCTCACCCCCCGTTGCCGCTCCCCTTCCACTGACCTCGTTCATGCACGCGCCCCGCCGCTCCGAGCCACGGCCACCCATGCACCGCAGCCGCCTCGCTGTGCCTGAACCGCCCCTCCACGCCGGCGCGCCCCCTTCACCCGGTGACGCTGCGCCCGCACACTCGGGTTCACTTTTCGGGCGCCCGCACCTCTTACTCGTGCGCTCGATAAGGACCCCCCACCCCGAGCCTATGACAAGGGGGCCTCGCCCCAGAACAGTTAAAAAACGAATTTAGAAATAAAAATAAAAATATAATTAATTAATTATTTAATTAGGACAATTAATTAACCTAATTAACATGTGTTAGTTAATCTAATTAACTAACTAGTTTATTCAATCTATTAGTTAGTTAGTCTGTCAATGACGAACGGGCCCTACTTGTCATTTTGACCATTCAATGGTCAGACTTGACTGTTGACGTCATGATGATGTCATAAATTGATATTCAATTTAATTAATTCTGTTAATTCTAAAAATGAATTAAAAACTTTAAAAATTAATATAAAATAATCCATAGCTCGAATGAAAATACTTTGTACATGAAAGTTGCTTAGAACGACGAGACGAATCTGAATACGCAGCCCGTTTGTCAGCCACACGTCCCTAGCATAGCGAACGTGCAACATTTCACCTCCGGTTCATTTGTTTGAAAACGCGAACACTATGAATACTTTCCCGGATGTTTCCCCCTTCGCCGGTATCACCCACTATCGTGTTAGGGCACACCTAGCACCGCTTGTTGTCATGTCATGCATCGTCATGCTTATGTTTTCATTATATCTATTGTTTTTCCCCCTCTTCTCTCCGGTAGACTACGAGAGCGACGCTGCTGCTGCCCCGGTCGACTACGGTGTTGATGACCCCTCCTTCTTGCCAGAGCAACCAGGCAAGCCCCCCCCCCTTGATCACCCAACATCTCTTATTCCTTCTCTCTATTGCTTGCATTAGAGTAGTGTAGCATGTTACTACTTTCGGTTATCTTATTCTGTTGCATAGCCTTTCATTGTTGCTACAACTGTTGATACCTTACCTGCAATCCTAAATGCCTAGTATAGGATGCTAGTTTATCATCTGTGACCCTACATTCTTATCCGTCTACCATGCTATATTATCGGGCCGTGATCACTCGGGAGGTGATCACGAGTATATATATACATACGTACATGATACAGATGGTGACTAAAGTCGCGTCAGCTCGTAGAATACCCGCAAGTGATTCAGAGATGGGGGCTGAAGGGGTAGGTGGTTCCATCTAGGTAGTGATGGGCCTAGGTTCCCGACATCCCCCTGATGGTTACTTTGTGGTGGAGCGACAGGGCAAGTTGCGACCACCTAGGAGGAAGGTGGGCTTGGTCCCTGAGCGGCGTCCGCAGTTACTTCAAAATAACATGCTTAACGAGATCTTGGTATTTGATCTGTGTCTGGCCACTGGCCTATGCGCACTAACCAACTACGCGGGAACAGTTATGGGCACTCGACGTCGTGGTATCAGCCGAAGCCTTCTTGACGTCAACGACTGAGCAGCGCGCGCCGGATTGGACTGGAACGCCTACTCTTGTATTAGGGAGGCTAGGTCTGCTTCTTACCGCCCACGCAATGTGCAGGTGTGCAATGGGTGATGGGCCCAGACCCCTGCGGGCATAGTATTTAGACCGGCGTGCTGACCTCTCCGATGTGCCTAGATAGGGCTGCAACATGTTGATCTCCCGAGGCCGGGCATGACCCAAGAAAGTGCGTCCGGCCAGAGGGAGCGAGCGTGTTGGGTTATGTGGTGCACCCCTGCAAGGAAGTTTATCTATTCGAATAGTCGTGTCCCTCGGTAAAATAATGACCCGGAGTTGTACCTTGACCTTATGACAACTAGAATCGGATACTTAATAAAACACACCCAGACATGTTCCAGAGACATCCCGGTGATTGCTTTCTCACAGGGCGACGAGGGGATGATCGCCAGGTAGGATTATGTTATGCGATGATACTTGGTGAACTTACCATTTACTCTCTTCTACATGCTGCAAGATGGAGGCTGCCAGAAGCGTAGTCTTCAATAGGACTAGCTATACCCCTCTTATTCTGGCATTCTGGAGTTTAGTCCATCAATATTGCCTCTTTACATGTATACCCATGCATATGTAGTGTAGATCCTTGCTTGCGAGTACTTTGGATGAGTACTCACGGTTGCTTTGCTCCCTCTTTTCCCCTTTTTCCTCTTCTTCTCAGATGTCGCTACCAGATGTTGGAGCCCAGGAGCCAGACGCCCCCGTCGACGACGACCCCTACTGCACCGAGGGTGCCTACTACTATGTTCAGGCTGCCGACGGCGAGGAGTATTTTAGGAGGATCCCAGGCAGGATGCTTGCGCCTCTTTCGATCTATATCCCAGTTTGTGCTGGCCATCTTATTGCAACTTGTTTAACTTATGATGTATTCAGATATTGTTGCTTCCGCTGACTCGTTTATGTTCAAGCACTTGTATTCGAGCCCTCGAGGCCCCTGGCTTGTAATATGATGGTTGTATGACTTATTTTACTTTTAGAGTTGTGTTTTGATATCTTCTCGTGAGTCCCTGATCTTGATCGTACACATTTGCGTGCATGATTAGGGTACGCTTGAATCAGGGGCATCACGACAGGCATTTTTAAGATATCAGTCAAGCGAGTACGCAAAAAGACTGGCCTAATCATTTCAAAAAAGCGTTCAAATTCTTCATCATCTTTCTTTTTAGTTGACTTAGGTGGAAAGAGCAAAGGCTTTTGAACCCATGGTTCTCTTTCCTTTCCATGTTTTGTAGCAACAAAGTCTCTTTTATCATATATTTCATTCTTGGGTTGTGGGTTATCAAGATCAACAGCTGGTTCTATCTTAACATCATTGTCTGGTTCTTTGTTATTTGCTTGAGTGTTTTCATGATCCTCGTCATTATCTTTTTCATTATCAGAAGGTGAGTGTTCATTACCAGATTGAGTTTCAGCATCAGATATAGAAACTTCATTATTATTATCAAGAGGTTTCTCTACTTCAGGTTCACTAGAGGCATGCAAAGTCCTAGCATTTTTCTTCTTCCTTTTCTTTTTAGAAGGACTAGGTGCATCAGTGTTAATTATTTGAGAGTCTTGTTTAGTTCCTTTCGGGTGTCCCTCAGGATAAAGTGGTTCCTGAGTCATTTTACCTCCTCTAGTTGCTACTCTAACAGCAATGTCACTTATGTTATTGTTCATTTCATCAAGCAACTCTCTTTGAGATTTAACAACTTGTTCTAATTGAGTTTGAACCATAGAGGCATGCTTTCCTATACCTCTAACATCATTTGAGATTCTAAATAACAAGTCACTTAAGCGAGCAATCATATCAGAGTTGTATTTCAATTGTTTCATAACATTTGCATTGAAGTGATCTTGATTTCTAATGTAATTATCAAACTCATAAATGCATTAGCTAGGATGTTTATTATGAGGATCATCACTATCATTGAATTTCATTAAAGATTTTACCTCTACCACCTTAGGTGGTGGTGGTGCTTCAAGCCCATTTATTTCTAAAACAGGTGGTAAATTTTTAACATCCTCTGCTTTAATACTTTTGTCCTTCATAGATTTCTTTGCCTCTTGCATATCTTCAGGACTGAGATATAAGATACCCCTCTTCTTCGGAGTGGGTTTAATATAGGTGTTTCAGGAGGAGTCCAATCATCATAATTTTTCAATATGTTATTCAATAATTCTTCAGCTTGCCCAATAGTTCGTTCCTTGAAAACACAACCAGCACAACTATCTAGGAAATCCCTAGAAGCATCGGTTAGTCCATTATAGAAGATATCAAGTATTTCATTTTTCTTAAGAGGATGATCAGGCAAAGCATTAAGCAATTGGAGAAGCCTCCCCCCAAGCTTGTGGGAGACTCTCTTCTTCATTTTGCACAAAGTTAAATATTTCCTGCAAGGCAACTTGTTTCTTATGAGCAGGGAAATATTTTTCAGATAAGTAATAAATCATATCCTGGGGACTACGCACACAAACAGGAGCAAGAATATTGTACCAAGCTTTAGCATCACCCTTTAATGAGAACCGAAATAATTTGAGGATATAGTAATAACGAATATTCTCATCATGAGCAAAAAGGGTGGCTATGTCATTCAACTTAGTAAGATGTGCCACAACAGTTTCGGTTTCATAACCATGGAAAGGATCAGATTCAACCAAAGTGATTAACTCTAGCTCAACAGAGAATTCATAATCCTTATCATCAATAAAGATAGGTGAAGTAGAAAACTTAGGATCACATTTCATTTTAGCATTCAGAGATCTTTCTTTACACTTGCATAATAATTTTTCTAGATCATCTCTATCCTTACAAGCAAGAATATCTCTAGTTGCCTCCTCACTCATAGCATAACCTTCCGGTACCTTTGGCAATTCATATCTAGGAGGGCCAGTTCTAGTAGGTGTTTCAAGATTTTCAGTTTCAAGCTCATCATCAGTTTCAATGATATCATGTTATCTTACTCTAGCAATTTGTTCATCAAGAAATTCACCTAGTGGCACATCATCATCAAGCAAGGTACTAGCATCATCATGAGTAGCATTCATAGCATAAGTAGTTGTTGGGAAACGTACATGCAATTTCAAAAAAATCCTACGCTCATGCAAGATCTATCTAGGAGATGCATAGCAACGAGAGGGGAGAGTGTGTCAACGTACCCTTGTAGACCAAAAGCGGAAGCGTTAACTTAAGGCGGTTGATGTAGTCGAACGTCTTCTCAATCAACCGATCAAGTACTGAACGTACGGCACCTCCAAGTTCTGCACACGTTCAGATTGATGACATCCCTCGAACTCTTGATCTAGTAGAGGCACGAAGGAGTCGATGAATTCTATTAGCACGACGACGTGATGATAGTGTTGGTGAAGTGATCCGCGTTGGGATTCGCCTAAGCACTACAACGATATAACCAGAGGAGTAAACGGTGGAGGGAGGCACCGCACACGGCTAAACAATTGGTGTGTCTTTGGGGTGCCCCCCGCCCCTGTATATAAAGGAGGAGGGGAGGAGGCCGGCCACCAAGGGGCGCGCCATGGAGGGGGAGTCCTACTAGGACTCCGCTCCTAGTAGATTCGCCCCCCCCCCTCTATTTTTCCTTTTTACAAAGAGGGGGAAGGGGAAAGAGGTGGAGAGGGAGAAGGAAAGGGGGCGCCCCCACCCCTTGTCCAATTCGGATTGTCTTGGGGGGGGGGGGAGGGGGGCGCCACCTCCCGTGGCCTGCCCTCTCCTCTCCACTATGGCCCATGAGGCCCATCAACTTTTCCCGAGGGGTTCCGGTAACCTCCCGGTACTCCAAAAAATCCCCGAACTTCTTCGGAACCATTCTGGTGTCCGTATATAACCTTTCAATATATCAATCTTTACCTCTTGACCATTTTGCGACTTCTCGTCATGTCCGTGATCTCATCTGGGACTCCGAACAACCTTCGGTCACCAAAACACATAACTCATATAATACCTATTGTCATCGAACGTTAAGCGTGCGGACCCTATGGGTTCGAGAACTATGTAGACATGACCGAGACACCTCTCGGTCAATAACCAATAGCGGAACCTGGATGCTCATATTGGTTCCCACATATTCTACGAAGATCTTTATCGGTCTAACCGCAATGTTAATATAATTATTCCCTTTGTCATCGGTATGTTACTTGCCCGAGATTCGATCGTTGGTATCTTCATACCTAGTTCAATCTCGTTACTGGCAAGTGTCCTTACTCGTTCTGTAGTGCATCATCCCGCAACTAACTCATTAGTCACATTGCTTGCAAGGCTTCATATGATGTGCATTACCGAGAGGGCCCAGAGATACCTCTTCGATACTCGGAGTGACAAATCCTAATCTCGATCTATGCCAACCCAACAAACACCTTCAGAGATACCTATAGAGCATCTTTATAATCACCCAGTTACGTTGTGACGTTTGATAGCACATAAGGCATTCCTCCGGTGTCCGGGAGTTGCATAATCTCATAGTCGGAGGAATATACATTTGACACGAAGAAAGCTATAGCAATAAAACTGAATGATCATTATGCTAAGCTAACGGATGGGTCTTGTCCATCACATCATTCCACTAATGATGTGATTACGTTATCAAATGACAACTCATTTCCATGGCTAGGAAACTTGACCATCTTTAATCAATGAGCTAGTCTAGTACAGGCATACTAGGGACACGTTGTTTTGTCTATGTATTCACACATGTATCAAGTTTTCGGTTAATACAATTCTAGCATGAATAATAAACATTTATCATGAATAAGGAAATATAAAATAACAACTTTATTATTGCCTCTAGGGCATATTTCCTTCAGTCTCCCACTTGCACTAGAGTCAATAATCTAGATTACATTGTAATGAATCTTACACCCATGGAGTCTTGGTGCTGATCATGTTTTGCTCGTGGAAGAGGCTTAGTCAACGGGTCTGCAACATTCAGATCTGTATGTATTTTGCAAATCTCTATGTCTCCCTCCTTGACCAAATCTCGGATTGAGTTGAACTGTCTCTTGATGTATTTGGTCTTTTTGTGAAATCTGGATTCCTTCGCCAAGGCAATAGCTCCAGTATTGTCACAAAAGATTTTCATTGGACCCGATGCACTAGGTATTTACACCTAGATCAGATATGAACTCTTTCATCCAAACTCCATCATTTGTTGCTTCCGAAGCAGCTATGTACTCCCTTCACACGTAGATCCCGCCACGACGCTCTGCTTGGAACTGCACCAACTGACAGCTCCACCATTCAATTAAAGTACATATCTGGACTGTGACTTAGAGTCATCCGGATCAGTGTCAAAGCTAGCGTCGATGTAACCATTTACGACAAGCTCTTTGTCACCACCATAAACGAGAAACATATACCGAGTCCTTTTCAGGTACTTTAGGATGTTCTTGACCGTTGTCCAGTGATCCACTCCTGGATTACTTTGGCTAAACTTATAGCAAGGCACACATCAGGTCTGGTACACAGCATGGCATACATGATAGAACCTATGGCTGAGGCATAGGGAATGACTTTCATTTTCTCTCTATCTTCTGAAGTGGTCGGGCATTGAGTCCGACTCAAATTCACACCTTGTAATAGAGGCAAGAACCCTTTCTTTGACTGATCCATTTTGAACTTCTTCAAAACTTTATCAAGGTATGTGCTTTGTGAAAGTCCTATCAAACGTCTTGATCTATCTCTATAAATCTTGATTCCCAATATATAAGCAGCTTCACCGAGGTCTTTCATTGAAAAACTCTTATTCAAGTATCCTTTTACGCTATTCAGAAATTCTACATCATTTCCAATCAACAATATGTCATCCACATATAATATTAGAAATGCTATAGAGCTCCCACTCACTTTATTCTAAATACAAGCTTCTCCAAAAGTCTGTATAAAACCATATGCTTTGATCACCTCATCAAAGCGTATAATCCAACTCCGAGATGCTTGCACCAGTCCATAAATGGATCACTGGAGCTTGCACACTTTCTTAGCACCTTTAGGATTGAAAAACCCTTCTGGTTGCATCATATACAACTCTTCTTTAAGAAATCCATTAAGGAATGTCGTTTTGACATCCATTTTCCAGATTTCATAATCATAAAATGCGGCAATTGCTAACATGATTCAAACAGACTTAAGCATTGCTACGGGTGAGAACGTCTCATCGTAGTCAACTCCTTGAACTTGTCGAAAACCATTTGCAAAAAATCGAGATTTATAGAGAGTAACATTACCATCAGCGTCAGTCTTCTTCTTGAAGATCCATTTATTCTCTATGGGTTGCTGCTACCTCTTGAGCACTGCGTTGGATTCCCCTAAGAGGAGAGGATGATGCAGCAAAGTAGCGTAAGTATTTCCCTCAGTTTTTGAGAACCAAGGTATCAATCCAGTAGGAGACCACGCACAAGTCCCTCGTACCTACACAAAACGATAGCTACTCGCAACCAACACTTAGGGGTTGTCAATCCCTTCACGGTCACTTACGAGGGTGAGATCTGATAGAGATGATAAATAATATTTTTGGTATTTTTGATAGATAGATGCAAAGTAAAGAGTAAAAGGCAAAGTAAAAACAAAGCAAGTAAATAAAGTGATAGAGATTGATACGATGAGAATAGACCCGGGGGCCATAGGTTTCACTAGTGGCTTCTCTCAAGAGCATAAGTATTCTACGGTGGGTGAACAAATTACTATTGAGCAATTGACAGAATTGAGCATAGTTATGAGTATATCTAGGCAATGATCATGTATATAGGCATCATGTCCAAAACAAGTAGATCGAAACGATTCTGCATCTACTACTATTACTCCACTCATCGACCGCTATCCAGCATGCATCTAGAGTATTAAGTTAAAAACAGAGTAACACCTTAAGCAAGATGACATGATGTAGAGGGATAAATTCATGCAATATGATAAAAAAAACCATATTGTTATCCTCGATGGCAACAATACAATACGTGCCTTGCGACCCTTTCTGTCACTGGGTAAGGACACCGCAAGATTGAACCTAAATCTAAGCACTTCTCCCATTGCAAGAACTACCAATCTAGTTGGCCAAACCAAAAAAGATAATTCGAAGATACTTGCAAAGATAACTCAATCATACATAAAAGAATTCAGAGAAGAATCAAATATTTTCCATAGATAATACTGGATCATAAACCCACAATTCATCGGTCTCAACAAACACACCGCAAAAAGAAGATTACATCGAATAGATCTCCACAAGAGAGGGGGAGAACATTGTATTGAGATCCAAAAAGAGAGAAGAAGCCATCTAGCTACTAGCTATGGACCCGAAGGTCTGAAGTAAACTACTCACACTTCATCGGAGGGGCTATGGTGTTGATGTAGAAGCCCTCCGTGGTGGATGCCCCCTCCAACGGAGCTCCGGAACAGGCCCCAAGATGGGATCTCGTGGATACAGAAGGTTGCGGTGGTGGAATTAGGTTTTTGGCTCCTGTTCTGATCTTTTGGGGATACATAGGTATATATAGGAGGAAGGAGTATGTCGGTGGAGCTTCGAGGGGCCCACGAGGTAGGGGGGCACACCCGGGGGGCACGCCCTCCACCCTCGTGGCCGCCTCGTGGCTTTCTTGACGAAGGGTCCAAGTCTCCTGGGTCTTATCTGATGAGAAAATCACGCTCCCGAAGGTTTCATTCCGTTTGGACTCCGTTTGATATTCTGTTTCTTCGAAATACTGAAAAAGGCAAAAAACAGCAATTCTGGGCTGGGCCTCCGGTTAATAGGTTAGTCCCAAAAATAATATAGAAGTGGAAAATAAAGCCCAATATAGTCCAATACAGTAGATAAAGTAGCATGGAGCAATCAAAAATTATAAATACGTTGGAGACGTATCAGTTGCCTATCATCGGGCAGATCAACCAAAGTCCACACTCTATTCTCATACATGGATCCTATCTCAGATTTCATGTCCTCAAGCTATTTATCGGAATCTGGGCTCATCATAGCTTTTTCATAGTTCATAGGTTCGTCATGGTAAAGTAACATGACCTCCAGAACAGGATTACCGTACCACTCTAGTGCGGATCGTGCTTTGCCAGACCTACGAGGTTCTGTAGCAACTTGATCTATAGTTTCATGATATTTATCATTAGCTTTCTCTCTAGTTGGTGTAGGCATCACGGGAACAGATTTCTCGGATGGGCTACTTTCCAAATTGAGAGTAGGTACAATTACCTCATCAAGTTCTACTTTTCTCCCACTCACTTCTTTCGAGAGAAACTCCTTCTCTAGAAAGGTTCTTAGCAAAAATCTTACCTTCGGACTTGTGGTACAAGGTGTACCCAATTGTTTCCTTAGGGTATCCTATGAAGACACATTTCACCGATTTGGGTTCGAGCTTATCGGGCTGAAGCCTTTTGACATAAGCATCGCATCCCCACACTTTAAGAAACGACAGCTTAGGTTTGTTGCCAAACCATAGTTCATATGGTGTCGTATCAACGGACTTTGACGGTACCCTGTTTAAAGTGAATGCAGCTGTCTCTAATGCATAACCCCAAAATGATAGTGGTAAATCAGTAAGAGACATCATAGATCGCACCATATCCAATAAAGTGCGGTTACAACGTTCGGACACACCATTACGCTGTGGTGTTCCAGGTGGCGTGAGCTGTGAAACTATTCCAAATTGTTTTAAATGGAGGCCAAACTCGTAATCAAATATTCTCCTCCATGATCAGATTGCAGAAAACTTTATTTTATTGTTACGATGATTCTCCACTTTACTCTGAAATTCTTTCAACTTTTCAAATGTTTCAGACTTGTGTTTCATTAAGTAGATATACCCATATCTGCTCAAATCATCTGTGAAGGTCAGAAAATAATGATACCCGCCACGAGCATCAACACTCATTGGACCGCATACATCGGTATGTATTATTTCCAATAAGTCACTAGCTTGTTCCATTGTTCCGAAGAACGGAGTTTTAGTCATCTTGCCCATAAGGCACGGTTCGCAAGTATCAAATGACTCATAATCAAGTGATTCTAGAAGTCCATCTTTATGAAGTTTCTTCATGCTCTTTACACTGATATGACCCAAACACCAGTGCCAAAAATAAGTTGCACTATCATTATCAACTTTGCATCTTTTGGCATCAATATTATGAATATGTGTATCATCACGATCAAGATTCAACAAAAATAGACCACTCTTCACGGGTGCATGATGATAAAAAATATTACTCATATAAAAAGAACAACCATTATTCTCTGATTTAAATGAATAACCATCTCGCACTAAAAAGATCCAGATATAATGTTCATGCTCAACGCTGGCACCAAATAATAATTATTCAGGTCTAAAACTAATCCCGAAGGTAGCGTGCCGACGGCGATCACATCAACCTTGGAACCGTTTCTGACGCGCATCGTCACCTCGTCCTTAGCCAATCTTCGTTTAATCTGTAGTCCCTGCTTCGAGTTACAAATATGAGCAACCGAACCGGTATCAAATACCGAGACACTACTACGAGAATTAGTAAGGTACACATAAATAACATGTATATCAAATATACCTTTGTTCACCTTGCCATCCTTCTTATCCATCAAATACTTGGGGCAGTTCCACTTCTAGTGACCAGTCCCTTTGTAGTAGAAGCACTCAGTTTCAGGCTTGGGTACATTTTTAGGTTTCTTCCCGGGAGTGACAACTTGCTTGTCAGTCATTTTGAAGTTCCCCTTCATTTTACCCTTGCCCTTCTTCTTGAAACTAGTGGTCTTGTTAACCATCAACACTTGATGCTCCTTCTTGATTTCTACCTCTGCAGTCTTTAGCATCGTGAAGAGCTCGGGAATAGTCTTTTCCATCCCTTGCATATTGTAGTTCATCACGAAGCCTTTGTAGCTTGGTGGTAGTGATTGAAGAACTCTGTCGATGACACAATCATCTGGAAGATTAACTCCCAGCTAAGTAAAGTGATTATGGTACCCAGACATTCTGAGTATGTGCTCACTAACATAACTATTCTCCTCCATCTTGCAGCTATAGAACTTGTTGGAGACTTCATATCTCTCAACTCGGGCATTTGCTTGAAATATTAATTTCAACTCCTGGAACATCTCATATGGTCCATGACATTCAAAACGTCTTTGAAGTCCCGACTCTAAGCCGTAAATCATGGCACACTGAACTAACGAGTAGTCATCAACACGCGACTGCCAGGCATTCACAATGTCTGCAGTTGTTGGGGCAGGTGGTACACCTAGCGGTGCATCAAGGACATAATTCTTCTGTGCAGCAATGAGGATAATCCTCAAGTTATGGACCCAGTTAGTGTAGTTGCTGCCATCATCTTTCAGCTTAGCTTTCTCTGGGAATGCATTAAAATTCAAAGGAATGGTAGCACGGTCCATTGGTCTACAACATAGATATGCAAAAAAACTATCAGGACTAAGTTCATGATAAATTAAGTTCAATTAATCATATTACTTAAGAACTCCCACTTAGATAGACATCCCTCTAGTCATATAAATGATACGTGACCCAAATCAACTAAACCATGTCTGATTATCACGTGATCTTCAATGGTGAACATCACTATGTTGATCATATCTACTATATGATTCACGTTCGACCTTTCGGTCTCCAGTGTTCCGAGGCCATATCTGTATATGCTAGGCTCGTCAAGTTTAACCCGAGTATTCCGCGTGTGCAAATCTGGCTTGCACCCATTGTATTTGAACGTAGAGCTTATCGCATCCGATCATCATGTGGTGTCTCAGCACGAAGAACTTTCGCAACGGTGCATACTCGAGGAGAACACTTATACCTTGAAATTTAGTACGGGATCATCTTATAATGCTACCGTCGTACTACGCAAAAGAAGATGCATAAAAGATAAACATCACAAGCAATCAAACTATGTGACATGATATGGCCATCATCATCTTGTGCTCATGATCTCCATCGCCGAAGCAACATCATGATCTCCATCGTCACCGGCTTGACACCTTGATCTCTATTGTAGCGTCGTGGTCTTCTCGCCAACCATTGCTTCTACGACTATCGCTACCGCTTAGTGATAAAGTAAAGCAATTACATAGCGCTTGTATTTCTTACAATAAAGCGACAACCATATGGCTCATGCCAGTTGCCGATAAATTTTACAAAACATGATCATCTCATACAACAATCTTTATATCACATCATGTCTTGACCATATCACATCACAACATGCCCTGCAAAAAACAAGTTAGACGTCCTCTAGTTTCTTTGTTGCAAGTTTTACGTGGCTGCTACGGGCTGCTAGCATGAACCGTACATACCTACGGCACAAAAACCACAACGGTGATTTATCAAGTTTGCTGTTTTAACCTTCACAAGGACCGGCCACAGTCAAATTTGATTCAACTAAAGTTGGAGAAATAGACATCCAACAGCCACCTTTATGCAAAAATAGTTGCACGTCTGTCGTGGAACCGGTCTCATGAACGCGGTTATGTAAGGTTGGTCCGGGCCGCTTCATCCAACAATACCGCCGAATCAAAATAAGACATTAGTGGTAAGTGATACGTCTCCAACGTATCTATAATTTTTTATTGTTCCATGCTATTATATTACCACTTTTGGATGTTTATGGGCTTTATTTTACACATTTATATCATTTTTGGGACTAACCTACTAACCGGAGGCCTAGCTCGTATTGCTGTTTTTTTTCCTGTTTCGGTATTTCGAAGCAAAGGAATAACAAACGGAGTCCAAACAGAATGAAACCTTCGAGAGCGTGATTTTTGGAACGAACGTGATCCAAGGGACTTGGAGTGCAAGTCAAGAAGCAGCCGAGACGGCCATGATAGGGTAGGGCGCACCCCCTGTCTCGTGGGACCCTCGGGCAACCACCAACGTACTTCTTCCTCCTATATAAGCCTACGTACCCCGAAAACATCCAGGGAGCCAACGAAACACAATTTCCATTGCCGTAACCTTCTGTATCCGCAAGATCCCATCTTGGAGCCTTCACCGGTGCTCTGCCAGAGGGGGAATCGACCACGGAGGGCTTCTACATCAACACCATAGCCCCTCCGATGAGTTGTGAGTAGTTTACCACAGACCTTCGGGTCCATAGTTAATAGCTAGATGGCTTCTTCTCTCTTTTTGGATCTCAATACAAGTTCTCCCCCTCTCTTGTGGAGATCTATTCGATGTAAACCCTTTTTGCGGTGTGTTTGTCGAGATCCGATGAATTGTGGGTTTATGATCAAGTTTATCTATGAGAAATATTTGAATCTCCTCTGAATTCTTTTATGTATGATTGAGTTATCTTTGCAAGTCTCTTCGAATTATCAGTTTGGTTTGGCCTACTAGATTGATCTTTCTTGCCATGGGAGAAGTGCTTAGCTTTGGGTTCAATCTTGCGGTGTCCTTACCCAGTGACAGAAAGGGTTGCAAGGCACGTATTGTATTATTGCCATTGAGGATAAAAAGATGGGGTTTATATCATATTGCATGAGTTTATCCCTCTACATCATGTCATCTTGCTTAATGCGTTACTCTGTTCTTATGAACTTAATACTCTAGATGCATGCTGGATAGCGGTCGATGTGTGGAGTAACAGTAGTAGATGCAGGCAGGAGTCAGTCTACTTGTCACGGACGTGATGCCTATATACATGATCATGCCTAGATAATCTCATAATTATTCGCTTTTCTATCAATTGCTCGACAGTAACTTGTTCACCCACCGTAATACTTATGCTATCTTGAGAGAAGCCTCTAGTGAAACCTATGGCCCCCGGGTCTATCTCTTATCATATTTGCTTCCAATCTACTTTTATTTGCATCTTTACTTTTTGCATCTATATTATAAAATACCAAAAATATATTTATCTTATCATACTATCTCTATCAGATCTCACTTTCGCAAGTGGTCGTGAAGGGATTGACAACCCCTTTATTGCGTTGGTTGCGAGTTCTTTGTTTGTTTGTGTAGGTGCATGGGACTTTTGAGGAGCCTCCTACTGGATTGATACCTTGGTTCTCAAAAAGTGAGGGAAATAGTTACGCTACTATTGTTGCATCACCCTTTCCTCTTCAAGGAAAACCAACGCAAGCTCAAGACGTAGCAAGAAGGATTTCTGGCGCCGTTGCCGGGGAGGTCTTCGCTCAAGTCAAGACATACCAAGTACCCATCACAAACTCATCTCCCTCGCATTTACATTATTTGCCATTTGCCTCTCGTTTTCCTCTCCCCCACTTCACCCCTGCCGTTTTATTCGCCCACTCTTTCCCAATCTCCTCCTCTATTTTTCGCTTGCCTTTTCCTGTTTGCTTGTGTGTTGGATTACTTGTTGCCATGGCGCAAGATAATACCAAATTGTGTGATTTCTAGAATACCAATAATAATGATTTCCTTAGTACTCCGATTGCTCCTCTTAATGATGTTGAGTCTTGTGAAATCAATACTGCTTTGCTGAATCTTGTTATGAAAGATCAATTCGCCGGCCTTCCTAGTGAAGATGCCGCTACTCATCTAAACAACTTTGTTGATTTGTGTGATATGCAAAAAAAGAAAGATACGGATAACGATATTGTTAAATTGAAGTTATTTCCGTTTTCACTTAGAGATCATGCTAAAGTTTGGTTTTCGTCTTTGCCTAAAAATAGTATTGATTCTTGGAACAAGTGCAAAGATGCTTTTATCTCTAAGTATTTTCCTCCCGCTAAGATTATCACTCTTAGGAATGATATTATGAATTTTAAACAACTAGATCACGAGCATGTTGCCCAATCTTGGGAAAGAATGAAATTGATGCTTCGCAATTGCCCTACTCATGGTTTGAATTTATGGATGATCATACAAAAATTTTATGCCGGTTTGAACTTTGCTTCTAGAAATCTCTTAGATTCGGCCGCGGGAGGCACGTTTACGGAAATCACGTTAGGAGATGCTATAAAACTTCTTGATAATATTATGGCTAATTATTCTCAATGGCACACCGAAAGATCTTCTAGTAAAAAAGTGCATGCTATAGAAGAAATCAATGTTTTGAGTGGAAAGATGGATGAACTTATGAAGTTGTTTGCTACTAAAAATACTCCTCTTGATCCCAATGATATGCCTTTGTCTACTTTGATTGAGAATAATAATGAATCTATGGATGTGAATTTTGTTGGTAGGAATAGTTTTGGAAACAATGCTTACAGAGGAAACTTTAATGCTAGACCGTTCCCTAGTAATTCCTCTAATAATTATGGAAATTCCTACAACAATTCTTATGGTAATTTTAATAAGATGCCCTATGATTTTGAGAATAGTGTGAAAGAATTTATGATCTCTCAAAAGAATTTTAATGCCTTGCTTGAAGAAAAATTGCTCAAAGTTGATGATTTGGCTAGGAATGTTGATAGACTCTCACTTGATGTTGATTCTCTTAAGCATGATATCAATGAGTCTCTCAAAGCAATTAGAATTTCCATTGATGAGTGCAATGAAAGAACCGCTAGATTGCGTGCTAAGAAAGATTGCTTTATAAAAGCGTGTTCTTCTAGTTTCCATGAAAATAATGATGAAGATCTTAAAGTTATTGATGTGTCCCCTATTAGATCTTTGTTTTGCAATATGAATCTTGATAATTATGGGACTGATGATGAGTCAACTTTACCTAGAAGGCGTCCCAAGAATTCGGAGTTTTTAGATCTTGATACTAAATTTGGTAAAAGTGGGATTGGAGAGGTCACGACTTTAAATAGCATTGAACCCACTATCTCGGATTTCAAGGAATTTGATTATGATAATTGTTCTTTAGAAGGTTGTATCCTTGTTGCAATCTGTTGTTAATTCTCCTCATGCTTATAGTCAAAATAAAGCTTTTACCAAACATATCGTTGATGCCTTGATGCAATCTTATGATGAAAAACTTAATTTGGAAGTTTCTATACCTAGAAAACTTAATGATGAGTGGGAACCTACTATAAAGATTAGAATTAAAGATCATGAGTGTTTTGCTTTGTGTGATTTGGGTGCTAGTGTTTCTACGATTCCGAAAACTTTATGTGATATTCTAGGTTTCCATGATCTTGATGATTGCTCTTTAAATTTGCACCTTGCGGATTTCACCATTAAAAAGCCAATGGGAAGGATCAATGATGTTCTCATTGTTGCAAATAGAAATTTGGTGCCCGTAGATTTTATCGTTCTTGATATAGATTGCAATCTTTCTTGCCCTATTATTCTTGGTAGACCTTTCCTTAGAACGATTGGCGCGATTATTGATATGAAAGAAGGGAATATTAGATTCCAATTTCCATTAAAGAAAGGCATGGAGCACTTTCCAAGAAAGAAAGTCAAATTACCTTATGAATTTATCATGCGGGATACTTATGAATTTAGTACCAAAGATGGCACTACTTAGATCTATCTTCGCTTTTTATGCCTAGCTAGGGGCGTTAAACGATAGCGCTAGTTGGGAGGCAACTCAATTTTCTTTGTGTTTTTTGTTTTTGTTCCTGTTTAGTAATAAATCTTGCATCTACCTTCTGTTTAGATGTGTTTTTATCTTTTAATTAGTGTTTGTGCCAAGTAGAACCTATAGGATAACCTATGATGATAGTTGATTTGATTCTGCTGAAAAACAGAAACTTTGCGCGCACGAATTTAGTTTTTTTAAATCACAGAAACGTGATTTTGCGTTGATTATTTTTGCTTCTGATCAATAGACAAATTTTCCAGGACTTACTATTTTGGTAGGATTTTTAGAGTCCCATAAGTTTGCGTTAGTTACAGATTGCTACAGACTGTTCTGTTTTTGACAGATTCTGTTTTTCGTGTGTTGTTTGCTTATTTTGATGCATCTATGGCTAGTAAAATAGTTTATAAAGCATAGAGAAGTTGGAATACAGTAGGTTTAACACCAAAATAAATAAAGAATGATTTCATTACAGTACCTTATGTGGTGGTTTTGTTTTCTTTCACTAACGGAGCTTATAAGATTTCCTGTTGAGTTTTGTGTTGTGAAGTTTTCAAGTTTTGGGTAAAGCTTTTATGGATTATGGAATAAGGAGTGGCAGGAGCCTAAGCTTGGGGATGCCCATGGCACCCCAAGATATTCAAGGATAGCCAAAAGCCTAAGCTTGGGGATGCCCCGGGAAGGCATCCCCTCTTTCGTCTTTGTTCATCGGTAACTTTACTTGGAGCTATATTTTTATTCGCCACATGATATGTGTTTTGCTTGGAGCGTCGTGTATTATATTATCTTTGCTTTTTAGTTTACCATAATCATCCTTGCTGTACACACATTTTTGGGAGAAGCCTACTTGATTAGAATTTACTAGAATACTCTATGTGCTTCACTTATATCTTTTGAGCTTGATAGTTTTTGCTCTAGTGCTTCACTTATATCTTTTAGAGCACGGTGGTGACTTATTTTTGTAGAAATTGCTAGACTCTCATGCTTCACTTATATCTTTTTGAGAGTCTTTTAGAACAGCATGGTATTTGCTATGGTTATAAAATTGGTCCTAGAATGGTAGGCATCCAAGTTGGGTATAATAAAAACTATCATAGGAAGTGAATTGGATGCTATGATCAATTTGATACTTGATAATTGTTTTGCGATATGGAGGTAGTGATATTAAAGTCATGCTAGTTGGGTGATTATGAATTTAAAGAATGCTTGTGTTGAAGTTAGCAATTCCCGTAGCATGCATGTATGGTTAAAGTTGTGTAATAAATTTGAAACATGAAGTGTACCTGGCTTGTGCATCCTTATGAGTGGCGGTCGGGGACGAGCGATGGCCTTTTCCTACCAATCTATCCCCCTAGGAGCATGCGCGTAGTGCTTGATTTTTTATGACTTCTAAATTTTTGCAATAAGTATATGAGTTCTTATGACTAATGTTGAGTCCATGGATTATACGCACCTTTCCGCCATCACTAGCCTCTTCGGTACCGTGCATTGCCCTCTCTCACCTTGAGAGTTGGTGCAAACTTCGCCGGTGCATCCAAACCCCGTGATATGATACGCTCTATCACACATAAACCTCCTTATATCCTCCTCAAAACAGCCACCATACCTACCTATTATGGCATTTCCATAGCCATTCCGAGATATATTGCCATGCAACTTTCCGCCGTTCCGTTCATCATCATCATGACATACTTTACTTCATATTGCCATTGCATGATCATGTAGTTGACATCGTATTTGTGGCAAAGCCACCATGCATTATTTTTCATACATGTCACTCTTGATTCATTGCACCATCCCAGTACACCGCCGGAGGCATTCATATAGAGTCATATCTTGTTCTAGTTTCGAGTTGTAATTCATGTGTTGTAACCAATAGAAGTGTGATGATCATCATTATTAGAGCATTGCACAAAAAGGAAAAAAGGAAAAAAGAAAAGAAATAAAAAGGGAAATGTTACTATATCTTTTTCCACACTTGTGCTTCAAAGTAGCACCTTGTTCTTCATGTAGTGAGTCTCATATATTGTGCTTCAAAGTAGCACCATGTTTTTCATATAGTGAGTCTCATAAGTTGTCTTTTTCATACTAGTGGGAATTTTTCATTATAGAACTTGGTTTGTATATTCCTACGATGGGCTTCCTCAAATGCCCTAGGTCTTCGTGAGCAAGCAAGTTGGATGCACACCCACTAGTTTTGTTTTGTTGAGCATTCATTTATAGCTCTAGTGCATCCGTTGCATGGCAATCCCTACTCCTCATGTTGACATTAATTGATGGGCGTCTCCATAGCCCATTGATTATCCTCGTCAATGTGAGACTTTCTCTTTTTTTGTCT
The DNA here is from genome assembly GCA_963921465.1 of Triticum timopheevii. Classification (NCBI taxonomy): domain Eukaryota; kingdom Viridiplantae; phylum Streptophyta; class Magnoliopsida; order Poales; family Poaceae; genus Triticum; species Triticum timopheevii. The sequence continues at coordinate 392,395,330 of OY997266.1, read as the reverse complement.
TCTCCACACAATCCCCACCATCATATTCTATTCCACCCATAGTGCTATATCCATGGCTCACGCTCATGTACTGCGTGAAGATTGAAAAAGTTTGAGATATTTAAGTATGAAACAATTGCTTGGCTTGTCATCGGGGATATAGAAGTTGGGAACATCTTTGTGTGACGAAAATGAAGCATAGCCTAACTATATGATTTTGTAGGGATGAACTTTCTTTAGCCATGTTATTTTGAGAAGACATGATAACTTTGATTAGTATGCTTGAACTGTTACTATTTCTTTCATCAATATGAACTTTTGTTTTGAATCATTTGGATCTGAACATTCATGCCACAATAAAGAAATTTACATTGAGAATCATGCTAGGTAGCATTCCACATCAAAATTTTCTTTTTTATCATTTACCTACTCGAGGACGAGCAGGAATTAAGCTTGGGGATGCTTGATACGTCTCCAACGTATCTATAATTTTTTATTGTTCCATGCTATTATATTACGCCTTTTGGATGTTTATGGGATTTATTTTACACATTTATATCATTTTTGGGACTAACCTACTAACCGGTGGCCCAGCCCGTATTGCTGTTTTTTGCCTATTTCAGTATTTCGAAGAAAAGGAATATCAAACGGAGTCCAAACGGAATGAAACCTTCGGGAGCGTGATTTTTGGAACGAACGTGATCCAGGGGACTTGGAGTGCAAGTCAAGAAGCAGTCGAGGCGGCCACGAGAGGGTAGGGCGCGCCCCCCCTATCTCGTGGGCCCCTCGGGCGGCCACCGACGTACTTCTTCCTCCTATATAAGCCTACGTACCCCGAAAACGTCCAGGGAGCCAACGAAACACAATTTCCACCGTCGTAACCTTCTATATCCGTGAGATCCCATCTTGGAGCCTTCGCCGGCGCTCTACCGGAGGGGGAATCGACCACGGAGGGCTTCTACATCAACACCATAGCCCCTCCGATGAGTTGTGAGTAGTTTACCACAGACCTTCGGGTCCATAGTTATTAGCTAGATGGCTTCTTCTCTCTTTTTGGATCTCAATACAATGTTCTCCCCCTCTCTTGTGGAGATCTATTTGATGTAAACTCTTTTTGTGGTGTGTTTGTCGAGGTCCGATGAATTGTGGGTTTATGATCAAGTTTATCTATGAGAAATATTTGAATCTCCTTTGAATTCTTTTATGTATGATTGAGTTATCTTTGCAAGTCTCTTCGAATTATCAGTTTGGTTTGGCCTACTAGATTGATCTTTCTTGCCATGGGAGAAGTGCTTAGCTTTGGGTTCAATCTTGCAGTGTCCTTACCCAGTGACAGAAAGGGCTGCAAGGCACGTATTGTATTGTTGCCATCGAGGATAAAAAGATGGGGTTCATATCATATTGCATGAGTTTATCCCTCTACACCATGTCATCTTGCTTAATGTGTTACTCTGTTCTTATGAACTTAATACTCTAGATGCATGCTGGATAGCGGTCGATGTGTGGAGTAATAGTAGTAGATGCAGGCAAGAGTCGGTCTACTTGTCACGGACGTGATGTCTATATACATGATCATGCCTAGATAATCTCATAATTATTCGCTTTTCTATCAATTGCTCGATAGTAATTTGTTCACCCACCGTAATACTTATGCTATCTTGAGAGAAGCCTCTAGTGAAACCTATGGCCCCGGTTCTATCTCTTATCATATTTGCTTCCAATCTACTTTTATTTGCATCTTTACTTTTTGCATCTATATTATAAAATACCAAAAATATATTTATCTTGTCATACTATCTCTATCAGATCTCACTTTCGCAAGTGGTCGTGAAGGGATTGACAACCCCTTTATTGCGTTGGTTGCGAGTTCTTTGTTTGTTTGTGTAGGTGTGTGGGACTTTTGAGGAGCCTCCTACTGGATTGATACCTCGGTTCTCAAAAACTAAGGAAAATTCCTGCGCTCACGCAAGATCTATCTAGGAGATGCATAGCAACAAGAGGGGAGAGTGTGTCAACGTACCTTCATAGACCAAAAGCAGAAGCGTTCACCTAACACGGTTGATGTAGTCGAACGTCTTCTCGAATCAGCCGATCAAGTACCGAACGTACGACACCTCCGATTTCTGCACACGTTCAGCTCAATGACGTACCTAAAACTCTTGATCCAGTAGAGGCACGAAGAAGTCGATGAGTTCTGTTAGCATGACGGCATGATGACGGTGTTGGTGAAGTGATCCGTGCAGGGCTTCGCCTAAGCACTACAACGATATGACCGGAGGAGTAAATAATGGAGGGGGGCACCGCACACGGCTAAACAATTGGTGTGTCTTTGGGGTGCCCCCCGCCCCCGTATATAAAGGAGGAGGGGAGGAGGCCGGCCACCAAGGGGCGCGCCATGGAGGGGTGAGTCCTACTAGGACTCCAGTCCTAGTAGGATTCGCCCCCCCCCCTCTAATTTTTCCTTTTTACGGAGAGGGGGGAGGGGAAAGAGGTGGAGAGGGAGAAGGAAAGGGGGCCGCGCCACCACCCCTTCTCCAATTCGGATTGGCTTGGGGGCGTGCCACCTCCCGTGGCCTGCCCTCTCCTCTCCACTATGGCCCATGAGGCTCATCAACTTTTCCCGGGGAGGGGAGGGGGGTTCCGGTAACCTCTTGGTACTCCAAATAAATGAACCTCTTTAGAACCATTCCGGTGTCCATTTATAACCTTCCAATACATAAATCTTTACCTCTCGACCATTTCGAGATTTCTCGTCACGTCCGTGATCTCATCTGGGACTCTGAACAACCTCCGGTCACCAAAACACATAACACATATAATACCTATCGTCATCGAACGTTAAGCGTGCGGACCCTACCGGTTCGAGAACTATGTAGACATGACCGAGACACCTCTCCGGTCAATAACCAATAGTGGAACCTGGATGCTCATATTGGTTCCCACATATTCTACGAAGATCTTTATCGGTCGAACCGCAAGTCAATATAGTTATTCCCTTTGTCATCGGTATGTTACTTGCCCAAGATTCGATCATCGGTATCTTCATACCTAGTTCAATCTCGTTACCGGCAAGTCTCTTTACTCGTTCCGTAGTGCATCATCCCACAACTAACTCATTAGTCACATTGCTTGCAAGGCTTCATATGATGTGCATTATCGAGAGGGCCCAGAGATACCTCTCCGATACTCGGAGTGACAAATCCTAATCTTGATCTATGCCAACCCAACAAACACCTTCGGAGATACCTGTAGAGCATCTTTATAATCACCCAGTTATGTTGTGACGTTTGATAGCACACAAGGCATTCCTCCGGTGTCCGGGAGTTGCATAATCTCATAGTCAGAGGAATATATATTTGACATGAAGAAAGCAGTAGCAATAAAACTGAACGATCATTATGCTAAGCTAACGGATGGGTCTTTTCCATCACATCATTCCACTAATGATGTGATCCCATTATCAAATGACAGTTCATGTCCACGGCTAGGAAACTTAACCATCTTTGATCAAAGAGCTAGTCTAGTAGAGGCATACTAGGGACACATTGTTTTGTCTATGTATTCACACATGTATCAAGTTTTTGATTAATACAATCCTAGCATGATAATAAACATTTATCATGAATAAGGAAATATAAAGTAACAACTTTATTATGGCCTCTAGGGCATATTTCCTTCAGTAGCATCATCAACAACTTGCTACATATCAGAATTAATAGCATATGCTGTTGTTGCAAGTTTACTTATAACAGAAGGTGAATCTAAAGCGGAGCTGGATGGCAGTTCCTTACCTCCCCTCGTCTTAGAGGGAAAAATCTTAGTCTTAGCATCCTTCAGATTCTTCATAGTGATAGTATGATAATAGTCCCAAGTGACTCAACAAATATAGCTATGCTCCCCGGCAACGGCGCTAGAAAAAGGTCTTGATAACCCACAAGTATATGGGATCGCAACAGTTTTTAAGGGTAGAGTATTCGACCTAAATTTATAGATTCAACACAAGGGGAGCCAAAGAATATTTGCAAGTATTAGCAGTTGAGTTGTCAATTCAACCACACCTGGAGATTAATTACCTGCAGCAAAGTGACCAGTAGCACATCAATATGATAGTTTTGATAGTAATGGTAGCAGCAACAGTAATAGTAACAGTGATAGCAATGGTTTTGTAGCAGTAACAATAGCGGGAGTAGTAGTAACTTAGCAAGAACAATGTAAGGTAAATTTGTAGGCATTGGATCGGTGATTCGTTGGATGATATTCAGCATGAGACAGCCATAACCTAGGGCGATACGGCACTAGCTCCAGTTCATAAATATAATGTAGGCATGTATTCCGTAAATAGTCATACATGCTTATGGAAAGAACTTGCATGACATCTTTTGTCCTACCCTCCCGTGGCAGCGGGGTCCTACTAGAAACTAAGGGATATTAAGGACTCCTTTTAATAAAGAATCGGAACAAAGCATTAACACACGGTGAATACATGAAGTCCTCAAACTATGGTCATCACCGGGAGTGGTCCCGACTATTGTCACTCCGGGGTTGCCGGATCATAACACGTAGTAGGTGACTATAACTTGCAAGATCAGATCTAGAACATGGATATAATGGTGATAACATAAACGATTTAGATCTGAAATCATGGCACATGGGCCCAAAGTGACAAGAATTAAGCACGACAAAGTCATAGCAACATCAATCTCAGAACATAGTGGATACTTGGGATCAGGCCCTAACAAAAATAACTCGATTACATGATGAATCTCATCCAACTCCTCACCGACCAGAGCCTATGAAGGAATTACTCACTCTCAGTGGGGAGCATCATGGAATTGGTGATGAAGAAGGGTTGGTGATGACGAAGATCGAAGACCCCCCTGTCGGTGTCAAAACCGGCAGATCTCGGGTAGGGGGTCCCGAACTGTGCGTCTAGGCGGATGGTAACAGGAGACAAGGGACACGATGTTTTACCCAGGTTCGGGCCCTCTCGATGGAGGTAAAACCCTATGTCCTGCTCAATTAATATTGATGATATGGGTAGTACAAGAGTGGATCTACCACGAGATCAAGGAGGCTAAACCCTAGAAGCTAGCCTATGGTATGATTGTTGTAATGTATGTTGTGTCCTACGGACTAAAGCCCTCCGGTTTATATAGACACCGGAGAGGGCTAGGGTTACACAGAGTCGGTTACAATGGTAGGAGATCTACATATCCGTATCGCCAAGCTTGCCTTCCACGCCAAGGAAAGTCCCATCCGGACACGGGACGGAGTCTTCAATCTTGTATCTTCGTAGTCTTGGAGTCCGGCGGACGATAATAGTCCGGCAGTCCGGACACCCCCTAGTCCAGGACTCCCTCAGTAGCCCCTGAACCAGGCTTCAATGACGATAAGTCTGGCGCGCATAATGTTCGGCATTGCAAGGCGGGTTCCTCCTTTGAATAATCCAGAGAAGATCATGAACACCAGGATAGTGTCCGGCTCTGCAAAACAAATTCCACATTCCACCGTAGAGAGAATAATATATACACAAGTTCAATCTACTAACATATTCTGCGGCATGACATCACACCACCACCAAGCCTTTACTTGAATCATTTTTTATTACACCGTCTCAGCGCGTTTAGCGAAGCGGTTTCCTTGGCACGTCTTGTCGAAGCAGAGATCGTGTTCCCCTTATTCCGGGATTCTCATCAATACGGACGTGGGTAACCCAACCGCGCCATTGGTGGTGGCGCTTGGGAGATAAGCGAGTTTTACCAGGCCGGTGGGGGACGCATAGTCTTGGCCCGCCTATATATAAGGGATAAGGATTCACCTTTTCACCCACGCCTTCTTCCTCCTTTGCTTATCCACCTCCGCGCACTCGAGCTCCAGCGCCCAAGTTCGCGCATCTCGTCTCAACCTTCTCCGACCATGTCCGGAGCAGGAGGCAAATGGTTGGCTTCCACCGTTAAGGAGGAGCACATCACAAAGCTGCGCAGCGCCGGATACCTTTCCGGCGACATCGCGCACCGGCTGCCCGATGAGGGGCAGCTCATCCCCACCCCCGGGCCCCATGAGAGGGTCGTTTTCCTTCCCCACTTCCTCCGCGGACTGGGCTTTCCACTTCACCCCTTTGTCCAGGGGCTCATGTTCTACTACGGCCTGGATTTCCATGATCTGGCGCTGAACTTCATCCTCAACATCTCGGCGTTTATCGTCATATGCGAGGCCCTCCTCTGCATCCAGCCCCACTTCGGCTTGTGGCTCAAGACCTTCAACGGCAAGCCGAAGGTAGTGAAGGGAACGTAGGCGGAGTGCGGAGGCACCATGTTGGGCAAGATGCCAAACGTCCTCTGGTTCGAAGGGGCCTTCGTGGAATCCGTCAAGGGGTGGCAATCGGGGTGGTTCTATATCACCGAGTCGCGCGACCCTACGTGGGCGGCGACCCCCGAGTTCAGATCTGGTATCCCTACGCAGCTCACCTCCTGGAAAGAGAAGGGCTTGCTGTGGGGTAATTCGAAGGAGCTGACGGGACTCCAAGCCTGTATCCAGAAGCTGGTGAACAAGAAGCTCAGGCTTGTTGACGTGGTCCAAGTCATGCTAGTCCGCCGGATTCTCCCATGCCAAGAACGGGCATTCAATCTGTGGGAGTTCGATCCAGAACAGCACCAGGCGCTGAGCGGGCTCTTCGACATGATGTACGAAGGTGCCTGGAGGGTGCTGTTTAAGGGCGCCGAGGCCCCCGCATCCGCGACGGAAGATCACGGATTTCACTCGCAGCATCCAGCTGACGAGGTAAGTGATTCTACCCCTTTATGGGACACTTATTGTTAATAGATTGATTCTAATAGGGTTTCAATCTCCCTTTCCCTTTGACAGGAGTGGATGAAGAAGGCCGAGCAGCTCATCTGCCCGGCTCCCATGCCAGAAGACCCAGTGGATGCCCGTCTAGCGGGGCTGCTGGTTCCGGCCAAGAAGGTGGCCACGGGCACTCGAAAGAGTTCCCGTTTTCAGGTGTCCGATGACTCCGAGGTGGATTCCTCCCCCGAAGATGAGGAGGAGGAAGAAGACTCTCTCCCAGAGGGGGGAGAAAGAAAGAGGAAGGCCTCCCCGACAGGGGAGGCCGAAGGGTCCAAGAGGGGAAGAACTATTCCCCCGGACAGCTCCGCCAACACCAACATTGGCGGTGAAGAGTGGCCCTCAAGGGCCAGGCCTCAGGCGAGATCAAAAGTATCCGGATTCCTGAATGATTTGTAATTTCTCTTTTGTGTCACATAGTGTCCTTCTAATGCCGCGTGCTATCTGTAGTCCGGCCGATGATGATCTCCCCGCTTCATCGAGCGGGTCGTTGGCGCCGTCGGATGTGGATTCCATCCCGACTGCCTCCACCCCTCGCGCCGACGACGACACCGAGGTGGGATCCCAGAAAGGGACCCATCAAGAGGAGGCTCCGGAGGCGCCGCAAGGCAGCCTCCCGGACTTTGCGCCGGACTCTACGCCGGAACCTGCAGTGGTTCCGGAGTCCGGCAGGCGGCCCCTTCGCAAGAAGGGCAAGACCGTGACGCCGGCGGCCTCCGTCCAACCGGAGGCGCCGGACAACTTGTTGGAGGCGCTCAAAGGCGCTTCCATCGAGGAAGAACATCGCACTATCATGAGTGCGGTGATTCAGAAGGTTCAGCTCGCCAAGAGCGGGCTGACCGAAGCCTGCAGCAGCCTTCTAACAGGCTTTGAGGTAAGAAGTTTTGAAATTATGTAATGTAATACCGCATAGACAATAGCCCCTGATGCTCGGTTCGGTGTTCAGAAAGAAAAGCCGGACTGAGGATCTGAAAAGATATACGCAGGGTTGCTAATAGATTATGTCAATATGGGTTTGCAGGCTGCGCTGCTGACCTCTGCCGCACTGACTGCGGAGGTTGGTGCATTTAAGCGAGATCTTGAGCGGTCCGAGCGAGAGCTCGGCCATGCCCAGAGGCAGCTCAAGGACAAAGAAGGTGAGTAGCACCACTTTGAAGTTTTACCTTACAGAAAAGGATTTCGGTTGCAATAAAATTAACAAGGATAATATGGGTACTGCAGGGGCCACAAACGAGGTGGCAGCCCTGAAGAAGGCTGTGTCCGCGGCCGAACGTAATGCGGCCGCGGAACAGGCAGAGCGAGAAAAGCAGGAGGCACGGGTGGCGGAGGTGCGACAAGAGCTCCAGGCTCTCATGGAGAAGCATGAGAGTTTGGAGCGCGACTCAAAGACTCGAGAGTCCGAGCTCGCCTCGGCTCTCGAAAGTGCCAAGTCCGCCAAGGCCGAGGCCCGTAAGGCCCTTCAGGAGGTTGAGGATATGAAGAAAATAGCAGCGGGTAAGGCATTTTTCATGCAAAGCAAGCATGTTAATGTAAACTACCTGACACTTACCCGAATTCGGAGCTCTCCAGGGGCGTTTGCAGATCTGCCTCGCAATGTATTCGATGTTGCCGCATTCTACCGTGGCGAGGAGGGGAGCTCAACGGAGAAGGTCTTCTGGTCTCAGTACGCTGAGGCCGGCCATCCGGTGCCCCCTAGCGACCAGCTGAAGCAGCTGGTCGAGCTCCACAAGGTAGCTGAGGAGGCCATGAAGGGCCTTATAGTCCGGCTGTGGCCTGGACAGGCCATGCCTGGGAGCTACTTCGGCCTCGTGCGGCGGCTGGTGGATGCGTGCCCCTGGGTGGATGTTATCAAGCGCTCCGCTTGTATTGAAGGTGCTCGTCGGGCCCTTGCCCGTGCAAAGGTGCACTGGGGCAGGCTGGATGCGGAAAGGCTTCTTACTGACCCGCCGCCAGTGGGCAAGGAGTATCGTACGCCCGAAATGTACTATAAGAGTGTCCTGAAGGGTGCCCGCAATATTGCGGATGAGTGCCCCAGAGATGTAATTATTGAGTAAAACTCGCTATGTATTATCCTGTGCGCTGAAAACTTTGTTCATATGCGCTACACAACGCTTGTTTAATTTAAAATATTACCTTCTGTGCGGCCGTTTATAAAATCTGAGAGATGGCAAGTCGTTGGCTTCAGCCCCCAAGCCACGAGTGCTGGGGTGTTCGGGATAAACTTGAGCACTCTTGTTCCCATTTTTGGGTCCATCTAGGGAGGCGCTCAACACAACGAACAAGGCAACCGGACTTATAATGCTTGAACACTCTCACTTAGCCATAGAATTCTATAATTTTAAATTTCGGCGAAGCCCCTAGTATTCGGAAGACCGAATTCGGGGCGCTATCCACGCCTTCGTCGGACATTATCCGGTACTTCGCTCGAGGCGGCATAGGTCTTTAGGGACCCGAAAAGACCTCTCGAACAGCGACCAGTCTCTCGCCTTATCATGCCGGTCAGTTTTAGCTTTCTCCACTGAGGCGCTCGCCCAGCTCAACCGGGGTGCAATCGTAGTGGTTCTCCTAGTGCCACCTTAGCCAATAGAACGGAACGTAAGGTACCAAAACGTGGGAGCCGGGCAAACCCAACTATTGACCCAATACATGACTCGGAGCCGATTCATATAATGCTATAAGTTCGGGGTGCCGCACTTGTGAAAGTGTTCGGACTTATCACACCATAATGCGGGGAACATAAGCCCCTGGTGTATTCGGCCGTACCAAAATATACGGGTGCGAGATGTCATTAATGAACATATATGTAAAGTAATGCAATAACATGCAAAAAATGCTGCATTATTTATTCAAAGAATTCTGCTATGAGTGCGGAATGATACAAATAGTGCGGTAAGCAGGGGATTGGATTAATCAAACATGTCCCCCTCCAGGGATGAGCTGCAGACTGGTGTATAGAATCAAATTTAATGCTCGTAATGGAGACCACCTGAGTGTTTATCGCAGTCTTCTTTTTTCCCTGGCTGTTGCATCGTGAGTTCGGCGGGTCCATCGCCGGACAGGGCCTCTGGTGAATGGAGTCCTGTGTATACAAAGAAGGAAAATTATAACAAAAAGAGTGACACACTTGTGAGCCCCTGGTGTGGTCGAGCCGCACTCTGGGTCTGTTGTGGTCGTGCCCCTTCCCCTAGGCCCATGGTCTCTCCAGAGCATAATGATGTACGCGGAGGGTTGGTCTTGCAATTATGCAAGGGCTGGGGTTGGGGCCGCATTGCTACGCGTGCTTGGAACGTGCCAGGTGGTCTTGGTTGATGTTGCTCCGGGCGCGTTTGGCCGTATCCGGGCGTTTAACGGCCGGACTCGAAAATTGCCTTAAAAGGCTGCTCTGTACTTCTACCGCGAGGGCTGCTGTGTGTTCCTCCGTTCGGAGGGAGCGTTCCGTATTTCTGTTGACCGTGATGACTCCACGAGGGCCTGGCATCTTGAGCTTGAGGTATGCGTAATGCGGCACCGCGTTGAACTTTGCAAACGCGGTTCGTCCGAGCAGAGCGTGATAGCCGCTGCGGAACGGGACTATGTCGAAGATTAACTCCTCGCTCCGGAAATTGTCCGGGGATCCGAAGACCACTTCCAGTGTGACTGAGCCTGTACAATTGGCCTCAACACCTGGTATGACGCCTTTAAAGGTCGTCTTTGTAGGTTTAATCCTTGAGGGGTCTATGCCCATCTTGCACACTGTATCCTGATAAAGCAGGTTCAGGCTACTGCCGCCGTCCATCAGGACTCTCGTGAGGTGAAATCCATCGATGATTGGGTCTAAAACCAATGCGGCGAATCCGCCATGGCGGATACTGGTCGGATGATCTCTTCGATCGAAAGTGATCGGGCAAGAGGACCATGGATTGAACTTAGGGGCGACTGGCTCCATCGCATATACGTCCCTTAGTGCACGCTTTCGCTCCCTCTTGGGTATATGGGTTGCGTATATCATGTTCACCGTCCGCACTTGTGGGGGGAAACCCTTCTGTCCTCTATTGTTCGGCGGTCGGGTCTCTTCCTCGTCGTCGTTATGCAGCCCCTTTTCATTGTTTTTGGCAATTAACTTGCCTGCCTGCTTGAATACCCAACAATCTCTGTTGGTGTGATTAGCTGGCTTTTCGGGGGTGCCATGTATCTGGCATAAGCGGTCGAGTATTCGGTCCAAATTGGACGGACCCGGAGTGGTTCTTTTGAATTGCTTCTTCCGCTGACCGGGTTTAGAGCCTCGGAATCCGGCGTTGACTGCCGTATCCTCCTTGTCGTCGCCGTTAATGCGGCGTTTATTTTTGCTTCGACGCGACCTGCCATTGTGGTCCTTAGTGTCCGGACTACCAGCATTTTTGCTGAGGTTGTTGCTGCGAGCTAGCCAGCTATCCTCTCCCGCACAGAAGCGGGTCATTAATGATGTGAGGGCTGCCATGGATTTCAGCTTTTCCTGTCCTAGGTGCCGGGCTAGCCACTCGTCGCGGATGTTATGCTTGAAGGCTGCGAGGCCCTCTGCATCCGGACAGTCGACGATTTGATTTTTCTTTGTGAGGAACCGTGTCCAGAATTGTCTGGCCGATTCGTCTGGCTGCTGGATTATGTGGCTTAGGTCATCGCGTCTGGTGGCCGCACATATGTGCCCTGGAAGTTGTCGAGGAATGCGGCTTCCAGGTCCTCCCAACACCCAATTGACTCTGCGGGCAGGTTGTTAAGCCAATGCCGATCTGGTCCTTTAAGCTTGAGCGGGAGGTATTTGATGGCGTGGAGATCGTCGCCGCGGGCCATATGGATGTGAAGGAGATAATCTTCGATCCAAACCACGGGGTCTGTCGTGCCATCGTAGGATTCGATGTTTACGGGTTTAAACCCTTCAGGGATTTGATGATCCATTACTTCGTCAGTGAAGCATAGAGGGTGTGCGGCGCCTCTATATTGAGCAATATCACGACGTAGCTCAAGGGAGCGTTATCTGCTATGTTCGGCCCGGCCGGAGTTATTGTATCCGGCTCGACGAAATTCGTCTTGGGTCGTGGGGCGCCCACGTGATCCATAGATAGATCTGGATTGTCTTGCCTTATCCTCCAATATGTCCCGCAAGTCCGGCGCGTTCCCTCGTGGCTTCGTACTTTTCGAGCGATGCCGGGGTACGGTCTTGATGGAAGGCCTTGATGCTTCTCTGTCGCGACCACAGGGTGGTCGGTCGGCCGTATTGTGCGCTGGTGATGATGGTATGTATGCTTCCTCCTCTAATCAGGGGAGCAACCTGCGTTTTGGGTAGCTTTTGGAGGGGCGTTCGAGTTCATACTCTTCGGCCGCGAGGACCTCGGTCCATCTGTCGGCCAGCAGGTCTTGATCAGCTTGAAGCTGCTGCTGCTTTTTCTTTAGGCTATTTTTCGTGGCCATTAGCCTGCGCTTGAAACGCTCTTGTTCGACGGGATCCTCGGGCACGACGAATTCGTCGTCGTTGAGGCTTGCCTCGTCTTCGGAGGGAGGTATGTAATTATTATCCTCGACCTCTTCATCTGCCGCTCTCACGTGAGGGCTTGCTTCTGCATCCTCATGCGCTGAATCTTGCTGGAGGGGATTGTCGTCGGCACTTTCTGGGGTGTTATTATCTCCTGTGCCGGAATCTCCATTCTTGCTGTGGCGGGATTTAGAGCGGCGCCGCTGACGTCGACGCTTGGGCTGTTTCTTTGGGGAATCTGCCTCTGCTGCTTCTTCGCCATCCCCCTCTTTTGGGGTGTCCACCATGTATATGTCATATGACGAGGTGGTCTTCCAGTGCCCTGTAGGCGCTGGTTCTTGTTCGTCTCCGGCATCGTCGTCCATACCATCGATGTCTTCGGAGTCATAGTCTAGCATGTCGGTTAGATCGTCGACAGTGGCTACAAAGTGGGAGGTGGGTGGGCTTTAAATTTCTTCGTCGTCCGCTTCCCAACCATCCTGGCCATAATCCGGCCAGGGCTCTCCAGATAGCGAGAGATGCTTTAGTGAATTTAGGATGTCGCCAAAGGGCGAATGCTGAAAGATGTCCGCAGCGGTGAACTCCATGATCGGCGCCCAATCGAATTCGATTGGCAGGGGCGCAGGAGGTTCGGAGTCCGGCAGGGAGTCCGGCACCTCGGAGTCACGAGTTTTACAGGGGACAAAGTCAGTGTTTGGCCCCATCGCCGCGGAAGTTGCAGCCCCCGAGGCAGTGTCCAGCCACCGTTCCTCGATCTGGGTGATCGCTCCGGACTAAGGGCCGGAGCGGATTTGTGTGCGGCCACCAAGGCACTGTCCAGCGGCAGAGCTAGATCATGCCCATCGTGACAGTGCAACAGGCTCGGCTGTGGCTCAAGTCCGTCGAAGATCAAGTCCCCGCGGATGTCGACCGTGAAGTTTAAGCTTCCGAACCTGACCTGGCGGCCAGGGGCGTAACTTTCGATCTGCTCCAGATGGCCAAGTGAATTAGCCCGTAGTGCGAAGCCGTCGAATATGAAGATCTGTCCGGGGAGAAAAGTCTCACCCTGGACAGCGTGGTTGTTGATTGAAGAAGCCATCGAGCCTATCGGTGACGACACAGAGGAACTCTCAATGAAAGCACCAATGTCGGTGTCAAAACCGGCGGATCTCGGGTAGGGGGTCTCGAACTGTGCGTCTAGGCAGATGGTAACAGGAGACAAGGGACACGATGTTTTACCCAGGTTCGGGCCCTCTCGATGGAGGTAAAACCCTACGTCCTGCTCGATTAATATTGATGATATGGGTAGTACAAGAGTGGATCTACCACGAGATCAAGGAGGCTAAACCCTAGAAGCTAGCCTATGGTATGATTGTTGTAATGTATGTTGTGTCCTACGGACTAAAGCCCTCCGGTTTATATAGACACCGGAGAGGGCTAGGGTTACACAGAGTCGGTTACAATGGTAGGAGATCTACATATCCGTATCGCCAAGCTTGCCTTCCATGCCAGGGAAAGTCCCATCCGGACACGGGACGGAGTCTTCAATCTTGTATCTTCGTAGTCTTGGAGTCCGGCGGACGATGATAGTCCGGACACCCCCTAGTCCAGGACTCCCTCACCCCCTCTCCGGAGCCCCAAACGGACTCCAGATATGGCCTCCCGATGAAGAACAGGAGACGGCGGCGGCTCCGTCTCGTGAAATGCGATAATTCTTTCTCCCTAAATTTTTTCTGGAAATATGGGATTTTATAGCGTTGGTTTCAGGGTCTTCAGGGCCACCATGTGGGAACAACCTACCTGGGCGCGCCTAGAGGGGTGGCGCGCCCTGGTGGGTTGTGCCCACCCAGGTGCCCCTCCGGTGGTTCTTGGCTCCAGATATTTTCTTTTATTTTATAAAAATCCTCGCAAAGTTTCGTTCCATTCCGAGAACTTTTATTTCGGCACAAAAACAACACCATGGTAGTTCTACTGAAACATCGTCAGTCAGGGTTAGTTTCATTCAAATCATGCAAATTAGAGTCCAAAACAAGAGGAAAAGCATTAGGAAAAGTAGATACGACGGAGACGTATCATAATCCTGTTCTGGAAGTCATGTTACTAGAGCAAGGCGAACCTACGAACTATGAAGATGCTATGATGAGCCCAGATTCCGACAGATGGCTTGAGGCCATGAAATATGAGATATGATCCATGTATGAGGACAAAGTGTGGACTTTGGTGGATTTGCCCGATGATCGGCAAGTCATAGAGAATAAATGGATCTTCAAGAAGAAGACTGGCACTGATGGTAACGTTACTATCTACAAAGCTCGACTTGTCGCAAAAGGTTTTTGACAAGTTCAAGGAGTTGACTATGATGAGAGTTTCTCACCCGTAGTGATGCTTAAGTCTGTCCGAATCATGTTAGCAATTGCTACATTTTATGATTATGAAATCTGGCAAATGGACGTCAAAACTGCATTCATCAATGGATTTCTTAAAGAAGAGTTGTATATGATGCAACTAGAAGGTTTTGTCGATCCTAAAAGTGCTAACAATGTGTGCAAGCTCCAGCGATCCATCTATGGATTGGTGCAAGCATCTTGGAGTTGGAATATACGCTATGATGAAGTGATCTCAGCATATGGTTTTATACAGACTTATGGTGAAGCCTGTATTTACAAAAAAATGAGTGGGAGTTGTGTAGCATTTCTGGTATTATATGTGGATGACATATTATTGATTGGAAATGATATAGAATTTCCGGATAGCATAAAAGGATACTTGAATAAGAATTTTTCAATGAAAGACCTCGGTGAAGCTGCTTATATATTGGGCATCAAGATCTATAGGGATAGATCAAGACGTCTGATAGGACTTTCACAAAGCACATACCTTGACAAAATTTTGAAGAAGTTCAAAATGGACCAGTCAAAGAAAGGGTTATTGCTTGTGATACAAGGTGTGAAATTGAGTCAGACTCAATGCCCGACCACTGCAGAAGATAGAGAGAGAATGAAAGTCATTCCCTATGCCTCAGCCATAGGTTCTATAAAGTATGACATGCTGTGTACCAGACCTATTGTGTGCCTTGCCATGAGTTTGGCAAGGGCGTACAATAGTGATCCAGGAGTAGACCACTGGACAACGGTCAAAAATTTCCTTAGAGGACCAAAGAAATGTTTCTTGGTTTTGAGAGTGATAAAGGGTTCGTCGTAAATGGTTACGCCAATGCAAGCTTTAAAACTAGTCTAGATGACTCTGAGTCTCAATCTGGATACGTATTGTAAGTGGGAGCAATTAGTTAGAGTAGCTCCATGCAGAGCATTGTAGACATAGAAAATTGCAAAATCATACAGATCTGAATGTGGCAGACCCGTTGACTAAACCTCTCTCACAAGCAAAACTTGATCACACCTTAGTACTCTTTGGGTGTTAATCACATGGCGATGTGAACTAGATTATTAACTCTAGTAACTCTTTGTGTGTTAGTCACATGGCGATGTGAACTATGGGTGTTAATCACATGATGATGTGAACTAGATTATTGACTCTAGTGCAGGTGGGAGACTGAAGGAAATATGCCCTAGAGGCAATAATAAAGTTGTTTTTTTATATTTCCTTATTCATGATAAAGGTTTATTATTCATGCTAGAATTGTGTGGATAGGAAACTTAAATACATGTGTGAATACATAAACAAATACTATCTCCCTAGTATGCCTCTACTAGACTAGCTCGTTGATCAAAGATGGTTAAGGTTTCCTAACCATATCCATGTGTAGTCATTTGTTAACAGGATCACATCATTAGGAGAATGATGTGATGGACGAGACCCACCCGTTAGCTTAGCATAATGACCGTTCAGTTTATTGCTATTGCTTTCTTCATGTCAAATACATATTCCTTCGACTATGAGATTATGCAACTCCTGGATACCGGAGGAATACCTTGTGTGCTATCAAACGTCACAACATAACTGGATGATCATAAATGTGCTCTATAGGTATCTTGGAAGGTGTTTGTTGAGTTGGCATAGATCAAGATTAGGATTTGTCACTCCGAGTTTCGGAGAGGTATCTCTGGGCCCTCTCGGTAACACACATCATAAGCTGGCAAGCAAATGACTAAGGAGTTATTCACGAGGTGATGTATTACGGAACGACTAAAGAGACTTGGCAGTAACAAGATTGAACTAGGTATGGAGATACCGATGATCAAATCTCGGGCAAGTAACATACCGACAAACAAAGGGAATTATGTATGTTGTCATAAGGTTCGACCGATAAAGATCTTCATAGAATATGTAGGAACCAATATGGGCATCCAGGTTTCTCTATTGGTTATTGACTGGAGAGGTGTCCCGTACATGTCTACATAGTTCTCGAACCCATAGGGTCCACACGCTTAACGTTCCTTGACGATATAGTATTATATGAGTTATGTATGTTGGTGACCGAATGTTGTCCGGAGTCTCGGATGAGATCACAGACATGACGAGGAGCTCCGGAATTGTCCGGAGGTAAAGATTGATATATAGGATGATATGGTTAGGACAAGGGGTAAAGCCCACGGGGCTTTAGGTCGGTGCAAAAGGAGTTTTGCGGAGGCCAGGGGGCCAAACGCCGGAGACCCTGGCGTCTGGCCCTGGGCCAGACGCCGAGGCCCATGGCTTCTGGACCAGACGCCAAGGACTGTGGCGTCTTGTCCTGAAGGTCGGAGAAGGACTCTTCCTTGCGGGCAAAACCGACTTGAGGAGGTTTTTACTCCAAGTTTCAACCCCGGGGCTCAACATATAAATAGAGGGCAGGGCTAGCACCCAAGACACATCAAAATACACCAAGCCGTGTGCTGGCAACACCGACCCTCTAGTTTATCCTCCGTCATAGTTTACGTAGTTCTTAGGCAAAGTCCTGCGAAGATTCTTCTTCACCACCACCGTCACCACACCGTCGTGCTGCCGGAACTCATCTACTACTTCATCTCTCTTGCTAGATCAATAAGGCAAGGACGTCATCGAGCTGAACGTGTGCTGAACGCGGAGGTGTCGTATGTTCAATACTTGATCGGGATGGATCGTGAAGGTGTACGACTACATCAACCGCGTTGATAAACACTTCCGCTTAGCGATCTTCAAGGTATGAAGATGCTCTCCCCTCTCGTAGCTATACATCTCCATGGATAGATCTTGTGTGTGCGTAGAATTTTTTTGTTTTTTAATGCAACATTTCCCAACAATAAGCACTCTCATATTTTCACAATTTGCTAGCCTCTTCGGTACCATGCATTGCCCTTTCTCACCTTGAGAGTTGACGCGAACTTCGCATGTGCATCCAAACCCCGTGATATGATACGCTCTATCACACATAAGCCTCCTTTTATCTTTCTCAAAATAGCCACCCACCTACCTATCATGGCATTTCCATAGTTATTCCGAGATATATTACGGTGCAACTTCCACCGTTCCGTTATTATGACATACACCTTCATTGTCATATTGCTTTGCATGATCATATAGCTAACATAGTATTTGTGGCTCATCCACTTTTCATCATTATCATACATGTTACGCTAGCATCATGCATGTCCTGGTACACTGCAGAGGCATTCATATAGAGTCATATTGGTTCTAATGTCGAGTCATAATGTTGAGTTGTAAGTAAATAGAGTTGTGATGGTCATCATTATTAGAGCATTGTCCCAGTGAGAAAATAAAAAAAGAAGAAGGGGAAAAAAGAGGCCAAAAGAGCCAACCAAAAAAAGAAAAAAAAAGAAAAATGAGAGAAAAAGGGAGAAGGGGCAATATTACTATCCTTTTCCACACTTGTGCTTCAAAATAGCTCCATGTTTTTCATATAGAGAGTCTCCAATGTTGTTAGTTTCATATACTAGTGGGAATTTTTCATTATAGAACTTGGCTTGTATATTTCGATGATGGGCTCCCTCAAATGCCCGAGGTCTTCATGAGCAAGCAAGTTGGATGCACACCCACTTAGTTTTCAGTTTGAGCTTTCATACACCTATAGCTCTTAGTACATATGTTCCATGGCAATCCCTAATCCTCGCATTGGCATCAATTGATGGGCATCTCCATAGCCAGTTGATTAGCATGTTGATGTGAGACTATCTTCCTTTTTTGACTTCCCCTTATTAATCTCTATCACCGCATTCTATTCCACCCATAGTGTTATGTCCATCGCTTATGCTCATATACTGCGTGGGGGTTAAAAAAGTTTAAGCATGTTAAAAAGTATGAACCAATTTCTTGGCTTGTCATCAGGGATGTAAATGATAAATACTTTGTGTTAAGACGAGGGAGCATGCCAGGACTATATGATTTTGTAGGGATAGTGTTCTTTAGCATTTTTATTTCGAAAGACATGATTGTTTGTTGGTATGCCTGAGTATTGATGTCTTTACAACAAATTATAAACTATTGCCTTGAATCACTCACATCTTAATATTCATGCCATGATTAGATTATATGATCAAGATTATGCTATGTAGCATTCCACATCAAAAATTATCTTTTTACCATTTACATACTTGAGTACGAGCAAGAATTAAGCTTGGGGATGTTGATATGTCTCCGCCGTATCTATAATTTTTTTATTGTTTCATGCCATCATTCTACAACTTTCATATACTTTTGGCAACATTTTATATTATTTTTGGGACTGACATATTGATCCACTGCCTAGTGCCAGTTCCGATCTTTTGCATGTTTTTTTTGTTTCGTAGAAAATCCATATCAAACAAAGTCCAAACGCGATAAAAATTATAGAGATTTATTTTGGAATATATGTGATTTTTGGGAAAAAGAATCAACATGAGACAATGCCCGAGGGGGCCACAAGCTCAGAGGGCGCGACCCCCTACCCCGGGTGCACCTAGAGGGCTTGTGGCGCCCCTGTAAGGCGGTTGGTGCCTTTCTTTCGCCACAAGAAATATAATTTTCGGATAAAAATCCCCTCAAAATTTCAGCCCAATCGGAGTTATCTCCGGGAATTTAAGAAACGGTGAAGGGCTAGAAAACAGGAACGTGGAACAAAAGAGAAACAGAGAGGGAGATCCAATCTCGGAGGGGCTCCTGCCCTCCGGGAGCCATGATAGCCATGGACCAGAGGGGAAACTCTCCTCCCATCTAGGGGGAGGCCAAGCAAGAAGAAGAAGGAGGGTGGCTCTCTCCCCCTCTCTCCCCGTGGCGCCAGAGCGCTGCCGGGGGAACCATCATGACGGCGATTTACACCAACAACTTCGCCGTCGTGATCACCAACTCTCTTCCCCTTTATGCAGTGGTGTAACACCTCTTATACCCGCTGTAATCTCTACTTAAACATGGTGCTTCATGCTATATATGACAAGATCGTTGCAGGCACGCGTTATCACGCCCGCCCATTTTTATAATAGATTGGTAGAAATCTATAACGTGAAACTAAAACTTCGATGAAGTTTGTCTTCAAAGTAATGCACATTGTTGTGCTCTTCTATTTTTGCGATGGAATGATGAGAACTTTTTCTAAATAAATTGATAGAGGGAACATGAAAGTTGCAGTTAGCATAAAGTTACTCACTAACAGTAATTAAAGGTGAATAATCTGATTGGTTTTACAAAGAAAGAATTGTATTGGTATTACAATAGAAGAAAGTAGACATGCATGATGCACTCAAGTAAACAATTTTCTAGTTTTCATTATATTTCTATCACATTATTTTAGATAATTGCATAACGATTTTAACCACTATAATTACACGAAAATAATACACAAGAGCAAAAATATCAGCAAAGCTCAGCATGATAGTAGGAGACCTCTGCAACAAACCAAGCCCTTAACCAGTAGCAAACCATTTTAGAACAAGCACTGATGCCATCCTTATCAAAAGAGTAGAAGGGTACATGAATAAATTAACACATTGAGATGAAAGAGTATTAAATACATAAAAATATGGGACCTTTATAACCCATATCTAAGTGCCTTTTTGCTACTTGCCATCCTCGACCCATCTTTGGTTTCTCCAAGACCCTCTTTCTATGAGCATCACTCGTCTTGTACCTCTTGTCATCCAATTATTTCTTCTTATTTACCTGAAAGTCGGCATTGATGCAGCATGATCAATTTCAATGGTCTGCGGCAGCAGTGACCATTACAGAGTTGCGAAGCTCACCTGACCAAAGGTGCTCATGGAAGGTTCCTTGACTTTATCGTTCATTAGCTGAAAGGAAAAAAAGTAAGGTGATATGATTAGAGGTGTGAATTTTGGCATCTTAGCAAGAGTTGCTTTTGGCCAACTGGCAATTGTGTTGTTAAGCCTTCTGCGTTGTGTGTAGGGATTTTTTTCGAAAGGAGGACTATGGTGTTTTGCTTGTTTTGATTTGGGAACCAAAGTATTTTCAGAATATCCAGATTGTGATGTCTAACACGTCAGCTCGTTATATAACATTTGTATGTTTTGTTAGTTTTGGTCTAGGAAGCATTGATCCCTCAGCGCCTTGTACCGCATTTGTATTTCTTTTGTGCATTTTCACTTGCTAAATAACCTGCTACATAAGGCAGGAACAATAGGAGGTACTTTTGATTATTTCAAACAATCATACAATGCATAGATTGTGAGATGAGGCATAACTTATGAAGGCATAAGAGTAAACTGATACTGACTTGTCCATTAGCCATTGGATTCGATGGAAGAACGAAAGAAACCAACTAGCACATAACTCGAATTCCTACTTTCAAACAATCTGTTATCATTTCAAATTATGAATTAGATAGAGAATATATCAATATTTATAGACAACAATTGAAAATTGGAAGCAACGCATCACCTTCTAACCATGCAGAGTTGGAATGAATGGAGACCTAACCATCACCCATTGAATATGTGCTGGAGAGTGGTTGCCCAAATGAGCAAAGTGGGAAAGGAGCAGCAGCAAGATTGGGATTTTATAGGCTCGCATGAATATGCGAAGTCACGATTAACCTCTCAATCAATCAATTGGAATGAATATGAATAGGCGGTGAAACTGACTTGCCCGGAACATCGATTAACACTAACGGACGATTAACCTATCAATAAAGCATCCTTACGATTGAACTTCACGGTTGTTCGCCGCGGCAACCCTGCCATCCCAGCGCAGTCGTTGTTGCAATCCGAGACCCACATCGGTTGGCACCCATTTGGGTCATCCATGACGAGGTGCTGCCACGCAAAATTGCAACTAAAATACATCGGGGTCGCGACCGTCTGTTGTTTTTGTTTTAGGGTTGTATATACACTTTTGTGTTGGATGGAATCCTAGTAGAGGCCCAGTAGGCAAGCAGGCCCAATTGAATCTTCGATGCCCCAAAAAACCACTGGAGCAGGGCCTGAGAAGGCTGGCGTAGCATGTACGCGCCATTTAGCTTGTACGACGTGATTTAGGTGGGATTAAGAGCAAATCTAACGGCCGAGGATGCCTAAAAGTGACGATCCAATGGATAGAAATGCTAATGGCCCGAGAGGGCAGGAAAGGTGCTCAGTTATAATGTATCTAAATTACCCAATGATGTATGACCATCCTATGATGTTTGAGTAGATTCATTTTGTCCTATGGGTTGATTGATGATCATGATTGGTTCGAGTTTTATGCTTTATTTTGGTGTTGTCCTATGGTGCCCTCCATGTCACGAAAACGTGTGGGATTACTGTTGTAGGGTGTTGACGTGCGTTCATAATTCGCTTATAGTGGGTTGCGTGAGTGGCGGAAACACAAACCCGAGTAAGGGGGTTGTCGCGTATGGGAGTAAAGAGCTTAATGCTATGGCTGGGTTTTACCTTAACGACCTTTAGTAGTTGCGGATGCTTGCTAAAGTTCCAATCATAAGTGCATATGATCCAAGTACGGAAAGTATGTTAGCTCATGCCACTCCCTCATATAAAATTGCAATAATGATTACCGGTCTAGTTATCAATTGCCTAGGGACAAATCATTCTCTTGTGTTACAAAAGCTCTCTACTAAACAACTAACTTTTATTATCTTGCAAATTATCATAGTTTTATTCCCGCTAAATACTTCTAGTTTTATTCTTGCAAACTTATTCTATTACACCTACAAAGTAGTTTCATACTTGTTCTAGGTAAAGCAAAGGTTAAGTGTGCATGGAGTTGTATCGGTGGTCGACAAAACTTGAAGGAATATTGTTCTACCTTTAGCTCCTCATTGGGTTCGACAATCTTACTTATCAAGAAAGGCTACAATTGATCCCCTATACTTGTGGGTTCTCAATCACACACATTTTATTATCACCAACCGTCTGAGATGCAGTACAAAATATCTTCGAGCACCGTCATGTATGGATTACACGAGAAGGTTCATTGACTACAGCCCACAGTCGGCGCGTCAAGCATAGTAGCTTCCCAAATACCATTTCACTGTTCAATAATCATTGGTCAAAGATGGGGACGTGGACCCGCGTCATGAGGGCAACTTTGATGATCCACCCTGGCAAGAGCGCGGTCGCAACCGGCATGAGCATGCTCACCACCTACATGAGCGCGGCCGCAACATGCGACCAGGCGGCTGCGACAGATGAAATGGCCGCTACAGCAGCTCAGATGGTGGCAGCAACATCTGCGATGGGTGATGATTGTAGTTTTGCGTATTGTTAGTGCAATTTATTACATTAGTAGAATTTATTATAACATCATTGCAGTCATGCTTTTCATTCAAGGAGATATCATGAATCACTTTATAAATTTCTTCTTTTAACACTGCATCACAATTTCCAGATTCACGATTTTCAAGAAAAACTTCACAAAGATAATCAAAAGCACTCAACTCACTAGCAATTGGTTCAACATAATTACATCTTTTGAAAAGATTAGCAAGTGGATGAGGATCCATATGTCTTTACTTTTCCTATCTATTTTTTTTGTTTTTGAGTGTTGGCATGAAGGCAATAAAAGCAAACAAGCAAGCAAAAAGGCAAACGGAAAATATTTTTATATTTTTGTAAAAGGGTTTTAGAAGTGAGGGAGATGAAAACGGGAGGCGAAGGAAAATAAAATAAATGCAAGGAGATAAAAGTTTATGCGTAGGTACTTGATACATGTTGATGACGTCTCCCCGACAACGGCACCAGAAATCCTTCCAGCTACTTGTGAGTTGCATTCCTTTTTTCCCCGAAGAGGAGTGGATGATGCAGTACAGTAGAGATAAGTATTTTCCTTAGTTATGAAACCAAGGTTATCAATCCAGTATGAGAATCATGCAACACCTCGTAACAGGACCTGCACACAAAATAACAAATCTTTGCAACCAACGCGAACAATGGGTTGTCAATCCCTTGGCGGTTAATTGGAAGATTAAATTTTATAGTGATAGATAGATAGATCGAACAAAACACAAAATAAAATAGAATAAAGTAAAATTGCAGCAAGGTATTTTTAGGATTTTTAATATATGATATAAGTAGACCCCCGGGCCATAGTTTTCACTAGAGGCTTCTCTCTTGAAAATAGCATACGTTGGGTAAACAAATTACTGTTGGGCAATTGATAGAAAAGCAAATAATCATGATGATATCCAAGGCAATAATCATGTATATAGGCATCATGTCCGAGACAAGTAGACTGTAACGATCCTGCATCTACTACTATTACTCCACACATCGACCCCTATCCAACATGCATCTAGAGTATTAAGTTCATAAAGAATGGAGTAACGCCTTAAGCAAGATAACATGATGTAGACAAAGTAAACTCACATATGAATAAACCCCATCTTTTTACCCTTAATAGCAATTATACATATGTGTCATGTCCCTTTCTGTCACTGGGATTGAGTACCGCAAGATTGAACCCATTACAAAGCACATCTCCCATTGCAAGATAATTCAATCTAGTTGGCCAAACCAAATCAATAAATTGGAGAGAAATACGAAGTTATAACAATCATGCACAAAAGAGTTCAGAGAAAACTCAAATAATATTCATGGATAATCTGATCATAAACTCACAATTCATCGGATCCCAACAAACACACCGCAAAAAGTCATTACATCGGATAGAACTCCAAGAACATCAAGGAGAACATTGTATTGACGATCAAATTGAGAGAAGAAACCATCTAGCTACTAACTATGGACCCGTAGGTCTGTGGTAAACTACTCATGCAACATCGGAAGGGCAGCAAGGTTGATGTAGAGCCCCTCCGTGATCGATCTCCCCTCCGGTAGAGTGCCAAAAAAGGTCCCCAGATGGGATCTCGCGAGAACAGAGGCTTGCGGTGGCGGAAAAATTATTTCGTGGACTTCCCCGTTGGTTTCCTTATTTTTATGAATTTATAGAGGTGGAGTTAGGTTAAACGAAGCCACATGGGGCCCACAAGCCACCAAGGTGCGCCTTACCCCCCGGGCACGCCCTGGTGCCTCGTGGGCCACTGTTCCATCTTCTCGTCCCCTCCCGAAGCTTCCGGGGTCTCTTAGGTTCAGAAAAAAATCACCAAAAAGTTTCATGGCATTTGGACTTTGTTTGGTACTGATATTCTGCAAAACCAAAACCAAGCAAAAAAAAACAGCAACTAGCACTGGGCACTAAGTTAATAGGTTAGTCCCAAAAAAATGATATGTGATTGCTTGTAAATGTATATAAAACATCCAACATTGATACTATAATAGCGTGGAACAATCAAAAATTATAGATACGTTGGAGACGTATCAGCGTCGCCCTAAGCCATGGTGCATGCAATATAGCCTCCCGCGTGGTAGTAGTGGGCGCAAGGCTTCGCCTAAGCACTATGACAATATAACCGAGGTGTTAAACCATGGAGGGGGGCACCGTACACGGCTAAGAGAATAATTGTTATGCCTTGGGGTGCCCCCTGCCCCCGTATATAAAGGAGGGAGGGAGGAGGCCGGTGGCCTAGGAGGGGCGCGCCTATAGGGGGAGTCCAACTAGGATTCCCAATCCTAGTTGGAGTCCCCTTCCCTTTTCCAAGAGGGGAGAGGGGAAAAGAGTAGGAGAGGGAGAAGGAAAGAGGGGGGGGGGGTGGCGCCGCCCCCTCCTAGTCCAATTCAGACCAGCCATGGGGGGGAGGCCACCCTGCGGCCCTCCTCTCCTTTCCACTAAAGCCCATTAAGGCCCACTACTTCAAGGAGCATTTGGCAGCGAAGAAGCAAATCGCGGCCGCACGCGCAGATGAGGTCGTGATGGCTGCCATGCATGCCGACCCCTAGATCTTGAGGAGCACCTCGCCATCGAGGCCATCGTCGCCTCGCGTGCGGCCGCCGCCATGCGGTTGGTTACTTTAAACGACAGTTCATGGTGTTTTCTTGAGGCCACCGTCGGTCCCTTCGCCGAAGACTACGAGGTGTTTTCAACGTGTCCGTGCTTACCTCAACTCCAGAGCTAGCAGGTTGGTGCCCGGAGCGGCTCAAGCGACTCACCATTACGAGGAGGGCACCCACGATATGAAGGCCTCACCCTCTTCCAAGTCCAAGAGCCCATTGACATCGATATCTCCGATGATGTGGAGTAACTTGTCTTTTTAGCTCACTATAAGGATGTATATTCAGCTAGCTACGTCAGCTAAGCATGTTCGGTTTACCTGTTGCATGTGCTACTCCTGCCTTACCTTTACAAATTCTAGTGAATTGTCCTACATATTGTTGCTATGCAATCTGATCCTCTAGTATATATGTTCCATATATTTGTGCAATGTGGTGCTCGGTTAACTGTCTGGTTCATTTGTTGTCATGTTCAGTTAACTGTTTGGTTCAATTCCGCAATGTGATGTTCAATTTCCTGTAGGTGCAATTTTGTATTGTCTTGCATGTGAGAAATAAATTGAATTTGGTTGTACAAAATACATGAGAAACAAATATAATTGTTATATTTCTAAGTTGTTAAGCATGCTTAGTTTGGTTAACTGTCTGATCTTCTATTATATTCTATTGTGTAATGTGGTGCTCAGTTATCTGTTTGGTTCAATTCCGCAATGTGATGTTCAATTGTTGTGGGTACAATTTTGTATTGTTTTGCATGTGAGAAATAAATCGAATTCGGATGTACTAAATACATGAGAAACATATACAATTGTTATATTTCCTAATTCTTAAGCATGCTTGGTTTGGATAAATGATTTTTCCATGTGATCGAATTAAATTGCTGAATCTGGAATGTGTTTATTTTTCATCAACATATTTGACTGATAGTATGCCAACCCTCAGTTAACCCAATCAATAACTACCTTATATGTGTTGCAGCGAAACAACGAGAGACACCGAGGTTTACCATCGAGGTTTGCACATACATGGTCCTTTGTGTAATAGCACATTATTGTGCAATTGCAGTAGCCATTATAATAAGGTTTTTAACAATTTGATCTTGCACATGTAGGTCCTGCTGACTGTCAGAGATTTTGACTCACTGTTCGACCCATTTTGCATATGAAATGAGATGTCCATGAATATCAGTCAAGTCAAGAAACTCAAAAAGATTGTTAGGATAAAGAAACTAGCGACGAAAAAAACAAGATCTTTGTCTACATAATGAAGAAAACATCAGTGAACTACACGATGGTACTAACTATTATACCTTGTTTCTTTACTCCTTTTCGCCATTTCAAAACTTAGTGAAGATATTATGCTTATCTTTGTTTTCAGACATTTTCAAAGCAGTCGTCGACGATTATCTCTCAACCTACCTGTATGGTCAAGAGGCAAGGAAGATGTTCATACAACACCAACGATACAATATTGAAGTCTTCCTCAAGAGGACAAGTGATGGGCGGTCAATCATCCACAAGCACTAGCCTAAAATTGGTTCAATATTCGCTTTCCGCTAGAACAATTTTCCAGATGAGTCATCTGTCTATTTACCGTCTATGATACTAATTTCAAAGGTTTTAGATGTTGCATGTGAAAGTTTGTAACAAATTCATATTAACTCGAAAAAATGCAAATAATATATTAAAATATACAGAAAAAGACCACTTATATGTGCATGTCATTTACGACAAAAGGCAACACTTTTGTCATGAATGCAAATGACATGTACATATAGACGATGTCTTTCTGGACATTTTGATATATTATTTGCATTTTTTCAAGTTAATATAAATTTGTTATGAAAATTTCAATGTGATGACAGACGATCGAAGGTAAAAACATAAGAGAAGGAAGCGTGACACGACCGAGGGTTTTTCAAAAGTAGGGATAAATCAAACGGATGGGATCGGGCATAAAATTATTATATATGTAAAAAACGGTCGGAAGTTTACAATCGAAGATCGTGGAGTAGGTAACCCAAGAAAAAAGACTGAGGCCATGTTTGGTTCATAAGTCATAGGACTTTTTTTAGTCCCAACTTATAAGTCCCAAGTCCCTAAAAAGTCCCTACCTGCTGGGACTTATAAGTCCCTATAAGACCATATTACTACTATAAGTCTCTATAAGTCCCTCCTTGAGAGTCTTATTTCATAAGTCCCAAATGCCCACTTTAAGTCCCTATAAGTCCCTCCTGTTTGGTTTAGATGGGACTTATAGGGACTTTTTTAAGTCCCTAAACCAATAAGTCTCTGGAAACAAACACCCTATGAAGGGTGAGATTAACTAACGAACAATGACACTTGACAAAGCAATTTTGGCACACTTTTGCTTGAGCAGTACTTGACTTTTCCCTCAAATCTGTGCGGGTCAAAAAGACGCTCGCTCGACACGTAAAGCGGGCCCGGTCCGGATAAATCCATAAACTATGCGCGCCCACCCCATTCCACTCCATTTTCCTCCTCCGCTTCGCCTGGAACATTTGCCTCTTCCTCCCTCCCTCCGTACCCCCCTCCCCCTCTCTCTCCCAACGCCCGTCCATCTCTCCGGCGAAACCGATGGCCGCGAGCTCAGGCGACGAGTCCCGGAGGCCCAATCCCCTCCCCTCGGGGCTCGTGTCCAATCTGCAGTCCGTCCTCGCCTCCCGCCGCCCGCCTTCGCCCGAGGACGCCGGCTCCACCGCGGCCGAGGCCGAGGCCCCGACAGCGGAGACGGCGGCCGATGACGCGCCGGCTAAGCCTGTCGTACTTCTGACCTGCGCCGGCGGGATCCAGTCGCCGGGTCTCGCGGCGCTCGTCGACGCCCTCGTCAAGGGCGGCCGATGCGACGTCCACGTGTGCGCCCCTGAATCGTATGTCCCCCAATCCGAACGCCCAACCTCCTGATTTCTCGTTACATTTTTCTCTTGAGATTCATCGTTCTGGCTGGATTTTTTTTGTGAACTACTGTAACTCCCTAATCCATCATTAATCATCATCCCTGTGGTTCTTAGAGCAATTTAATCACAATATTTTCTTTAATCTGAAGGGACAAGCCTGTCTGTGGTCACTCCATTACCATCCGGGAGACTGTGTCTGCGACATCCGTCCATTTTACAGGGGCGAAGGCTTTTGAGATATCAGGTGAGGGTTCTTCGTCCATTTGTGCGCCATTTGTATCATTACCATTTCTCATCTGTTGGGTATTGAGTTTCCTCTATGCCAATTACGATGACTCTTAATGTAGGGACGCCGGTGGATTCTATCTCATTGGCATTATCTGGGAGGCTATTTTCTTGGTCGGCACCTGCTTTGGTATTGTGCTTGTTAACTATGCTTGGGGGAAAAGGGTGGATTTACTATCCTTTGTCATTGAGAGGATGATTCCATTTGGTTTGCAGGTGATCAGTGGTATCAATACTGGGTCAAACTGCGGCTATGAGATGTATGCTCTTGTTTCACAAGTGGCCCATTTATAGTCTGTTTCAGTTTAGTCATGTAATTGATTACAAATCTGTGTAGGTTCCACTCTTCTGCCATTGCTGCTGCAAGAGAGGCTTTAATGTGTGGGGTACCTTCAATTGCAATCTCATTGAATTGGTGGGTATGCGATTAGTCACATTAAAACTGTGTCCCAAATCTACTATATCATTCCTGGTATGGTTTATTCACTCGGTAAACACAAGCTAATAACAAGTGGTGCATATATGCAACTAGGAAGAAGGATGAAACCAAAGACGATGACTTCAAGGATGCAGCTGGGCTGTGTTTGCCACTGATACATGCTGCCTTGGCAGATATTGAGAAGGGAACTTTCCTCAAAGGGTGCCTGCTGAATGTTGGGGTTCCAAGCTCGCCAGCTGCAAATAAGGTTATTTTGTGAACAAAACTTTGTACTCAAACTCCATTTAGAGCCAAAAATAGCATCATAGCTGTAGAAGCACATGAATCCTTTTACTTGTTGTCCACTTTGTCTTTTAGTGAGAAGCATACTGGACCATGCTATTGCTATTGTTTGTGGCCCAGAGCAGTACATATAAGTATATAACTCATTATATCCTCAACTTCAGAGCATCATATACCAATTACGTTTATTAGAGGCTAGTCTAAAGTGTAAATCAACAAGTTTCTGCAATTTATAATGTAGAATGTATGTTGTCAGTGAACTACGTTTTCGAAGTGTCTAGCCATTCGAAGCATGTGATGCACACCTCACTGACAATCCAATGATAGAAAAAATGTATTACTCAGAAGTTGCCCTGTTTTGACACCTGAACCTTATCTTTTTAGATAAAAACCTATGTCGTGTCTCCAGTGGTTAACTCTCTTCTGCTGATGACTTATCTATCATAGTACTGCGATGTGTATCTGTTTGTCTCTTGATCTGGTATTTTGCTTTGGACCTCACCGGGAGTAGCATGGTAATAACTCATAAGTTAGCTTTACTTTGGCTCCATCCTATAATATTAATGATATATTTTTTTGACAAAAGGGAGACCTGATTTCTATTTAAGAATTAATGACAATGCTGCAATTAGATGTACAACAAATCAACCTTACTAAATTGGAGGAACAATGGTATTTGTTTATATGTTGATAATGGGGAAGTAAGGTCATTTTGGAATCTTCTGTTAAAATTTGTATTATTTTTCACAACTGTGACAGGCAAAAATCTTCAGCACATTGGTAATTTTGGTTCCTTTTTAACACATAATTAACTCTCTCTCTCTCTCTCTCTCTCTCTCTCTCTCTCTCTCTCCCTCCTGCTCCTGATGCCAGGGTTTCAAGTTGACCAAGCAAAGCATATACAGTCCTGCTCAAAGCTGGCAAGCTGTGTCGACAAGTAGGCCTCAACCTGCTGCTCACTTCATGGGCATGCATCAAAGCCTCGGTATTCAGCTCGCACAGCTTGGGAAGGATGCTTCTGCAGCAGTATGAAGCAAATCTTTTACTACAACGAAGTTTATCATGTCATCATTAGTGCAATATAAAATTGGTTTATCCTTTTATCTTCAGGGAGCTGCACGCAGAGGTAATACTCAGCGGAAGACAGTTGAGGTCGAGTCTGTTGCAGCTGCAGGGAAGCAACAAGCTCGAGAAGTAGTGAAGAAATCTTTCCGTGCTGAGGTAAATGTATTTTCGAGAGCTCTTCTATAGCATAATCAAAACACATAGCTCCACTCCTTTGGCCAGG
This sequence comes from Triticum timopheevii, assembly GCA_963921465.1. Classification (NCBI taxonomy): domain Eukaryota; kingdom Viridiplantae; phylum Streptophyta; class Magnoliopsida; order Poales; family Poaceae; genus Triticum; species Triticum timopheevii. Next base: position 392,364,589 of record OY997266.1, on the reverse strand, counting down.
CACAAAACAAAAATGAACTTTTAAGCAACCAAACTAGGTACTTATGGTCATATGGAGATTGTAAATAGCCTAAGGTGATTCTAGTATTTATCTTTTGTAGAAGTGAAAGTGTACTACTGACTTCTGAGGGCCTCTTTGCACAGGATTTGTAAAACGCAAGGATAGGAAAAATACAGGAATAATGTTATAACATAGTGAATTATATGGTTGTTTGGTTGTGCACAGGAAAAAGATAAAATTTCGTAAGGATGAGGTTAGAGTGGATGGATATTTTTCTATGAAATCTAGTACAAATGAACCTAAGGAATAAGGGAAATTTTCCTAAGGATGAGAATCCTCCAAAATTCATCTAGAATACCTTTGAATCAAGCATGTTTGTAAGCACATTTAAACACACTCAAAGCTTTCTGCGCATCCTTTTCTTACCTGGCTTCATAAAAAAAATGCAGTTCCTCGAGAAGCTGCACAAAGATTTGGATGACGATATCGATGTGAGAGCCTTGGAAAATGGATTTGTGAGCTCTCTCTCTCTCTCTCTCTCTCTCTCTCTCTCTCTCTCTCTCTGAGTGTTTGTGTGTGTGTGTGTGTGTGTGTGTGTGTGTTGTGCTGTGTTCTTCAGGTGCCTAATCGTTTCCCCCTTCTACAACCTACAGATATCTGTCACTCCTCTGAATGTGCACGGCCATGTCGAGCCTGAACTCGAAGCTCCAGCGTCAGACTGGCTGTCAGCAGCTGTGGCTGTATCCGAAGAAAAGGAAGCTCCAGCGACCTAACAAACACGCAGAAATGTACACTGTAGGTGCTTTAGTCCTTGCCTTGGTGTCCATCTCCTCTCCCCTTGCTTTATTGGCTTGATTCTTGTCTGTCTTTTGCATTCCATGCTTGTTCAGTGCAGTCTTTATTTTTGTTGGTCTTCTCCGACGATTGCCGATTTTCTTCGTCATGTAAAATGATTTGATGCTGGAGCCCCTACAGTTTCGAAGTGATCATGTAGGCGACTGCATCTACTAGACAAATACTGCCACTCCCCACTATTTTTTCAGTGTGGTTTGTTCCAGAAAGGTGTTGTGTCACCGGATGGGTGTGATTGATTTTTGATTTGTACCTTCTGGACCATGTCGTACGAAAATATTTTGACCACATGTAACCTGAAATGCAGTTTCAACAATTTAGTTTGTTGGTCTCTCTTGACATGCTGTGAGCAGTGGCGGAATTAACTTGCTTTTTTACGAGAGTTCTTCGGGTCATTCTCTTGTGCTAGTGTTAAGAGCAAGTCTAGTAGAGCCCTCAAACCCTCAAACCCCTAAAAATAACTGTTTTTTTATAGTTTTCGCCGAAAAAAAGTCGTAGACTAGAACCTCTAAACCCGTAAAAAAAATTTAAAGGTCCAACCCTCAAACTGTTTCCCAACCTGTAGAAGTGAGGGTTGGGAGAAAAAACTCCCCCAACCCACACTCCTCTTTCCTCTTGCGCGGGAGGGAAATTTCCTCCCCGGCTCCTCCTGCCGCCTCGCCCCGCGCCGGCCATGGAGGCCTCCGCCGCCGCGCCCGCCCCGCCCGACTCGGGCCCCGCACCCGCACCTGCCCGGCACCCGACCGTGGCCGACGTGGTGGCGGCGACCCACGTCGGGGCCAAGCGGCGGCGGGCGGGCCTCGCACCGCCTCCTCCCGCCTCCTCGGCTCTCGCCCCGGCCCCCGTCCCCTCCTCGGCGCCCGCCCCCAAGAAGAGCCGGCCGGAGGCGCCTCCTGTGGGCTGCGAGGGGCTTCCTCCAAGGTCGCCGGCTCGTCCCTGGCCGTGACGGAGCCGCGGAAGAAGCCCGCGGCCCCGCCCGCCGCCGTCGCCGAACCTCCTCCCGCCGCGCACGAGGTGTGGCAACCCCATCCTCGTTCATGGACCTCCTCCAAGACGCGGAGGTGGACCTTGGGGCTCCGCCTCTAGAACCCTTTAGGGTTGGTGACGACTTGGAGGAAGGTGAGGAGGATGAAGGGGATGACGAGGAGGAGGTGGCCGAGATAGGGGAGGAGGCATTCACCGCCGCTTTCCGCCCACACGCGCGGTCGACAAACTACACCGAGGCGGAAGATATCCTCTTGGTTCGTGCTTGGGTAGCTGTGGGGATGGATGCAAGCACCGACACCGATCAAACCGATAAACGGTATTGGCAAAGGATCGAGGACAACTATTGTAGGATCAAGCCGAAGAATAGTGGGTTCATCTCTCGCACTTACCGGTCGCTTCAAGGCCGGTGGGAGTTGATGAAGCCCGCTTGTGCTCGTTGGAGTGCGGCCATGGACCAAGTGAGGGATGCACCACCTAGTGGAACCGTGGAGAGTGACTATGCGAGTACATATCTCTTCACTATTTTGATTATGTGTGTGTACTATGCTATTGGTGGGTTCTTATGTGATTATGTGTGGTTGATAGGAGACAATTGTCGGCATGAGGTACAAGGAGATGGCCGCTTCCAAGGGCAAGCCATTCCCATTTAAGCATGCTTGGGCTATTCTTCAAACCTTTGACAAGTGAAAGTTGAGGGATCAAGAGACCGCACCCAAGAAGTCGGCAATGCTTAGGATGGATGATAGTGAAGATGAGGAGGAGAGAAACTTGGGCAAGCCCGAGGGAACCAAGAAGGGCAAGCTAAGGGTGAAGATGGAAGGAGAGGCGTCAAGCCTAAGGGAGAAGATGGAGCACATGATGAAGGCAAGAGAGGAATTGACAACGAAGACATTGGAGACGAAGCTTCTTATCACCGAGAAGAAGAAAGAGGTCAAGCTTTCACAAGTTGAAGCAAAGCGTGAAGAAGCAAAGCGCAAGGCCGACTTGGAGGAGAGGATGATCAAGCTCAAAGAGGCAAAGGTATGGAAAGAACTCATGGTGGAAGAGAAGGAGCACATGATGATGTCCAAGAAGGACATGGATGAAGACCAATTGCAATGGTGGAAGGACTACAAGGAGGACATCGCGGAGAGGAAGATGATGTTCCGTGGTGCGTCCTATACTTTTCGAGGTGACACTCTGATGAGTAGTTGTGGTGATGGCGGTGTGGACGACTCCACCGGCGCCTATGGAGATGCTTGATGGAGCCCGCATGTGGTCTAGGAGATGGCGCCGAGGTGCAACTTTTTGGTGATGGTGCCGATGAGAGGGGGAAGATGATGATTTTGTGATGTAAACTATTAAACCATGCATCAATGATTGTCATTTGGTAGTTTGTTTGGAGGTTGATTGTGTTCTTGTAGTCATAAATTGTGAGATGTCAAATGATAGATTTAAAGGTTGGGGTTGAGGCAAAGACTAGAACTCTCAAACCCAACCCTTAAAGCAGTTTAAAGGTTGGGTTTGAGGGTTCTAGTCTTTGCCCCTGTTTTTCAACCCTTAAAAGTGCCAAAAACTGGCACTTCTCAATCCTTAAAACTGCTTTAAGGGTTTGAGGGTTCTACTAGACATGCTCTAAGGGCATGAGCAATGGAGGCATCAGCTTGATGCTGCCCTATGTCTTAATTTGGACCTAAAATATTGAAACTACCATTTACATTTTTACTCACCCAACCGAGGCAACCATAGGTAGACCCCACTGCAGTTATCCCCATCTTAGTTCTTTTCTCCTGTCTACTTCTCTACTTCCTTCGTTCTCTCTCCTTCTTTTCTCTTACTTTTTGCACCAAGCAGCTACCTCCTCTGCAAGAGACCGCCTCTTGTGCAGAGCACCATCCGAACCTGGTTTGGCCCACTCCAAACCGAGCTGGACCTGCGGGGCAGCACCATGGGGCAGCCCGTTGGCCATGCCCTAAGGCATCTCCAAGGTGGACGCCTAAACGGACGCCCCCAAATGTCCGTGGACATGTTAAGGCCACCCCTCAAAATTTTTTTAGTTTAAACATTTCAAATTCCCCAATTTGATGAAATTTAGACTAGTTTGATATATTACATTTAAAATTCTAGTTCGATATACATTACAGTACATCCAAACTATTCAAAATTAATCTAAGCTAAACTAAGACTTAATTAGACCAACCTGGGCGCCGTGGTTTTGCGGTGGCACCTGGGCCAACGCATCTAGGAGGGACGCGCAGAGCCCGGCCATGAGCTGCTCCTTGCTCATCCTCCGTGGTCTGAGGCCATCGGAGCGGCTTCTTGTCCGACGACTTGCCGCCTCTTCCCGGTGGTCCTCGGAGGCGGGGCGCCTCCTTGACGGCTGAGGGGGCGACCAAGTAAAGTGATAATGTACTACATATATTCACCAAGTCATTTCCTATGGTCACACTGCGAGATCAGTCCAAGAAATTGGAACGAGAAGACTTACCCAACTCCAACGCAGAAACTCAAGCGGACGCAGGTTTTGTTTGCTTTTGTCATTCGGGTCGTCAGTTTGGCGGGTGTTCGCCCATGTCCGTGTCAATCTAGGCAGTGCGTCCAACCGGCCGACCCATTTCGTCCATCTCAACCATTTTTCTGCTAAATTTTCTCAATTTGGGCACTGTTTGCATATAAATCAAACAAACAAATAAAAATAAAACGTTGCTTAAACGAATAAGTCGCATAGTTGTTACAATACAATAAATAAAAATCACATGGTTTGCAACTAAATGAATTTAAAATTATAGCAAATACATTGAAAGAAAAGGAGCAGATACATCTATCGGTTTTGTAGAAGTGCATGCTCTAGCCAATGCAACCAAAAGACCGATCTGATGGAAGAGACTATGCAGCACATTATACGTCAACACTCCCCCTCACGCGTGGCTCCCTCAGGCCTAAACGTGGACTGAAAGTGGGCTGCAATTTAATTGCGCCAGCCGGGTCTTGAACTCAAGACCTCTTGGCTCTGATACCATGTAGAAGTGCATGCTCTAGCCAATGCAAACAAAAGACCGATCTGATGGAAGAGACTATGCAGCACATTATACGTCAACAGGTTTCCTATGTGAGTCCACATATGCTCTCGAACAGGTGCATTACATTTATGATAAGAGGAGAAGCCAAACTTTTCAAAGACATCAGTCTTGCATTTGAAGTAATCATCCTACCCCATCGTTCCCTTCCGCATACAGTTGAACACATGTCTCGCCATCCGAAAGCGTCGCCGGAAAAGCTTAGCGGAAAATAGTGTGTCTGTGAGCTCGAAATAATTGTTGTAGATTAGGCAATGGCCACTTCCTCTGTTACGGTTCAATCCCAGAGCATATGGCCCGTGATCGATCCCCTAAACAATGGTTGTTGACTCGAAATGTGCTCATTGACGACCATAGTAGCAACCACAACATCCTGGTCGCCGAACTCATCTTCCGATGATGAACATAGTGTGTTATTGTAAAAAAAAACTCATTCGAGCTATCCACCATTGCTCCTTCGGAGTGATGAATCTGTTCATTGTGGGTGTGGAGGAACCTCGACTGGGCAAACGGCCGAACACCTTGTGGGTGGCAACGGAGGCGGGCGTGGATGAGTGGCGGCGGTGAAGGGCACCGTCCTTAGCCCGTTCAGGCAGCATGCCTGTCGAAGCCGACGACGGCGATGAGGATAAGGTGGCGGGAAGCGGCCACAATGCCGACAAGAGTGGGTGTCGATGGATGCGGTGGCGTTGAAACCATCGGTGGATTCGGCGGCAGGGGGTGTTGGGTCTGGAGGGAGAGGGTGAACAATGGTCGTTGTGCCACAGACATGCGAGCCAGGGGGCAGGGGAGGGCGTCACAGGCGCCCGCGATGTGTCCGTGTGGATGCAAACTCCACCCAAATTTGGGCCTGAAATGAGTCGAGGCGGACAAAAAAATGAACATCCGTCCATTTGCGTCTGCACATTGGACCGTGCTTTTCGTCCGCGCGGATCCAAGCAGACGAAATGTGTCCTTGTGTTGTGGAGTTGGCCTTAGAGAAGTGTAGAATGCAGGAGGGAGAAACTTCACGGCCAAAAGACAAGGTTATACTCTTTTTCCTTTGTTCGAATTTTACTGAAGTTTATCAACGCAAGATTTTTTGACGATGCAATTCGTTCAACACAGTGGTATGCAAGTATCCTTTCTCCATCTTCCCGTAATAGGGTTTTCCAAGTTTTACCAGAGCTTGAACATACTACGAGTAGCAGTCCAAGAGTGAGTGTTTTTTTAGGGAAAGTCCAAGAGTGAGTGTTAGGATTTGAACCCCTTGAGTCTTTTCCCAGTTTCGAAGAAAACGAGAGGTGAACTCCTACTCAATTACACATATCAAGCCACCTATATATTATGGGGCAGTGCTACAAAATTGTACTCCCTCCATTCCCAAATACTTGTCTTTCTAGGCATTTCAAATGGACTCAACATACGGATGTATGTAGACATATTTTAAAGTGTAGATTCACTCATTTTGCGCCGTATGTAGTCACTTGTTGAAATCTCTAGAAAGACAAGTATTTAGGAACGGAGGGAGTACATATCTTCTCCGAAGAACTGAATAATAAAGAGAAGAGCCATATCCTACATCTTATATTTATTTCGCAATTACTTTCTTCGTCTCATAATATAAGAGCGTTTTTGACACTATACTACGGGGCGGAGGGAGTACTTTTCACGCGTGTTCTACCATGGTCTCAACAAGCTCAACCACCCACATGCACTCCCTCCAGAGGAAAGGGGACATTTCCTTTGAATTGCAACCCTCTCGCTTACTACCCTCAACTTGTTCTGCAATCCGCAAAGGACTTGCAGTTGAAGAACCGGTTGTTCTGTTGTGAAGCTCCCCGGGTGCAGTTCACATCGCCATCCACCACTGGGCCGCTCCTCATCCGGTACACCGTTTCTGGCATCGCTTCCATTTCTGAAATATTCACAGTAAATATGAAGTCCGGTCGGCTTGCAGAAAATAAGCCAGTGGTACTTCCTCGTTGCGCAGGTCATCAAAATGAGCCCGCACGTTGACTACTCTGAATCCATCCTAAATCGTTGTAGACCACAGTGTTCACTTGAGCTACCTGTTGATAAGCCTCGCTCCCTGTTGTGTTCAGTTCGACCGACCTTCAGAGGACCTGAACTTGAATACCGCCGAAAAGAACCAGATGCATCCAGGGTATCATAACGCGCCGATGCAGTGAACTGCTCGGTAGACAGCATTGGGCCTGCATCCATATCCAGACTTGCCCTACTTATAATCTCAGCGTCTTGGATGTGCAAATCTTGGCTAAAACTTGTTGACTCATTGAACTCACTGCCTTCTTTGCATACCAACTTTAAGGCTTGAACAACTTCCCCCATAAACGGCCGCTGGTCCACCTCTGGCTGAACACACATGGAAGCAATTGCTGCTACTTTTGCGATGCTGTCTAACGGGATGCTACTTCCAAGTGATGCATCGATGAGTGTTTCCAAACCATTTCTGTTTGTCAGAAAAGGACAGGCCCACGTCACCAAGTTTTCTTGCCCTGGAGGCCTTGACATATCTACAGGTTTCCTGCCCGTAAGAAGCTCGAGGAGGACGACACCGTAGCTGTAGACATCGCTCTTCACTAGAAGATGCCCAGTCATCGCATATTCAGGGGCAACATACCTATCAAGAACCCGCCATAAGTTTAAGATACGTCGAGGATATTATGAAAGAGTTGAGAGATCCAACTTACCCAAAAGTTCCCATAACCCGAGTTGAGATATGCTCGTTCCCCTCACCTATAGCAGTTCTTGCTAGGCCAAAGTCTGAAACCTTGGGGGTGAAGTCATGTTCCAACAAAATGTTACTTGACTTGAAGTCACGGTGTATAACACGAGGACTTGAATCTTCATGCAAATAAGCAAGACCTCGTGCCGCGCCAAGTGCAATTTTAAGCCTGGCATCCCAATCAAGCAGAGCAGTGTCCTTATCTGATCCTGTGTGGAATCATAAAATGATTTGTTTATAAGTTTGCACATCCATATGCAGAGGCCGGGGAGTCCCCCCTTTTCGAAAAAAAAGTTTGCACATCCATGTTATACAAGTTATCTAATTGACAGACTTATCCTGGGCCTAAGCCCCAAGAGAAAGAGGGATGACCAGCTTGTAACCCATCAGAAGTACCAAGAGTTTGAAAAGATGGGTTTTACGACATAGTAGTGTTCATATGTGCGGGTATTTCATGTCTTAGCATATCAGTGTTCATATGTGCACTCTATTATAACAGCTGTATAATACTACAGAAAATACTTCTAAATTTTATTGTCACTAAAGTGCTTCGCTAATCTAATACGTCTCCGTCCAAGAAAGAAATAGGCTAAGTGAAGCGGTAAAACTGAAATTCTCATGAAAACAGTAAAGGAATTCTGATAAACTGAAGGTCTAGTGACAGAAGGAACAAAGTCTTACCGTGCAGGTGAAATTCCAGACTTCCATTTGGAACAAGCTCATATACCAAACATCTCATATGCTCCTCCGAGCATATACCTATCAACTTAACCAAGTTCCTGTGATGCAATCGGCTAAGCATCTCAACCTCAGCCAAGAATTCCCGGGTTCCTTGCTGGTCATCCCTCTTAAGAACTTTGACAGCAACCCGTTCTCCATCCTCAAGAATACCTTCATAAACACGTCCGAAACCACCCTCACCAATTATCCTGGACTCATCAAAACTTTGTGTAGCCCTGTCCATTTCAACCAAACTAAATATTTTTGCTGATCCTTTATATGCCACTATACTTGAGCTGAATGACGGTGATGCCGAGATAGGTCTGCTTTCTAGCCTACTCCCGGCTATTGCAGAATCTGCATTTTCCAATGCAAGCATTGACGAAAAAAGAAAAGAACAGTAAGCAAAACAGCGTTTAAAGTTATTTTTGTAGCTTTAGCCCCTTCAGATTTTGCTCAAAGCTGTTCAAAGTGCTTTGACCAGTAAAGCATGAAATAAAATCTTTCATAAAACAGTTGCTTTCAGGCAATAGTAACATAAAACAAGAATTCACAACTTCTGAAAGCTAAAAACATTATATTTGTATTAAGTGGAATAACAGAAACAAGAATCCTTAGAAAAAATGGCTTTGCTACCTGCAGGCTTTTCTGGTGTAAGTGATGCTTCGGTTAAATGATGATGGCGGTTTCTAAGCTTGAAATAAATCACCAATGCAGCTCCAGCACATAAAATTAAAGCAAAGATACTTGACAGGACAATAATCACAATTATTCCTCTGCTTTTTGTTTCTCTGTGGTTTCCTATATCAGCAGCAAGTGGGTGTAACCTTTGATCATTTCCATTGCTAAGACTGTTGTTCAGATTTCCAGGAGCTGATGGTGGTGAGGAAGGAAGACCTGAATGAGTAAATGAAACAAAGTATTACCATGACCATTTTTCCAGAGAGAAAAAGAATGACAGATGACTAGATAGAGACCTGAATAATAAACAAAGCGACTGGAGGATCAAGTCAAATCAAAGATTAAAAAACTGACATGATAGGCAGGAAAATGTTAACATAAAGGAAATCAGTATTAAGATGAATAACACAAAAGGAGTTATAAAGCTCTCACCTGGGTATTGAACATTTAACACATCATAGTTTCCAAAATCCGTAGGATTTATGATGACCTGTTTGTGCCAAAACCTTTCAAATACTGAAAGTGTTGTTGTATTGTCAAAGCTTGCTCCCAGTGGCACAAGATCAATGAGGACAATTGTCTTCTCAGGGTCTTCAGTTGCAGCATTTGCTCCCATAACATGAACTTGACTTTGCTTCATGAACACTCCAGATGCAATTTCTTGTGCAAGTTCTGAGACCAATGCAAAGAATGTGTACAGTGCTATACCTAATCGAAGCTCAACTTTTATTGGCAACACACAGAGGCATGTTGTTCCTGGAGGACTATTGGTCATAGGATCTTTACAATTTAACGCCGTGCAGTCTAGCAAAAAAAAGGATGAATGAACCACAACTGAGCGATTAGTACTAAAAATGTAGCAGCCCGGTTAAATTGAATATACAGAATATTTGAATTGATAAATTTCAGACGGCAATAAAGTATCTGTGTCATACATGAATTTGGAGGTGGCGGCGGCAAGGAATGACTTGGTGCTGGTGCCAAAGCCCTGGGCTTTCTAAATGCAGGATTGTCAGGTGGTAGAGCAGGTTCTGCATGTACAATTGTAGATAAATATAAGTCAATTATAATTAGGTTGCCATTCATCAACCAGAAAACAACACATTCACTTTGAAGGCCTAGAAGTTACTGCGTTAATCAGATGAAAAAGAGAAAGATCCGTGTCGTCGATTATAGTGGGTCCAGCATTACAGATCAATCAGATATGTCTAGTTATTTATAGTTGTATCACAAATACAATTATATTTTATATAAAGTTTGTAACTAGTCTTTTTTTCTTTTCTTGTAAATATTTGCAACTCTTTTCCCCTATTATATGAATGGCAGAGCACCTGCTTGGTTCCTAAAAGAAGTCATATAGAAAGAAAAAAAAGCATCTTGACACGCAATTGCATGGGAAAATTCCGGCTAGTTCATGTTAAGCCATGTAAAGCTAGATTGCTTCTGGCCCTATTGGATTCAGCATGAATAGAGAAAGAAGACACTTTCAACGTATTTAATGCAGGATCGAAATTGAGGACCTCGTGATTAATATTGCATATAGTCAAATGCCCGTAGTAGAGCTAGGATATACTCTACATGCTCAAATCAAGGATGAGTCTCAACCAATATTGTGGACAAAATATTGAACTTTAAATCATACTCCCTCGGATCCAAAATAAGTGTCGCAGTTTTGAACTATAGTTCAACCTTAGTTCAAAACTGCGACACTTAATATGGATCGGAGGGAGTAATATTTAGTCTGCAAATTGTTAAGCTTCATGCACTAACCAACGCAACCAAAAGTCCAAACTAATGGAAAGGGCTAGTGCAATCCATATACTGTAACACCCCCTCTCACCTGTGACGGGGAAGACAAGTCAACACGTGCAGCCGGAAGAGAGCGACGGCGCGAAACTCACGTATGACTCAAGAGGCCTCTACGTGGACACAAAGGGGGGTTGCCAGCAATTTTTTATAAATTCCGAAAGCCGGGACTTGAACTCAAGACCTTAGGCCCTGATACCATGTTAAGCTTCATGCACTAACCAGCGCAACCAAAAGTCCGAACTTATGGAAAGGACTGGTCAATCCACATTTACACTTAGAGGCCAACACGCACATAGAAATCTCACAGGTATGGCTCAAGAGGCCTATACATGGACACAGAGGGGGCAAAAAACTCTTGAGCCATACCTGTGAGATTTCTATGTGCGTGTTGGCCTCCTCGAGTCACACGTGAGAGGGGTTGTTGAAGTGTATATGTGGATTGAGTAGCCCTTTCCATAAGTTCGGACTTTTGGTTGCGTTGGTTAGTGCATGAAGCTTAACATGGTATCAGAGCCTAAGGATGGAAAGGGCTAGTGCAATCCACATAACACAAATATGGTCGCTTGACAATTCTGGCATTACTGATGAAACTTATGTGTACTTATCAATGCATTAGCATGTCTCAGTTCACAAGGATGTCAGTCAGCATGCACGGTTGAACCCAACCGAACTCAATATATAGTGCCTTCAGGAAGGTGTGGTTGTAGGGTGGAGACAAACCCCGGGCAAGCCAGACCGCGGCCCGGGGCATGACAATCTCGTGTAGGCTTCCTATAGCATTCTATATCACTCAGTAGCATCCTGTAGCTACATTGTTTGAACCTGTGTTCATTCCATTCTGAGGAGCTAGAAGGGATGACATAATGTAAAGAATAAGAGCAAATTGCAATACATACGTATATTTACCCATTTGGCCTTTACTCTGTTGTCTATATATGAGGTGAAGTTGGACAATTGTGAATTACCACTTCTTTTCCTACAATTATCACAACTAACCTGGAGAATATGAAGGTGAATGATATTGATGAGGGTGATGCGGAGCATACGCTGGATTTCCATCTTTTCCATTTGATGGAGGCAAGACTAGCGGTGCTGGAGCAGGACTATGATCTAAACCTGAATGTCCATGGCTTGTTGCAGAAGCATTACCAGTTCTATGTGGAGCAGGGCTTATGACAGGAAAGGAACCTGCACCAAACATCACTAACTGAGATGAATGTACTTATTTCTAGTTATCTTTTTGCTAGTGGGATTGTGGGTACCTTTGTGGTGTTTATGATTTGCAGGTGGTACATGGCTGGAAGGTTCCTTTGGCGGTGCAGCAACTGGAATGCCATGTCCTCTCCTATGGATGCTGGGGGAAATTTGAGGAGAAACGACAGGTCCTGCACAATATAACTTCATAAATTCACTATCGGCAATAAGTTCATTATTGTTGAGGCCTAGTAGGTATGGTTGGTGCCTTGGTGGGATACCTTCTACAGATGTCCTATTGACAGGCAAGGAACGGTGATGCCTTCCCTTTGACGGTGCCACAACTGGAGCCCCACTGATCCCATGTGTATTATTTACAGGTATGGAATGGTGATGTCTTCCTTTTAAAGGTGATGCAACTGGAACGCGATTGGCCTTCCCATGGTTGGCAGGATGGATTGTTGTTCTTGGAGAAGCAACTGGTCCTGCACAATGATGTATAAGAACAAAAAATGTTATCTCCGCTCCTTAGCACACCTAGTCCCGTGAGCGGCACAAGTGATTGATGATGGAGAAACAGCAGATATTGCCCATCGTATATTTGGACTGCATAAATGTAGAAGATAAATCTACAGAATGACATGATTGGGTTCAGTACCATTTGAATGAGGACGTTGCCTCTGTTGTGGGGGGGTTTGAATGGCCCGGTGTATCAAAGGTGGAGCGGCAGGAGTTAAATGACTAGTCTCCCTTGTGCCTATTCCGAAGCAAATACCTCCTTTAGAAATGCTATAAAAAAAATCTGCACTGAATTATGTAGACTGAACCTTTTGGTGGTGAGCGGCCGTGAATTGGCAAATTATTTGGAGGTCTAGCAAATGATATGTCATCCTTGTCCTGACTGGATCCAGGAGCGATGGGCGCCGGTGGTACTACTGATACATACAGCAAAGGTTATATACACGAAAATCTGGGTGAGAAAAAACTGAAAACTTTGAGACGTATGGACCAGCTAGATGACTAGACATCAATAAAAACTATACCTTCCTGTGGTGGCTTTTTTTTGCTGGGTAGTTCTCCTGGAGGTGAAGCAACTGGTACTCTAAGTGTGTCCTGGCCTGTTGGAGGAGTATGGAATGAAGAAGGAGCTGCTTGCCATACGAATGACAGGTCGCAACAGATTCTGGGTTAGGTAAATACGAGAACTTGACACCATTTTAGTAAGCTAATAGTAATAACATAGTAGTATACATTATCAAAAACAAATAACATGATGTAACATCAGATCAAACAATCTTACAATTGCCATATATACGGGGTAAAGGAGCTGGCTGTGTTGATTGACTGCCAGTGGAAGGTGAAGATGGAGGCGGTTGAGATGCTGGTCAAGATAAAATTATATGAAATTTGAGAAACAAATAATTGATCAACTGGTAATGACATTGAGGACGTAAAGCAGATCCGGATAGTTCTTACACCAGGGTGGCTGTGGTAGAAAAGGCGCGGCAGCCGGAGTGTTCACAGCAGTTTTAGCATGAGACACATGTGGTTCAACTGGAAGAGATGGCGAAGCAGCAGGCATTTGTTCTTGAAGATGATGATTGCCTCTTTGAGCAGCTGGAGAAACCATTAGTGAAGGAGGGGCAGGTTGGCCTGTGAATAAAGCAATAATGTTTTCATCATTTGAAACTGGATTTTACAGTTACCCAGGTACAGGTAGAGTTCAGCATCATGGTGAACAGCGATTCACCTGGACTCTGTATAGATGGAGATATTTCTGGTGACTGATAAAAATGATCAGGTGAAACACTAGGTTGCATTGTAGGCAGCACTGCCTGCTTGGATGCTGACACAGCTTCATCTGAGGAAGCCAAAGAATGTAAACCATTTCCATTAAAAAAATCGTGAGTGTTTAAAAAAAATCTTGACATGGGATTGAAGGAAAACATATAATAAGTCGGAGTTACAAAAGGTACCTTCATGTTTGATTGTTGGGCTCGGTGCGTAATGATCATACTGTTTGTTAACATCTGTACTAGTTGGTGTTGATAATTTTACAGTTAGCCCTAGAAAATAATTGTTAATTGATTTAAACTACAATCACACAGCAGATATATAACAACAAAATTTTGAAATCATTGGCCCATAGGCATGTTTAGTTACACACCTAAGCTTTGCAATGTTGGAACTTGTAGTTGTGATGGGTGAAGTATATTATCCAAGTTGATTTGTGGATGGCCACTTGTTATGGATAGAAGAACTTTACGACCAAAGGCAGGTGCATGAGATTGCTGATGACCTTCAGAAACAAAGTAAATATGGCATTCAATTATTTACTGCCATAACTCCAGTCGTCATTACAGAACAAAAGGAACGTGGTTACGTTTGTAAGTGAAACGAAATCTTAAGCAGTAAGTACATCTGAATCAATCTTACCAGTGTGTAGTATATACTCCCTCGGTTCATATAAGTTTTTGTAGAGATTCGACTAGATGGACTACATACGGAGCAAAATGAATGAATCTAAACTTAAAATGCATCTATATACATCCGTATGCGGTTTATAGTGGAATCTCTACAAAGACTTACATTTAGGAACGGAAGGAGTAGTTGATAAACAGTGAAAACAAAGTTCTAACAGAGAATATAGTTAGTCAAGTAATTAAGCACGCGTATAATCATCATTTATTTGGCCAGGATTACATACATGTATCTGGCCAGTGCGTTGCTGATACAGAATCACAATAAAGTGCTGATAAAATATAATCCAAAAAGTAATTAGGCATGCTGGTGACCATTAATCCATCATATATCTGGTAGTGCTCGACACTAATCTAGGTACTGATTAGAAGTTAAAAGTGAACGATCTCGCTTTGTATATGTAAACAAATCTTGTGCCTCTCGTATATTACTCTGCTTAAGATTTGGGGCAGCTGAAGATCACAAGCAACGCTCTCTAACCATTAATCTGCCATCCAATCCCAGCAATCAAAGTCCCCGATAACGGTAGCTGGAGTTGCCAAGCGGAGTCTACACAACCAGTTTGACTGACCATAATAAACTAACGCCAAGGCTCGGGGTTTGGCAGCTAAACCCACGAAAATTCTCACGAGTAAGGCGGCATTCAGACACGCATGATCCTGGTCGGACTGAAACGACAGCAGGAAACCGCGAAACCACCAAAGTTGCCGAGAGAAGCACGCCGGTAACCCCACATACCTCCACCTCCAAGGATGACGACAGCGGAGACGACCGATGCGACGGCGAGGGCGGCGCAGACGCCCCACCCGTTCCCTCCTTGGCGCCGCCCCATCTCCCGGAGCCGCGGCGGCAGAACCCGAACCGACGCCGCCGTCAAGTACCGACCGCCCACGAAACCGCCATACCGGCAAAAAGGCCTGTCGGCGGGAGCGGCCGCAGAGGCGGGAGCGGGTGAGCAGGCGGGGGCAGGTGCCGGTGCGCGAGGAGGGAGAAGATTCGCTGGCGGTAAACAATTGGGGAAGCGAAGGCGGGCATAAAACCCAACAGCAACAGGGGTCAGGAGGGACAAGTTGCACTAGCGGCGGCGGCGGTAGCGGCGGCGGCAGGGCATTTCCGGCGATCGCGCGAGTGTTTTTCTACGGGTTGGTTTTCTTTCGCGGCAGCAAGCAGGGGGCAGGGGCGGGCGGGCGGGCGGGCGTTTGTATGAGCAGCGCGTGATGCTGTTTGGTAGCCATCCTCGCCATAAAGTTAGGCGGAGTCTGGTCCGGGACACGCACACAGGGTGGTGGACGCGTGGGTCCTTTCTTCTTTCTTTTGCCCCTTTTTCTGGAGACACCATCGAGATTGACCCGGGACGACTAGCATACTAGCGATGTACCAATACAATCATCATGGTTTAAAGCACCTTAAACATAATAAAAATTACATCAAAATCTCTGGATCACCAATCGTCGAGACGTGTTGATGTTGTCTCTCACATACCATAGCCGGTTTAACATTGTCGATGACAGTCGGAAAATCTTCGTGCACATGCCCCTAAAGACCAGCACCCTGGAGTCGCAGTCGTCGCTGTTGAACCCATAAATACATCTGAAGCAACTGTCATCGAATCTCGGCTGTCGTGCTCCCACGACGAGAAATGCTAAACTCACCGCTCCAAACAGACGGCATGAATCTATGGCGGTGGTCCGTCGACTACATCCAAATGAAGGAACTCGATGACGATCGAAATTTGAAAGACAAGCTTGAAGAAGAAGCGTCGCCATACTCCCGAGCGTTGCACATGTAAGGACTAAACAAAGCATAACCTAACCGACTAGCCAAATCGGAGGCCCCGGGATATTTCTCCCCACCACCAGCCGTCGGAGCGGCAGGCAAAGGGGAGACGGATCCACAAACTCGCCGGCAAAGTTTGGATGAGAGTTTGCCCCATCGTCGAGAGAAACAGGACAAAGCGCTAGGAGAAAATGTCTCTTAGCTATTGTCATTTTTATTTTATACAAGCACAGCCTCACCCTCACGTCAAAAAGAAAGAGAAAAAACAAGCACACGAATGCACATCAAAGCGGCCAACAAGCCGGAATCATGATTCGGAGCGGTCCATTAACCGATCGGGGCTGGCAGGTGGCAACGCTCGTTTACAAAGTCGCTGTGCGCGGTTTGACGTCACACTACATCCTCGCCGAGATCACCTTCCCCATTAATCATGATAATGATGCTGGAGACAAAGCACGCTTGGACAGGCAAGATAAGGCTTCCCTCCCGTATGCCGTGCGGTCCAATGCGTGGAGCATTTCTCAAAAGCAGAACGGCTGCACAACGGATTCGGTGACCCCACGGCGCAGGATTGTCCATCTATCTACGTACGCTCCACTCGTGATCAAAAGGCCAAACGAGAGAACGGAAAGCGGAGCGCCTTGCGTGTTGGGTTGTGGTGGATGCCTTGTGTGCCATGGCAACCGCCCACGTAGGCATTTTGCATCTTCATTTCTCCCCGTGCGTGAAGGATTGGGCTAAAGGGGTGTTTGGTTCAGGGACTTTTTAGTCCGAGAGACTAGAAAAAGTCCTTAGGAACACATGGACTAGAAAAAGACTCTACTAGGGAGTCTTTTTTGATTAGTCCCTGGGACTAAAAAAAATCCTAGGACTTCTAAACCAAACACCCCCTAAATACTCTACTACGTAGGCAATAAGTGTGTTGAAACTTGAAAGTAATGTGTTCAGACTTCGACCATGGTGTGAACTTTTCACATTTCTTTTCCAATGGCTACCCGGTCGTGCTATTCTTTTTCTGAATGGAGTGGATCAGGAGTGACAGGAGTTAAATGAACTGAAAATATGGCCAGGTAGTTGGCGACTGAACTGAAGGGCGTCGATTGATGGATGAGCTTTTGCATCCAAATCAGTGACCTCTACTGTTCCGTGCCTTATGTACTCCAGCCAAGCAGTCCTGTGGACTCATCAGCCGTACAATCACCAGCTAAGCAATCCTGCTAGGCAGGTACCTGGGCGACTCGACATCACCAGCTAAGCAGCCCCGTCTCTCTCTCTCTCTCTCTCTCTCTCTCTCTCTCTTCGTTCAGAGTGTCACGGGGACACAGAGTCCAAGCACATGCCACTGGGACACAGCTCCAAACAACAGCATCAAACATAATCAAACTCTGTAGTACTTACCACGCAGCACATGGCGTGGTCTCTAGTCACTACCCGTCCGTCAGTCAGCTACTTCATGCACCGCTGCACGAGTGTCCGTTCGATCGACCGTGTACAGCACTCGCCAAGATAACGTGGTAGACGAGCCGATCGGCTATCCGGGGACGAAAGTAGGAGTACGAGACGACCGAACTAGTAGTTGGAGCCTGGTCGAACAGGTAGTGCGGGGGTGGCCGCCGCCGGTGGAATCCGTGCCGATTTCCACCGAGCGCGCGTCCAAGTCCAAGGGCGCCGACAGCGACCCGCCCCCGGCTCTGCGTCGCGTTCCATCTTGACCTGCACGAGAAATGGCCGCAAAGGACACCACGCCGTGCATTTTGCAGCACTTGTGGTGGAGCACGAGTGGACAGCGTATGCTACGGCCCCCGGTGGCTCGCGAAAGTTGGGAGCCGTTTGACGCGTGACGATCGGCGCGGGCGGCGGTGAGATTGGCGGAGATGGACGAGGAGTCAAATCGCGGTTTAGGTCGGAATTCTGTTCTCTTCCGGGCCATATCCAGTGATTTGATATTCTTTTTCGTCCCGAATCACCGATTCTCGCAGCAAGTGGTGCAGAGTTAGAGGTCGTCGTGGTCTCTCCTCTCCAGGAGCTCCACCACCAAGTGGTTAGTAAAGAGAGACGTCGCACTAACACTAGTCACTTATGGATTTTGACCGGTTGTTAAGCAACGGGTGTTGATCAGCAAGTCCCGTATGGCAACCGGCTTAGCTGCGCGGCCATGCATTGCTAACCTACTACTAGTACTAGTAGCATTTTTGCTGTTGATGGAAGATTGCGCGGAGGACCGGGAACCTGAAAGCGCTCGGGCAGGAACGGGAAGTGGGACATGGTCGCTGCCGGCGCGGCGACGGGGACGTGACGCTGCGACCCACCCAGCCCAGCCGTCGGGTTATTGGCCGTCATTCGCCGACCGGGCTCGTATTAATCACCTGCCTGCCCGCGGAGGCAGATGCACGTCGGCCTCGGCCGTCTCCGTCCATCCGAGGCAGCACGGATCCGAGGAACGGCGGACAACTGTACTCTACTGCAAGGAATCGCGATCACCCATGCTCCAATACGCTGCGACGCTACCCTTTCGCCGGCGAATGGTGGTCGAGGCCTGCCCGACATGCCTGGACTTGGCCATGTGGTGGGACGCCTCTCGCGTTGGCTCATCAGTCTCTTGCTCGCACAACACGGACCCGGTGCAACAGGTTGAGATTTTTTTTATTTTTTTGAAACAAGGCAAGAGATTTGCCATTTTCATTGATTAAAGGAGAAGGTTTAAGACAAATGATCGCAAAGCGGGAGACAAATATCTACTCTCACGGCATTACAATACTCAAGTTGGTGGCACCGGCAATAGCCCAAAGATGGGCCTCCTCTTTTATCTTCGCGATGAGCATCATCGTCGTAGCGGCGGTGTTACGGAAAACCCTTCCATTACGCTCTTTCCAAATCTCCCAAGACATGAGCATGAACAAGGAGGCGATAGCCTTTCTCTGATCTCCACGCTCAACCACATTTTTAATCCACCATTCTCGAACCGAAACCTCATTTCGCCAACTCCTCACCACATCACCATGTATACCAAGCCATGTTGCAACCTCGATCCATACACGCTGGGAGAACCTGCATTGGAAGAGAAGGTGTGTTGCGGTTTCCTGGACTTGCTTGCAAAGCGGGCAGTGGTTGCACTTTGGCCATCCACGACGGTGCAATCGATCGGCTGTCCAAACTTTGTTTTGAATTATCAACCAAGCAAAAAATTTGCATTTCGGAGGGGCCCAACCCTTCCAAACAGCAGCAGGCATGATGCTTGTCGTGTGTCCCGCAAACTGCGCCATATAGGCCGTCGACGCTGAGTATTCTCCATGAGACGTGAACTTCCATAGGATAGTATCATGCGCATCATTGTCGAGAGTAACAGAGGATAGCTTTTCCCATAGCAAGGCGAACTCCTGGATATGCTCCATGGTGAGCCCATGATGGGTATCAATCTGACTAATCCAATTATTGTTGAGGAGAGCTTTTTGGACCGAGGTAGATTTCTTTTTTGAGAGGTCAAATATCTTTGGGGCAATATCTTTGGATCTCATGCCGTTGAGCCAAGATGATTCCCAGAACTTCACCTTACATCCGTTTCCAACACTAATCGTGGTGGCTGCCGCAAACAGGTCTCTATCATCATCATTGCACGGTGTTCCCGTCCCAGCCCAAGTCTTGGGGGGGTTAGCCCACTCATACCAAAGCCATCGCAGTCAAAGGGAAGTAGCAAACTTCTCAAGGTTGAGGATGCCCAAACCACCGAAGATCTTGGGCTTGCAGACGAGTTCCCAGTTGACCTTACATTTTCCACCGGTCACTTTATCGCAACCTGCCCAAAGATAGGCACGCCGCAAGCTGTCAATCTTCTTCCTCACTTCCACCGGCAATTCCAGGGGCGTAATATGATATATATAGCAATGGCGGTAAGCACTGCCTTGACCAAGATGACATGGCCTGGCGCGGCCACATGTTTAGCAACCCTAGGTGGTACTTTCCCCGCAACTTTATCCTCTAAGAACTGAAAGTGAATCCTCTTAAGCCTTGAAACCGAAAGGGGAAGCCCCAAATATCTCATAGGGAAGGTGGAGCGAACCGCTGGGAAGGCTTGTAGGACGTCATCAAGGTCAATGTTACCGCGGCGAATGAGTGCAACTACACTGTTGGCACAATTAGTGACCAATCATGTAATATCACCAAAGGATGCATGAGTTGAAGCCAAGAACTGAATATCATTTTTATTGGGGCAATGAAAATGGCAGGTCATCGGCATAAAGCGACGCACGGATGGGTCGACCTCTGAGCGGTTGAAGATGACCTTGAGAAGTCGCCTTCGCAAGGATGTGGTGCAACGAGTCAATGGCAAGCACAAATAGCAATGGGGAGAGAGGGTCCCCTTGACGAAAGCCCCGACCATGCCGATTTGGGTCACCGGCAATACCGTTGAGCAACACACGCGAAGATGTCGAGGAAAGAAGGGTGGAGATCCAATCTCTGAAGCAACTTGGGAAGCCATGGTGGCGCAACAAATCCATCAAGTAATCCCAACGCATCGAATGGCGGCGGGGCCTTCTTCCCCTTCTCCCATGGCTTTCGGCGGCGCAGGACGCAGGGCAGCGGTGAGGAGCGCGTCGTTCGCGCGGGACGGCGCGGAGGCGACCCGGGCGGCGTGCCGGTGGTGTGGCCATGCGGCGGAGCGGCCACGACTGCGTGGTTCTGGAGGCGCGGGCTTGGGCGTGGGGCGGCCGAGGTGGCTGGCTGCTTCGGGGCTTCCTCGTCAGATCCCGGCGACAGGGGTCGTGGGCCGCGGCGGCGCGGGCTGGGGGCGGTGTCCGGCTAGGCTGGGTCGGCCTCTAGCATGGTGAGGCATGCCGACTGGTGCGTTGGTGGCGGGGCATAGCTGTACGGGTGCGGAGGCTGCAGATATGGTGGTGGCTGCGGCGTTGCCCGTGCAGTCGATGCGGGTGGTGGTGGCAGTGGTCTCCGGGAGGGGGCGACGTGGGCTGGGGCGATGTCCAGCTAGGCTGGGCCGGCCTCTACTGTGGTGAGGCGTGCTGGCTGGTGCGCTGGTGGCGGGGCATAGCCGTACGGGCGCAGAGGCTACAGATATGGTGGTGGCTGCAGCGTCGCCCGTGCGGTCGATGCGGGTGGTGCTGGCGGTGGTCTCCGGGAGGGGGCGATGGCAGTTGTCGGCCAATCAGTTGGGATCTGGCCCATGGCTGTCGGTGGGTGGTTTGTGGCTGTCCCTTGGAGTCTCGGCGGGGATAAGGGCTGCCACGGCGTGGTGGTGGCTCATGGCGGTGGTCTGGATCGTGTCACGGCGACGGCTGGTCATCTCCAGCGTCGACCGTCCGTGAGCGGCCTGGGTTGGCCTTCGATGCCCCTTCTCATTGCCTGGCGCTACCTTCGTCGGGGTTGGTTCTTTCCCGGCTACGGTCCATTGCATGTCTCGCGCCCGGTGCTGCAGGACGGAGCACATCTTGCGCCCCGCAGGAGGACCGAGCTCGTCTCGCGCCCAGCAGCAGGACCGAGCTTGTCTTGTGCCCGGTGCCACAGGACGGGTCGATGGAGGCCTCTTTGACCGGCCTATTGGGTTTCGGCGTTGGGGGACCCCCAGGTTGGTTGGGGTAGCGGCGGGTCACGGGTGAGGTGGTCTCTAGGTCTTGGATGCCGGGGCGGCGGCCCTGAGGATGGTAGCGTGGTGCTCAGGGGCAGAGGTCGTGGCTCGGTGCTGCCGGGTGACCATCGCCGTGTGGGCGGTGTGGTTGCTGGGGTGTGGCGTTCGGTGGCGGTGTGTGTTGGCCGGGGTGAACACTACTAAAAATCCACATTTTATCTAGAGTCATGTACCCTAGGTGAAATAGGAAAAACCATAGGGAAAGACTTTACCTAGGGCTTGCCCTAGGTAAAGAACCCTAGGTATAGTATAGTCGGTAAAGACCCCTTCCCCTAGGGTGTATCCAGCAAGCTCTAGGGAAAATTTCTTTACCTAGAGGCACAAGCCCTAGGGAAAGATATCCATATGTATGTTGCAATCCACGTGGATAGGTTGTTTACCTACAGCCAGGCCCTAGGGAAAGATTGTGGGGCCCTTTCGCGCCACATCACCATACTTTCCCTAGAGTTACATACTGTAGGGAAACAGATTCCCCATATGCAAACATAATTCAAACGTGTAATTTAAATTTGAATTCATAACCAATAATTCAAATAATTCAAAATGGAGCCATAATTATAAAATGAAAATAACATCAAATAATTAGTGTATATATATATAGATACCAATCGTCACATGCATACAGTAGATGCCAAGACATCACCAGCCATCACATGTTTGACCAAAAAATAGGCTTGCTAGCTAGAGTTTGCTACATCTAACTGATTAAGCATCTCAATTAGCACGTACACACTGATGTAGGTCAACTAGAGTTTCCTACACTACAGAACTTGTACTAGCATGTTAACTATACATGCACCAAAATATTACTCCACGCACTGTACATCCAAGAACATCAAGGAACCAACTGACTGCTCAATAGCGATAGGCTTAGTGCAGCGGTTCCAGACTGACTGAAAAATCCCCCAAACATCCCTTCATCGTCTACAGCAGGAACACTTGCAGCAGTAACATGTTCCTGAAAAGAAAGATCCGCAAATTCTCAAAAGCTGGAACATGACAATAAGAACTTATTAGAGGAACTACACGCAACTCTATGTTCCAATGAAAATTAGTGAGTTACATCAAGTCGACAAAGTCTAAACAGAATTTCCTATTTCCAGTAACTAGAACAAAGGCATGCAAAATCTGGTATAAATTTTGGCAACATAGCAACTATAAACTGGACAATTGAACAAAAAATATATTATGATCCCTCCAACATCCTCACACAACCCCATTAATCAATATTAATCCCAAATGATCCAGCACCACACAGTCTAGCATCACACATCACATAAGCATGCATATTGTCACAAGTATGTGAACAGGTATCTCTCAACTTATCCATACACACATAAGCAATGCAACTACACATGCTGCATCGTTCTGAATCAGTTCACTGGTTGTTTTGGTACAAATAAATGAGACCAAAGACTATACTAAAGGAAGGAAAAACATTTACTATCAACAATAGCCATGTGAAACTATTATTTGCACACAGAAACAACAATATGTACTCCTATGTTTGAAGCACCCTATGGTGCATTGCATTCGTGTTTTATCCCAATCAAGAAATTATACTACAAATAGCTCTAACATTCTCTTCCAAAAAGGAAAGAAGGCAAACATGCCTTGTTCAATATACCCCTCTTACTAAGTTATTTAACCCTGGAAAGTCACAACGAATAGACCATTACTATTTGTATCATTTGAGATCAGTTTGAGAAATACATACATTAATAGAGCTAGGATTTGTTTCTTGTTGAGCACACAAAGTTGGCGATTCTTCGCTATTTTCTAGAATCTGCAAAACAAGAGCCAGGTTTTAAAAGTAACCCTTATCATGATTTAAATGTATTAGTGTGTGTGTGTGTTTTCTTGAGATGGATGATTACATACTTGGATGGTAGATCGTTGCGGAGATCCAGGAGGAGAAAGCGAACGAAAAGGAGGTGGAACCGGCGGCAGTGGTATTTCTCCAATAGGCACTCCTTGCTTAGTTGCCAAAGTCTGCAAAAAAAAGAAAATTCACATAGTGGTTACTTTCAAATGCTAGCAAATTAATTGATAAACATGGAATGTATAACCAGCACCTGAAGAAACTTTTGTATCTCATTGCAGTGCTTGTACATCCCAACACCCCATGACAAGACATTGTTGGCATAAGCCTCTGCTTTTCGAGTCTTCTCGGACTCCTTTTGACGCACATCTTCAGCTCAACGACGCTTCAAGGCTGCTGGTACCAGTAGCTCTCACCTCAGAAATGACCTTGATGTCATTGACAATGCCATTAAAGAGAGACCATGTACCATGTGGCTTCCCATTAGAGCAATCATAAAGTGCCTTAGAACTAACATCATTTTTCAGGATATCATAGTCCTCTCCATTTAACTCTTTAGCCTTTTCTGTGTAAAGTGCTTACTCAAGAAGAAAACAAAGGTACATAAATGTTTAGGAATTTCAAATAATTGTGTAAAGCTCCTATTACACAATTGCACAAGTGGGCAGACAAATTGACATACAAATTGGACAAACAAGTTGACATGCAAAAACACTAAATCCAGACCAGACTTCATAAGGATGTGTTTGGTTTGAGAAAAGGATATATATTGGCATTATTCCATGGTATTGCTAAAAAAACACATACCAAACATTTAGTTTCCTCTGGTGTGTTGAGAATTAAAGGTTTGCTCTTGTCCAATCCTCTATGTGTATGCACCCAAGCCTGAATCTGGATCAACCACCTCATCTGAACCACGTACTGTTAAGTTGTCAAGTTGTGATCCTACTTGTACAATGAAATCATTGGCATCTAAACTATTCTCTTGGAACACATCTGCATTAGTGGGTGTTGTTGTTGTGTACTCATCATCTGTGGGAGTTTCTAGACTGCCTAGAGGTGGTACTCTGTAAGCAACTTGCCAATCAAGAAGACTTGCAACCGAAGTGCAAGCATATGGAACCATTATCCAGCCAAATTGTTTGTGGATCTGCCCCACACTCGTAACAAGCCAGCCCACCATGGGTAGACCATCCAGCAACCATACCAAAAGCAGGGCGGTCATGGACAGTTGTATGCAAGGTTACCCTCATATTGAAATTCTGCTTAAGGAAACTATCATAAGTTGGTACACCCGCCCACGCCTCTTTCAACTCATCAAATAAAGGCTCCATGTACACATTGAAGTTCTTGCCAGGACTCTTTGGTCCAGGGATCACCATGCTAAGAAAGATATTTTGTGTTTTCAAGCAAAGAGCAGGTGGCAGGTTCAAAGTTGCAGGAAACACAGGCCAACAAGAGTATTGTGTTAACCCGAAATTAAAAGGGTTGAAGCCATCAGAGGACTTGACTAGCTTAACGTTGCGTGGATCACTTGCAAACCCATCCACATTGAAAGATTTCCAAGATTCACTATCAGCTGGGTGCACCATCATTCCTGGATTTTCTCGGTTGCCTTCCATGTGCCATCTCATGTGCTTAGCAAATTCAGGCTGCATGAACAACCTTTGCAATCTTGGTAGAAATGGAAGGTATAGCAGAACCTTACGTGGGATGGGTTTGCGCTTCTTATTTGGGCAGTCATTGTTAACTACCTTATATCTTGCTTCACCGCAGAAATCACACTTCAGTTTTTTCTCTCTATCCTTATAGTATATCATGCAATGGTTAACACATGCATCTATTTTTAGGAGTGGCATTTTCAAACCAGCTAAGATACACTTGCACTCATACAAGCTTGATGGCATTTTATTGCCTTGTGGGAGTGTATCTTGCCAAAGTTTCAGTAAACTATTTATGCAGTCCCCTGACAAATTGTATTGTGACTTAATTCCCATCAAGTGTGTAACAGTAGCAAAGCGTGAGGTTTGGGTGAACTCATGGAGTGGGTCTCTAACAGCTGACAACATGGCATAAAAAGCTTTGGCATCTGGTGTTGGCTCCTCGTCTACATTATCGACATGCATTGCATCCCCAAAGTCACACAACATGTCCTCTAAGCAATCAGTGTTGACAGACTCCACTCTATCTACATGAACATGATGCTCCCCATGTGCAGTCTATCTAAAGTAGTTGGGCATGAAACCCCAATGACAAAGATGAGAGGTCATCAATTGTTTTGTTCTTCTACTACCATTGCAACATTTTGAGCAAGGACAAGAAACTCCAAACTTGGCACTACGGACACCCTCAAAAACATGGTTCACAAAAGCATTTGTATTGCGTATCCACTCATCAGAATGCCTTCCATTATCCTTCCACCCACTATACATCCAGCTACGTTGAGCATCCACAGACATGGTTTGGTTTTGTACTTAAATCTGAAATAAAAATGAATTGCTACGATCACGAGTCGCATCCCAACAAAAAATGAATGCATCATACACACTAAAATAGAAAACCACTCATCACCAACAAAAAATAACCCCACATTCCCACATCATACAAGTGAACAATGCATTAATCAACATAGTTTTCATGGAAAGAAGAAATCATAATACCTACTTGATTTAGCAATGCCTTTCTTCTCTGTTGCTTTGATGCCACGAGCAGGGAACTTTTCTTCAAGCAAACAACACCCGACACTTTTTAGTTTCTGAAAAAATGTAGAAAACCAATGAAGAATATTAGAGGACTTCCATTTATTCATAACATAAAACAAAGATTGGGGTGGAAAAGCCCAACAATTGGGGCTACTAGCTTTCATATGGATAACTAAACAACAATGGTAAAACACACACGCAATTTTGTGTAGATAACTACAGCAATCATAAAAATGCAGTAATCTGACCATTGTTAACACGAGCATATATAGTAATCAATTACAGTAGCTATGAACAAATTCAACAGATAAACTACATGAAACATTTCCTGTTCACTGTGTTTAGTGTCTGCATTCTGACCACAATTTACATGGTTGAATGGTTCATTCATGTGTTCGTGCATCTCCATATCAATCAGTTCTTCTATTTCTTCTTTTGCTAGAAATTTCTTTTATTCCTAGGACCTTTCATACACCTTTTAACCAAGATGTTTAAACTGAAAACCCCACCTGTTGGAGAAGATACTGAACAGCGTCCACATGTACTGAATAGCGCACCACCTACTGCTTCCTTCGGATGCTAAAACCAAAACAACGGTTTCAGAATTTTGATAGACATACACAAGTACAACTATCTAAGCCAGCAATCAAACATCTTTTTAAACTAGAGGGGAAGAGAGATAGAGACAACCTTTTGGACAGAAGCAGTTGCGTACAACAGAGCAGACCGGGTGCTCGTCCAATCAGCGGGGGCGGCACCGTCTCCACATCCAAAGGGCGACCCGGTCAGCAGAGTTAAGGGCGTCGCGGATGCGGTCACCACGGGAAGCATGACTCCGTCACCCCGGCCGGCGTGGCCATGGCCGCCACGCCCGTCGTGAATGTCACCGATCCAGTACAGGGGGAAGAAGGGGCGCGACTGAGGGGGGCGGGCCGGGGCGCAGCGGAGCGGGGCGGGCCGGGGCGCAGCGGAGCGTGGCGGCGCGGGGCGAAGTAGGTCGCGGCGACGCGGGGCGAGCGGGGATAGAAGAGGGGATTTTTTTTAGCCTGGCAGCGCTTGGGGTACGGGTGAAGCATGAAGGAGGGACCTAGCCAAATAAATTCCTCTACGCGCCCTTTTTCCCTTCCTTTACTCACTGACCAGTGAGCCCAACTTATGCGAGGGGAAAAACTTGGCACGCTCTGTCAATAAAGGAGCGCGGGAGGCAATCTACGTGGACACATCGAGGGCATCTCTTCGGTCTTTTTTGGCTTCGATGGTACGTACGTGGCACCACCCTAGGGAAAGTTTAGTTTCTAATTTTTTTTGGCTGGAAAGACATCTTTCCCTAGAGGGTCCTGTTCATTTCTTTTCTATCCCTTGAGTTAGCTAATGAGCTCTAGGTAAAGAGGTTGGCTCTAGGTAAAATGTGGATTTCTAGTAGTGGAAAACCCGTTCTATCTTCGGACGGACCGGCAGCGGCGAAGCTCATTCCCTTCTTGCAGGCGTCGTTGCGGCTCTCATTGCCCGTCGTGTCGCTCCAGGGGAAACTCTGACCCTCAGGTCCGGCGGTGGTGGCACTCCGGTGTCATATCCTTCCAGAAGGCACTGCCTTGGAGCCCACGGTTCGTCGTATGTGGTTTCATCTCTTCGCGGTGGCGTGTTCACGGTCGAGGACTCCGGCTACTCTTGTGTTCTTGGGGTGGTGTTGTTGCGCTCAACGCCTTGTATCTTGCCTTGGGTGTGTGCGTGTGTTGTGGGGGTGTGTTTGTATCGGATTGCTGTTGGTCATTGCTTTATATATAAAGCGGGGCAAAAGCCATTTTCGATAAATCAAAGTTGGTGTATTTGTGCGTTGGAAGTGCCTAGCCAAGTTGCGCACATAAAAATTGTCATGGATACTTCGTTTCTTGATGAAAGCACTCCGTGCATTAGAGAGTAGTTTGTGCATATGAGGAGTGAGCCGTGTGGCCATCATTTTTGCAATGATCTTAGCAATACCATGGATGAGACTAATTGGTTGAAAATATGAGATGTCCTTTGCACCATCTTTCTTCGGAATGACATCTATGTTTGCCGAGTTCAGCCAATGCAAGTTGGAGACATGAAGGCTAGAGAAGTTGTTGATGACCTCCATGATTTCAGGTTGGACTATTTCCCAACACTCTTTGAAGAAGGCTCTGGTGAATCCATCAGGGCCCGGGGCTTTATCACTAGGGAGGGCAAAGATTGCTGCCTTGACCTCCTCCACCGAGAAAGGCATCGCCAAGTCCGCGAGGTCACAAACCGGAGCAGGGATGAATTCCCAGTTGAGGTCCATAGCACAAGGCACCCCTTTTTTGATGGCGTTCCTAAAGTGTTCTTGTGCAATCGTCTTCTTATCCTCGTGGTTTGTGACCCATCCATTGTTATGTTTCAACCGATGAATAAAAAAAAATCTTCTTCTGTGGTTGACGCGAAGGTGGAGGAAACGTGTGTTGGCACCACCCTCTTTGAGCAAAGTAACCCTAGAGCTTTGTCTCCTTCTAGCTCTCTCAAGAACGGCAAGGGCCACAATCTTTCTTTTGAGCTTCCTCCGAAGGTCCCTCTCCTCGGAGCTCAATGTTCTACTTTCTTGGGCCAAATCCAATCTAAGAATGATATACGGTACTTTGCGGATCCAAATTCTCGTGGATCCCAAATGAAGGGTGAAGGAAATATGCCCTAGAGGCAATAATAAAGTTGTTATTTATATTTCCTTATATCATGATAAATATTAATTATTAATGCTAGAATTGTATTAACCGGAAACTTAGTACATGTGTGAATACATAAACAAAACAAAGTGTCCTTAGTATGCCTCTACTTGACTAGCTCGTTAATCAAAGATGGTTATGTTTCCTGACCATAGACATGTGTTGTCATTTGATGAATGGGATCACATCATTAGAGAATGATGTGATGGACAATACCCATCCGTTAGCTTAGCATAATGATCGTTAAGTTTTATTGCTATTGCTTTCTTCATGCCTTATACATGTTCCTCTGACTATGAGATTATGCAACTCTCGAATACCGGAGGAACACCTTGTGTGCTATCAAACGTCACAACGTAACTGGGTGATTATAAAGATGCTCTACAGATGTCTCCAAAGGTGTTTGTTGGGTTGGCATAGATCAAGATTACGATTTGTCACTCCGTGTATCAGAGAGGTATCTCTCAGCCCTCTCGGTAATGCTCATCACTATAAGCCTTGCAAGCAATGTGACTAATGAGTTAATTGCGGGATGAAGAATTATGGAACGAGTAAAGAGACTTGTGGGTAACAAGATTGAACTAGGTATGATGATACCGATGATCGAATCTCGGGCAAGTAACATACTGATGACAAAGGGAACAACGTATGTTGTAGTGCGGTTTGGCCGATAAAGATCTTCGTAGAATATGTAGGAGCTAATATGAGCATCCAGGTTCCGCTATTGGTTATTGATCGGAGATGTGTCTCGATCATGTCTACATAGTTCTCGAACCCGTAGGGTCCGCACGCTTAACGTTCGATGACGATTTGTATTATGAGTTAAGTGTTTTTGATAACCGAAGTTTGCTCGGAGTCCCGGATGAGATCACGGACATGACGAGGAGTCTCGAAATGGTCGAGAGGTAAAGATTGATATATTGGAAGGTTATGTTCGGACACCAGAATAGTTTCGGAGAGGTTCGGACATTTTCTGGAGTACCGGGAGGTTACTAGAACCCCCCGGGGAGCTAATGGGCCTACATGGGCCTTAGTGGAGAAGAGGAGGCAGCGGCCAGGAGGTGGCGTGCGCCCCCCAATCCCAGTACGAATTGTACAAGGTGTGGAGGCGTGACCTCCTCTTTCCTTCCTGTCCACCTTTCCCCCTCTCCCCTCTCCCAAAAAAGGAAGGGGGAAACCTACTAGGACTGGGAGTCCTAGTAGGACTCCCCACACTTGGCGCGCCCCTAGGCCGCCTGCCTCCTCCCCTCCTCCTTTATATACGGGGGCAGGGGGCACCCCAAAGCACAACAATTGTTCTCTTTGCCATGTGCGGTGCCCCCCTCCGCAATTTACTCCTCCGGTCATAGCGTCGTAGTGCTTAAGCGAAGCCTGCGCGGATCACATCATCAACACCGTCACCTCGCCGTCGTGCCGACGGAACTCTCCCTCGAACCTCTATTGGATCAAGAGTTCGAGGGACGTCATCGAGTTGAACGTGTGCTGAACACAGAGGTGCCATACGTTCGGCACTTGGATCGGTTGGATCATGAAAACATTTGACTACATCAAACACGTTAACTAAACACTTCCGCTTTCGGTCTACGAGGGTACGTAGACACACTCTTCCCCTCTCATTGTTATGCATCTCCTAGATAGATATTGCGTGAGCGTAGGAATTTTTTTGAAATTGCATGCTACGTTCCCCAACAGTGGTATCAGAGTCAGGTTTATGCGTAGATGATATGCACAAGTAGAACACAAAGAGTTGTGGGTGATAATAGTCATACTTCTTACCACCAACATCTTACTTTGATTCTGCGGTATTGTTGGATGAAGCGGTCCGGACCGACATAACATGACCGCGTTCATGAGGTTCTACCGACGTGCTTTGCACACAGGTGGCTGGCGGGTGTCTGTTTCTCCAACTTTAGTTGAATCGAGTTTGACTACGGCCGGTCCTTGTTGAAGGTTAAAACAGTAAGAACGGTTCTTGCTAGAAGCCTGTAGCAGCCACGTAAAACTTGCAACAACAAAGTAGAGGACGTCTAACTTGTTTTTGCAGGGCTTGTTGTGATGTGATATGATCAAGACATGATGTGATATAAATTGTTGTATGAGATGATCATGTTTTGTAACAGAGTTATCGGTAACTGGCAGGATCCATATGGTTGTTGCTTTATTGTATGAAATGCAATTGCCATGTAATTGCTTTACTTTATCACTAAGCAGTAGCGATAGTCGTAGAATCAATAGTTGGCGAGACGACAACAATGCTACGATGGAGATCAAGGTGTCAAGCCGGTGTCAATGGAGATCATGACGGTGCTTCGGAGATGGTGATCAAAGGCACAAGATGATGATGGACATATTATGTCACATATTTTGATTGCATGTCATGTTTATCTTTTATGCATCTTATTTTGCTTAGTACGGCGGTAGCATTATAAGATGATCCCTCACTAAATTTCAAGGTATAGGTGTTCTCCCTGAGTATGCACCGTTGTTACAGTTCGTCGTGCCGAGACACCACATGATGATCGGGTGCGATAAGCTCTACGTTCACATACAACGGGTGCAAGCCAGTTTTGCACGTGCAGAATACTCAAGTTAAACTTGACGAGCCTAGCATATATAGATATGGCCTCGGAACACTGGAGACCGAAAGGTTGAACGTGAATCATATAGTAGATATGATCAACATAGTGATGTTCACCATTGAATACTACTCCATCTCACGTGATGATCGGACATGGTTTCGTTGATATGGATCACGTGATCATTTAGATGACTAGAGGGATGTCTATCTAAGTGGGAGTTCTTTAGTAATATGATTAATTGAACTTAATTTATCTTGAACTTAGTCCTGATAGTATTTGCAAATTATGTTGTAGATCAATATCTCGCGTTGTAGCTTCCCTATGTTTTTTGATATGTTCCTAGAGAAAACTAAGTTGAAAGATGATAGTAGCAATGATGCGGACTGGGTCCGTGATTTGAGGTTTATCCTCATTGCTGCATAGAAGAATTATGTCCTTGATGCACCGCTAGGTGACAGACCTATTGCAGGAGTAGATGCAGACGTTATGAACGTTTGGCTAGCTCAATATGATGACTACTTGATAGTTTAGTGCACCAGGCTTTACGGCTTAGAACCGGGACTTGAAAAACATTTTGAACGCCACAGAGCAT
This sequence comes from Triticum timopheevii, assembly GCA_963921465.1. NCBI lineage: Eukaryota > Viridiplantae > Streptophyta > Magnoliopsida > Poales > Poaceae > Triticum > Triticum timopheevii. The sequence goes on along the minus strand of OY997266.1, from coordinate 392,332,258 downwards.
ATGAGATGTTCCAAGAGATGAAATTGGTATTTCAGACTCATGCCCGTGTTGAGAGGTATATGAGACCTCTGACAAGTACTTCTCCTAAAAAATGGAGGAGAATAGCTCAGCTATTGAGCATGTGCTCAGAATGTCTGGGTACTACTATCGCTTGAATCAAGTGGGAGTTAATCTTCCAAATAAGATAGTGATTGACAGAGTTCTCTAGTCACCATCACCAAGTTACTAGAACTTCGTGATGAACTATAATATGCAAGGGATGACGAAAGTGATTCCCGAGCTCTTCGTGATGCTAAAATCGACGGAGGTAGAAATCAAGGAAAAGCATCAAGTGTTGATGGTTAAACAAGACCACTAGTTTCAAGAAAAGGGCAAAGGGAAAGAAAGGGAAATTCAAGAAGAATGACAAGTAAGTTGTCACTCCTGTAAAGAAGCTCAAAGCTGGACCTAAGCCTGAAACTGAGTGCTTCTACTGCAAAGGAAATGGTCACTAGAAATGGAACTACCCCAAATATTTGGCAGATAAGAAGGATGGCAAAGTGAACAAATGTATATTTGATATACATATTATTGATGTGTACTTTACTAGTGTTTATGATAACCCCTGGGTATTTGATACATGTTCAGTTGCTAAGAGAAGTAACTCAAAACAGGAGTTGCAGAATAAATGGAGACTAGTTGAGGGTGAAGTGATGATGTATGTTGGAAGTGGTTCCAATATTGATATGATCATCATCGCACACTCCCTATACTTTCGGGATTAGTGTTGAACCTAAATAAATGTTATTTGGTGTTTGCGTTGAGCATGAACAAGATTGGATCGTGTTTATTGCAATATGGTTATTCATTTAAGACAGAGAATAATTGTTATTCTGTTTACATGAATAAAACCTTCTATGGTCATACACCCAATGTGGATGGTTTATTGGATCTCGATCATAGTGATACACATATTCATAATATTGATGCCAAAAGATGCAAAGTTGATAATGTTAGTGTAACATACTTGTGGCATTGCCGTTTAGGTCATATTGGTGTAAAGCGCATGAAGAAACTCCATGTTGATGGGATTTTGGAATCATTTGATTATGAATCATTTGATACTTGTGAACCGTGCCTCATGGGCAAGATGACTAAAACTCCGTTCTCCGGAACAATGGAACGAACTAATGACTTATTGGAAATAATACATGCCGATGTATGCGGTCCGATGAGTGTTGAGGCTCGTGGCGGGTAACGTTATTTTTTGACCTTTACAGATGATTTGAGTAGATATGGGTATATTTACTTAATGAAACACAAGTCTAAAACATTTGAAAAGTTCATATAATTTCAGAGTGAAGTGGAGAATCATCGTAACAAGAAAATAAAGTTTGTACGATCTGATCATGAAGGTGAATATTTGAGTTACGAGTTTGGCCTTCATTTAAAACAATATGGAATAGTTTCACAGCTCACGCCACCTGGAACACCACAGCGTAATGGTGTGTCTGAACATCGTAATCGCACTTTATTAAGATATGGTGCGATCTATGATGTCTCTTACCGATTTACCACTATCATTTTGGGGTTATGCATTAGAGACAGCTGCATTCACGTTAAACAGGGCACCATCAAAATCCGTTGAGACGACACCATATGAACTATGGTTTGGCAACAAACCTAAGCTGTTGTTTCTTAAAGTTTGGGGCTACAATGCTTATGTGGAAGCTTCAACCTGATAAGCTCGAACCCAAATCGGAGAAATGCGTCTTCATAGGATACCCAAAGAAAACTGTTGGGTACACCTTCTATCATAGATCCAAAGGCAAGATTTTCATTGCTAAGAACGGATCCTTTCTAGAGAAGGAGTTTCTCTCAAAAGAAGTGAGTGCGAGGAAAGTACAACTTGATGAGGTAATTGTACGTTCTCCTGAATTGGAAAGTAGTTTATCACATAAATCAGTTTCAATGATTCCTACACCAATTAGTGAGGAAGCTAATGATGATGATCATAAAACTTCAGATCAAGTTACTACCGAACCTCGTAGGTCAACAAGAGCACGATCTGCACCAGAGTGGTACGGTGATCCTGTTCTGGAATTCATGTTACTAGACCATGATGAACTTACGAACTATGAGGAAGCGATGATGAGCCCAGATTCCACGAAATGGCTTGAGGCCATGAAATCTGAGATAGGATCCATGTATGAGAACAAAGTATGGACTTTGGTGGATTTGCCCGATGAACGGCGAGCCATAGGAAATAAATGGATCTTCAAGAGGAAGACAGATGATGATGGTAGTATTACTATCTACAAAGCTCGAATTGTCGCAAAAGGTTTTCGACAAGTTCAAGGTGTTGACTACGATGAGATTTTCTCACTCGTATCGATGTTTAAGTCTGTCTGAGTCATGTTAGCAATTGCCACATTTTATGAAATCTGGCATATGGATGTTAAAACTACATTCCTTAAATGGATATCACTAAGAAGAGTTGTATATGATACAACTAGATGGTTTTGTCAATTCTAAAGGTGCTAATAAAGTGTGCAAGCTCCAGCAATCCATCAATGAATTGGTGCAAGCATCTCAGAGTTGGAATATATGCTTTGATGAGTTGATCAAAGCATATAAGTTTTATACAGACTTGCGGTGAAGCATGTATTTATAAGAAAGTGAGTGGGAGATCTGTAGCATTTCTGATATTATGTGTGGATGACATATTATTGATCGGAAATAATACAAAATTTCTGGATAGCATAAAAGGATACTTGAATAAGAATTTTTCAATGAAAGACCTCGGTGAAGCTGCTTACATATTGGGCGTCAAGATCTATATAGATAGATCAAGATGTTTGAGAAGATTTTTCAATGAGTACATACCTTGACAAGATTTTGAAGTAGTTCAAAATGGAACAGTCAAAAAAGGAGTTGTCTTGCCTGTGTTGCAAGGTGTAAAGTTGAGTAAGACTCAAAACCCGACCACAACAGAAAATAGAAAGAAAATAAAAGTCATTCCCTATGCCTCAGTAATAGGGTCTATAAAGTATGCTATGCTACGTACCAGACCTATTGTGTACCTTATCATGAGTTTGGCAAGGGGGCACGATAGTGATCCAGGAGTGGATCACTGGACATCGGTCAAAGTTATCCTTAGTTACCTAAGAGGACTAAGGAAATATTTCTCGGTTATGGAGGTGATAAAGAGTTCGTTGTAAAGAGTTACGTCGATGCAAGCTTTTATACCGATCCGAATGACTCTGAGTCTCAATCTGGATGCATATTGATAGTGGGAGCAATTAGCTAGAGTAGCCCCATGCAGAGCATTGTAGACATAGAAAATTTGCAAAATACATACGGCTTTGAATATTGCAGACCTGTGGACTAAACTTCTCTCACAAGCAAAACATGATCACACTTAGTACTCTTTTGGTGTTAATCACATAGCAACGTGAACTAGATTATTTACTCTAGTAAACCCTTTGGTTGTTAGTCCCATGGCGATGTGAACTATGGGTGTTAATCACATACAGATGTGAACTATTGGTGTTAAATCACATGGTGATGTGACCTAGATTATTGACTCTAGTGCAAGTGGGAGACTGAACAAAATAATTAACCGGAAACTTAGTACATGTGTCAATACATAGACAAAACAAAATGTCCCTAGTATGCCTCTACTTGACTAGCTCGTTAATCAAAGATGGTTATGTTTCCCGACCATAGACATGTGTTGTCATTTGATGAATGGGATCACATCATTAGAGAATGATGTGATGGACAAGACCCATCCGTTAGCTTAGCATAATGATCGTTAAGTTTTATTGCTATTGCTTTCTTCATGACTTATACATGTTCCTCTGACTATGAGATTATGCAACTCCCGAATACCGGAGGAACACCTTGTGTGCTATAAAACGTCACAACGTAACTGGGTGATTATAAATATGCTCTACAGGTGTCTCCGAAGGTGTTTGTTGGGTTGGCATAGATCGAGATTAGGATTTGTCACTCTGTGTATCGGGGAGGTATCTCTGGGCCCTCTCAGTAATGCTCATCACTATAAGCCTTGCAAGCAATGTGACTAATGAGTTAGTTGCGGGATGAAGCATTACGGAACGAGTAAAGAGACTTGCCAGTAACGAGATTGAACTAGGTATGATGATACTGAGGATCAAATCTCGAGCAAGTAACATACCGATGACAAAGGGAACAATGTATGTTGCTGTGCGATTTGACCGATAAAGATCTTCGTAGAATATGTTGGAGCCAATATGAGCATCCAGGTTCCGCTATTGGTTATTGATAGGAGATGTGTCTCGATCATGTCTACATAGTTCTCAAACCCATAGGTTCCGCACGCTTAACGTTCGATGACGATTTGTATTATGAGTTATGTGTTTTTGATGACCGAAGTTTGTTCGGAGTCCTGGATGAGATCATGAACATGACGAGGAGTCTCGAAATGGTTGAGAGGTAAAGATTGATATATTGGAAGGTTATGTTCGGACACCGAAATAGTTTCAGAGAGGTTCAGACATTTTCCGGAGCACCGGAAGGTTACCAGAACCCCCCGGGAAGTTAATGGGCCTACATGGGCCTTAGTGGAGAAGAGGAGGCAACGGCCAGGAGGTGGCGCCCCCCCAAGCCTAGTCCAAATTGGACAAGGGGTGGGGGTGCGCCCCCCCTTTCCTTCTCCCTCTCCACCTTTCCCCCTCTCCCCTCTCCGGAAAAAGGAAGTGGGAATCCTACTAGGACTGGGAGTCCTAGTAGGACTCCCCACACTTGGCGCACCCCTAGGCCGGCCGCCTCCTCCCCTCCTCCTTTATATATGGTGGTAGGAGGGCTCCCCAAAGCACAACAATTTTTCTCTTTGTCATGTGCGGTGCCCCCCTCCACAGTTTACTCCTCCGGTCATAGCGTCATAGTGCTTAGGCGAAGCCCTGCGCGGATCACATCATCAACACCGTCACCACGCCGTTGTGCTGACGAAACTCTCCCTCGACCCTCTACTGGATCAAGAGTTCGAGGGACGTCATCGAGCTGAATGTGTGCTGCACACGGAGGTGCGATACGTTCGGTACTTGGATCGGTTGGATCGTGAAGACGTTCGACTACATCAACCGCATTAACTAAACACTTCTGCTTTTGGTCCACGAGGGTACGTAGACACACTCTCCCCCTCTCATTGCTATGCATATCTTAGATAGATCTTGCGTGAGCGTAGGAATTTTTTTGAAATTGTATGCTACGTTGCCCAACAAAGGGTACTATTATCACCCATGGTGATTCTTATCAAGCATTGTTAATCTACATGTTGTTCGTTTCTCCACTCGAGATGACATCACTCAGGTTGGCAGCCGCAGGTGCGACCGTTTTATACAGGGTGTGTTAAGAAACGAGGGAAGCAGGATTGCCTCTATTTAGCCGGAAGGAATTATATTTAATGGACAAACTAATTTTTTAAGCAAACTCGCAAGCTTTATTTAGAATGTCATAATGTTTACAGGGATGAGTAAAAGTTCTCCAGGGTGGCCTAACCAAGTATGGTGACCGATCCCTAGAGTAAGAGCATGCTTAGCGAGATTGTGGGCCTCGACATTCGAGGTTCTAAACTCATGGCTAAAGATACATGACTAAAAATCTCTAGCCATATCTATGATTTCATGTACTACCGCTGCATACTACGCCTCGCTACCATCTTTGATTGCTTCCACCGCTATCATGCAGTTCGATGCCGCAAAAATCCTCCTGATGTACAAGTCATCGGCCACCTTCCAAAGTTTCCAGAGTTGTTGAATCGTCTAGATGGTTGAACACAATAGCTAAAGACCCTTCGTATCTGCCCGCCTGGTCTCGACATATGGCTGCTACAGCTCCATGATGCCCCTGCTCTCAGGACAGTTGTGTCGACGTTTATCTTGGCATGGCCCGCACATGGAGCTTGTCGGCTCCTTGGCCTGGGTGTTGTTCGACTAGCGGCCCCACCTACCGTCGGTTTCCGTAGGACCTTTATTTCATCCAAGTAGGAGTTTACAAAGCGATGTGTTGCGTATGGTGTTTGGTAGATATCCTCATGAATTACCTTCCACCGAGCTACCCATATTGCTCAGAGTGACACAATCATTTTAGTGAAATTCATGCGGCATCGTCTCATTCATGGAAAAAAGCTAGTCCTTGGCGTCCAAACTCTGATTTGTGCTCATATGTTCAACCATGTCCTCCTTTGATAGCGCACATAAACAATGAGACATAGTGCAACTAAGCAAGGAGCACCTCTAGCTATCTGCCGCACCGAACAAAGTAACATGTGCGTGCAAAATAATCGATGGTCATGGGCTCTTGGGCCTAGCATCGACATCTAGATTAAGATGTTGTTTAGAATGATTATATTATTCAAAATTCGGACTTCTAGCGGTGAAGTAGGAAGAAGAGAAAATGGAGAGGACGAATGCGTGGGGTCCAGGAAGGGTTTTAGGTGGGTTGGGGATGTCGAAGTCCTACGTGTTTGCTGTCTGAACTCTCGTAAAGCCCCCTCACGTTTATCTCTGGTTTACCATAAGAAATACATCCGAATCACTCGGTGGACTGATACATGTCCGTGTTGGATGGCTTTTGTGGTCCGGACTGCGCTGGACGTATGCGGGCGGTTCGAGGGTTTGCCTTGGAGATGCCTTTACTACCGATGACATGTGACTTGATTGGTATTTTTGCCACAACATCGCGGCTAGTAAATCACCTTACATGTTGGTTATTTATGTGAAAATATGTTGCATACATGTAAAACTAGTTAGCATGCACGTGCAACGCACGTCTCAAACATTTATGAGTTCACAGGGTATATTATTGAAACAAGTCTTGCAAAAACAAATCTCTATTTTGGTGAGCCAAAACAACCCCCCTTCATGCAAAATTAGTGCTACCTCATACAGAATGGAGACTGCAACCAACAACTATAGAATACAATTCATCCAACTAATGGAAAAATGCTAATCAAGAATTAATGAAAAACTTGGCTCCGGGGATAGGAGCCTTTTTGTTTTTCATCCAATTTTTTTTGCCTCGGCCACATGTTAGCTCCCACTTACCTTCCCTGCCCCATCACCAAGGCAGATAATAAACATAGTATATCATACAAGAATGCAGACATCTCTATAAACAAACGAAACTATATTTTTCTTTTGTTTTTTCTTTTTTTATTTCTTCATAATTGTTTTCACTTTCTTTGTGGAGCGTGGAGGGCTGGACTTCACGTTGTTGGCCCATGGAGGTTTGAGATGTGGTGCGGGCGGCCGATCTGGCGGATCCGGTGGCATGGTTTGTTCTTCATCTACGATGAAAAGACAAGTTGGTCTGTTATATTGCCTACAAAGTGTGTGATAAGACATCGACATATTAACAATCGCCAGAAAACAAGAAGAGGGTAAAAGCAACAAAAAATGCACTAAACCCATTATCACACTTCGGTCATACAACTCAATTTGCCTGGTGAAGAAAAATATATATTAATAACAAACAAATATTTAGTACTCGTGCTACCTTATCTGGTGGGATATAGTGAAGAAGCACAAAGGATAAGTAGCATTTAGCAATGATAAGAGTGTATTTGATACCTAAATTTACCTGCCAATTCATCACAAAAATATTTAATACCACCATACAGAAGATGACAAAATTAAAGGGAGACGCAATGATTCCAGGCAATTACATTGATCAACCTCATAAGACCGAGCAAAGAATTAACATCATCTATGGCTAGCAAACAACTTCTGTTCAAAGAGTAAATGAGCATGCACCCTGTAGCTTGCAAATGAGCATTACACAAGCTTGCATTTAATTAGAACCTGGGTTATGAGGAAGAAACAAATAAAATGTAAATAAAGAGTAGCTTACCTTCGGTACATAATTTTTCCTAATAAGGTAGGGGATATGAACACAATATGTATACTCAGTAGTCGGGCTTGATGAATTAACAACCTAACAACAGCAGCAAGAGAAAACATTAGATTCAGAAATCAAATATTGTAGCAAGCCATGAATACAACAAACTTCAGAATTTAGTACATCTCTGAAGTCAGGCCAAAGTCTCATAACATAAAATCGACTTCAGTTAGTAGTGTCGTAGAACAAATGGCATTCATCTTTCCAATCACACATATGAGTAAATTGCTTGAAAGATACATCCAGTTGCTTGCTCTGACACAAAAGGGAAACCATATAGCAGACAAGCAGTTGCGATCTCCAAAATGAAAGGGAAACCAAAATTAAATCAATCTCAAAGCTTACTTCCTGAATAATCGTGAGAATAGGAGGAGCCCTTAATGTGAAGATCCTTTGCAAAGGCCCACTGAAACATACAAAGACCATCAGTTCCTAGCAGCGCAAAGCATTCTCATATGAAAGTATTCTAAATCTTACATGCTGCATTTCTTCAATACAGTAATTGGTCCACTTTTATGAACATCAATTCTAAGGTACTTTCGTACTTGCTACTGCTTGAACAGGCAATGAAGCAACAGTACAAGAAACCAAATGAGAGTACACCACAAATAATTTCGGTTCCTGAAAAATTAGCACATGTTAGTCTTATCTTATGGTTGTCCCAAACATTGCAAATTTAAAAACAAGCAGATCTACCTCTAAAAAAACCTTAATAGCTAGTGATGAATATAATTTTGGGAAGTATCAAGGTTCGTCAACGTGGCTGCGGCTGGCGGCGGCGGCGGGCCGCGCTCACATCTGTGGGCCGGCAGAGGAGAGCAGCAGGCGGCCACGGTGGCCTGCGCCAACGTCCGTGGGGCAGCATAGGTGGAGAGGACAGTGGCGACGAAGACCCTCCCTCGCATCTATGGGGTAGCAGAGGAGGGCGGCAGGCGGCGACGGCGACACGTGCTCGCTGATACGTCTCCAACGTATCTATAATTTATGAAGTATATCATTCTTGGATGTTTTACAATCATTTTATAGCAACTTTATATCAATTTTTGGGACTAACCTATTAACCCAGTGCCCATTGCAAGTTGTTGTTTTTTGCTTGTTTTTTACGTCGCCAGAAATCAATATCAAACGGAGTCCAAACACCGTGAAACTTTTTGTGGATTTTTTATGGACCAGAAGACATCCAATGGGCCAGAGCAGCACCTTGGCGGTGCCCCGAGGGGGGCACAACCCACCAGTGCGCCTGGGCCCCCAGGCGCACCTCGATGGGTTGTGCCCACCTTGGTGGCCTCCCGCACCCCCTCTTCGTTATAAATTATCAAATATTCCAAAAACCCTTAGGGATACCCTAGATCAGATGTTCCGCCGCTGCAAGGCTCTGTATCCACAAGAAACCAATCTAGACCCTGTTCTAGCACCCTACCGGAGGGGGGAATCATCACCGGTGGCCATCTTCATCATCCCGGCGGCCACCATGATGAGGAGGGAGTAGTCCACCCTCGGGGTTGAGGGTTTGCATCAGTAGCTATGTGTTTAATCTCTCTCTCTCTCTCTCTCTCTCGTGTTCTTGAGATGGCATGATCTTGATGTATCGCGAGCTTTGTTAATATAGTTGGATCATATGGTGTTTTCCCCTCTCTATCTTGTTGTGATGAATTGAGTTTTCCCTTTGAGATTTCGTTTTATCAGATTGAATACTTTTATTGATTTCAGTACACTTGATATATGTCTTGCATATGAATACCCGTGGTGACAATGGGATATTATTTTGATTCACTTGATATATGTTTTGGCACTCAACTCGCATACCGAGGTGACACTGGGGTAACCTACGCATAGGGGTTGATGCACGTTCTCGTCTTTGTTTCCCCGGTAGAAATCTTGGGGCACTCTTTGAGGTTCTTTGTGTTGGATTGAGTATTATGAATCTAAAAATATTTGGTGTTATTTTAGTACGAACTCTTGGATAGATCGATAGAAATCTTGGGGCACTCTTTGAGGTTCTTTGTGTTGGATTGAACTCTTTGTGTTGGATCGAGGTTCTTTGTGTTGGATTGAACTCTTTGTGTTGGATCGAGGTGGTTTTGTACCCTACAAACGATTTCTTCTTATGATCTCCGCTGGATAGGAACTTTGGAGTCATTCTTCATCGCACGTTGAGGGATGGTTATGTGATCCAATTATATTAGCATTGTTGAGAGATTTCACTAGCAAAAGTACGGACCCTAGGCCTCATTTTCAAACATTGCAATACCGTTTGTGCTCCGTTTTCTCAATTGCTACCTTGCTGTTTTTATTGCTCCTACTACAAAAACCAATATCTACTATCCATATTACACTTGTATCACCATCTCTTTGCCGAACTAGTGCACCTATACAAATTACCATTGTTTTTGGTGTGTTGGGGACACAAGAGACTCTTTGTTATTTGGTTGCAGGGTTGTTTGAGATAGACCATCTTCATCCTACACCTGCCACGGATTGATAAACCTTAGGTCATCCACTTGAGGGAAAATTGCTATTGTCCTACAAAACTCTGCGCTTGGAGGCCCAACAAGAGTCTACAAGAATAAAGTTGCGTAGTAGACATCTAGCTCTTTTTTGGCGCCGTTGCTGAGGAGGTTAGGTAAGCGACACTCACACCCCGTCAACGAAGCTCTTTTCTGGCGTCGTTGCCGGGGAGGCGAGTGCTTGAAGGTATATCTTTAGATATTGAAATCGAATCTTTTAGTTTCTTGTTTATCACTTCTACCTCTTGAGCTTGCATTGGTTTTCCTTTGAAGAGGAAAGGGTGATGCAGCAAAGTAGCATAAGTATTTCCTTCAGTTTTGAGAACCAAGGTATCAATCCAGTAGGAGACAACACACAAGTCACCAAATACCTGCACAAACAATCAACAACTTGCACCCGACGCGATAAAGGGGTTGTCAACCCATTCACGGTTACTTGCAAAAGTGAGATCTGATAGAGATAGATAAATGGTAAAGTAAATATTTTTGGTATTTTTGGTTTATAGATCGGAAAGTCAAAGATTGCAAAATAGTAGATTGGAAACTAGTATGATGTAAACGAGAACTTATATGATGGAAAAGAGACCCATGGGCCATAGGTTTCACTAGTGGCTTCTCTCATGATAGCAAATATTATGGTGGGTGAACAAATCACTGCCAAGCAATTAATAGGAAAACGCATAGTCATGATGACATCTAAGGCAATGATCATGAACATAGGCATCATGTCCGTGTCAAGTAGACCGAAACAATTCTGTATCTACTACTATTACTCCACACATCGACCGACTCCTGCCTGCATCTAGAGTATTAAGTTCATAAAGAATAGAGTAACACATTAAGTAAGATGACATGATGTAGAGGAATTAACTCAAGCAATATGATGAAAACCCCATCTTTTTATCCTTGATGGCAACAATACAATACGTGCCTTGCTGCCCCTACTGTCACTGGGAAAGGACACCGCAATATTGAACCGAAAGCTAAGCACTTCTCCAATTGCAAGAAAGATCAATCTAGTAGGCCAAACTAAACCGATAATTCAAAGAGACTTGCAAAGATATCAAATCATGCATATAAGAATTCAGAGAAGAACCAAATAATATTCATAGATAATTGCTACGTCTTGAGCTTGCGTTGGTTTTCCTTGAAGAGGAAAGGGTGATGCAGCAATAGTAGCGTAAGTATTTCCCTCAATTTTTGAGAACCAAGGTATCAATCCAGTAGGAGGCTCCTTAGAAGTCCCATGCACCTACACAAACAAACAAGAACTCGCAACCAGCGCAATAAAGGGGTTGTAAATCCCTTCAAGGCCACTTGCAAAAGTGAGATTTGATAGAGATAATATGATAAGATAAATATTTTTGGTATTTTTTATGATATAGATTGGAAAAGTAAAGATGCAAATAAAAGTAGATTGAAAGCTTATATGATAAGAGATAGACCCAGGGGCCATATGTTTCACTAGTGGCTTCTCTCAAGATAGCGTAACTATTAAGGTGGGTGAACAAATTACTGTCGAGCAATTGATAGAAAACCGAATAATTATGAGATTATCTAGGCATGATCATGTATATAGGCATCACGTCCGTGACAAGTAGATCGAAACGATTCTGCATCTACTACTATTACTCCACACATCGACCGACTCATGCCTGCATCTAGAGTATTAAGTTCATGAAGAACAGAGTAACGCATTAAGAAAGATGACATGATGTAGAGGGATAAACTCATGCAATATGATATAAACCCCATCTTTTTATCCTCGATGGCAACAATACAATACGTGCCTTGCTGCCCCTGCTGTCACTGGGAAAGGACACCGCAAGATTGAACTCAAAGCTAAGCACTTCTCCCATTGCAAGAAAGATCAATCTAGTAGGCCAAATCAAACTGATAATTCGAAGAGACTTGCAAAGTTAACTTAATCACACATAAAAGAATCTAGAGGAGATTCAAATATTTCTCATAGATAAACTTGATCATAAACCCACAATTCATCGGATCTCGACAAACACACCGCAAAAAGAGTTACATCGAATAGAACTCCAAGAAGATCGAGGAGAACTTTGTATTGAGATTCAAAGATAGAGAAGAAGCCATCTAGCTAATAACTATGGACGTGAAGGTCTGTGGTAAACTACTCACAACTCATCGGAAGGGCTATGGTGTTGATGTAGAAGCCCTCCGTGATTGATTCCCCCTCCGGCGGAGCGCCGGCGAAGGCTCCAAGATGGGATCTCGTAGATACAGAAGGTTGCGGCGGTGGAAATAGTTTTTCGTGGTCCCCTCTGATGGTTTTAGGGTACGTGGGTATATATAGGTGGAAGAAGTAGGTCGGTGGACGCTCGAGGGGCCCATGAGGGTGGGGATTGCGCCCAGCCCTAGGGGGCGCACCGGGCACCCTCATGGCCGCCTCCTCTGTTGCTTGACGTCCACTCCAAGTCCCCTGGATCACGCTTGTTCCAAAAAGATTGCTTCCAAAGGTTTCATTCCGTTTGGACTCCGTTTGATATTCCTTTTCTTCAAAACACTGAAATAGGCAAAAAAAACAGCAATTCGGGCTGGGCCTCCGATTAGTAGGTTAGTCCCAAGAATGATATAAAAGTGTAAAGTAAAGCCCATAAACATCCAAAAACGGGTAATATAATAGCATGGAACAATCAAAAATTATAGATACGTTGGAGACGTATCAAGCATCCCCAAGCTTAATTCCTGCTCGTCCTCGAGGAGGTAAATGATAAAAACAGAATTTTTGATGTGGAATGCTACCTAGCATAATTCTCAATGTAATTTTCTTTATTGTGGCATGAATGTTCAGATCCAAATGATTCAAAATAAAAGTTCATATTGACATAAGAAATAGTAGTACTTCAAGCATACTAATCAAAGCAATCATGTCTTCTCAAAATAACATGGCTAAAGAAAGTTATCCCTACAAAATCATATAGTCTGGCTGTTGCTCTATCTTCATCACACAAAGTATTTAATCATGCACAACCCCGATGACAAGCCAAGCAATTGTTTCATACTTTAGTAATCTCAAACTTTTCAACTTTCACGCAATACATGAGCGTGAGCCATGGACATAGCACTATATGTGGAATAGAATGGTGGTGGTGGAGAAGACAAAAAAGGAGAAGATAGTCTCACATCAACTAGGTGTATCAACGGGCTATGGAGATGCCCATTAATAGATATCAATGTGAGTGAGTAGGGATTGCCATGCAACGGATGCACTAGAGCTATAAATGTATGAAAGCTCAACAAAAGAAACTAAGTGGGTGTGCATCCAAGTTGCTTGCTCACGAAGACCTAGGGCAATTTGAGGAAGCCCATCATTGGAATATACAAGCCAAGTTCTTATAATGAAAAATTCCCACTAGTACATGGAAGTGACAACATAGGAGACTCTCTATCATGAAGATCATGGTGCTACTTTGAAGCACAAGTGTGATAAAAAGGATAGTAGCATTGTCCCTTCTCTCCTTTTCTCTCATTTTTTATTGGCCTTTATCTTTTTTTATTTGCCCCCCTTTTGGTGGGATCTTTGGCCTCTTTTTTTTAAGTCCAAAGTCTCATCCCGACTTGTGGGGGAATCATAGTCTCCATCATCCTTTCCTCACTGGGACAATGCTCTAATAATGAAGATCATCACACTTTTATTTACTTACAACTCAAGATTACAACTCAATACTTAGAACAAGATATGACTCTATATGAATGCCTCCGGCGGTGTACCGGGATATGCAATGAATCAAGAGTGACATGCATGAAAATTATGATGGTGGCCTTGCCACAAATACGATGGCAACTACATGATCATGCAAAGAGCAATATGACAATGATGACGCGTGTCATATAAACGGAACGGTGGAAACACTACAAAGAAATACACTTCCGTGATGATACGTGTTTGTCACAGTAGGTCGCGTTTTCTATCATGCATGTACATCCATGACGATTTTATGACAGAATCAAGATAGTCATACCTGTGCTGTCGTAGAAGTGTTCCATGACATTACCAAAATTATCATCACGGAAGTGTCCACTTCCATGACGATAAATCGCGCGTCACAGAAGTGCTTTCATCAAGGGTGACCGACACGTGGCATCCACCGTAACGGAACGCCGTTAAGCTATCGGGTCGGGTTTTGGATCCGATAACCCGTTAACAGCCCCGACCAATGGGAAATTTCCACATGTAAAATTTTTATTGGCCGGACGAAACACGTGTCAGCTCGTCAGTGGGTCAGATAGGCGCCTATGATATGTCGACACGTGCCATGGCCCACCACTGGCCCATTTAGCTTAGAAAGCCGGCCCGTTTGACTTGGTCAAAAGTTAACGGGCTGGCCCATGAAAAGCCTGTTAACGGTCTCTTCGCAAATAGCCCATTTTACGGCCCGTTAACTCACGGCTTGTTAGGCACTAAAGGAAATCGGCCCAACAACGGCATGTGGGCCGTCGAATATAACACCAGCCCATTTCACTTTCGGCCCATATGAGGCCTTTGTATCTTTCGGCCCTTTACAGGCCCACGGTGACTCTAGCCCATAATGAACAGTAATTTTCTTTGTACCCGTTAATGGCCCGTGATTTACATGGGCCGTTTCCAGCCCGTGTTAGCTTTCGACCTATTGACGGCCCATACGTTCTTGGGCTCCTTTTTAGCCCTCGATTACTTCCGGCCCATTACTGGCCTGTTCCCCTAGTGGGCCAAATTCGGCCCATGGCAAGAGTCGGCCCGTTACTGGCATGTTCCCAAATGGGCCAAATTCGGCCCATGGCAAGAGTCGGCCCGTTACTCGCCTGTTACCCTAATGGGCCGAATTCGGCCCATGGCAAGAGTCGGCCCATTTCTGGCCAGCCCGTCCTATATTCTGGCCCATTAACGACCCGTTATGCCTGTGACAGAATTAAGCTTTTGCAGTCCTACAGCCTGTTAACGGCCGTTACCGTGCTGGGCCGATCCAATTATGCCCGATTACGGCCCATGTAGATCCATTTATCCGATGGCCCGATGTCCACCGATTACAAGCCCATTTATCGACGGCCCGAGGCCCACCGATTACAGGCCCATTTATCGACGGCCCGAGGCCCACCGATTATAGGCCCATTTATCGACGGTTCGTAGGAGACCCATGGATCCTACGACCCGTATATGGCCCATGGTAGTTCCGGCCACTAGCAAACTAGGGAAAAAGAAGACTAGGAAATAAATAAGGCCGAAACTAATGCTAGGCTATCAAGGCGGTTGCGCAGATTACATCCACTCGGCATCAAAGATCGCCACCAGTGCAAATATAGGGAACGCCCTACACTATACAAAAATGGCTTGCTATTTTCTTCAGCCGGTGGCTGCACGTTAAGAATAAATTTTGTATCACACCAAAACAAATTACAACTATATAACAAAAGGAAGGTTGGCATAAAACTTAACAGTCTAGCAGATAAATGCACCACCAGAAGTTCAGAAGCTCGGTTCATTTGACCTGACTGTTACATTTTCATGCTGTATTGTCAGATGGAGCACCATGACCCTCGCCTTCATTTCCCCTAGGCTCCTGAACAACATAGCAAATGTCTAATAGTCTGGTTTCAAAACCATGCATATCTTGACGACATTGAGCAATGTTTCTCCTTGTTTCACAAAGGGCCTCTGTTAGGAATGGACCTGTGTCTGGAGCGCAGATACAACATTGCTTTGAGCTTGCATATCTTGATCATGAGGCAGTTTGGACGATATTGCCTTAACAACCAACCCAATATTACGCAGGAACGTGCTTTTGGCACTGTTAGTGGACAGGTACTGACCCACTGCAGCAAGAGCTGACATTCGGTTATAGTTGCCTCGCCACCTTCAGAAGGTGGCGGTTCCACCATTTTTTCCATAGCTCGCTGAAAAGTTGAGGTTTTACATTAGTAGTACCAGAACAGAAGATATTAAGGAGGCAGCAAAACCAAACAAAATAGCTTTGGTCTATATACAGAACTTATTCTAGTGAACCCATGTAAAATATCAGTTGTATTTTATTGCAAAGTACATAATAAAACCAGGTTCCAAACATATGACCATGTACCATCGCTAATGTATTGTCTATTTCTTCACATTGTATTGAGGGCTAAGGATAAAGATACGAAGTTTATAATACGGTAAGCATAGTATGACATCATTCATATCACAAACAACCGAGAACAGACAAATAGGCAATTGTAACATTGTGTGGGCAAGTCCAGCACGGAACTAGATTACGGGTCAAGGTCAAAGGAACATCACTCCTCTCTTTTAAACCTTGTAAGGTGCAATGATACGCTAAGACAATTGTGTATAAAATTGAAAAGAGTAATAGACACTGGCTGCAAACCATGTAGTTCAAGGCACAAGTCAGAGTAAGTAGTAGTTAAAAGGCATGAGGATTAAGGACTTACAACAGCGGCTTTGACTGGTGTAGCCATGCCCTTCTTCTTGCTGGTGTGACAGTCCTTGAAGATTTCCACAGCATTTGGTTCAGGTACTTTTTGGTCCTTGCGGTCTTTCCTCTGCATTTCGAACAAGTCAATATAGATCTGATAATATGGTACAACGAAAAGAGTGAAACAACAGCTAATTACAAGAGCCTCGCAGTGTGCAATATAGCTACGAGATCCTATTGTCTGTTGGAATTTCACTTTCGTACGGTTGGCCTTGTTCTTTGAACAGTTCACCTACAAGAAGATAGATTTGTGTGGCACATGCGTAAATAGGACTTCAACATGTGATCTGATCACATATATATAATGTACCTGATACTTCGGATCAGACCAGTGTTTAACAAGGCCCCTCCAGTCTTCATCCGATATATTTTCCACTGGAGATGTTTGGGAAAGTTCACTGTTAGCCTTGCCTTCAAAGTGAGTTTTCCTCAAGTTATACCGATACTGTCGCAGAGCAGACTTGAAAGCATGGGTGCAAGCTTGTCTGGTGTATCATCTTGGCTATCCAACTTGAACCTTATCTGTTGAAAATTATGGGAGTCTCATTATCAGCAACCTAGAAAGTATGGGACAGACCAAGACGATATTACTAGTTTCCATACATAACCATACTTACAGATAAATGGTCGAGGAAGGTGTTGAACTGGGTTTTGTCTTTGTCATTCCTGTACTGAATCCATGTTGGGAGGATACGTACATGACACCTAACGGCAACCGCTGCCTCTGATACTAACTTGGCTGACTCTGTAGCATCACGTGGCCTTTCTAAACCTGCCTCAAAACGGATCTCCATTCTTCCTCCTCTAGATTTAGTTAACCTATCGAGCATTATCCTTGATGTTTGTTTCCTCTTGCGCCTAGGTGCTAGTCCAACAACGAACATAGGAAGTGTTAGTGTACATCAAACTGTGAGACTACATATAAAGAAGCATGCAACTGTAACTTGACTCCAGCAACTATCTTCTTGCTGTTGAAGCTCACAAGGTTCATCTGATATTGCCAACTCGTCTTGTGTCAAGAGTGCTTGGGAAGTAGTGTCAGGTGGCAAGGGAGCTTGGTAACGTGCTACTAGCTCAGTTGACGCACGAGTAAGTCGTGCAGCTGGTAGTACTGTGGTAGGTGTTGCAAGAACTAGGGTCGTCTCTGCTTGCTTGGTGGCAGCTATTTGTTTCTGTTTGGCTTTTTTTGCAGCTCGTGTAGCATGGGATGCCGTGTTTGTAGAATTTTCCACTGGACTTTCACCTTCTATTGCACCATCAGTACCAGCAGAATCTGCAGGATTCATCCGCTTCTCATTCCCTGCCATTCTGTGTTTCTTCCTCTTTCTCTGTGCCATGTTAAGTCAAGCCGACAAGAAAAATGAATAACAATTAAGTTCTTCAGAACAAATTGATGTGTGATGCAGACAAACTGAACTTTGATGTTAGACAACCACATGATAGGAGGATGTAATATGTATGAAAAACAGGACGGAAGAGATAACCAGAACTATGATGTGTAAACTAAGAAGAAGACATTTCACCAAATTAGAAGCAATGCAATGGAAGGTAGACACCATATGAAAGATGCTACAAATATCGCTCTGCCAAGTTAACAATGTCTCAGCATAAATGGCATTTAAACAAATGTGAAGCAGTACAAGAAATAAATCATATGCAAGATGCAAACAACATCACACTACCATGTTAGAGGTCTCTCGTCATTAGTGCCATTGCATATTCACAACATTGCATATTCACAGCTTATGATGTGTAAACTAAGGAGAAGGCATTTCAACAAATTAGAAGCAATGAAAGCTAGACACCATATGGAAGATGCAACGAATATCACTCTACCAAGTTAAAACTGTCTCGTCATAAGTGCCATTTCAACAAATTAGTAGTACAAGCTAGAAAAGAATGTGAGATGTAACCTATATCACACTCCGAATTCAAACGTGTCTTATGATAAGTGATTGTTACAGGTTACACAACAGTAGTAATTTGATGTAAGAACATGGTGTGATAGACAGATATTGTATGTTCTAGAAACAGGAACACGTGTCTTATTCAAGTATAATGTGTAAAGTAAGCAGATGGAATTCAACAAAATTAGAAGCAATACAAGCTAGACATCACACATAACATGCAAACACATATAACAGTGCCAAGTTAGAGGGAGCACCAGTGATGCTGCACTAGGGGAGATGTGCTCATCATAAACACAGCTTTGTTGAGTATCTATGCATGTGTTGTCTTGGAAATCATCTTGGGGGTGTGGAGGAGTAGAAACTGTAGAGGCCGTCCGTTCGGAAGGAGCACCTTTATCCGCTACCTTGCTAACTTCCTTCCGCTTTATTGATTTTGAATTGTCAAGTAAAACCGACAAGAAAAAGCAATAAAATTCTCTCTTCAGAACTCATTCATGCATGATACTGACAATCACTACTTTGATGTAAGGCAAACACATGATACCAGGATGGAATATGTACGAAAAACAGGACGGCATGGCATGTTCACAACTATTTGTGTAAACTAAGCAGAAACCATTCCAACAAATAAGAAGCAATGCAAGCTAGACACCACATGAAAGATGCAACCAATATGACTCTGCCAAGTTAAAAGCGTCCCATCATAAATGGAATTTCAACAAATTAGAAGAAGCGCATGCTATAAATCATATGAAAGATGCAACTAATATCGCACTGCATATACTAAAGGTGTCTCGTCATATTGATTGACGCGGGATACAAAAAAAAACAATAGTTTTATGTAAGGACATGCTTAATAGACAGATGTACTATGTACTAAATACAGGAAGGCATGTCACATTAACAGGTATAATGTCACATTTACAGGAGTATAAGCTAAGCAGACTAGCACATGCAGTTTAACCAGATTGGAAGAATTACAATCTAGACACCACATGCAACATGCAACCACATATCACACTGCCAAGTTAGAGCAAGCACCTGTGATGCTAGTGTAGGGGAAATGCTGTAATCAACTACAGAGCTACGTTCACTATCTTCATCTAGCATTTCTGTTTCTTGAGAATCATGTCGGGAGGCTGACGATGCATTCTTTAAATGAGGAGTAGTCCCCTTGCCTGCCTGCCTCGTCATAAGTGATTGATGAGGGATACACAAGAACATTAGTTTGATGTAAGAACATGGTTAATACACAGATGTACTATTATGTACCAAAAACAGAAAGGCATGTCATATTCAAAGGTATAATGTGTAAGCTAAGCAGATGCAATTTAACCAAATTGGAAGCAATACAAGCTAGACATCCGGCTGGAGTGGTGAACTTGATCATCTAGGACCTGAGAGCCTGGTGGGAGGCGGGCTGCTTCACCACCATCGCGGCTTTTTAGTTGGCTTCTAGGTGATGCCTGTCTTTGCTAGGATTGTCACTGGCTCGGCCAGTGCCCTGACTAGCTATTTGTCTTCCGGTGCTCACGGGATGGTGGTTCATGTAAAAAGTATCTTTCCTTATCTTAATAAAGACCGACTTCGGCCTTTCGAATACAAGCTAGACACCAGATGGAACATGCAACCACATATGACACCGCGAAGTTAAAGCAAGCACCTGGGATGGTGGTTCATTGTGAGCGAGTTCATCAACTCCAGAGCAACATTTACCGTCTCCATCTGCTGACACTGCACCCTTTAAAGCGCTATAACGTGCCGCGCCTAGCCGCGTAGAAAGTTGGCACGACTTGTCTGTTTTCTTTTTTGCTTCGCTTTTGGCAGACTCTGAAATACCCTTGCATAAAAACACAATAGTGAGAGTATGGGTGAAGTGTGTGCAGAACTAGTGCACTGTAAAAGTAGCAGATAGCAGGTGGCTGAAAAATAAATGACAAGAGACATATGATAGCTCTACAACATTGCATGGCAAACAAAATTAGATTCTACTCCTTATGATTTTGTAATATATGAGCACAGGAAATGCAGTTCCTCCAGCACACCACCATATGTGGTCATATCTAAGATAACAGTCGACTGAAAATAAACAGGTCAGTCGATTTTTTTAATGAACCGTTCGATCTATAAGGAACGGGCAGATGGCCTTCATCTACCTCCCGCCAGTCACTGTTGACGATCTTTCTCGAACCGCCAGCGACCACCGGCCCAGACCCGTGCCTCCGCTGCCCTGCCTTCCCATTGACCTCACACCACCGCCGTGCTTGGCAGTGCCCCCAAGCCATCCCTTTAATCCCGGCCGACCTCCAGATCGGGCGCCAGTAGCTCTAGGCCGCACACGCCCCTAAGATAAACACCAAGGCACTGCTTCCCCGGCGTAATAGTCGTACTAGTGCCTGTTACGCTGGGGAATGCTTCCGTTAATTAGGAATCAACTGGCCAGAAATTGAAATTCAGGAGGGCGACAGACCTCTAGCTAAGGTGAAATAGTATATGAGGAGAAACCTTGTGCATTGCGAGTTACTAGGAACATCTAGTATCAAGAAGAAGCGGTCGACTAGTGTCTTTTGTGGGATGAATACCCTGCAAGAAGAGACGTAAGATTTGCACGAATAAGGGAAGAGGAGTACCTTCTTCGGTTGCCGGTGTGGTCACCTCCACATGTCGCACCGATCTTCTTCTTTTTACCGGGGAAACCGATGTTCTGGAGGGTGCAGGCTTGGACGAACCCATGGCCAAATTGTTGACTGTGTTTCCGTGGCCATATGTCGGCGGAGGGGAAGCAGATCCGAGGCGTCGAAGAACGGCAAAGGACGGCGTAGCAGGAACAACTCCGGTGCGGTGGAGGGTGGCGAAGTTGGAGCGGCAGCGATGAGGCGCAGGACGGCGTGGTTGAACTGGCTCGGGTACGGACGGCTCGGCCTCGGCTTCAACTACTAGCCGTGGAGGGCGTTGCGGTTGAGGTTGCAGTGGACGACGGCATCGGGGTATCGGCTCCGGCGTGATGGAGGAGGGCAGCGGTTGATGGGTGGGATGGGGTGGCGGATGGAGGACGCCGAGGTTTCGCGGCTGGTGGAGAGGTAGTTTTGGCGCCCACGGAGTACGAATGGGGAATCGGACGGGTGGGGGGAACCATGTTTCGGTCTGGGATGCGCTTGTTTTTGGCTTTTTTGAACAGAAGATGGGACGCGCTTGTTTGAAATTTGGGGAAAGTACAAACTTTGCCCCCCTCTTAAATTTGGGACCTACTGCGGGTCGGGGGTAGGATGGTAATCCCAGGTGTCCCAAATAGTGGGCGGGAGCAATTTCGGCCGCGCGCATGTGTGCTTAGGCGGCCATTGTGTATGAATGTTTTTCGGAGGCGGTTGCGTGGCGTCTAGATGAAGCTACAAACCTACTCCGGTTTAGACCTTTGGACGTCGGGCCGGTAGGTTTCATGGGTCGGAGTTATTTGAAAAGTAATTTCCTTGTACTACCAAACATTGGTCTCACGTGGTTTTGGGCGAGTAGAGGCTCTTTTGGCGCTTAGTTCAAAATTTTGAAACACAAGCATTCACGTTTAGAGTACTCTTGAACTATGATGATTGACCTAAATAGACAACGTTATATTTGACCTTGTATGTTTGAAAACCTCATTAAATTATCCGCTTCTTTTTGAAATTTTGACACTTGAAAATCCTATAACTACGATTATTTTGGAATGGAGGAGCTAAATTTGAATCTATTTTGTACACGACTACATGTGCTATTATGTACAAAATTAGAGCAAAGATTGGTGCCCCCATAATTTAGGTATGGTTTATAAATGCCATGATATCAAATTCAAATAATTGAATGGACTTCATGTTGAATTCAATTTTTTAAACCAACTTAAGTTGAATTCAAATGTATGCTAGTTCATAGGTAGCTATTTATAAATGTCCATTGTGTAACTTTCGTATGTATAATGTGCTTTACACACACAACATGAACTATACTCACGTTTATATTCGATTGCTAAAGTGATGCATTGTCTGGAGTTCAAAATACTAACTATGTGGATCAATTGTGTCGAATAATAACATAGACATGCTCAAATTTGATAGAATCTAGATGCCTGATGGATCAATGACCGCTCCTTACGCGAATTGCAAATATCATGATCCCATCCTAATATTTGGATACAATTTATATCTTTAATGAATGTGTAGAGCAGTCTTTTATGTGTAGTTTCACTCTCCATCGGTGGTCTCTCACACATGCTCACACACTTTCTCCCGAGGTGTCTTTCTCGCACACATGCTCTAGATATAACCTTCCCTCCCTCTCGTAACCATTTACAACTGTTTTCACTAACCTTTATCACAAGCACTCTTCCTCTCGCAAACATACACACGCACAACCCTCATCGACCCTTTCTATATACACGGACCTGCCTACGTGTCTCATGTACGCACATTATCTTTACGCCTGTCTCTCACGCATTATCTCACACCTCTCTTCCTAATCGACGAGTATGATTCTAGCAGAGCATTCTGTAGGATGCCCCTTAAAATTAGGTTGGATGAATAGTAATATCAGAGATGAAGGGGTTACCTTAGTCCGAGAACCTAGGGTTACAAATCCTAGCCGGCTTTGTCAGTGGACACAGAGTCCTTCACAATTCTGCTATCTTTGTCTTGTACGACTAGTCATCCATGGGTCTTCCTAAATGTGTCATGGGCCTACCAATGTGGCGCAGGACTGAGCCGAACGAAGGGCCACACCTCGACCCACCGGACCTCAGGCGGTGACACACCCTTTGCCCCCACGTCTCATTATCTTCTCACACCCACACATACCAACACAAACACCACACACACAGAAAATTTCTCCTGGTGCCTCTATTCCCCCCCCCCTTGCATATACACACTCAAGGGAATGGAATCTCTTGTTGTGACGTCATATTCGTCTCTCTCTCTCTAGACCACTCTCATTTCTCGTGCTATCTCTCCCATGCCCCCCGTCGGCCCCTCTATCCATGCCTCTCTCGAATACGTAATACACACACATACCTCTCTAGGCCCCGCCAAATGCATCAACTACACATTCACACATGTTACATCACGTACCCCATTGATCTAAAAAGCCCTCTCTTCACGTTTATTTCGCATACAACATTCCTTTTGAATAAAGTGTGGCCAAAAAATTATTTTAGAGTTTCTACATATATACAACATTACAAAGTTATATGGAGGAGTACGAACGCTAATTTGCATTGCATGGTGCCCACAATGATATTTATTCCGCACTGTGAATTTGTATATTTTTATACTATATACAAAGTTAGTCATAATAAAGAGAAATGAAGAGAATCTCTCTCTCCATCGCATACCCCCCCTGTACGCCCCTTTCACGTATGCACACAAAACTATCTCCAGGTCCTCTAAAAGTAAGCCCTCAGAAAATTCACGCGTGTTTCATCCTTCTCTCGCGATATATGCAATGACGATCATTGTATTTGAAGCGAAAGCATGATACATACATTGAACTTCATAATCCTCTCATTACGGTCACCGTTTATGTTTAGTGGTTATTATACAGTCACGGGCTCACCGTACAACTTTGTATTTGCTCATGACATGACTAGTTGACCAGTTAAACGCTCCATGTGGCACCTCTAGTGTTGCATCACATTATCTCACTACCATCGTGCCCACCTGTCGACTTGTATCTACTCTACATCTACACTATTATAAAATACATAAAATACACTCTTATAAAAAAAAGTTGGTGATGATGGTGTGCCTGCCATCCTGCAATATAGGCCGTCCGATTTATATCTGACGGATAGGAAAGAAACTATGGCAATTTTGCAAAAAGGTACCCACACACCTCTCCACATTTTCAAATAAGGCCTTCCCTCGTTCATCCTTTTCTCTCACAAGATAAACAAGTCATACAAATGCATCTTGATGTTACGTGCAACGCATGGGCATCTTGCTAGTAAGAATGAAAACAAACGACAAAAAATATTTTGACGGTGGTTCGAAGTCATGACCGCGGGCACAGCGGACAAGGTGGCCTTGCATTGGTATGCTGAGCCGTCTGTGTTAACACACAGGAGCTAGTGTGGTGATTATACACACACGCACGCATGCACACGAACTGCATCCACGCAACCCTCACACAAACACATGCACCCACGCACGCACGCAACACTCACGCGTACACATGCTGCCACGCACGCACACAACACTCACATGCACACACGCACGCATGCATGCACACACCAGTACACCACATGACCAACACACACTCTCAGGCTCAAGTGCTCAACCTACACGTGCATGCGCACACATCAGGCCCTGATAGACACATACACAACCAGGTGATTCCCGCGCACGGGTTGGAGCCTTGTCGTGCCTGCGTAAATTTGTGTTTATCTGACCTTTTCCCTATGCAAACTAATAGGTGGGACCCACAAGGAACGTGGTTGAGGGAGTCCTAGACTAGGGGGTGTCCGGATAGCCGAACTATCATCATCGGCCAGACTCCAAGACTTTGAAGATACAAGATTGAAGACTTCGTCCCGTGTCCGGATGGGAATTTCCTTGGCGTGGAAGGCAAGCTTGGCAATACGGATATGTAGATCTCCTACCATTGTAACCGAATCTGTGTAACCCTAGCCCTCTCCGGTGTCTATATAAACTGGAGGGTTTTAGTCCATAGGACGAACAACAATCATACCATAGGCTAGCTTCTAGGGTTTAGCCTCCTTGATCTCGTGGTAGATCCACTCTTGTACTACCCATATCATCAATATCAATCAAGAAGGAGTATGGTTTTACCTCCATCCTGAGGGCCCGAACCTGGGTAAAAACATCGTGTCCCTTGTCTCCTGTTACCATCCGCCTAGACGCATAGTTCGGGACCCCCTACCCGAGATCCGCCGGTTTTGACACCGACATTGGTGCTTTCATTGAGAGTTCCTCTGTGTCGTCACCGATTGGCTGGATGGCTCCTTCGATCATCAACGACGCAGTCCAGGGTGAGACTTTTATCCCCGGACAGATCTTTGTATTCGGCGGCTTTGCACTGCGGGCCAATTCACTTGGCCATCTGGAGCAGATCGAAAGCTACGCCCCTGGCCGTCAGGTCAGATTTGGAAGTCTGAACTTCACCGCTGACATCCGCAGAGACTTGATCTTCGATGGATTCGAGCCACAGCCGAGCGCGCCGCACTGTCACAATGGGCATGATTTTGCTCTGCTGCCGGACAGTGCCCTGGAGGCCGCACATGAGTCCGCTCCAACCCTTAATTTGGAGCTGGCCAAGCAGATCGAGGACGGGTGGCTAGACACCGCCTCGGGGGCTGCAACCTCTACGGTGATGGAGCCCAATACTGACCTTGTCCCTTGTGAAGCTCGTGACTCCGAGGTGCCGGACTCCTCGCTGGACTCCGAACCTCCCGCGCCCCCTCCAATCGAATCCGATTGGGCGCCGATCATGGAGTTCACCGTCGCGGACATCTTTCAACACTCACCTTTTGGCGACATCCTGAATTCGCTAAAGTATCTCTCGTTATCAGGAGAGCCCTGGCCGGACTGCAGTCAGGACGGTTGGGATGCGGACGACGAAGAAATTCAAAGCCCACCCACCACCCACTTTGTAGCCACTGTCGACGATCTAATCGACATGCTAGACTTCGACTCCGAAGACATCGACGGTATGGACGACGATGCCGGAGACGACCAAGAACCAGCGCCTACTGGGCACTGGAAAGCCACCTCGTCATATGACATATACATGGTGGATATCCCAAAGGATGGGAATGGCGAGGAAACAGCGGAGGAAGACCCCTCCAAGAAACAGCCCAAGCGCCGGCGTCAGCGGCGCCGCTCTAAATCCCGCCACAGCAAGAATGGAGATTCCGGCACCGGAGATAATAACACCCCAGACAATGCCGAAGACAACCTCCTCCGGCAAGATTCAGCACAGGAGGACGGAGAAGCCATCCCTCATGAGAGAGCAGCAGACGAAGAGGTAGAGGATGATAACTACATGCCTCCCTCTGGAGACGAGGCAAGCCTCGACGACGATGAATTCGTCGTGCCTGAGGATCCCGTCGAACAAGAGCGTTTTAAACGCAGGCTTATGGCCACGGCAAACAGCCTCAAGAAAAAGCAGCAACAGCTTAGAGCTGATCAAGATCTGCTAGCCGATAGATGGACGGAAGTCCTTGCGGCCGAAGAGCATGAACTCGAACGCCCCTCCAAAAGCTACCCCAAACGCAAGCTGCTCCCCCGATTAGAGGAGGAGGCATATAAACCTGCATCACCAGTGCACAATACGGCTGACCGACCACCTCGTGGCCGCGACAGAGAGGCCTCTAGGCCCTCCACTAGAACCGTACCCCGGCACCACTCGAAAAGTACGAAGCCACGGGGGAATGCGCCGGACTTGCGAGACATATTGGAGGATAAGACAAGACAATCAAGATCGATCTACGGATCGCGTGGGCGCCCCACGATGCGTGATGACGACCGTCGCGCCGGATACAGCAACTCCGGCCGGGCTGAACACAGTAGACAAAGCTCGCTTGAGCTACGTCGTGATATAGCCCAATATAGAGGCGCCGCACACCCACTATGCTTCACAAATGAATTAATGGATCATCAAATCCCCGAAAGGTTTAAACCCGTGAACATTGAATCCTACGATGGCACAACAGACCCCGCGATTTGGATCGAAGACTATCTCCTTCATATCCACATGGCCCGCGGTGACGATCTTCACGCCATCAAATATCTCCCACTCATGCTTAAAGGACCAGCTCAGCATTGGCTTAACAGCTTGCCAGCAAAATCAATTGGGTGTTGGGAGGACCTGGAAGCCGCATTCCTTGATAACTTCCAGGGCACGTATGTGCGACCACCAGACGCCGATGACCTAAGCCACATAATTCAGCAGCCAGACGAATCGGCCAGACAATTCTGGACACGGTTCTTAACAAAGAAAAATCAAATCGTCGACTGTCCAGATGCAGAGGCCCTCGCAGCCTTCAAACATAACATCCGCGATGAGTGGCTTGCCTGGCACCTAGGACAGCAAAAGCCGAAATCCATGGCAGCCCTCACATCACTCATGACCCGCTTCTGCGCGGGAGAGGACAGCTGGCTAGCCCGCGGTAACAACCTCAGCAAAAATTCTGGTAGTCCGAATACCAAGGACCGCAATGGCAGGTCGCGCCACAACAAGAACAAACGCCGCGTTAACGGCAATAACACTGAGGATACGGCAGTCAACGCCAGATTCAGAGGCTCCAAACCCGGTCAGCGGAAAAAGCCATTCAAAAGAACTACCCCGGGTCCGTCCAATTTGGACCGAATACTCGACCGCTCTTGCCAGATACACGGCACCCTCGAAAAGCCAGCCAATCACACCAACAGGGATTGTTTGGTATTCAAGCAGGTAGGCAAGTTAATTGCCGAAAACAATGACAAGGGGCTGCATAGCGATGACGAGGAAGAGACCCGACCGCCGAATAATAGAGGACAGAAGGGTTTCCCCCCACAAGTGCGGACGGTGAACATGATATACGCAACTCACATACCCAAGAGGGAGCGGAAGTGTGCACTCAGGGACGTATACGCGATGGAGCCAGTCGCCCCAAAGTTCAACCCATGGTCCTCCTGCCTGATCACTTTTGATCGAAGGGACCACCCCACCAGTATCCGCCACTGCGGATTCGCCGCATTGGTTTTAGACCCAATCGTCGATGGATTTCACCTCACTAGAGTCCTGATGGACGGCGGCAGCAGCCTGAACCTGCTTTATCAGGATACAGTGCGCAAGATGGGCATAGACCCCTCAAGGATTAAACCCACAAAGACGACCTTCAAAGGCGTCATATCAAGTGTAGAGGCAAATTGTACAGGCTCAGTCACACTTGAAGTGGTCTTCGGATCCCCGGATAACTTCCTAAGCGAGGAGTTAATCTTCGACATAGTTCCATTCCGCAGCGGCTATCATGCTCTGCTCGGACGAACCGCGTTTGCAAAGTTCAACGCGGTGCCGCACTATGCATACCTCAAGCTCAAGATGCCAGGCCCTCGAGGAGTCATCACGGTCAACGAAAACACTGAACGCTCCCTCCGAACGGAGGAACACACAGCGGCTCTCGCGGCAGAAGTACAGAGCAGCCTCTTAAGGCAATTTTCGAGTCCGGCCGTTAAGCGACCGGACACGGCCAAACGCGCCCGGAGTAACCTACAACAAGACCACCTGGCATGTTCCAAGCACGCGTAGCAATGCGGCCCCAACCCCAGCCCTTGCAAAATTGCAAGACTGGTCCTTCGCGTACATCATTACACTCTGGAGATTCCATGGGCATAGGGGGAGGGGCACGACCACAACAGACCCAGAATGCGGCTTAACCACACCAGGGGCTCCCAAGTGTGTCATTCTTTTTCCTTTTTCTTTTTTTCTTACCCACAGGACTCCATTCACCAGAGGCCCTGTCCGGCAGTAGACCTGCCGAACTCATGATGCAACAGCCAGGGAAGGAGAAAGGCTACGACGAGTATCCAGGTGGTCTCCATTATGAGCATTAAATCTGTTTTATACACCATTCCGTAGCCTACCCCTGGAGGGGGACATGTTTAATAGTCCCATCCCTTGCTTACCGCACTATTTGTATCGTTCTGCATTCATGGCAGTATTTCTTGAATAAACAATGCATCGCTTTTTGCTTATAATTGCATTTCTTTCTTATACATATGTTCATTTATGACATGTTGCATCCGTACACTTTGGTACGGCTAAATACACCAGGGGTTAAGTTCCCCACAATATGGTGTGATAAGTCCGAACACTTTCACAAGTGCGGCACCCCGAACTTATAGCATTATATGCATCGGCTCCGAATCATGTCTTGGGTCAATAGTTGGGTTTGCCCGGCTCCCATGTTTTGGTACCTTATGTTCCGTTGTATCAGCTAAGGTAGCACTGGGAGAACCACTGCGATTGTGCCCCAGTTGAGCTGGGCGAGCACCTCAGTGGAGAAAGCTAAAACTGGCCGTCATGATAAGGCGAGAGCTGGTCGCTGTTCGAGAGGTTTTTTCGAGTTCCTAAAGACTTATGCCGCTTAGAGCGAGGAACCGGCTTTGTCCGGCCCAGGCGTGGATAACGCCCCGAACTCGGTCTTTCGAATACTAGGGGCTTCGCCGAAATTTAAAATTATAGAATTCTATGGCTAAGTGAGAGTGTTCAAGCATTATAAGTCCGGTTGCCTTGTTCGTTCTGTTGAGCGCCTCCCTAGATGGACCCAAAAATGGGAACAAGAGCGCTCAAGTTTATCCCGAACACCCCAGCACTCGTGGCATGGGGGCTGAAGCCGACGACTTGCCATCTCTCAAATTTGATAAACGGCCGCACAGAAGGTAATATTTTAAATTAACAAGCGTTGCTTAGCGCATATGAACAAAGTTTTCAGCGCACAGGATAAAAAAATGCGAGTCTACTCAAATATTACATCTTTGGAGCACTCACCCGCAATCATGCGGGCACCCTTCAGGACACTCTTATAATACATCTCGGGCGTGCGATACTCCTTGCCCATCGGTGGCGTGTCCGTCACAAGCTTCTCAGCATCCATCCTGCCCCAGTGCACCTTTGCACGGGCAAGGGCCCGACGGGCACCTTCAATGCAGGCAGAGTGCTTGACGACTTCAACCCAGGGACACGCATCCACCAACCGCCGCACCAGGCCGAAGTAGCTCCCAGGCATGGCCTCCTTGGGCCATAGCCGAACTATGAGGCCCTTCATGGCCTGTTCGGCCACCTTGTGGAGCTCGACCAGCTGCTTCAGCTGGTCACTAAGGGGCACCGGATGTCCGGCCTCAGCATACTGAGACCAGAAGACCTTCTCCGTCGAGCTCCCCTCCTCGGCCCGGTAGAAAGCGGCAGCATCGGACACGCTGCGGGGCAAATCTGCGAACGCTCTTGGAGAGCTCCGAATTCGGGTAAGTAATAGGTAATTCACATTCACATGCTTGCTTTGCATGAAAAATGCCTTACCCGCCACTATTTTCTTCAATGCCTCGATTTCCTGGAGGGCCTTGTGGGCTTCAGCCTTAGCGGCTTTGGCACTCTCAAGAGCCGACACAAGCTTGGACTCCCGAGTCTTCGAGTGATGCTCCAAACTCTCGTGCTTTTCCACGAGAGCCTGGAGCTCTTGCTGTACCTCCGCCACCCGTGCCTCCTGCTTCTCTCGCTCGGCCTGTTCCACGGCCGCATTGCGTTCGGCCGCGGACACCGCCTCCTTCAGGGTCGCCACCTCGTTCGTGGCCCCTGTAGTACCCATGTTATCCTTGTTATTTCTCTTGCAACCAAATCCTTTTCTATAAGGTACAACTTTAATACGGTGTTACTCACCTTCCTTGTCCTCGAGCTGCTTCTTGGCACGGCCGCGCTCGCTCTCGGACCGCTCGAGGCTTTGCTTCACAGCATTGACCTCCGCAGTCAGTGCGGCAGAGGTCAGCAGCGCAGCCTACAATCCCATATTGACATATTTTAAGACTCCTGCGTATATCTTTTTAGATCCTCAGTCCGGCTTTTCTTTACGAACACCGAACTGAGCATCAGGGGCTACTGTCTATGCGGTACTACTTTACACATATTAAAATTCTTACCTCAAAGCCTGTTAGAAGGCTGCTGCAGGCTTCGGTCAGCCCGCTCTTGGTGAGCTGAACCTTCTGAATCACTGCACTCATGATAGTACAGTGTTC
Source organism: Triticum timopheevii (assembly GCA_963921465.1). Lineage (NCBI taxonomy): Eukaryota > Viridiplantae > Streptophyta > Magnoliopsida > Poales > Poaceae > Triticum > Triticum timopheevii. Next base: position 392,300,693 of record OY997266.1, on the reverse strand, counting down.
TTCTTTGATGTAAGCGCCGTTGAGCGCCTCCAGCAAGTTATCTGGCGCCTTCGGTTGGACGGAGGCCGCCGGTGTCACAGTCTTGCCCTTCTTACGAAGGGGCCGCTCGCCGGACTCCGGAACCACTGCGGGTTCCGGTGTGGAGTCCGGCGCAAAGTCCGGGAGGTTGCCCTACGGCACCTTCGGGGCCTCCTCCTCCTAGCGGGTCCCTTCCTGGGATCCCACCTCGATGTCGTCAGCATCACGGGAGGTGGAGGCGGTCGGAAGAGAATCCATATCCGACGTACCCAAGGACCTGCTCGACGAAGCGGGAAGATCGTCCTTGGGCGGACTACATGTTGTATGCGGCATTAGAAAGACACTGTGTGGCAAAAAGAAAAATTATAAATCATCTAGGAGTCCGGATTCTTACGATCTCGCCAGGGGCTTGGCCCTTGAGGGCCACTCCTCGTTGCCGTCGCCAACGTTGGCGGAACAGTCCGGGGAAGGTCCTTCACTTCTTGGACCCTTCGGCCTCCCTCGTTGGGGAGGCCTTCCTCTTCTTCTCTCCCCCCGCTGGGGGAGAGGCCTCTGTCTTCTCCTCATCGTCTTCGTGGGAGGAGTCCGCCTTGGAGTCATCGGACGATGAGTCCGATACCACCTGACGCCGAGAACTCCTTCGGGTTCCCGTAGCCTTCTTCTCGGCCTTCTTCTCCAGCACTATGTAAAGTGCCGGGACCAGCAGCCCTGTCAACCGGGCATCCGCTGGGTCTTCTGGGAGAGGAGCCGGACAGTTAACCTGTCCAGACGTCTTCTGCCAGGCCTGTTAAAGGCATTGGGAGTTTAGATCCCGCATAGAGTCAAACTATGAAAAGCAAGTGTCCCATAAAGGATGGCGTAGCTTACCTCGCCAGCCGGACGCTGCATGCTGAATCCGCGATCTTCGGTAGCGGATGTGGGAGCTTCGGCGCCCTTGAACAGCACCCTCCAGGCAGCTTCGTACGTAGTGTCGAAGAGCCCGCTCAGGGTCCGGTGCTGTGCCGGATCAAACTCCCACAAATTGAAGTCCCGTTGCTGGCAGGGGAGAATCCGGCGGACGAGCATGACCTGGATCACGTTGACAAGCTTGAGCTTCTTGTTCACCAGGGTCTGGAGACAAGACTGGAGTCCGGTCAGCTCTTTCGAACTACCCCATAGCAAGCCCTTCTCTTTCCAGGAGGTGGGCTGCATGGGGATGCCAGATCTGAATTCGGGGGCCGCTGCCCATTTAGGGTCATGCGGCTCAGTGATGTAGAACCACCCCGATTGCCACCCTTTGATGGATTCCACAAAGGCACCCTCAAGCCAAGTGACGTTGGGCATTTTGCCCACCATGGCGCCTCCGCACTCCGCTTGGCTGCCCTTCACAACCTTCGGCTTGACATTGAAGGTCTTTAGCCACAAGCCAAAGTGGGGCTGGATGCAGAGGAAGGCCTCGCACACGACGATAAACGCCGAGATATTGAGGATGAAATTTGGGGCCAGATCGTGGAAATCCAGGCCGTAGTAGTACATGAGCCCCTGGACAAAGGGGTGGAGTGGGAAGCCCAGTCCGCGGAGGAAATGGGGAAGGAATACCACCCTCTCATGGGGCCTGGGGGTGGGGATGAGCTGCCCCTCGTCGGGGAGCCGGTGCGCGATGTCGCTGGACAGATATCCGGTGCTGCGCAGCTTCTCTATGTGCCCCTCCGTAACGGAGGAGGCCATCCACTTGCCTCCCGCTCCGGACATGGCTGGAGAAGGTCGAGGTGAGATGTGCGGACTTGGGCGCTGGAGCTCGAGTGCGCGGAGATGGATAAGCAAAGGAGGAAGAAGGCGTGGGTAAAAGAGGTGGATCCTTATCCCCTTATATATATGGGCGGACGAAAACTATGCGTCCCCACCGGCCTGGTAAAACTCGCTTATCTCCCAAGCGCCACAATCAATGGCGCGGTTGGGTTACCCACGTCCGTATTGATGGGAATCCCGGAATAAGGGGAACACGATCTCTGCTTCGACAAGACGTGCCAAGGAAACCGCTTCGCTAAACGCGCTGAGGTGGTATAATAAAAACGATTCAAGTAAAGGCTTGGTAGTGGTGTGACGTCACGCCACAAAATACGTCAGCAAATTGAACTTGTGTAAATATTATTCTCTCTACGGTGGTACGTGGAATTTATTTTGCAGAGCCGGACACTATCCTGGTGTTCACAATCTTCTATGAATTATTCAGAGGAGGAACCCGCCTTGCAATGCCGAAGACAATATGCGCGCCGGACTCGTCGTCATTGAAGCCTGGTTCAGGGGCTACTGAGGGAGTCCTGGACTAGGGGGTGTCCGGATAGCCGAACTATCATCATCGGCCGGACTCCAAGACTTTGAAGATACAAGATTGAAGACTTCGTCTCGTGTCCGGATGGGACTTTCCTTGGCGTGGAAGGCAAGCTTGGCAATACGGATATGTAGATCTCCTAGCATTGTAACCGACTCTGTGTAACCCTAGCCCTCTCTGGTGTCTATATAAACCGGAGGGTTTTAGTCCATAGGACGAACAACAATCATACCATAGGCTAGCTTCTAGGGTTTAGCCTCCTTGATCTCGTGGTAGATCCACTCTTGTACTACCCATATCATCAATATCAATCAAGCAGGAGTAGGGTTTTACCTCCATCGAGAGGGCCCGAACCTGGGTAACAACATCGTGTTCCTTGTCTCCTGTTACCATCCGCCTAGACGCATAGTTCGGGACCCCCTACCCGAGATCCGCCGGTTTTGACACCTACAGTGGTCAATTTAACTAGTCAACATGGCGCCACGCAGACTATTTGGCCGGTCAACAGAGTGCAATCCGATGCTGAACTGTGAGGAAGTGACCGGATAATCACCGCAAAATGTATATAGTGATCGTAATCAGCTTATTCTGAAGTTCGGTGACCGTATTACGCTTTTCTTTCTGTAGGCCCTCCAAAACTACATCTCTACACGTTCTCGCATGTTACATCTAACAACTATGCAATACAACACTACTACCACACTCTAACACAATAAATCATATGTGTTTTTAGTTTTACTAGATATCATATTGTTACTTATAATTATTCAGTTTGCATACATTAAAATTGCCTTTGAAATGTATGGCCAGTGTCATCTACCGCGCGGGAAAAATCCCGCCCTTTCCTGTTTAATCGGGTTTGTATCGATGGATCGTGCGAAACAGCAAAACTATAGTACTATACAGTACAAGTGACAGTTCACTGGGCCGTCGTGTCGTCTACTCCTTCGTCGTAAGAGTGGAGCGCTCGCTTTCATAAATCTTCTAGTCCCTTTCGCCGACATGTGGGACATCAAGCTACCGGGTCCACGTGCCATACCGGAATACAGTGCAGAGTAGCCGGGGTGAAGCACCCCAGTCATGGCGCCGGTGTAGTAATGAGCAATGAGGCGTCAAATCACAAGGCTGCACCTTTCCTGCAGTTAAGTTGGAGGGACGAAGTAATAATGCTAAAAAAGAAGTTGGAGGGACGAAGCAACCATAATTTTACTCGTTGCTGAATCCGCTTCTCCCTCATGTTCTTCAACTTAACCACGTGTTGCTTCTGCCGTTGTTCTGCCTCATGTGGGACGCGGATCAGCTTGGTAAAGCACTGACACGTGGGACCACATGTTAGCAAACCGCCATGACAATGTCCTCCGAAAAAAAAACCTCCCCCGCCATCCGCGCGGCAAAATCACCTCCTTTTTACTAATCTTTGATTCTATGATTTTTTAGATCAATATAATTGAGATTTGTATAGATAGCACACAGGAACAAAACCAAGTGGTACGGTTAAGGGCATCCACAATGTGTAGCCAAATGCGAAAATAGCTTTTGGCATCGTGGGAACCATTGTGGACGGTGTTGCCAAAGCCAAAAAGATGGAACCGAAGCTCCCTGATTGATTGATTGAAGGAATAGAAAAATGCAATGTCTCTCCTCTTTCTCCCATGCTTGGACGCATGTAGTACATCATAGAGCACAGAGTCTACTCCCCTGTCCCTTCTATCACAAATCACAAAGCAGTGAGGCGTCAAATCACAAAGCACGGACGAAGCAACCATCATTTCACTCTTCGCCGACTCCGCTTCTCCATCGTCTTCTTCGAGAAACCATCTCACCGCACTAGTACTCCTAGTAGTAGTACTAGTAAAGGACTTCCTGGATGCAAATAAGGCAGTTGTCTCGGCTTGCAGGCGGCACTTGCAAACGACTTACCGTGGTCTCCCTCAATGGTTTTTTTCGTCGAACGCACTTCGCCAAACCACAAAAAAAATCATCGACGCCACCGCAATGGGCAAGGAATTCAAATATAGTTACTACCTGCATTTTTTTGTACACAAGGCCAGTATATCAAAATTACAATTTGCAAAGGGACACTAACACTAATCGAGGCAAAATTGATGGGGTTAGCAACCAAGGACATTAATATCCCCTGCATGCATGCGGAAGTGAGAAGGTTCGTTTGCATGGCGCTGCATTAATCAAGTGATGAGGAGTGAGATGGTTATCTCTTTGGTCTTTCGAGAGAAAAATATGCATTAATTGACACGTGAAACAATGATTTGTATCGATTAAATCTCGTGAAGGAAACCCCGCCTTTCTTTTTTAACACTAGTACTCCTAGTACGTACGTACTTATCCTGTTTGGGTCTAGGCCTTGCATTGCCAAACTTCGCCACACATTTTTGCCAAGCTTGCCTAAAGGTTTCAAAATGAGAAGGAGGTACACTTGCGCACAGCTGTCGCGGTCGCTCCTGCACGCCGCGGTTGCACCGCACCCTCACACAGTCGCTCCTGCACGCCACAAACCCAACCAAGGGAACGCACCCTCACTGACACGTGATGTCGCATGTGAACAAACCAAACTCAGCCATCCTATCGCTGACACATAATTTTCGTTCATAGAGTATGTTTATCCAACCGCATGTTGGGGAGTATCCGTACGGCCCGTGCGGTGGTCTGTTGGGGAAGAAGAAGAGGTGAGGAAGAAGGAAAGAAGGGTTAGGAGACGTAGGATATTCATCCAACCGCCTGAAATGGTAGACTGACCCAAGTCAGGCGACTTGCATAACAAATAGTATGTTTTTACACAGCAAAAGATCCATAAAAACAACAACATAAAGAAAAACTATCACTGCTCGTGAAAAGAGACAGCCTCATCGTCTTTGGCTACCGGCGCGAACCAGCCGTCGCTGCCGACGTGTGTCTCTGCACTGTGGTTGTCCTCGGCCTCCAGCTACTCGTTCAAGCGGAGCGTGCGGGCGCTCTGCACGAACGAGAGAACAACCCGGTTGAAGTCGAGGACGTCCGGTTCCGCCTGTAGGAGGACCTCGATGGCAGTGGCATCCGCGTGCTCCGCGTCGAGTCGAGCCTCCGCCGCCCGGTTCAAGTTCAGGACTTCCGGTTCCGCCTACAGGAGGGCATCGATGAGAGCAGCATCCGCGCGCTCTGCATCGAGTCGAGCCTCTGCTGCCCAGTTCATGTCCAGGACGTCCGGTTCCGCCTGCTGGAGGGCCTCGATGGCAGCGGCAGCCGCGCGCTCTGCCTCAAGTTGAGCCTCCGCCGCCCAGTTCACATCCACGACATCCGGTTCCGCCTGCAGGAGAGCCTCGATGGCAGCGGCATGCGCGCTCCGCGTCGAGTTGAGCCTCTGCCTCCCGGTCCTCCTTTAGTATCGCCATGTTGAACCGCTGGTCCGCCTGCACCATGGGGGACTCGGACACCGGCACGAAGTCGACGTCCATTGTCTCATACCCATCGGGGGCCTTCTGCGCCGCGACCTCCGCAGTGAACATTGGATTGGCTTCCTCCTCCTCGTAGCTTGGCTCCAGAGAACTCGGGGATTGGCCCGCCGCAAAGCGAGCTTGGGAACGGAGGTCTGTGGCGCCGACCGCCGCCACGATTTCTGCGCGGCGCTCCGGCGTCAGCATCTTGTAGTAAGTGATCTTACGGCGCACCATGGCTTTCCGGCGAACTAGGGGACGCTTAATGTGGGCTAGGGGATCGAAAGGTGGGGGAATGGGCTGGAGATTTGGTGTGGTTTTAGGGCAGTGGCTGGCGTAGGCCGAGCAGCAAAGGTTCTGGTGTGAATAGTGGTTCCGGTGACGACCGGTCAATCAGTTTTGACTGTACATCACTCTTGTCACGTTCGCGTTGCAGCCCGGCACGCTGGACCCTCCATGTCGCTCGAATGGAATGCACTTCGTCTTGCGTTTTCGCTTGCTTGTGGGACCGCAGTTGAGAGCAAACCAACGTCCCTCCCCCTCCCCCGCCCGCGTCATTTATTATACCACCACTCGCTCTGTTTTATGCGGAGTAAATAAAAACAGAGGGAGTATACTACGGATGAGGATCCCCTGACATGGCCGAACCCATTCAGTAACTGACATGCGGGGCCTAGCAAGCATGGGGTCCGCCAGTAAGTGACCGAAAGGGAGGGTAAGGCAGGGATACCTACGTCAGAGGATCCACTTCCACTATACTACTTTGACCAAATGTTAGAGTAATAATATATGACATGCAACTTAGACAAATGTTTGAGTAATAATATATGACATGCAAGTTACACAAAGCATACAGGGTCTAATGCATTTTTCGAGGCTAACTTTGACCAAATGTTAGAGTAATAATATATGACATGCAACTTACACAAAGCATATGGTCAATTTCGTATATGAAAGGAGTTTCCAATATAATTTTCACATTATACATCTCATGTACTCCCTCCATCTAGGTGTGTAAGTCATCTTACGAAAACCAAATAATCCCAAAACACGTAGGCCCGATGCATTAACTTCTACCTCGTTTCTTGTTTCTTGACATATCAACCAATAAGAGATGAGGGTGTGCATGCTTTTAATGACCCGAGACTATCAAACATGACATGCAATGGTTAGTTCATTGCATGCAATACTATTAATTAGCAAATAAACATTAATGTCTCTCGTTTTCCCCTCCTCCTTGGTTACGGTGCAGAGCCTAAGATGACTTACTCACCTAGACGGAGGGAGTACTATTAATCTTGTCAATAGTCAAATTGGAAACCATCTCGAGTACAAATCTAGGAGTACGTACGAATCTAACAATATTGATTGGGCGTTGTTGAATGTTGATACCTTTTTTATCATAGTATAGATACTTTGACTACACATAAAACTTATATGTAAAGTAGAAAGGATAGGGGGGAGTATATTGTACGTTCAAAAACGAAACGAACATTGAATACCCTTTATATATGATTTGCGGATGCTATGATCACCGGTTCAAAATTTCGAATCCGCCTCAGGTATCACGTGCCCCCAGTCCCTCTCGATTTCATCTCGGGGTCCGGAGATCTATTGAAAGAGGACTAGGGTGGGTACATGCGAATGATACTCGGCGGAATGTTCAAATGAGGCATGCAGGAGGATGGACTCGACTGGAGGGCGACATGATCGATGGAGAAGAGGGTTGTAGAGGAATGAGAAATAAGCAAACGCCACATGATTACACTTGAACGGCTCCAATAAACAATAAGTTGTCTCGCTTGGCCTACATAGTGAAAGGCCTAATGCGCAACACGGAGCACTCATGCTCGAATATGGCCAGGAAAACAGGGAAACCAACATGTGGGGCACACCCGTCGAGACGACGTAGCGCAGACTAGTCCAATGGACGAGCTGGCCCACGACCTCCTCGCCACTGACAACCGTTCATGTGGGTCGTTGGGGCCAACAACGGGGCGCAGGTCCAGCACCGCCTCTGGACACGGCGACCGCGGTGAGCGACATGCTCATATCATCGATAGACATGGTCGGTTTCAGTGTGCCGAGGGTGCCGTTAGTGCTGTGGCACGACCAACGGTATGTTTGGTTTGCGCCCAAGGTTGCCCCATCAAAGCATTGGGTAGCCAAAATTTTGGTTGAGGTATTGGTTGCCCGTGATTTGGCCGACATTGGCAAGAAAAATGAACTAGAGTTGGCTAGAGTTCATTGGCATGCCAAAGAAATGGCAACCATCCAAACAAAGACCAATCTTTGGGTCATGACCAAAATTTTGGTTGAGGTATTGGTTGCCCATGATTTGGCCGACATTGGCAAGAAAAATGAACTAGAGTTGGCTAGAGTTCATTGGCATGCCAAAAAAATGGCAACCATCCAAACAAAGACCAATCTTTGGGTCATGACCAAAATTTTGGTAAGGTGCACTTTGGCCACAATCCAAACACACCCCAACACCCGGCTTGTCGAGGATGCAAGGGGCACCGCGATGCGTCCGCGGAGTGGTGTAGCGCGGCCAACCGCATCCTCTGGACCTGAGATCATGCTGGGTCGTCTTGCTTTTTCAATGACATGCGGGGATCGCATTTGAGCAAAGGGCATCTCCAACGTTGCCACGACCGCAGCTGAATACCCTGGCACACCAAAGCCCTCGTCCCTCGCGCCGTCGCGCGGTGCATTCCCAGCCGGCGCCAGCTGCCCGCATTCATGCCGTTTGTTTGTATGTTGTCGTTAAGAGGCTCGGTGCCCGAGGAACCAACTCCGGTGACTTAATGACGCACCCGGACGCTTGGCCTCACCGGAATGCGCTACTTAAAGCGGCAACGCCCAGCTAACCTCCACACCATAGCGCATCGTCCTCCTACCTGGCACCACATCCGCCATGACCGCAAGTGCGAACGCTTTGCGGGAGAGCTTGTCTTCGGGGATGAAGCTCGAGGTCGCAGCCCTCGCTCAAGTCGCCTCTCGCGACGCAATAGCGGCGTAGCCAGACGCGGATGCGACTGCACAAGCGGTGGCCACGCTGGCGGCCGACGACGGGAGCACCGTCAGCCACACGTCCTACTCGCCGCCGTCCAACGTCCGGAACCGCCGAGGTCGGGGACTCCTCCGAGGATGAGTAGGGCATGGGAGGCGGCAGGGCATGGTGTGCCAACTGGCCGGTCTGTATCCCGTGTTCTACTCTTCCTCGCCGGAGACCGCACCTTCACTTCACGGGTCTTGAACCCCGCCCCCGTACATAGAGATCGCAGATGGAGGACGTCGGTCGCCGCCGTAGAATAGGTTTAGGGTCGGGTTTCTTTTATTTTTCTGTCCTATAAAAGTTCGAAATGTAATGAAAATCTGCCGTGTTTGCATTAATCTTGGCCGGTGTATATGAACTTTCATAATAATATACATATTGTAGGAGTACTAGCAAGATGCCTGTGCATTGCATGGAAGATCAAGATCTTGTGGGAGAAAAGGATGAACGACGGAAAGCCTTATCTACAAATGTGGAGAGGAGTGCGGGTAAATTGTCATAGTTTCCTTCCTATCCGTTAGATATAGATCGGACGGCCTATATTGCAGGATGACAGGCACACCATCATCACCAACTCTGCTTTTTATTGAACCGAGACAAATCTTAAAAACCCAACTAAGCCAACCTCCTAGCATATCGCGCGGGAATAGACCCGGTCGCGCCGTTTTAGTCGGGATTACCCGATTACTAGTAGTAGTATCGATGGATCGCGCGAAGCAACATTTTTTTGAGGGGGCGAAGCACCTAGTTTTAAAGGAAAAAAGGCGGTACACTCACAACACTCCTGTCGCGGTCGCATTGCACCCCACACACATTCGGTCCTGCACACGGCTCACACAAACGGAATGCGCTTCGGCTTGCCTCTTCACTGACACATGGGACTGCACTTGGAGAAACCGACCATGCGCCAAACTCCCCCCGCCCACCGCGCGAAAATCCTCCCCCCCCCCCCCCCCTGCACAAAAATTCCCCCAAATCCGATTCAACCGCCCTTCGGCCAAATATTCCCCAAACCCCCCTCCCGCCCGTCCCCCCTCCACTGCATTTGCTCCGCCCAAAGCCGCCCTCCCCGCCGTGCCGATATGTCGGCGCCGCGGTTCGTCGAGGGAACGCGCGGCGATCCTCTCGCTCCCACAGTACGCTCTCGTAGACTGCCGTCCTCTAGCCGCGCCGCCACCTCTGGCTACGTTCTTGTGGAGGCGCACGGCGGTCAGCGCCGCCACCGCTGGCGACGTTCGTGTGGAGACGCACGGTGGTCAGCTTCCCCCATGGTACGCGCATTCTAGACTGAGGCCCCGTTCATGTCGGTGTAGCGTTGAATGTTAGCCGATAGACGCTATTAATCTCACTGTTTGCCGAAGTAGTTTAATGTCAATATGCTCTGCTTAAGAAGCTTCCTTGCCCTGTTCTGCACTCAATCTGCTTAGCTGAGATGGCATGCAAAGGCCGATTAGTTGCTAAAATATCCTGCCATATATTTATTGTGACGTAGATTGCCATGGTCTAGTAGCCAATCTATTAGGTGAAATAGCTCTACACCGTTTTATACTCGATCTTTGTTGGTGCGATGGCCTTCGATAATTTGATGGCTGTGTGCTCGGCCTCATTGACTGCTGAAACAACCTGCCATAATTTAGCACTCAAATCTGTTTGCTGAATTAGCTTAACATATATTTCGTTACTTAGATCTGCTCGTCCAAATATCTTGCCATAGCTTTAGACATCGACCTAGGTATTTTTTTTGGACTTCATAAAAAAGCATATATATTTTTCCTGTAATATCTAGTAGAAGAACTAATTTGTATGTCTAACAGATGGATATGACTTGGATAACTTCTTCTCGAAGATTCTCCGCTGCATATGTCGAGGGGGTTGAAAACTTCATGAACTTTATCAGAGCTGAGTACGGTGGTCCAAAATCAGATGTGCTCTGCCCGTGTAGTAGTTGTATGAATTCAGTTACAAGACCCCAGTCAACTGTGCAAAATCATCTACACTTGTATGGGATGTCGGCCACATATACTAGTGGGTTCATCATGGTGAAGCTGTGAACATCAATGCTCAGGTGGAAGAGGAGGAGGAGGTGGTGGTGGCGGAGCCAGTGAGTTTGACCAACATTGAAACAATGCTCCGAAATGCTCGTGCATTCCGTGAACTTTCACCTGCAGAAGAAAAATGGTGGACCCGCATGTTGGAACAATGCAACGTTGCTTTCACCCCAGGAAATAAGCTGTCAGTATTCTCAGCTATGGTCACCTTTCTTCAGGTGAAGACATCTGAGCGGATGACCAACAAATCATTCGATGCGATGTTGGCTGCTTTCCGCAAATCTTTCCTAGATGCGTCTGAGCTACCGCACACCTACAGTAAAATGAAGAATTTCCTTCGTGCAGTTGGAATTGGATATGATATGATCCATGTTTGTAAGAATAATTGTGTTCTATTCCGGAAGGATTATGCCAAATTTAAGTGAATGCCCGAAATGCAAATCATCAAGATGGAAAGATGGCGATGCTGTGAAGAGGGTTCCTCATAATGTTCTGAGACATTTTCCAATTACACCAAGATTGCAGAGGTTGTTTCATGATGCTGAAACAAGAGAGGATGTACTATGGCATTCTAGGAACCAGGAGTACAGAGATCAGAATGTAATGAGCCATCCATCTCATGGTAGTGAGTGGAAAAGCTTCAATGATAAACACAAAGAGTTTGCTGCTGACCCGAGAAACATTAGACTTGGCTTAGCTTCCGATGGATTTAACCCATTTGGCTACCAGAGCGCCACATATAGCATGTGGCCAGTGCTTGTTATCCCTTACAACATGCCTCCAAATGTCTGCACCAAAGAATCAAACTACATGATGGCCTTGCTCATCCCAGGTCCAAAAAGTCCTGGAAAGGATTTTGATTTGTTCATGGAGCCTCTTGTGGAGGAACTTCAACAGCTATGGAAGGCTGTTCTCACTCGAGACCTATATAGCAGCCCACCAGCTGATTTCTTTCTGCGTGCTGTTGTAATTTGGTGCATCCATGATTATCCGGCTTTGGGCACTATGTCAGGGCGAATAACACATGGTTACAATGCATGTGTTCATTGTGACAGGAATCCGCTGTCATACACACTACTTAGCAAGATCTGTTACATTGGACACCGCCATTTCCTTGCCAAGGATAAGACGCATCCTAGAAAATACCGAAGACATGTGTTCAATGCAACGCATGAAAACCGTGATGCGCCAAAGAGGCTCACCGCCGATGAGTTGCAAGTGGAATTAGAGAAGGTCAGGCATATTACACCAGGAAACCATCCTGGTAATGGTAGCGGGAAAAGGAAGCGTGGCATGGTAGAAGAGATTATTGTTTACCCGCAGGTCCACTTTGTGGGACTTAGAGTATTGGAAAGATTTGAATCTGTGGCATAATCTTGATGTGATTCACATCGAGAAAAATATATGTGACAGCATTATCGGCACACTTCTTAACATTGAAGGCAAGACGAAAGATACCTTAAAATCTAGGATTGATTTGACACACCTGGGTATCAGAAAGGATTTGCAGGTGCAAGATGAAAGTAAACCACGGGATATGGCACCAGATGTGTACGTCTTGGACAAGGTAAAACGAAAAAAATTATGCGAGGTCCTGTCACGTGTGAGATTCCCGCATGGATTTGCTTCCAACCCTGAAAGGAGAGTCAGTGCAGATGGAAACAAGGTACAAGGGTTGAAAACTCATGACTGCCACGTCCTACTTCAAAGGGTTTTACCTGTTATCCTTAGAGGATTGGGCCGCCCTGACTTATACAGAGCAGTTGCAGAGTTGGGACAATTCTTCAGGGAACTCTGCAGTAGAAATACCAGGATAGATGCTTTGGAGCATCTTAGAGACAAGATACCAACTATCCTATGCGACCTTGAGAAGATATATCCTCCAACCTTCTTTGATGTGATGGTGCATTTGGCTGTTCATCTACCTGATGAGGCACTACTTAGAGGTCCAGTACAGTATGGCTGGATGTACCCTATTGAAAGGCGGCTAGGCACTTTCAAGGGCTATGTTAGGAACAGAGCTAGACCCGAGGGTTCCATTGCAGAGGCCTACATTGCTACAGAAGCGTTAACATTCTGCTCAAAATACATTGAATCAGCTGATCAGCTTAGCAAAGAGGTGGGTGAAGACAATCTCGGGCTCAATGTTTTCGATTATTCTGTTCGAGTTACAGGGAAGAGTCGACAAGAGGACAAACCTAAAGATTTGGACAAAATGGTTTGGTTTGTGTTGAATAACTGTCCTGAGATACTACCTTATATCAAGTAAGTGCAGTACTGCAACTTATACATCGTAATCTACTAAACTTACAGCACATTCTTATATATTTAGATGCTTGACATGATCACTATGTTGTGCAGCATCTACAAAGAGGAGTTACTGCCGCAAAATCCAAGAAACATTGACAAACTGGTTATGGCAGGATTTGCGAAATGGTTCAAGAACCATGTAAGCTTTTGAAGTGCACTGTCAGTTTTTTTTAATATATTGAGTACATAAGATGATCAACTTGTCTATTTTCTAACCATAGGTTAAGAAGATGCGAGAGGATGGGCAGGCAGTTGATGATGCCATTTACTCACTAGCAATGGGTCTTGATACTCGGGTAAGACGTTATGAATCTTGCATTGTTGGAGATGTGCGCTACAACACCCTTGCACGAGACGAAGGCAGGAAGACACAAAACAGTGCCATCATGAGCATGGATACGTATGACAAAGAGACAACTGAAATGTATGCTAACATAACAGACATTGTTCAGTTGCAGTATATCTCTAGTTTCGAGGATCATTGGTGTGTGGTTCTGTTGTGCCATCGTTGGTATAACCTATTTTCCAGGATCGCAAAACCCAGAGCTGATGATTATTTCAAATCCATCAATGTCAAGGCGACGTACCAGACCAACGAGCCTTTTATTTTGGCAAATCAAGCAACACAGATATTTTTCTTGGAAGACACATTTGCACGTAGCGATGACTGGAGAGTATTGCAAAGGTTTGAGCAGAGGAATTCGTTTAATGAAGTTGCACAACAAGATGATGCTTACACTACTCCTTATGTACAAGATAACACAGATGTTCCTAATATCTTTGAGAACCATCATGTCAATGACGCCGGCGAAAAGATTGCCTGTCATGCTGTGGACATACAAGAGTTGATCAAGAAGAAGCCAATGTTCGAGGACGTTGAGGACGAAGAAGAAGATGACACCGTGGGGAATTACGATTCAGAGTGATACACATGGCGAAGATGTTGACACTGCTGCTGCAGATGATGATTACATTGCTTTTGTCGTATTTGCCTGTCAGAAGACGTTTTTTATCTACTATGTGAAATTGTGTTTGCTATGACAACTGAAACCTGATGAACATGTTGTTTAGTACTTTGCTGTGAGAACATCACTTGTTATGTATGCTGATTTGTGTTTGGTGATTGTATGACAACTAAAACATGATGACATTGTTGTTTAGTTGTACTCATATTTGGCTGTGAAACTTGAATTTGATGACATAGTTTGCTGTTGGACTGCAATTTGCTCGACGTCTTCGAATGAGAACAAAGCTGACCCGACAGGGCCTCTACTATTTATTTATTTATATGAGCAAAAGGGGATACCCCCTGATTTCCATTAATATAAATCATTAGATGTTCACAACACTACGCCCAGCCTGCTACACAGGTTTCATTCATTACTAGTTTCAGCAAAGTGCTCGTGTCGTAGCCATTGAATACATCACGAGTGCTACATACACAACAAATAAAGAGACAACCATCCTACAGAGCACATCGATTTTGCCCATTATCTTCACAAGCTCTTTCATCTCCTCATTGCTGTCAAGGCCGTTCAAGATCTGTTGCTTGGCCATGATCAGAGGAACTGCATCTTAACCTTCTGCTCTGCATCTTCCTCTTCTGCCGTTCCTTCAGTTACTTGTCCAACACCCCAACGTGTTGGTATTGGGATTCCTCGGCTAACCAAATAATCAGCGTAGTTGCATTCCCCCACATCAGCAACTTCCTAGAAATACAAATCACATGAATCTTCCCTTTTCTGCATGAATCAAATTGGAAGATCATCAACCAAACTATTAAAAAAATCAGCAACTGAAAGCAGCAGAACAAAACTTAAACATATTACTACCCCATGATTCGGGCATTTGTAGAAGACTCGGCCAGGGTTGCGGATTGTGGTTGAGATGCGATGGATGACTCTGCGTGATTTGCAGCAGTGGCACCACACCAACGGCAGCGGGTTGCGATGAGCAATCGGCTGCGGTGCGCGTGCCGACGGGGGTGTGATGAGACCCACAGGCGATGGTACGGGTGGCGACTTGGCGCATATCTGGTTGTTGCCTGCTGAAGAGCAGGTGGACGAGCAGCCAGCGGACATGGTTGCTACGGCCAGAGCTTCTGATGCTAGGCAAAGTAAGTAGAGAAGAGGAGAAGCGAATGTTGGGTATGTCAGTTTCATTACTTGCAGAGTAGCATAGCACCATATATAGTCATAGTCTAGGTTTGGATTTGAACCAGCTACAGGAGCACGTCTTTCTTTTTTCTAAAACTCGGCAACGTCTCTTTACTGGTACACTAGCTTGTTCAGTACGCCTTCCCAAGTCTTTGATTTTCTTTCCCTTTTTTGCGAGGAAGGAAGGAGGACAAAATTGAGAGTTCCTCGGACTCGAACCCAAGACCTCTCAATTGAAAACCAAGGGTGCTAGTCACTTATGTGGCGAACGTTCCTTGTGAGGAGGACGGCAGGCGAACGCATTTTCCTCGCAGTTTTCTTCCTATATATAAAAAAGTATGCTACTTGGTGTCTGCTTAGTCAAAAAACTATTGTGCCAACCTTGACCGATGGATTGACATTCAACGTCTATCGCGTTTCTTCAGTCTCTTCTTCCTCGAGCCGCCAAAGCCAAACCAGCGCCGGTGGGACCACCTGCTCCCGCCTCCCACGGCTGGCTGTGATCTTCCCCGGCTCCTGTTCGTTCCCGTCCGAGGCCTCACCATCGTCCTCCTTGGTTCGCTCGTTGCGGCGCCGCCCTCCGGTGTTGTCAACATGGTCAACAACCGAGAGGAATAAGGAGATGACTGTACATGGTGAGGATGACAGTAGGGACCCAGCAGCGCGCGCGGTAATTTTGTTTTTTCGGGACGGAGAAGGGTATCAACTGGGTTGTGCGGGACCCGTGGCCCATCTAGCCCAGGCTTTTATTTCATATGTTTAGCACATGACCAGCCCAGTTTGTTTTTTTCCTTTCTGAAAAATGGCTAGCCAGCTATTTTGTTTTTTGCAAAATAACCAACACAGGCCTACTTGCTTTTCTACGCCCTGTTGGGCCGGAAATCTTTCAAGATAAGGAGGGATGCATTTTGCCCAGAAAATGGGCTATAAGTAATAAGAAATGGGCTATAAGTAATAAGAAATGGGCTATAAGTAATAATAAATGGGCTATAAAATGAAAAAAAATACAACAAACAGGCAATTAGTTCCCAAATGTTGTTTTCTTTCGGATTTTGATATTTAAATTTCATTGTTTTTGTGCAGGTAAAATTTCATTGAATTTAAATTAAGGTATATTTAGATTTAAAATTAATTTGAATCTGGCTAGAAATTTTGGGTTGTATGCTGTTTGGGACAGATTTGGAGGCTGACTTCTGGGTCTACTAGGTTGATGTGTACTTTGGCTTTGTCAACTTAGTCCACAAACGATTCTAGCAGCAGTGACCGTTGGAAGCCGTGCTGCTTCTTCAATATCTGATCTTCTTGCTCCAGCCGCCCAAACCAGCTCCGGTGGGACTGCCTGCTCCCGCCTCCCATGGCCGGCTGTGCTGCCGCACATGCCGCACCGCCCCACCCTACTTCATTGCTGGCCAGGCCATTCCTATACTCACCCACACCTCCTGTTATTTTCCGGCGACGGCAGCAGGACCAGTAAACCCTCGTACTCCCCACCGTGTGGGCAACCATTGCCGAGTCTTCCCCGGCTCCGTGTCGTTCCCTTCCTAGGCCTCGCCGTCGTCCACCGCCATGGTGCTCTTGGCGCGGCCTGGTCAACGTGTTCAACGAACGACATCCATCAGCCGTGGACTGTACATGCAAAATAATGATTCCTCCACCTGACAGCTGGGACCCACCGGAAGGGCCTCTGTATTTCGCGAAAAAACGTTCCCCCCGCTGACATGTCGGACCCACCAGCTATATCTTCGCACGCAAGGAAGTGCCTCCATATTATGCACAAAAAAATGAATACCCACCCTGCTAGATGGGACCCACCATAGTGGGAGGATGACTTGTGGGCCAACAAAGTTGACGGGGACGGAAGGCTTTGTCAACTTAGTCAATATGAACGATTCTAGCTCCAGTGACCGTACGATGTCCATCCAACGGCCATAGTGGTTCTTCAACCTCTGGTATTCCTGCTCCAGCCGCCCAAAGCAGCGCCGGTCGTGCCGCGTGCTCCTGCCTCTCGTGACCGGCTGTGATGCCGCGGAGGCCTCACTGCCCCCTACTACTCCCACCACTGGCCCAGGGTATCCATCTACTCACCCACACCCCCTGTTATTCTGCGGCGACGGCAGCCTCACGCCGCAGCCGAACCAGTGAACCCTCGTACTCCTCTCCGCGCGGGCTACCTGCCGCGTCTTCCTCGGCTCCGTGTCGTCCTCTTCCTAGGCCTCGCCATCATCCAGACCACCGCCCTGGTGCTCTCGGCACGGCGTGGTCAACATGGTCAATGACCGACTTCCATCGGAAGAGTACTGTACGTGGAGAGGCTGACAGCTGGGTCCAGGCGGCCGCAAGGAAGTGCCTCCTTATTACGCGCAAAATAATTATTCCTCCACCTGACAGTAGGGACCCACCGGACGGGCCACCTTATTTCGTGAAAAAAACGTTTCCCCCCTGACTGCTGGGACCCACCGGACGGGCCAGCGTATTTCGCGAAAAAAACATTCCCCGTGCTGTCAGCTCGAACCCACCGGAAGTGCCTCCTTATTACGCACAAAAAAATGAATACTCCCCCTGCTAGCTGGGACCCACCATGGTGGGAGGCTGACTTGTGGGCCTACTAAGTTGATTGGGACGGGGGCCTTTTTGTCAACTTTAGTCAATATGAACGATTCTAGCTCCAGTGTCCGTATGATGTCCATCCAACGACCGTAGTGCTTCTTCAACCTCCGGTCTTCTTGCTCCAGCCGCCCAAAGCAGCACCGGTCGTGCCACATGCTCCTGCCTCCCGTGGCCGGCTATGCTGCCGCGGAGGCCTCACCGCCCCCTACTATTCCCACCGCTGGCCAGGCCCTGCGGCGACGGCAGCCTCACACCGCAGCCAAACCAGTGAACCCTCGTACTCCTCTCCGCGCGGGCTTCCACTGCCGCGTCTTCCCCGGCTCCCCATCGTCCCCTTCCTAGGTCTCGCCGTCGTCCACCGCCCTGGTGCTCTCGGCGTGGCGTGGTCAACATGGTCAAGGAACGACTTCCATCGGACGTGGACTGTATGTGGAGAGGTTGACAGCTGGGTCCACAGCCGCAGCAAGGAAGTGCCTCCTTATTACGCGGAAAATAATGATTCCTTCACCTGACAGCTGGGACCCACCGGATGGGCCACTGTATTTCGTGAAAAAAATGTTTCCCCCTGACTGTTGGGACCCACCAGCTACATCTTCGCACGCAAGGAAGTGCGTCCGGGCAAAAAAACAAAACGATTCGCCCCCCTGACCGCTGGGACCCACCAGCGACACCTTCGCACGCAAGGAAGTGCGTCCGAGCAAAAAGAAAAAGGATTCGCCCCCCGACTGTTGGGACCCACCAACTACATCTTCGCACGCAAGGAAGTGCGTCCGGGCAAAAAAAAACGATTCGCCCCCCTGACTGCTGGGACCCACCAGCTACGTCTTCGCAGGCAAGGAAGTGCCTGATAGTCGGGTCCGACCTAGTCGAAGCGTATGTAGTGTTGTCATTCTGGCCGCGAACGTGTATGTACATACTGGTCGTTGTAGAGGCGCGCACGTGTTGTAGTAGAGGCGCGCACGTAGTAGGTATACGTACATACAGCGGCAAGGGTGCAAGAAAGAAAATACGGCCACATACGTACATACGGGCAGGGTCTCGAACGCCTACTCGTGCATACGTACGGCCAGGGCTCGTGTACATGGCTGGGTCGGAACGGAGAAACAGCATCATCATCATGTTCATGGGGAGGCAACGGAATGCGTCATGTTCATGGGGAGGCAATGGAATGCGTCATGTTCATCGGGAGGCAATGGAACGCGTGGGAGCCAACCGGCTTGGACGGAACAGGCGATGGAAACGAGGCCTGGCGTACCGCACAACGGAGGAAACGGACCTCCTACATTCGGAACGGGGTCCTGTTGATCGGGAGGGGTGTGGCGTACCGCAAAATGGAGGAAACGGACCTCCCACGGTCGAAACGAGGGTCCTGTTGATCAGGAGGGGTATGGCGTATCGCAAAACGGACGAAACGGACCTCATACGGTCGAAATGGGGGTCCTGTTGATCGGGAGGGGTGTGGCGTACCGCAAAACGGACGAAACAGACTTGTGTTGGAGCGCTACGGTCGAAATGGGGGTCCTATTCATTGGGAGGGGTGTGGCGTACTGCAAAACGGTACTCCACGGGATACTGTTCATCTCCACCGTCGACCTCCTCCAGCCTCCAGTCCACGGGCTCCTGTTCATCCAGCCTCCACCTCGCGCTACTCCACCGGCTACTGTTCAACCACCCCTCCACCATCTAGTGTTCATCCAGACCTCCACCGTCTACTGTTCATCCAGCCCTCCACACCACGGGGTCCTGTTCAACAACCCCTCCACGGCCACCCCTCCACCGTCTACTGTTCATCCAGCCCTCCACACCACGGGGTCCTGTTCATCCAGAGGCAACGCCGCCGCTCACTGTTCATCCAAACACCCCCCCTGCAACGCTCACTGTTCATCCAATCGATCGGCTTCAGTTAGCAGCAGTAGCAAAGGAATCGCTCCATCGGGTTCAGTTAACAGCCATCGATCGATTGCTCGGGTTCAGTAATGCGTAGCCTGCAGTGCAATCGCTCGGGTTCAGTTAGAGCCCAACGCCTCGCTCGGGTTCAGTTAGAGCCAACGTCTCGCACACACGCGCGTACGTGTACGAGAGAAACATGCATCGCTCGGCCCTCGACCTCCCACCGTAACCGGCAACTCCCCGAAATTTTCCTCCCCCTCGCTTCTACCACGGTTTTTTCCGTCATGGATGGCCCAAAGAATGTCATGCAGCTGCGTCTCCGGCCCGCCCAGGACGAAAAGCCCATTTTCTGTCATGATTTTTTGTCATAGAAGTAGGAGCTCACCACATCTATGATGATACCGGGTTTTGTCACAATTATCGTCATAGAAGTGTCATATGTATGACAGAATTTTTTTTCGTTTGGCCCAAAATGTCACAGATGTGTCTTTTTTTTGTAGTGAAACTTGCATGGCAATATATCTTGGAATGGCTATGGAAATGTCATAATAGGTAGGTATGGTGGCTGTTTTGAGGAAGGTATATGGTGGGTGTATGGTACCGACGAAAGTTGCGCCGCACAAGAGAGGCTAGCAATGGTGGAAGGGTGAGACTGTGTATAATCCATGGACTCAACATTAGTCATAAAGAACTCATATACTTATTGCAAAAATCTACAAGCCATTGAAAACAAAGTACTACGTGCATGCTCCTAGGGGGATAGATTGGTAGGAAAAGACCATCGCTCATCCCCGACCGCCACTCATAAGGAAGACAATCAATAAATAAAATTGTGCTCCAACTTCATCACAAAGCGGTTCACCATACGTGCATGCTACGGGAATCACAAACTTCAACACAAGCATTCTTCAAATTCATAATCACCCAACTAGCATGACTCTAATATCACCATCCTAATATCTCAAAACAATTATAAAGCATCAAATTGATCATAGCATCCAATTCACTTTCTATGATAGTTTTTATTATACCCAACTTGGATGCCCATCATTCTAGGACCAATTTTATAACCATAGCAAATACCACGCTGTTCTAAAAGACTCTCAAAATAATATAAGTGAAGCATGAGAGATCAACAATTTCTTCAAAATTAAGCCACCACCGTGCTCTAAAAGATATAAGTGAAGCACTAGAGCAAAATTTATCTAGTTCAAAAGATATAAGTGAAGCACATAAAGTATTCTAATAAATTCTAATCAAGTGGGCTTCTCCCAAAAGGTTTGTACAGCAAGGATGATTGTGGTAAACTAAAAAGCAAAGACTAATATCGTACAAGACGCACCAAGCAAAACACATATCATGTGGCGTATAAAAATATAGCTCCAAGTAAAGTTACCGATAGACGAAAGACGAAAGAGGGGATGCCTTCCGGGGCATCCCCAAGATTAGGCTTTTGGTTATCCTTAAATATCTTGGGGTGCCATGGGCATCCCCAGGCTTAGGCTCTTGCCACTCCTTATTCCAAAATCCATCAAATCTTTACCCAAAACTTGAAAACTTCACAACACAAAACTGAAGAGGAAATCTCATAAGCTCCGTTAGTGCAAGAAAGAAAAACCACCACATAAGGTACTGTAATGAACTCATTCTTTATTTATATTGGTGTTAAACCTACTTTATTCCAACTTGTCTATGGTTCATACCCCTACATACTAGCCATAGATGCATCAAAATAAGCAAACAACACACGAAAAACAGAATCTGTTAAAAACAGAACAGTCTGTAGCAATCTGTAACTCTCGAATACTTCTGGAACTCTAAAAATCCTACCAAAATAGGAAGTCCTGGGAAATTTGTCTATTGATCTACATAAAAAATAATCAATGCAAAAACATGTTTCTGTGAATTACTAAAATTATTTTCGTGCGCGCAAAGTTTCTGTTTTTCAGCAGAATCAAATTAACTATCACCATAGGTTATCCTATAGGTTCTACTTGGCACAAACACTAATTAAAACATGAAAACACAACTAAACAGAAGATATATTAAATGTTTATTACTAAACAGAAGCAAAAAAAAATTGGGTTGCCTCCCAACTAGCGCTATCGTTTAACGTCCCTAGCTAGGCATAAAAGCAAGGATAGATCTAAGTAATGCCATCTTTGGCACTCAATTCATAAGTAGCTCGCATGATAGATTCATAAGGTAATTTGACTTTCTTTCTTGGAAAGTTCTCCATGCCTTTCCTTAATGGAAATTGGAATCTAATATTCCCTTCCTTCATATCAATAATCGCATCAATCGTTCTAAGGAAAGGTCTACCAAGAATAATAGGACATAAAAGATTACAATCTATATCAAGAACGATAAAATCTACGAGCACCAAATTCCTATTTGTGACAATAATAACATCATTGATCCTTCCCATAGGCTTTTCAATGGTGGAATCTGCAAGGTGCAAATTTAAAGAGCAATCATCAAGATCATGGAAACCTAGAATATCAAATAAAGTTTTTGGAATCATGGAAACACTAGCACCCAAATCACATAAAGCATAACACTCATGATCTTTAATTTTAATATTTATAGTAGGTTCCCACTCATCATAAAGTTTTCTAGGTATAGAAACTTCCAAATTAAGTTTTTCATCATAAGATTGCATCAAAGCATCAACAATATGTTTGGTAAAAGCTTTATTTTGACTATAAGCATGAGGAGAATTCAACACGGATTGCAACAAGGAAATACAACCTACTAAAGAACAATTATCATAATTAAATTCCTTGAAATCCAAGATAGTGGGTTCAATGTTATTTAAAGTCTTGACCTCTCCAATTCCACTTTTACCAAATTTAGCATCAAGATCTAAAAACTCCGAATCTTTGGGACGCCTTTTAACTAAAGTTGACTCATCTCTAGTCCCATCATTATTAAGATTCATATTCCAAAACAAAGATTTAATAGGATACACATCAATAACTTTAAGATCTTCATCATTATTTTCATGGAAACTAGAAGAACACACTTTTACAAAGCAATCTTTCTTAGCACGCAATCTAGCGGTTCTTTATTTGCACTCATCTATGGAAATTCTCATAGCTTTGAGAGACTCATTGATATCATGCTTAGGAGGAGTAGATCTAAGTTTCAAAGAATCAACATCAAGCGAAAGTCTATCAACGTTCCTAGCCAAATCATCAACTTTAAGCAATTTTTCTTCAAGCAAGGCATTAAAATTCTTTTGAGAGATCATAAATTCTTTCACGCTATTATCAAAATCAGAGGGCATCTTATTAAAATTACCATAAGAATTATTGTAGGAATTTCCATAATTATTAGAGGAATTACTAGGGAACGGTTTAGGATTAAAGTTTCCTCTATAAGCATTGTTACCAAAATTATTCCTACCAACAAAATTCACATCCATAGATTCATTGTTATTCTCAATCAAAGTAGATAAAGGCATATCATTGGGATCAATAGGAGCACTCTTAGTAGCAAACGATTTCATAAGTTCATCCATCTTTCCACTCAAAACATTACCACTTTCTTACTAGTAGATCTTTCGGTGTGCCACTGAGAATAATTAGCCATAATATTATCAAGGAGTTTAGTAGCTTCTCCTAAAGTGATTTCCATAAAAGTGCCTCCCGCGGCCGAATCTAGAAGATTTCTAGAAGCAAAATTCAATCCGGCATAAATTTTTTGTATGATCATCCATAAATTCAAACCTTGAGTAGCGCAATTTCGAATCTTTAATTTCATTCTTTCCCAAGATTGGGCAACATGCTCATGATCAAGTTGTTTAAAATTCATAATGTCGTTCCTAAGAGAGATGATCTTAGCGGGAGGAAAATACTTAGAGATAAAAGCATCTTTGCACTTATTCCATGAATCAATACTATTCTTAGGCAAAGACAAAAACCAAACTTTAGCACAATCTCTAAGTGAAAACGGAAATAACTTCAATTTAACAATATCATTATCCGTATCTTTCTTCTTTTGCATCTCACACAAATCAACAAAGTTGTTTAGATGGGTAGCGGCATCTTCGCTAGGAAGGTCGGAGAAGAATTGATCTTTCATAACAAGATTCAGCAAAGCAACATTGATTTCACAAGACTCAACATCATTAAGAGGAGCAATCGGAGTACTAAGGAAATCATTATTATTAGTATTGGAAATGTCACACAATTTGGTATTATCTTGCGCCATCGTGACAAGCAATCCAACACACAAGCAAACAAAAAAGGCAAGCAAAGGAGAGAGAGAGGAGATTGGGAAAGAGAGGGCAAATAAAACGGCAAGGGTGAAGTGGGGGAGAGGAAAACGAGAGGCAAATGGCAAATAATGTAATGCGAGGGAGATGAGTTTGTGATGGGTACTTGGTATGTCTTGACTTGAGCGAAGACCTCCCCGGCAACGGCGCCAGAAATCCTTCTTGCTACATCTTGAGCTTGCGTTGGTTTTCCTTTAAGAGGAAAGGGTGATGCAGCAACGGATGAAGATGCCCATTAATAGATATCAATGTGACCGTTCCCTAGTGCTATAAGTGTATGAAAGCTCAAAAAGAAACTAAGTGGGTGTGCATCCAACTCGCTTGCTCACGAAGACCAAGGGCATTTTGAGGAAGCTCGTCATTGGAATATACAAGCCAAGTTCTATAATGAAATTCCCACTAGTATATGAAAGTGACAAAATAGGAGACTCTCTATCATGAAGATCAAGGTGCTACTTTGAAGCCCAAGTGTGGAAAAAGGATAGTAACATTGCCCCTTCTCTCTTTTTCTCTCATTTTTTATTTGGGCCTTCTTTTTTTTATGGCCTCCCTTTTTTTCTTTTCTTTTTCGTCCGGAGTCTCATCCCGACTTGTGGGGGAATCATAGTCTCCATCATCCTTTCCTCACATGGGAAGTGCTCTAATAATGAAGACCATCACACTTTTATTTACTTACAACTCAAGAATTGCAACTCAATACTTAGAACAAAATATGACTCTATGTGAATGCCTCCGGCAGTGTACCGGGATGTGCAATGATTCAAGAGTGACATGTAATAAAGAATTATGAACGGTGGCTTTGCCACAAATACGATGTCAACTACATGATCATGCAAAGCAAATATGACAATGATGGAGCGTGTCATAATAAACGTAATGGTGGAAAGTTGCATGGCAATATATCTCGGAATGGCTATGGTAATGCCATAATAGGTAGGTATGGTGGCTGTTTTGAGGAAGGTATATGGTGGGTGTATGGTACCGGCGAAAGTTTCACGACACTAGAGAGGCTAGCAATGGTGGAAGGGTGAGAGTGCATATAATCCATGGACTCAACATTAGTCATAAAGAACTCACATACTTATTGCAAAAATCTATTAGTTATTGAAACGAAGTACTACACGCATGCTCCTAGGGGGATAGATTGGTAGGAAAAGACCATCGCTCATCACCGACCGCCATTCATAAGGAAGACAATCAATAAATAAATCATGCTCCAACTTCATCACATAACGGTTTACCATATGTGCATGCTACGGGAATCACAAACTTTAACACAAGTATCTCTCAAATTCAAAAATACTCCACTAGAATGACTCTAATATCACCATCTTCATATCTCAAAACAATCATAAAGAATCATACTTCTCATAGTATTCAATGCACTTTATATGAAAGTTTTTATTATATCCATCTTGGATGCCCATCATATTAGGACTAGTTTTATAACCAAAGCAAATTACCATGTTGTTCTAAAAGAATCTCAAAATAATATAAGTGAAGCATGATAGTTCAACAATTTCTATAAAATAAATCCACCGATGTGCTCTAAAAAGATATAAGTGAAGTACTAGAGCAATATTGCCTAGCTCAAAAGATATAAGTGAAGCACATAGAGTATTCTAATAAATCACGATTCATGTTTGTCTCTCCAAAAAGGTGTGTACAACAAATATTATTGTGGTAAACTAAAAATAAAAGACCCAAATCATGCAATACTCTCCAAGCAAAACACATATCATGTGGTGAATAAAAATATAGCCTCAAGTAAAGTTACCGATAGACGAAGACGAAAGAGGGGATGCCCTCTGGGGCATCCCCAAGCTTAGGCTTTTGGTTGTCCTTGAATATTACCTTGGGGTGCCTTGGGCATACCCAATCTTAGGCTCTTGCCACTCCTTATTCCATAGTCCATCAAATCCTTACGCAAAAGTTGAAAACTTCACAACACAAAACTCGACAGAAAATCTCATGAGCTCCGTTAGTATAAGAAAATAAATAACCACTTTAAGGTACTGTTGCAAACTCATTCTTTATTTATATTGGTGTAATATCTAATGTATTACAACTTTTCCATGGTTCATACCCCCCGATACTACCCATAGATTCATCAAAATAAGCAAACAACACGCGAAAAACAGAATCTGTCAAAAACAGAACAGTTTGTAGTAATCTATAACTCTCTAATACTTATGTCACTCCAAGACTCCATCAAAATTAGGAAAACCCGAGAAATTTGTGTACCAATACATAGAAAAAAGAATCAGATCAAAAGCATGTTACTGTGAATTTTCAAAACTAATTTACCAAGCGCAAAAGTTTCTGATTTTCAGCAGGATCAACACAACTATCACAGTAAGCTATCCTAAAGGTTTCACTTGGCACAAACACTAATTAAAACATAAAACCACATCTAACCAGAGGCTATATGAATTATTTATTACTAAACAGGAACAAAAATCAGAGAACAAAATAAAATTGGGTTACCTCCCAACAAGTGCTATCGTTTAACGCCCTTAGCTAGGCATTAATAATTTTGATGATGCTCACATGAAAGACAAGAATTGAAGTATAAAGAGAGCATCGTATAGCACGTGACAAACACATCTAAGTCTAACATACTTCCTATGCATAGGATTTTATAAGCAAACAAATTATCAACGCAAACAAAAACTAGCATAGGCAAGGAAGAAGAATAAAACATAGACAATCCCAACATGAAGAGAGGTAATTTAGTAACATGAAAATTTCTACAACCATATTTTCCTCTCTCATAGTAGTTACATGTAGGATTCCAAGCAAATTCAGCAATATAGCTACCACATAACATATTCTCAACACGATCCACATGCATGCAAAGTTGACACTCTTCCAAAATAGTGGGATTAACATTAACTAAAGTCACGACCTCTTCAAACCCACTTTTATAAAAAAATTCACAAGATTGAACATTCTCCAAATATGTGGGATCTAAAGTTGACACTCTTCCAAACCCACTTTCAATACTATTGCAAACATTATAACCAATCTCATATTCATCATGGGGCTTAAATAAATTTTCAAGATCATAAGAATAATCACCCCAATTATGATCATTGCAACAAGTAGTAGACATAGGAAAACTAGCATCCTGAAGCCTAGGGTTTTGCATATCATTAACACAATTGACATCAATAGAATTTATAGTAAAATCATTGCAATCATGTTTTTTATTCAAGGAGCTATCGTGAATCTCTTCATAAATTTCTTCATCACAATTTTAGGATTCACGAATTTCAAGCTAAACTTCATAAAGATAATCTAGTGCACAAAACTCACTAGCAATTGATTCATCATAATGGGATCTCTTAAAAGATTAGCAAGTGGATGAGTATCCACAAATTTTAGCAAGCGAAGATGCAAGCAAAAATAAGGCACATGGTAACATAAGCGAAAAAAGATCGAACGGAAGAAAGGCGAAGAAAAGACCAAATCTTTTCGAAAATCGTTTTAGAAGTGGGGGAGAGGAAAACGAGAGGCGAATGGTGAATAATGTAATGCAAGAGATGAGAGTTTATGATGGGTACTAGGTATGGCTTGACTTGACATAGATCTCCCCGTCAACGGTGCCAGCAATCCTTCTTGCTACCTCTTGAGCATGCGTTGGTTTTCCCTTGAAGAGGAAAGGGTGATGCAGCAAAGTAGCATAAGTATCTCCCTCAGTTTTGAGAACCAAGGTATCAATCCAGTAGGAGACAACACACAAGTCACCGAATACCTGCACAAACAATCAACAACTTGCACCCAACATGATAAAGGGGTTGTAATCCCTTTACGGTTACTTGCAAAAGTGAGATTTGAAAGAGATAGATAAACGGTAAAGTAAATATTTTTGGTATTTTTGGTTTATAGATCGGAAAGTAAAAGATTGCAAAATAGTAGATCAGAAACTAGTATGATGTAAACGACAACTTATATGATGGAAAAGAGACCCGGGGGCCATAGGTTTCACTAGTGGCTTCTCTCATAATAGCAAATATTACGGTGGGTGAACAAATTGCTGCCGAGCAATTGACAGAAAAGCGCATAGTTATGGCGACATCTAAGGCAATGATCACGAACATAGGCATCACATCCGTGTCAAGTAGACCGAAACGATTCTGCATTTACTACTATTACTCCACACATCGACTGACTCCTGCCCGCATCTAGATTATTAAGTTCATAAAGAACAGAGTAACACATTAAGTAAGATGACATGATGTAGAGGAATTAACTCAAGCAATGTGATGAAAACCCCATCTTTTTATCCTCAATGGCAATAATACAATACATGCCTTGTTGCCCCTACTGTCACTGGGAAAGGATACCGCAAGATTGAACCCAAAGCTAAGCACTTCTCCCATTGCAAGAAAGATCAATCTATTAGTCCAAACTAAACCGATAATTCAAAGAGACTTGCAAAGATATCAAATCATGCATATAAGAATTCAGAGAAGAACCAAATAATATTCATAGATAATCTAATCATAAATCCACAATTCATTGGATCTCGGCAAACACACCACAAAAGAATATTACATCGAATAGATCTCCACGAACATCGAGGAGAACATGGTATTGAGAATCAAGGAGAGAGAAGAAGCCATCTAGCTACTAGCTATGGAATCGTAGGTCTGTGGTAAACTACTCACGCATCATCGGAGAGGCAATGGTGTTGATGAAGAAGCCCTCTGTGATTGAATCACCCTCTGACAGGACACCGGAAAAGGCCACTAGATGGGATCTCACGGGTACAGAAGGTTGCGGCTGTGGAAAAGTGGTTTTGTGGCTTCCCAAGATGTTTTCAAGGTATAAGAGTATACATAGGCAAAGGAGCTAGGTTAGGAGACCCACGAAGGGCCCACGAGGTAGGGGCGCGCCCTACCCCCTAGGACACACCCTCCTGCCTCGTGGCCGCCTTGATGCGTCTCCGACTTCATCTCCAAGTCTTCTAGATTCCTTCTGGTCCAAGAAAGATCATCGCGAAAGTTTCATTCCGTTTGGACCCCGTTTGGTATTTCTTTTCTGCGAAACTCTAAAATGGGGAGAAAAAGAGAAACTGGCACTGGCTCTCTGTTAATAGGTTAGTCCCAAAAATAATATAAAATAGCATATAAATGCCTATTAAACATCCAAAACAGATAATATAATAGCATTGAACAATCAAAAATTATAGATACGTTGGAGACGTATCAATCACTAGTTTGGTTTATAAAAATAAAATTACAAAAATGGAGATTGGGCTACCTCAGGTTGTTCTTTATCTTTTTAATGTCTATGTTGAGAATAAGGATTCCGATAATTGTGCTCAATCGCTAGAAAAGGAAATCAACAAAATTTATGGCATAAAAACTTTGGATGATGAGCACGATTGCAATATTGCTAGTATGAATTCCTTGAATATTCATGATACTAATGATGATTACACTAGCCATAATAATGATGTCTCCTACAAGGATGCCAATTTTTGTGGAGTAAATTGGGAGTGCATACACACACACACAAAAGGGAAGATAGAGTTTTTAAAAAGCATAAATATTTAGAAACTAAAAAGTTGCAAGAGAGGCTAGACGATTGTGCTAAAAGGTTTATTTTTTCACGCCATCCTTGTGAACTTTGCAATGAACGTGGTCATTTAAATCTCCAATGCTATTTGTTTCATGATGAAATTGTGTCCAAAAATTGTGATAACTTGATTATCCTTGAGCATCATAAAGAGCTTAGTCTTCTTTTGGGGTATGAAGAAATGAAACGTATAACTGAGGGTATTCCAAAATTTAATCTCAAGAGATTTCTTGATTTTGATCTAGAGGAAACTTATATGTTTTGTGCGGTAAATTGCATTGAGAATCCTTATATTGCTAATTATTTAAAGACAAGTAAACAACTAGAATATGAAGATAGTACTAATGAAAGGGAAAATATTTCCCAATACCCTCCTAGTGTTTCTTATGATGAATCAGGTAACGAGGAGGAGCTTCCTATCCAATCAATCTCTTCAACGAGAAGCTCAAAAAAATTGATTAAACCCACACCTGAGGTGGTGAAGAAGAAAAAGTAGAGGTAAAAAGGTAACTCTCCCAAGTAATTTTGCGCCTATCACCATTGTGCCTCATGAAAGTGAATCAAATATGTTGACGCAGGATGATGATATTGAGTATGATTTTGTGATGCCTACTACTTGTTGTGATGATTATCATGGGAAGACAATGATGTCTCTTATGATCTTGAAAATCTTTTTGGCACTTGTTTGGAAGAATATGATAATAATGTTTACTATATTATTGGTGCCATTCATGCTATTTGATAAGAATGATTATGATGATATGCAAAACCACAAGCTTGGGGATGCTATGTTTGATGAGTATGAAATGTTTGAAGATTTATTTGCTGAAAATAATGCTTGTCCTAAGTTTGGGAATGCTTTGCATAATGAATATGATCCTTTGGTTCCTTCTACTTTTGATAAGAAAATTTATTATGATGATAGTGTGCCTCCTATTTATGATGACTACAATGATGAAAGCGGGGTTGGAAGAGTGTCAACTCTAGGTAGTAGCGAACCCACTATTTTGGAGGGTGTCAAATCTTATTACAATATTTATGGAAGTGGATTTGGAGAGGTCATGACTTTATTTAGTGATACATCCACTATTTTGGAAGAGGTTTCAATTGACTATGACAATAAAGTTGCTATCTATGATGATTATTATGATGACATGTATGCCATAAAGAGTAATAAATCTTCTATGCTTGTGCATCATGAAAATAATGCTTTATGTGATGGTTATATGTCTGAATCTATTCATGATGCTACTGAAAATTATTATGAGAGAGGAATTTATGATTCACGATGCTCTTGTTATGTTTCAATACTTATCTTTTATGCGAGCATCATTGAACTTATCATGCCTAGCTAAAAGGTTTTAAAGAAAAGCGCTTGCTGGGAGACAACCCAGCACTTTTACCTACTGTTTTTGTGTGTTCACATGATTATGCTACTATAGTAATCATGTTTCATTTCTTTTATTTCAACAAAGTGCCAAGTAAACCCATTGGGATAGTGTGGATGATAGTCGACTTGATTCTGTGCAAAAATAAAAGAATTGCGCCCAGCCCAGGAATTTCTAAAATTAACTAGAATGTGCTTTTGATCAGAATATTTTACAGGTGATATATATAAAAATTCCCTACGTTGTCCTAATTTTTCATAATTTTTCGACTAACATAAGTATGGTTGGAGTACAGATTACTACAGACCGTTCTATTTTTGATAGATTCTGTTTTCCATGCATAGTTTGCTTGTTTTCTAGTTTCTGTGGCTTATATTGCTCAGTATAAATTGTGGGAATGATAGGCTATAGTGAGAATTGTGTGGAAACAATTATGAATCTTGTATCTGACAGTACCAAAGTGAAATGGTTTGCTCTTTATCATACTAACCCATCTCACGAAGTTCCGTTAAGTTTTGTTTGATTGAAGTTTTCAAGTTTTGAGTGAGATGTCGATATGAGGAGAATAAGGAGCAAGAAGACCCTAAGCTTGGGGATGAACAAGGCCACCCAAGGTAATATTCAAGGAATATCCAAGCAACTAAGCTTGGGGATGCCCCGGAAGGCATCCCCTCTTTCATCTCCAACATTATCGGTAACCTCACTTGGAGCTACATTTTTATTCGTCACATGATATGAGATTTACTTGGAGCGTCATTTTATTTGGTTAGGATTTGCTTGATGTTGTTTAGAATAATGTTTTGCATCTTTCTTTTAATAAAAATCTCAAGGATAGCCTTTACCGTGCTTATTTTGCAAGTCTACATGTTGCTGTTTCAAAACAGAAAGTTTATCGCTGTTGCAAAAATTCCTGAGAAAAGTCAGAATGTGATAAAATGTTGAAATTTTGGAATAATAAGCTTTCATAAATTTTCTACAGTGTGGTAAATTTTCATAATTTTGGAGTTAGGGAAGTATGATGAATCTTCCATTCTTTACAGACTGTACTGTTTTGGTAGATTGCTGTTATGTTTGCATTGTTTGTATATGTTTGCATGTTTAATGATTCTATTTGAGGATAGGAGTATTAAATATGCAGAAGCATTTAATAGGCAATGTTAAATAATAATTTTAGTTATTTTCTATAGTAGAGAATGATAAGGTTTTATATTGATTTATACTAACTTATCTCACGAGTTCTTGTTGAGTTTTGTGTGGATGAAGTTTTTGAGATTTAGGGAAACCGTGATATGAGAGGAATTAAGGAGACACAAAAGCTCAAGCCTGGTGATGCCCAAGGCATACCAAGCTAATATTCCAAGAAGTCTCGAGCATCTAAGCTTGGGGATCCCCGGAAGGCATCCCACCTTTCTTCTTCAACAATTATCAGGTAGTATCGGTTGAGCCTAAGTTTTTGCTTCTTCACATGAGTTGTGCTATGCTTGGAATGCCATTTTATTTCAAGCGTCAGATGATTATAAGAGGAGAGTGTTAATGAAAATACAATTCAACTGAAAAGTTATATGCAAGACTTACAGCTGGCGGCTGGTTGAAAGTGCAGAAAGGACTAAGTCCGGTTTTGCTACACTATGCCAAGCTTTGATTCAAAAAAGCCTTGGTTGCATCATTGACTTCTTTGTCAGTTAATTGGATATCGCTGTGGTGTTGTGGATCCTTCAAGTCGTTGGTGTACTCGCACATTAAGTCGGGGCGACGGCTTAAGGGCAGAATTCTCTAGGCGACCTCGCACCAAACAAGGTCGATGTCGGTTAAGCCGTTAGCCATGAAGGCTCTGATCTTTGAGAAAATGGGCGCGTATTTGGCCCTCTCCTTTGTACTGATCTGCTCTGGGAGCCGATGTGTGTTGCTGAGCCGGTGTTCATAATAACCCGTCAGGGGATTTTCACCCTCTGGAGATGCATCTTAGCAATAGAACCAAGTCTCGTTCCTGTCCTTGGGATGGCTGAGCGTCTTGGCATATGGGAAGGTGGTTTTTTCCGCTTCTGAATTGAAACTCCGCCTAGTTCCAAGTTGGGCCCGTCGGTTAACTCTGTCTGCCAGTTCAAGTAATAAAATTCCCTGAACAGTTTGATAGTGGGCTCTTCTTGAAGATAAGCTTCGCAAAAAACTTGGAAGTTGTAGATGTTAGAGACATAATTGGGCCCGATAGCTTGAGGATGAAGCTGGAAAAAGTGTAGCACATCTCGAAAGAATTTTGAACCAGGCGGGCTAAACCCACGGATCATATGATCAGTGAAAACAATTATTTCTCCTTCTTTGGGCCCACAAGGATTTTCAGTGCCTGGGACCCTCCAGTGGATGTCGTCCTTTTTGGCTAAGAGGCCAGTCTGAACAAAATTGTTCAGATCTTCCTCGGTAACCAGGGACACTACCCAATTGCATGAGGTGAAGGTCTTAGTCATTGTTGATGAAAGGTCTGAAAAGAAAACATTGCCGGTTTAAGATTATGTTATTAAGCCGGTCATTGGTTCAAAGGTAACGACTGTAAATACGCAATGTGTTAAGCCGAAGGATAGCATTGAAGTTAGGCAAAGCAATCTATTGGTAGCTTAAGAGGGGACTAATGGTACCTGGCGGGTTATGGTTTATCAGTTAAGCCACCCATACAGCTATCAGTTCTTCAAATCTATGACTGAAGGATTGCTAAGTGTTGGACAAACAGTTTTCACAGACCGGTTCTATAATTTTGGATCTACAACAGTTCAGATAATGAGGAAAAATCCTAAATCTAATTGGCGACAGAAGAACAGTTCACATGCTTGGATTAGATTTCCTACGGAGGGGATGCGTTCAAATATAAAAACGAGTGCTAAACTAATGCCGTGCAAGATAGGTACTATGCAACTACAAGAGATAGGGAGAAACAGAGAGGAACGAAGATGAACTCCGAAGAACTCAAGCAAACCCTAATGGAGATCTATGGTGAGGAAAGAGGAGAGCTTACCGGGGTTGTTGAACAACAGAGGCGTGCGGCGGTGCTTCTGGTGCGTTCAGGTTGATGCAGCAGACAGGGTTGATGTAGTGCGCGAGGTCGACAGCGGTGGAGCTCGGGCGCTTGAGGCGTTGCGAGAAAGAGGACTAAGATGAGGAGGCAAGGGGGGAAATGAAAACATGGCCCCCATGTCCCTATTTATAAGGTAGTGGATGGATGGCATGTGCGGGAATCGAGGAGGCTGAAAAAATGATTATGTGACACCACAGATGCCTCGATTTTCAGAGGTTCATTAAAAGTGAAGGTATATTGAGATTTGGGCCTCGTATGATATTAATATGAGATGACATCATGGCGCGTTAGCACAATTCTATGGGCTGACGTCATGGCGGGTTATAAGATTTCATAAGGACTGACAATGAAGGATTTTTTCTAAGTCAAGATTGAAGATTGATATGAACAAGTTCACATCAACCTGGGGCCTAATGTTGGAGATATAACTATTGGGATGACCCGTCCAGGAGGGGCCAGGTTATACCACTGGCGGTTCATAATCAGAAGGCCCAAGAAGATGTTGAAGATGGCGGTTCATGAAGCAAGCTTACTGAAGGCCCAAGAGCCAGAGGGGACTTGAGGCCCACGGGCATTAACCGGCATATTTTTAAACTTGTATGTTAAGGAAAGTTTAGTTGTGTCACCGAGCCGAACACGTTGTGTATGAGCCGGCCGGGACTATGTAAGCCGCCGGGCATCAGCCTGCGTATATAAAGGGGTGACCCGGTGGCGGGTTGGGAGAAGAAACAACAAGTCGCGGACTAGGTCAAGCGTATTCGCTCCCTGGTAATCGAAACCCAAGCAATACAACCTAAAGCGGGAGTAGGCCTTTACCTCATTGCGAGTGGCCGAACCTGGGTAAAACTCTGTGTGTCCTTTTTCCCTTTTTAACCCCTTCAAGCTAACTACGTTGCGATGGCTCCATACCTAATTCCTCATGCTAGGGCATCTGCCGTGACAATTCCACGACAGCCCCCATGTGGCCCCCCTCACTTACTTCTTCTTCCCACATCACTCCATTCACCCAGAAAAAAATCACTATCACTCTCTCTATCTCTCGTGTTCTTTCTTTTTTTAGAGAAAAGGCATACGCCCAACTTTATAAATGAAGCCACCAGGCAGAGTAACACAACCAACAACCAAGCCAACACAGTAGCAAAGCAACAACTAAGAAGGTTCGCATACATGGCTAACTAGCCAATCATGGCACATAGGCCAGCTCTCAAAAGATAGGATAGAAGGAAGCTAGTTAAGGCACCGTCCAATTTCGTCGCGCCAAGGAGGAGGCCGTGGACCGAATCTTGGATGCCATATCGTCGAACACCTCGTGGTCCGCTTCCTTAATCAATAATCTCCACTGCCGCAGAAATACACCAGTTTTAAATAAGCAGCTCACAGGGTTAGCCGGGAAGGTAAGTTCGATAGTAAATTTGTTTCTAGTGGTCCACAATGACCAACAGATCGCTGCAAACCCGACCCAGAAGACCCTTTTAGAAGCCCCAGATAAGCCGCTGGGCAGTCGCCGCAAGTCCTCGAAGGACGAAGGATTCCAATTCACTTGCAGCCAATAACAAGTACAACACCAAACGAACTTAGCCAAAGAGCAATGAAAGAAGATGTGCTCGCTGTTTTCAATGGCCCCACATAAGGCGCATCTATTAGAGCCCGGACCGTTCCTTTTCCGAATTTGATCAGCCGCGGGGTGCTTCCCTCGAAAAGCTTTCCACATGAAAATTTTGATCTTAGGAGGGATACAGGCACTCCAAATGCACTTCTACTTGGACGTAGGGGAGCCAGATATAAGTTTAGCATAAACGAACTTAACGGAAAAGCGACCAGAAGAGGAATGGGGCCAGACAACCAAGTCCTCTTCGTCCAAGAGCAAGGGGAAGCAAACAGTAAGGCAATGCCAATCTTCCAAATCTTCTGGAGAAAGAGTTCTACGAAGGTCTAGATCCCAGTTATTTAGCGAGAGCTCGAAGATAGAGATCTCTGGATCAGAGCAGTAAGAAAATAAGATCGGGAAAGCCACTGTGAGGGTGGAGTCCCCGCACCACCAATCTGACCAGAAATGAGTAGACTTACCATTTCTAACTACAAACTTGACCAAGGATTGAAAAATCGAATGAACTTTAACGAGCTGAAGCCAGAACTGGGAGCCACCAGTGGATGAAGCAAACATGGGGCTCGAGTCTGGGAAATTCTTAGCCTTGAGAATGGATAGCCAGAGGGGCGCTCCACGGAGGACATGATTTTCCATCACTACTTTAGAATGAGGCACTTATTCATGACATCCATATTAATGATGCCTAACCCTCCCATGTTTTTGGGCGGGCAGATGTATTTCCATTTCAACATCCTGTGTTTGCATTTATTGTTGGCCGAATTCCAGTAAAAAGCACCCCTATGCTTATCAAAGCCAGCATGGCTCCCTCCAGATAGGAGGTAAGAACCCATCGGGAACATGGGAAGGGAGGACAAGCAGGCATTGGTAAGGGCAACCTTGCCCGCTTGGGTATTATAGCGGCCTCTCCACGGCAAGACCCGATTTCCCACCTTAGTGACAGCCGGAGCAAAGTCTTTAGCCAGCAATTTGTGGGGAGAGATCGGAAGGCCAAGATATTTGAAAGGAAAGGAGCCTAGGGAAAAATTGATGAGGTGAGCAAATCTTTGAGCCTCAGCGTCCGAAGCCTCAGTAACAATGACTTCACTCTTAGCAAAATTGATTTTAAGACCAGAGAGAGCTTCAAAGCAGAGGAGCAGGAATTTTAGGTGAGTTATGCTAGCCTCATTTAGTTCAACCATAATGATAGTATCATCTGCATATTGTAAGTGAGAAATGCCATTAGGGACAAGGCAGGAGCTGACAGGAGTTATGTGGCCAGCTACGACTACCCGAGACAGAATATGAGAGAGAGCATCCACGACATAGTTGAAGAGAAGGGGGGGGGAGGTCGGGTCACCCTGCCTTAGGCCCCTGCCGTTGGCGAAGAAGTGACTAATCTTCCCATTAACCAAAACAGCAGTGTGGCCGCCCATGACCAACTGCATAAGCATGTGCACCACCGCACCATCAAAGCCCTTGGCAAGAAGCACTTGTTGGAGAAACTTCCAACTAACCGAGTCATATGCTTTTTCAAATTCAAGTTTAAGAATCACCGCTTTGGTGCCCCCGGCCCGCAGGTCATGAACGATCTCATGGAGACAAAAATACCATCCAAAATAAACCTGCCCTTTATGAAAGCAGATTGGAATGGACTAATAGTGCGATGGGAGATTGGGGAGAGCCTAGTAGCAAAGCCTTTAGCCGGTAACTTCGTGAAGTTATTGATCAAGGCAATAGGTTTAAATTGAGTGATCAGGTCCGCCCCTTTGACTTTAGGAATAAGAGTGAGCACAACATAATTTAACCGTGATATATCAATGGTGCCCAGCCAGAAGCCTTGAATGATAGCCTAGACGAGGCCCCGCAGCTGGGGCCAGAACTGCCTAAAGAAGGGGATGGAGAAACCGTCAGGACCTGATGCCGCGTTGGAGTTGGCTGAGCGAATCGTGTTGAAAATCTCCTTGTCAGGGAGGGGGATCAGCAAGGCTTCATTATCATCGCTCGAAACCTGATCCTGAGAGGTCCAGAAGGAGTTGGCTAGTCTAAAACCCACCCCAGGCTTAGAGGAAAGGAGAGAGGGGAAGAAGTTGACCACATGCGACATAACAAGCCTGATGTTATTGATGAGCAGGCTATCAATCAAGCAGCGGCGACGCCTGCCATTAGCAATGGCAAAGTAGTACGCAGTAGGGGAATCGCCTTTTAGTGTCCAATTAATGGTACCCCTTTGTCTCCAATACACTTCCTCCTGAAGGTGCAGGGCCAAAAGGGCCTCTTCTAAATTGTAACGAGCCTGCCAACCAGAGGGGAAAAGGCCAAAGCCATCGACGCGAGCATCCAAGAGGCCAATTTGGGCAACAAGCCGAGCCTTGTCACGCCTTGACTCAGCAGCGTGGTTCTTAGCCCACCCGCGGGGAAATTTATGAAGGAAGTATGAGCATTGGTGCGAATCATCCATCGAGCCGGAAGAGCGCCGAGCAGAAGATAAGAAAGAGGAGATCTTATACGCAATCAGGTCAGCAAAACCCTCAACCAGAAGCCAAGAAGCATCAAACTGGAAATGTGGAGAAGAGATAGAATGAATCCCATCGTCAAGAATCAGGGGCGAGTGATCAGACCCCACGATGGGCAGAGCCCGGAGGGAAGCCCGAGGAAGCAAGGAGTCCCATCTGGGGCAGATGAAAACACGATCAAGAACAGATCGAATCGGAGCCATTTGACAATTCGTCCAAGTGTAACGGGCACTAACCCTAGGAATTTCACGGATAGCAGAGTCCCGAATGAAAGCGTTGAACGCGTTAGCAAGTGGCCAAGAAAAATTAGGCGAGTTTTTATCCAGAGGAGAGCGCATCAAATTAAAGTCGCCGCCGATAAGCAAAGGGAGGTCACAAGCCTCTATCTTATTCAGAATTTCATCCAAGAAGATATAAGAAAGAGAGTGGTCAGCCGGACCATAAACAACCATAACTTCCAAAAGCATATTGAGGGAGTGATGAGATACCACTGTACTAGCCCAAAAAATGCCATGATCGAAGGCAACAAAATCAAACATATCTCTTTTGGTGCCAATAAGAATTCCACTCGAGTGACCAGACGAAGGCAAATGATTCCAATTAAACCTATCGATCCCAGCAACATCAGAGAGTTCATTCGGGGAGAAGGAAGGTTTCAGGGTTTCAACAAAGCCAATGATGTCTATGTTCTCAGAGTGAACAAGGTCTTTAATCTGGTCCCTGCACCCCCTAGCGCCGAAACCCCTAATATTCCAAAATAAAGCCTTCATCGATGAGAAAGGTTTTTTATGCGAAGACTCGACCTGCTTGGGGCAATGTAGGATTTTGATCGCTTGCCAGCCCCGTGCCGAGGCACAACGGTGGGCACCTGATCCCTTTCAGGGCCCACCTCGACCCCACCGGCCACAACCAATGAGGCGACAACCCTAGAGGCGACCTCCTTGGCCTAGCAATATCCGCCTGAGCCATTTCATTTGCCCGGACACTATCCAATAAAGAAGAAGGAGAACCAAAACTAGGATCACAAGAAATGCCTACATCCTCTAAGATATGCAAAAGATGATCATTGGACTGCGACGGAAGGACTAGATGAACAGGAGAAACTGCAGGGATAAAAGGGACAGGGAGCACGGGGGAGTACCTGAGGGAGGCAGAACTTGGCCGCAGCACGCCGCGCCGCCCGATCAGCTACCCGCTCACCGCTGTTGGAGATGCGGACGCTCTTGCAGGCAGTGGAAGCGGGGGAGCACCAGCGCGGGGCGGGCGCAGCACGGGGAAGCCGCCGTAGATGAAGGAACCGATGACGCACCCAGATCAGCATCAAGCCTGCGGCAAAGCCCTGCCGCAGACTGCTTGGAATCACCAAAAGCCCTGCTGCGCATGGAGAACTTTTTGACGGACGGTTTCTTCTTCTTTCTCGTGGACATGTGGTCGGTCGGGGGCAGATCTTCAATACTAGAGAGGGAAGGGGAGGCGGGGCGGGCTGGGAGGTTGGAGCACACACCAGAGAATGGGGTGCCCCTTGTTCCACCAGAAGCCGCAACCCCCCCATCGGCGCCGTCCAGTGAATCCTTGTTTCCACCCCCACTGGGGCGTTCTCCTTGAGAAAGTCACGATCTTCAGGTGTTAATCCATCCCATTCCGACTGGGTGAAATGATGCTCATTGCCATGGGGTGAGTCATCCGGGAGGCCATCACCATCCTTGTCCTTGTCGTCACTGCCCAAGGCTGGGCGAGGGGGTGGGGGCGGGGGCGACACCGGAGCCGCATCACCCTCGACCCGAACCCTAAGACAGAAACCACTAGCAAAGGGGAAAACATCAACGGAGCCGCGAATGCAATGAGCATCAACGCACCAAACCCGTAGACGCATAGGGCCCAAGACAAGCAGAGACTCCGGATTGACCTTGATAGGTTTGCCAATGAGAACACCAAAAGCCATGATAAAGGCAGCGGAACGGAGCGTAGGAGGGACATCATCGACTAGGACCCAAACATCAGTCAGCGAAGAGATAACTTTCGATCCATTGGAGGCTGCCTTGACAGAGACGACCAATTGGTTGAGGGGAAGAGTTAAATTGGAACATGAAGAAATCACCCACAAACTTTCTTTGGAGGGGAACAAGGCAGCGAACTCAAACTTAGAGAGTTCGCGAACCTACCAATCCCAACCACCATCATCCCATAGGCGGAGTTCATCGAGAAGAACCTGGGGGAGATAATATTCTCCTTGACAGTAATGATGCCAGAGTCAGGAATGGGAACCACTAAAGGAACCTCACGGTCGAGAGCGAAAAAATAACATCCAGGAAGACCAAGACCATAATGCACAAAGGCTGGGGGTTTGATGCGGTTTTGAGAATCGACCGTAAGATGGCCGTCCTCTCTGCAGATGAGACAGAAGGGGGGGGGGGTTTGACAACGCGGTTGGAAGTGACAAGGACGATGGCATGCGAAACAGGTGAGGGTAGGGTTGGCCACATGGGAAGGAGCAGGGACACGCGCCAGGCCGGGGG
Organism: Triticum timopheevii; assembly: GCA_963921465.1. Lineage (NCBI taxonomy): Eukaryota > Viridiplantae > Streptophyta > Magnoliopsida > Poales > Poaceae > Triticum > Triticum timopheevii. The sequence continues at coordinate 392,259,933 of OY997266.1, read as the reverse complement.
AAGGCGGAGGAAGAATACCATCACCAGCAGAGCCAGACGCAGAGCTAGATCCTCGGCCGCCGGAGGTGGGCGGCGGTCCGGCACCCCAGCGGAGCCACGAGGCACGAACCGACCAGGCCCCCCAGGAGCCGCCAGAGCCCGCACTGGAGCCCCCGCCGAGGCCGCGACACCACGCGGAGGAGGGGGCCACGGAGTCAGGCCAATAGAGCCGACCCTACTAGCCGCGGCCTCCACCTCCCAAGGATCCGAAGCGCGCGACGCAGAACCACCCAGAGGTGCAGAGGAACTGGCTGCCACCGATCCAGAGCCATGGGAAGGAGGACCGCCAGGCTCCGCCGCAGCCGTCCCTGCATGGGCATGATCTGCCTGGAGCTTGGAGCGGAGCGCAGCCTCATACTCCAGATCGGCCTCCCCCTCAGCCGAGCCCTCCTGCCGCCGCTTTTGGCCGGACACGGCCTCGTTGGAGGACCCGCGTGAGCAATCCATTGAGACAACCGCCACGAACGAGAGAGAGAGGGGAGGAGGAGGAGCAGATCTGGAGAAAACACGGATGGGGAAGCGGAGGCGGCGCAGGTCAGAGGGAGAGGCTAGAAACCCTAGGAATGGGGGAGCGAGCCCTTCCGCACCCATATATACCCCTATCGTGCCAGGCCGGGGATGATGGGTTGGGCTGAAGGGGAGCGAGGGGGTGGGCCTGGGCCACCCGAGGCCCAAGAGCCACAAGAGGAAGGGGGGAATCCAACAGGCCCACTAGGCGGCATGGAAGCCCGAGACCCAGGAGTTGGCACCACCATGGAAGGCACCACCAGATCTAGGGTTACAGGCGCCCCAGCCGCCGCTGACGAGGACATGAGCGAGCCCACGGACGGAGCCCTGATGAGGGAAATAGCCGGAGAGGAGTGGGGAGAGAATGGGACTGACGTTGGCGCAAAACACCGACCAGGACCAAGGATACCACGAGCAGGAGACGGAATAGGAGCGCAACAGCGTCCGCGAGACACGCGCGTCCAGCCATCCATGGATAATGCAGCGGAGCCAGAGCGTCAACGCCCGCCAGGTGCAAACTTACGGCACCGACCCGAAGCCGAAACGATGGGCAGGCCGCACGGAGGCGCCAGACGGGGAGGGGGAGGGGGATCAGAGTCAGAGTCCAAGGCCTCAGAGCCAAGAGCCCAGAATCTATTGGTGGGGGGAGGATCTCGAAGGACTGAGCGAGGAGAGGATGACGGGGAGAAGGCTGGGGACGAGACCGCGCGGAAGCAGCACGGGGACACCGGAGATGGGGAGGGAGGGGCGATCCCGGCGCCGTTGCTGCCAGGGGAGGGAGGGGGAGGGAGGGGAGAGAGGAGAGCCATCGCCTCCCACCACCCCATAAATCAGAAAGTAATGTTAGTCATCTCTCATGTTCTTTCTCCCGAAACCACAGATTACGATCTCTTTGCTCGAAGCTCTGTTTCCGAAATTGTTTCGGGGATTTGTTGCTTGGTATGTGACTCCTCCATGTGTCCAATTAGTTTTTGTTTTTGTGGTTTATATTCAGAATAATTAGCTACGCTTGGTGCTGCTATAGATGAGCTTGCATGTTGAATTCTTAGATTTCTAAGTAGTTTGAATGCTTGCTATGGCCTCTATACATTCCTGTGAGTAGTTGCTATCATTTTTCTGAAGTTTTGTTGAGAAAAAATTTGTGGACTAAAAAATTCAGAATTTTGTTCATAGGAAAAGGATGAGTTTCTCTAGGAAGTTTGCTTCCAAGAAGAACTCCAAGGGGGTTATTGGGTAGTCATCTGACAATGATCTCCATACCCCGAGGTTGGCGGAGCTATAGCCGTGTGAGTGGTTGTAAGTGCATCTAGTGCCCCTTAGTGATTTTGGTGTATTGAAGACTTATAGGTTAAGGGACTGATGCGTTTGTGAGTGTACACAGGTCTATAAGTCTATGAGGAGTTTGATATTTACAGAGAAAGTCGACCCCTAAAAATGAAGTTCTTCAACTGAAGACTTTGGATTTCTGAAGACTTTCTGAAGACTTTGAAAGTGAAGAAACTGGTGTGAACCTGAAGACTTGGCAATCATTCGCGGAACATGAAGCGTGAAGACTTTTATTTTCGTAGTTCCATTTTCTATTACTTGAGTCATAGGAAACATCGTACTGTTAAAGGGGGTCGAGGAAATACTAAGGAAAAATTTCCATGTGATGCTCAACTCAAAATCCTACACCTACCAATCCCTTCGAGTGAAGCCATTGGAAATCTCATATAGTTCAGTCATATTCTTCAGTGACAGAGACGAAGTTCTTCTGGTCTCTGAGGAATTTGTTCTGACTGAGGAGTTAGGAATTCGCCAGTGCGAATTGCCTACAGAGTGAGGAACATGATAGCCCTAAGGATTTTGTTAGTCAAAATTCCGACCGTTGCTGTGCTATGCGCAGCTGTTCCAAAATATCTACCCACCTAACGGTCATATCAGACAAGGGCATTTATGTCTTATCATGTCGGGCTGCTCCCTAGGCTATAAATAGCCGCCCCCTTCAACCACTAGCTTGTTGGCTGCTCCGAGAGAAACTGACACTTGTCATTTGAGAGCATCCCATCCTCCGAGGACTTTGAGCGAAAATCATCAAGTGAGGAAAACCCAAACCCAACACCTACAAACCCAAAGTGATTGAGCATCACTGAAGAGATTGATCCTGCATGGATCCGATGCTTGTTTCCTTTGAAGATTGTGCTTCTTTCAGACGGTTAGGTGTCAAGGTCTAGAGCATCCAAGAGGAATTGTGGATCGTCGAGTGACCGAGTTTGTGAAGGTTCAGAACTCACTTGAAGACTTACCACGAGTGATTGGGCGAGGTCTGTGTGACCTTAGCTCAAGGAGAATACAGTGAGGACTGTGTGTCCGGGACTGGGTGTCCTCGAGTTTAAATACTAAGCCGCTCCAACCAGATGTACAACTGAGACAGCAGTTGGAACTGGTCTACCAAATCATTGTCTTCACCAAGGTTACCGGTTCTATTTCCTCAACTCTTTCATTTCCTCATGTCTGTTGTTGTGTGCCTGTTCATATCTGTGTTGAAGACTTTGACTAAAGACTTTCTCAATTTCCTTAGTTCAATTTCTTCAGTCTGTCCGTCTTCTTTCGTGTGTTATCCTGTGTTTACGCTTTCTGTACTCTGTGCTTGTCTTCATCTCAACATGATGACTAGCTTGTATTCTATTATGTTTACTTCTGAGTACTTATTCCGCTGCTAGTAGTTCTTCATTTAGGAATTTCCTCACCAGCAAATTCCTTAGTGAAGAATTCATAAAAATCGCCTATTCACCCCCATCTAGTCGATATAACGCAGTTTCAATTGGTATCAGAGCAAGGTACTCCCTTGTTCTGTATGATTTTGGTTTAACCGCCTGGTGTTTTAGTTATGTCGACCGCAGGTATGATCAAGGTCTCTGCTGGATGTCCTACCTTCGATGGAACGGACTACCCCTACTGGAAGAATAAGATGCGAATGCATCTTGAGGCAATTGACAACGATCTCTGGTATGTTGTGGAAAATGGTGTTCCCTCAGTCACACCTTCTCTGAACGCTACTGATGTGAAGAGATTCAAGCAACTCGATTCTCAAGCGAAGAATATCATATGTGGTCATCTGAGCAAAGGACAGTATGAAAGAGTGAGTGCTTTGGAAACTGCTAAGCTTATCTGGGATAGGTTGCCCAAAGTGAATGAAGGAGTCTCAACTCGACGTGACTCTTGTGTTGACGTTCTTCGCAATCTCTTCAACCGCTTCAAAAGACTCAACAATGAAAACGTTCAGCAAACATTAGATCGCCTCACTGACATCTCAAATGAGCTTCAAGCGCTTGGCGCCACTGACATCACCGACCATGAGGTGGTGAAGAAATTGCTGAGATCGCTCGATTCTTCATTTGATACTCTGGCACTGATGATTCAAGAGCGTGCTGACTACAAGTCACTTGATCCCACTGATATCCTCGAGAGGCTAAATACTCATGAGTTCCAGCTTGCTGAGAAGAGAGATCTCTACGGTTCGAGCTATGGCAGATCACGTGCTTTGAAGGCCAGGGCAGTCTCTGAGTCTGAAGATGAAGACTCTGCTAGCAGCCTTGGTGACCCTAAAGAACTGAGCCAGGAACTAGCACTGCTCGTGAAGAAATTTGAGAAGTTCTCAAGACATGGTCGCTTTGGAAAACCCTCAAGGAGCAATGATTCCTCAACCAGTGACTACAAGAAGAGGCTATGCCACAAATGCAAGAAACATGGTCACTACATCCAAGATTATCCTTAGTGGGATAAGGAATCAAAGAAGAAGAAGTACAAGGATTACAGTTCTGATGACGCAAAGAAGAAGAAGAAATATTCAAAGTCTTCATCATCAAAATCCTCGAGGTCTTCATCTCACAAGAAGAGCAGCTCCAAGAAGGCTCGGTCATTCATTGGCAAGGAAATGGACTCTGAGGCTGAATCTGAGGAACATGAGGACGAGGAGGCATCTGAGGAGTCTGAGTCTGGTGTGGCGAGCCTAGCTCTCGCTACTGCATTCGTCAGCAAGTCTATCTTCAACTCTGAAGAAAATGGCTTCACCAACAAGGCTGATGAAGGCAATGATGAGTACGCTACCACCTATTGCTTCATGGCAAAGGGTGCCAAGGAAACTAAATACGCCTCCTCTGACTCTAGTGAGGATGAATCTGATGAAAATCTCAAGCCCAGCTACTCTAAACTTGCTAAATTGCTGTGAAACAACAAAAGGCCTTTGAAAAGGTTCAAAACATGCTAGATAAAAGTGATGATATGTTGGGTGAAGAAATGGATCGCGCACTAAAACCTTGGCTGAAAATCTTCAGAGACTTCAGTCCAAGTTTGACAATCTTCAAGGTCATCATAACACTCTCTTATCTGATCACGAGAAGCTTTCTTATGAATTTCTTCAAAGAAAGCAAGATCTTGAAAAGCTAAAAGTGGATTATGAAGATCTTCAGAAGGAGCACGATTCATTACTTGCTCAACAAATCAGCGCTACTCAGGAAGAATTTGTTCCTCCATGTCTGAAGTGCATTGAACGTGAAACTGCTAATTCTTCACCTAAATGTTCAAATGCGTCTAATGCTACAAATTCTTCATATGTCTCTGCTATCACTAATTCCTCATCTGAGGACAATGCAAGTATCACTGATGATGCAGGGCTGAAGGAATTGTACATGACAGACATGTACAAAAGCCTCAAAGGGCATCAGACTCTTTGTGATGTGCTCAAAAAGCAGATCCTCAACAGAAACCCTAGTAAAGAGGGTATTGCCTTTGAGAGGAAACTCAACGCTGATGGAACATACTGGAAGCCTGAGCAGTACCCCAAAACCTCTTGGGTTGCTGCAAAGGGACCTCCAGTTGATCCATCCAACTTATCTGGCTTTACATGTGAATCTCCTCATTCTTCTGATGAGTCATTTGACTCTAACTATAAATTGTTCAAAAATCAGAATGGTGAAGTATTTGCTAGATATGTTGGGACTAACTGTAGAAACGGTTCCCCTATGAAGAAAATCTGGGTTCCCAAAAGTTGCCTTGAAAGTCTTCAGGTGAATGTCCTCATGACACCACCTGTGAAGAATAGGAACTCCAGATCAAATTCTTCATATGAACCAAATTCTTCATATGGATCCAAGTCCTCATATGGACTAAATTCCTCACATGGATCAAATTCCTCAAAAGGATCAAAGTCCTCATATGATCATCATTGTGCTAACCCTTCTGTTTCGCAGGGTAGAGCTAAGGGCTATGAATATGTGCATTATTCTTCAAATCATTATGTTCATAAGTCCTCGAAGAATTTCTTTGCTTATTCATATGCTTACCCTAACCCCTCTTATGTAAAACGAAGTGGACTGGCGTCTATGCCACCTTTCTCATATGGTGCTTGTAGAGTGATGAATTCTTTGCCACCCCTTTAGATGTGGGTGGTGAAGAAAAAGAACTAATCTCTTATGCAGGGTCAGGTCTCCAGACGTGCTCAAAACGTCTGAAGAATTTGCTGGAGACCTGAACAGTGCCTGATAGGATGCAGGCTAATCATGATGAAATGAACTTTCATTTCACATGTTCTCCTTCCAATTTATCTGTTCTATTGCTTGATGAAATTGATCTGATGATATTGATATCATATTCTTCATTGATGAAGTATATGAGTTCATAAGTTGCACTAATTCATCTGCAGGATGATCAACCCAAAGCCAATGAGTGGGTCCTCGATAGTGGATGTTCAAATCACATGACTGGTGACAAGAATCTATTGATGGATGCTCCTTTATCACCATCACATCTGAAGCATATCATCTTCGCTGACAAAGGCAAAAGTTAGGTATTGGGTCTAGGTAAGGTTGCAATCTCTAAGGACATACACATGGACAAAGTCATGCTTGTCGAGTCCTTAGGATACAACCTCATGTCTGTCTCAATGCTTTGTGATCTTGATATGGTTGTTGTCTTTGGCAAGTATCGTTGTGTTGCGATCATGGAAGATGAAAATTCCAAAGTCTTCGAAGGCTTTAGGAGAGGAGACTTGTACATTGTTGATTTCTCTATAGGACCACAACCGGCCGTGTGCTTACTTGCAAAAGCTTCAGAAGGCTGGCTATGGCATCGACGACTTGGTCATGCTGGCATGAGGAGTCTGCACACACTCTCTAAGAAGAAGCATGTCATTGGCATTGAGAATGTCAAATTCCTCAAGGATCACTTATGCGGAGCCTGTGAAGCTGGAAAGATGACAAAGGCCAAGCATCCGGCGAAGACTATCATGACTACCACTCGACCATTTGAATTGCTTCACATGGATCTCTTTGGTCCTAATCATTATTCTGCTGTTACAGATGATGCATCTCTATATGGCTTTGTTATTGTTGATGATTATTCTCGTTACACATGGGTACACATTGTCACTTACAAACATGAGGTGCAGGAAGTCTTCAAACGATTTTCCTCGAGGGCTTCAACCAACTTTGGTGTGAAGATCAAGCACATCAGGAGTGACAATGAAACTAAGTTCAAGAATTCTGGTCTTGATGACTATCTTGATGAACTTGGTATTACTCATGAGTTATCTGCTCCTTATACTCCTCAACAGAATGGCGTCATGGAGCGCAAGAACAGAACTCTTGTTGAGATGGCTTGCACTATGCTTGATGAATACAAGACGCCTCATCGTTTCTGGAGTGAGGCAATTGATACTGCGTGCCACATCATCAACAGAGTATATCTTCACAAATTCTTCAAGAAGACTGCCTATGAACTCCTCACTGACAAGAAACCCAATGTAAGTTACTTCAAAGTCTTCGGTGCTAAATGTTGGATTAGAGATCATCATCACAATTCTAAATTTGCACCGAAAGCACATGAGGGTTTCATGCTTGGTTACGGAAAGGACTCGCACACCTACAAAGTCTTCAACAACGTTCTTCACAAGGTTGTTGAAACTGTGGATGTGCGGTTTGATGAAACTAATGACTCGCAAAGAGAGCACCTACCTTCTGTGATAGATGAACCAGCACCTGAGGATTCTATCAAGTTCAAAGCCACTGAGGATGTCATTCCTACTGAAGAATCTGCTGAAGAATTCATTCCAGAACATGATGAACGTCGAGCTGGCGCACCTGAAGAAAATGGTGCTGAGGAAAATGCACCTGAAGAAAATTTAGATCAAATTCCTCGAAGACAACCCGCTCATCATCGTATTGCAAACGAAGTGCAAATCAAGAAGATCATCGATGACATTGAAGCACCAGGTCCTCTCGCATGCTGAAAAGCTTCACATATATCTAACTTTTGTGGGCACTTTGCATTTCTCTCTATCACAGAGCCCACTAAGGTAGATGAAGCATTCCTGGAGCCTGAGTGGATTCAAGCTATGCAAGAAGAATTACATCAGTTCGAGCTCAACAACGTCTGGGAACTGGTCAAACGTCCGGATCCTCGCAAGCACAACATTATTCGCACAAAGTGGATCTACCGCAACAAGCAAGATGAAAATGGCCTTGTGGTGAGGAATAAGGCACGGCTTGTAGCTCAAGGCTACACACAGGTTGAAGGAATTGACTTCGATGAAACTTTTGCACCTGTTGCTAGACTTGAGGCTATTCGCATATTACTTGCTTATGCTAACCATCATGATATTATCTTACAACAAATGGATGTGAAAAGTGCATTCCTCAATGGTAAGCTTGAGGAAGAAGTATATGTTGCTCAACCACCAGGTTTTGAAGATCCAAAGAATCCTGACAAAGTCTTCAAGCTCAACAAGGCCCTGTATGGCCTCAAGCAAGCCCCTCGGGCGTGGTATGATACTTTGAAGGAATTGCTCATGAAGAAAGGCTTCAAACCCGGTTCACTCGACCCAACTCTTTTCACTAAGTCTTATGATGATGAATTGTTTGTGTGCCAAATATATGTTGATGATATCATTTTTGGCTGTACTGACAAATGATATAGTGATGAATTTGCCTATATGATGAGTGAAGAATATCAAATGTCTATGATGGGAGAATTGGAGTTCTTTTTAGGTCTTCAAATTCGTCAACGGTGCAATGGGATATTCATATCTCAGGAGAAATACCTCAAGGACGTATTGAGGAAATTTGGCATGCAAGATTGCAAAGGGGTCAAAATTCCAATGCCCACAAATGGCCATCTATGCACTGATGAAAATGGTCAAGACTTCGATCAAAAGGTATACCGCTCCATGATTGGCTCTTTATTGTACTTATGTGCATCTAGGCCAGATATTATGCTTAGTGTTTGCATGTGTGCCCGATTTCAAGCTACACCGAAGGAATCACACCATAAGGTTGTGAAGCATATTCTTCGATACTTAGCTCACACACCAACACTTGGATTATGGTATCCCAAGAGCTCTTATTTTGATCTCATTGGATATTCAGACTCTGACTATGCTGGCGATCGCATGGACCGCAAGTCAACATCAGGCACATGTCATTTCCTTGGACGATCTTTGGTCTCTTGGTCCTCGAAGAAACAGAACTGCATATCACTCTCCACTACAGAAGCTGAGTACATTGCTGCTGGATCATGCTGTGCTCAACTACTATGGATGAAGCAAACACTCAAGGACTATGGCATCAATGTGAAGAATGTGCCTCTCTACTGTGACAATGAGAGCACTATCCAGATTGCTCATAACCTAGTTTAGCACTCGAAGACAAAGCACATCCAGATCTGTCATCATTTTCTTCGTGATCATGTGTTGAAGGGTGACATCTCCATCGAACACATTAGCACTGAAGATCAACTGGCCGATATCTTCACTAAGCCCTTGGATGAGAAGAGATTTAGCAAGTTGCAGTGTGAGCTAAATATCCTAGAACCTTCGAATGTTCTCTAAAATGGACACACATCCTAACACTTATGCCGACTTCATGACTTAGATGCGCAACACACGAAGTAACGTTTTTCTTCAATCAATGAAGACTAACCCTCTAAGTGTGAAGAAATTAATGAAGAAATTGATTCTCAGAGCCCTACGACAATTGTACGCGGTGTCTGAAATCATCTTTCTTATACGGTGGGTTACGCCACCACCCAACGTTGAAAATCTTCAATTTGAGTTTTTCTTCGTTTTTGAAATTCCTCGGTTTTTCAAATTCTTCAACTTTGCATTGTCTTCACTCTTTCTGGTGTTGTTCTTCATTTTAATATATATATATATATATATATATATATATATATATATATATATATATGAGTTTTATGTCCTCTACAACATTCACTTATTGCTAATTCTTCAAGTTCTTTTTCTTCTGCTAAGTGAATGTGATCGGACCCTTCCCCTCTATGCTAAACTCAACCCAGTCTATTCACAAATTCCTCATGTGCGTTCTAATTGAAACTCGTTCAAAATCTTCACTGTGTCCTTGACAGCTGAAGAAATTGCGAACGGAACTTTTAAACTTATCTTATCTAAATTTTCGGCTTTGCCACTCAAACCATTCCACTTCTCATGACAATACTTATCTATTCACCCACGATCCTACACGATCACCACCTCCCAGTACGTGGGTGACACATGTCAAGCGGATGAGAAGGGCCAGGGGCACGTTCGTCCGATTTCCTCAGGTGAACAGTTTTTCTCTCCCTCTATAAATACCCCTGTCTCTTCCTCACTTCACTTTCACCTCGCTCGCTCTCTCTCCCGCTCGAGCTTCCTGAAACTCTAGTGCCCGCCGCTGCTTCATCGTTGCCGGTGAGGAAGAGCTTCACTGCCTCGACCTCGTCGCCGTCGTACTCGCGCCGGTTGCGGATTTCTTCACTCCGCCGCCACCATAGTCGTCTTCCTCTGCCGAGTTAGGGCATGGAAGATCTGACCCGACGAACTTCACATCTACTCTTCCCAGTGCATCGAGTTCTTCACTTCGGGTAATTAAAAGTTACTTTTATTGCCCTCTTTGATTCTCAAGTTTTCTTGAAAATCTTCAAAGGTGTTTATTCTTCAAATCTTCACACACATGAACACCTCACATGTTATCAGCTCTTGAATCATTTCTCTAAGCAATGATTTTCTTCAAGATTCCTCAATTGTGTGGATTTTCAATCTATACAACTCTAGAACTTAAGACAAAGAACGCTTAGTGAAATTCCTCAAGACTCATCTGGTCAAATTCCTCAAAACCTATTCATTTTTGAAAAACCTTCTGAGAACGCATATGACCTCTCCAAATTCCTCGCAACTATACTCTGTTCACAGGTACAAATGTCCACTGCTGAATCACTAGTTTCTCATCAACTTAACTCATTTGTAGCGTTCCTCAAAGAAAAGTTGCACACCTCTTCAGAAACTTTAGTTGTTCATATTCCTCAGCTGAAGAAAATGGCTGACAAGAAGCCACAGAAGGGAGGAAAGAGGCCTGAGGTCAATACTGCGTTTGAAATTCCTGAGGACATTTATGCTAGATACTGCACTCCTGGTGAAGCCAAGTTTGGCAAGGAGAACAAGAATCAGCGCAAGGTGCACATACAAAGGACAGAGAGGAGATGGGCACGAGAATGAAGGGAGTACAGGTATGTTACTCCCAAGTATATGAAGAAATTCGCGCTCAACCCTCCATGCTCAAGACCTCCATTGGCACCAGGCCAATTGGCAGATCCCACCAGCCTCAAGCGCGGTGAGGACTATGCTGATGAATGGGCAAAGTGCCAGGCCAAATTGGCTAAGCAAGCAAAGGAAGCAGTGAAGAAATTCAACGCAGACTCTGCTGCTGCTGCTGCTGCCTCTACTGAGGCCTCTGCTAGTCAGCCAAAGAAGGCAATGCATAAGAAGTCTGCGCATAAGTCCAGTGCTTCACCTTCAATGCCCTCACGGCCAAGCTCCTCTGCTATGCCCTCAAGGCCAGATTCTTCAAGGCCCTCACGACAAATTCCTCAGACTGCTCCTTCAAAGTCCTCAGCTCCTCCGTCAAAGTCTTCAGCTGCTCCGACCAAATCCTCGGCACCTATGCATCTCGCCTCGTGCCAAAGGACTCAAGGCTTCTCAATTGCCTCAGGAGCATCTGCAAGCTCCTCTGCTGCTCGAAATTCCTCAGCTGGTCCCTCTCTACTGAAGAAAAAGGCCACTGCTGGTTGAGGCGTTCGACCAAGCCCTAGAAGCAGGTCGCCTTCCAAGTGCCTTCTGATGCTGATGAGGCTGATGATGAAGAACTTGCCGAAATCATCAGAGACAGGCAAGCCAGGGCCGCTAGAGCCAAAGGCAGCAATGTGCCACTGATGTTGGATCCAAAGTTGATCCTCGACTACATTGACCTGTGGAACAAGGATCCTAACACGCCTTTGCCGGAGATGAACCTCACTCCTGGTCAAAGTCATGTTCTGACTGCTTTCATTGAGGAAGAAAAGTGGAAATTTGAACAAGGCAGAAGTTTAAAGAAAGCGCAGTACAAGAAACAGCGCTACCAAAGGACAATGTCCTCACTGTCACTCCTGATCAGCTCCTTGCCTTGCAAGTTGAAATCAAACAAATGAGTGATGAATTTGATCGCTACCATGCTGATTGGAAGGGCACCAAGGTGCGGTTCGTCAATCTGACGAGGAAATTCACTTCAAGTGTTGCTCCTCCTGTGCACGTTGAAGTTACTCAGGCTGAAGCATCTGCTCAGCTGACTGAAGAACATGCCAGCACCGCTGATGACAATCAGGCTGCTGAAGAAAATGAGAGTGCCAGGGTTGATGACTCCATTCTAGCCGCTGAAGATATTGCCAGGTCATCCACTAGTGGTGCGCCTAAAGAAAGTGAACAAGTCAGGGCAACTGCATCAGTTGTGCCTGAAGAAAATGAACCAAAGTCCTTTGCACCTCCTGCGCCTACACCAACTCCGATCCTTCCATCTGCATCAGATGCGAAGAAGACCAAGGCTGCAGAGCGTGCAACTGTGAAGAAAAGGAAGGCATCAACTTCATCAAACTCTTCAGCTCCGAAGAAGATGAAGCCACTGACTAGCTCAATTGACAATCCAATTGATGCCATTCCAGTCTCCTCCATGCCATCAAAGGACCTTGTTCCTTTTCGTGAAGATTATGTGATTCCCAATGAATCAAATGAAGAAACTCCTTCTGCTGCTTCGATAGAGCAGTTGGACGAAGAAATTGAAGTGGATGAGATCCCTTCAACTCCGGTCATTTCTTCACCTATGCCTCAGTTCACTACTGAAGAGGTAGGTTTTGAAGAAATTGAAGATGAGGATGTGGACATTGGCTGTACCACTCCTGTTCTCAATGATGAATTTTGGGACAGTCAGCACCCCAACTCTCCAATGTTCACTCCACTCCAAGCAATTCCTCAGTCCCCTGCTGCCACTGAAGTGCAAATGGGATCTGAAGAACCTCATGCAACCCCAAGTGTTCATGAAGAAATTCCAGCCACTAGTGCTGAAGAAAATGTAAATGAGGAAATGAAGAACCAGCCTGAAACTGCAGAATAGCCTGAAATTCCTCAGCCTGAGGAACCTGAGATTGCGATTCCTGAGGTGGTGCTGCAATTAACTGACACTCCTCATCCCTAGCCAAAGGATCCCTTTTCAAAGAAGCAAAAATTCAAGGCTGATGATTTCTTCGGCGAGCACGTGTTCTTCACTGAATTCAACCCCTATGACAATGCTCGTCTTAGAAGGAAGCATTTCTGGGCTGCCAGCCAGGCCAGCTTCTATTCCCCAGTGCTCTTCAACAAGCACAAAGTCTTCGACCACGAGCACATTCCTCATGTGGACATGGAATCCATGCCTTGCTTCTCTCAAGTCCTCAGCATGCTTCATGATGCATGCTTGCTCATTTTCTGCTCTGACATAGTTGATTGGAATGAAGAGCTTATTCTTCAGTTCTACGCAACTCTGCATATCACAGGTGATGCTGCTGATGTCAACTCGTGGGTGTTGGACTAGATGACTGAAAGCACTCATTACAAGGCACCAGCCTCTGAATTGCTTCGTGCCTTGCCAATCAGTCCTCCACCCGACGGTGCTCGTTGTCTGTATGATGAGCCTGAACTCACTGCTCACTATATGCAAGTGCTCATGAAGCCGCTGAAGCCGGGTCAAGCCCCAAGGACCAAATTCCTCGTGAAGGAATTGCTCTATGTGCCATGAACCATCTACCGCATTCTGACGAAGACCATGAGTCCCATCAAAGGCCATGACTCATCCGATGAAGAAATTATCGGAATGATGAAGAATATGCTTTTCAACATCATGCATGGCATCCCCATAAATTATCATGATTTCTTCACGAGGACTCTAGCGAATGTTGCACTTTCACCATTTGAGTTGAAGCCTTACGCGCTGTGGATCATGAGATTCCTCAGAACAAGGTCTTCACTCAACTACAAGGCTGATTTTCAGAATCACCTCAGCTACTTGCCCCCTATTGAAGTCCTCAAGCGGTCAATTTCCTCATCTTATGAGAAGGGCAAGTCACCAGCCGTTATCGATGAAGGCATTCGTCCATTGGATGGTCAGTTCCGCAAAGCTGCATCTTACTCCACCAATGATGACTCTGCCACTCATGATTCTGCTGCCAATGCTACCAAGTCAAGTCCTCAAGCTACTGCTCCTCGTGTGATGACTGACCGTGAACTGCTTATAAGTCTTCACCAGAAGGTGGATCACAACCACAAGTGGGTTAAGCGTCAGTTTGGCTCTATTCTTCACAACATGACTTCCACACATAATGCAATGAAGAAAAACCATTACTACCTCCATGAAGTATTTGATCGCACCTGGGCTATTCTATCACATCTATATGGTGAAGAAGATCTGAAGCAAATGGGCTTCAAGGAAGACTTTGACTGGTCCGTTCCTCCATCGAAGAAATACAAGAAGGTCAAGGTTCCTTCCTTGCTGGCTAGCTCCTATTCTTCATCACGCGCCACGAACGAGCATGAAGACTTGGATGACACTGCAGCAGGCCCTACAACGACTCAAGACCCTGACAATGCTGGTGCTCCTCCATCATCATGATATTCTTCAGGGGCGTTAGTCCTCAGTTTCAACCCTTTTGGTCATTCGATGACAAAGGGGGAGAAATTTGATTTAGTCTTCAAGCGGTCTATCCTATATGGGCGTTTTTTTGGCTAAGTTACAACTCTCGTTCTTCTGATGACTTTGCTGGATCGAGTTGTAATCTTAAACTCTATGGTGGCCTGATACTTTTGTTGTGTTCTTCTGCATGCTTATTCCTCATTAATTACATCAGTCACCATATTTCATCATGCATTTAAATTTCTTCATTATGTCAAATGCGTGTATGAATTACAAGATATAGGGGGAGATCTCCATGATTATACTCTTCAAGTGTGCATTGCTTCAAAAGCAAATTCCTCACTATGCACATCTTCAGGGGGAGTTCTTCTATATCTTGCAATCAAATTCCTCACTATCAGTATTTACACTTCATATGTTTATCCCCGTTGAAAACTTAACCTATATTGTCATCAATCACCAAAAAGGGGGAGATTGTAAGTGCATCTAGTGCCCCTTAGTGATTTTTGTGTATTGAAGACTTATAGGTTAAGGGACTGATGCGTTTGTGAGTGTACACAGGTCTATAAATCTATGAGGAGTTTGATATTTACAGAGAAAGTCGACCTCTAAAAATGAAGTTCTTCAACTGAAGACTTTGGATTTCTGAAGACTTTGAAAGTGAAGAAACTGGTGTGAACCTGAAGACTTGGCAATCATTCGAGGAACATGAAGCGTGAAGACTTTTGTTTTCGTAGTTTCATTTTCTATTACTTGAGTCATAGGAAACACCATACTGTTAAAGGGGGTCGAGGAAATACTAAGGAAAAATTTCCATGTGATGCTCAACTCAAAATCCTACACCTACCAATCCCTTCGAGTGAAGCCATTGGAAATCTCATACAGTTCAGTCATATTCTTCAATGACAGAGATGAAGTTCTTCTGTTCTCTGAGGAATTTGTTCTGACTGAGGAGTTAGGAATTCGCCAGTGCGAATTGCCTACATAGTGAGGAACATGATAGCCCTGAGGATTTTGATAGTCAAAATTCCGACCGTTGCTGTGCTATGCGCCAGCTGTTCCAAAATATCTACCCACCTAACGGTCATATAAGACAAGGGCATTTATGTCTTATCATGTCGGGCTGCTCCCTAGGCTATAAATAGCCGCCCCCTTCAACCACTAGTTGGTTGGCTGCTCCGAGAGAAACTGACACTTGTCATTTGAGAGCATCCCATCCTCTGAGGACTTTGAGCGAAAATCATCAAGTGAGGAAAACCCAAATTCAACACCTACAAACCCAAAGTGATTGAGCATCACTGAAGAGATTGATCCTGCGTGGATCCGACGCTTGTTTCCTTTGAAGACTGTGCTTCTTCCAAACGGTTAGGCGTCAAGGTCTAGAGCATCCAAGAGGAATTGTGGATCGTCGAGTGACCGAATTTGTGAAGGTTCGGAAGTCACCTGAAGACTTACCACGAGTGATTGGGCGAGGTCTGTGTGACCTTAGCTCAAGGAGAATACGGTGAGGACTATGTGTCCGGGACTGGGTGTCCTCGAGTTTAAATACTCAGCCGCTCCAACTAGATGTACAACTAAGACAGCAGTTGGAACTGGTCTACCAAATCATTGTCTTCACCGAGCTTACTGGTTCTATTTCCTCAACTCTTTCATTTCCTCATGTCTGTTGTTGTGTGCCTGTTCATATCTGTTTGAAGACTTTGACTGAAGACTTTCTCAATTTCCTCAGCTCAATTTCTTCAGTCTGTTCGTCTTCTTTCGTGTGTTATCCTGTGTTTACGCTTTCTGTACTCTGTGCTTGTCTTCATCTCGACATGATGACTATGCTTGTATTCTGTTATGTTTACTTCCGAGTACTTATTCTACTGCTAGTAGTTCTTCATTTAGGAATTTCCTCACCAGCAAATTCCTTAGTGAAGAATTCATAAAAATCACCTATTCACCCCCCTCTAGTCGATATAACGCACTTTCAGTGGCCGCATAATGCGTTCATGGAAGAGGCCAGAATTCTTCAAAAGTTCAACCAATATGCTGTTAATGCCGGCCCCACCGACTTCATCGCAGCTGAATGCGAACAGTATCATCTCCTCACAAATTCCTTTGTGCAAAATTTTCATTTCCATCCTAGGAATAATCACTCTGAGGTGTCATTTAATTTATATGCTGAAAACCGCCAGATCCCACTTACTAAATTTTGTGATATATGCATGCTTCCTTCTGATGGTGAACTGGTAGAGCCTAGGCCCTCAGAGTTTGACGGTTTTTACCATACTCTGACAGTGGGGGATGAGAGAGGAGTATCGGGCACTACTGTTGTTAGGTTGTAGTTTCCTGCCGTGCATTATTTTGCCTTATTTATTGCAAAGTGCTTGCTAGCGAGAGAGAAGGTGGGTTCACTTAGCACCCCAGACTTTGCTGTTTTGCACCGTGCACTTTATGGTGAAAACACTTATAGCTTGGGAGCTATTGTGGCATGTCGCCTTCACCTTAATAGATTAAAGGATAAAATACATGGGGGCATTTAAGCTACTCGCTTGGCGACTCACTTCAATGTGCAGATACGCCATCATGATCACCCCTTGACCAAGGTTTACCTAGACAGAGCGGCTATGAAGGACCATCAAGTTCTTGCTGCTTATTACCCTGATATTGACTTGCCTTACAATTTAGTTTTTAGTGAGAAAACTCGTGATATTATTCCTTTGCCTACACCTGCTTTGTTTGACTGTGTTTCCAGGAACGGATACAAGATTATGCTTGAGGACATTGTCGCTTACTAGAACACTGGCTGTTGCACAGGCAAAGCCTCAGCAGTGGGACCCTATGGTGCCTGCTCCCAAGCACTTTAACATTGGACCTCATGGCTTCTACGACTGGTGATTACCAAGTTAAGCCAAAAGCCTAAGCTTTGGGGGAATACGTATTTCCACCGACATTACATTCATATTCACACATTTCATTCCAGTTGTCGGTGTCCACACTTTTTCATTGTATCATCCATGTTTAATTTATTTTCTCGCTTTCTTCTTGTGTGTTTGAAAACTTTGAGAAAATCCAAAAATATGTTTCTTGCTTCTTTTTGACTTTTCTTATAGTTAAATTGTTGTAGTACTAAAAAGAAAACGCAAAAATATTTCCTTGTTCTTCTTTTACTTGTTGGGAGCTTTCCCGTGTAAATAGTTTTTCTCATTTTTGCTTTTCCCTTTTTTCATTTGCTTGCTTTCGAAAAAACAAAAACTCCAAAAATATTTCAGTGTGTTTCTCTGAATTTCGTTTCTTTCTGTTGAGTCATACAAAGGAGAAAACCATGATGAAAATGTTGAATGGCTCTCATTTGCATTATTGATCTAATAAAGAGTCCATATTACCTTGTCTTCTCCTCTTGAATAAAATGTTTGCAGATTTCAGCTTAGTCCACGGCACTCTTGCACTATTATTATTTTCTAATCGTCCGGTCGTGCAAGTGAAAGGCAATAATGACGATATTAGATGAACTGGTCGTGGAAGAGAGAAAAATGGGTATGAACTCGACTTGTTCTGTTTTCACAAATATGTTTAACCTAGTATCCATGATTCAACCTATTATGATCAAACATGTTTGCAATGACAATTAGAGATTATAGTTTCTCATGCCATGTAGAAGTAGCTAGGAGTGAATAATGATTTATCTTAGATATCAACATTGCATTAAAATGATTGTGATGTAGTATGATGATATGGCATCCTCCTCTAAATGTTCGAGTGGCTTGACTTGGCACATGTTCATGCATGTAGTTGAATCAAAACCAACATAGCCTCTATGATATTTATGTTCATGGTGTCCATATCCTACTCATGCTAGTATCCAATGTTACTTATGCATAATGCATGTTCATGACCGTTGTTGCTCTCTAGTAGCTGCTTCTCAACCTATTTGCTAGCCTTCACCTGTACTAAGTGGGAACTCTGCTTGTACATCAAAAACCTGAAACCCAAGTTTTTCTAGATGAGTCCACCATACCTACCTACATGCGGTATTACCCTGCCGTCCTAAGTAAATTTGTATGTGCCATCTCTAATAACTTCAAATAAATATCATTTTTGTGTGCCTGGATCATTCATTAAATGATAGGAGGTAGTCGGTATCTTCCATGCTAAGCGAGTTATTCTTGGGTCGAGTGTTTATTCACTTGCCATCGCACGAGCAAAGGGCGGTAATAGGGATGCCCAGTCCCAAACTGCAAAAAGAAAAGAGCTTAGAAATAATCAAACAAAAACTCCCAATGGAGTCATAACCTTCACATTTATGCTTGGGAACCGCCACTAGCGTGTATAGCATGGAAGATATTGATAACTGATGGTCGTGAAGTAAATGAAAAGGGTGCATGCCTCAAAATATCATTTACCTCTGTTTTTAAAAACTTGAGCTCTGGCATCCCTGCAAATCACTACTTCCCTCTGTGAAGGGACTATCTATTTACTATTATGTTGTGTAATCATCTTCTCAAAGAAGCGCTAGAAGCTGAGAGCACTGCTGTCATGCTGATGCATTGTGTGTAGCTAATGTTCGGTGCATCATGACTGGATCTTTTCTACCATGAATTACAATGTTTAGTTGCTGCTTGAACTTTGGGGGTGCTCTGCATTTATGTTTTGTGGTCTCAGAAAGGGCTAGTGAGATACCACTATTGTCATATTATATCATGGTTGTTTTGACAATGTATTGCTATTTGAGATATCTTATTATTGCTCTCTAGTTGTTTATGTCATTGATATGAGTTAATATAATTTTAAGAGTTATTGTCGACATGGTTAGTTATAATCTTTGCTAAAAACCTGGGTGTTGTTTAAGCTTATTTATGAAACAAGAGCAAAAGAGTACGTAAAAGTTTTTCTTTTTCACTTTCAGTTTATCAAAATTGCTTGAGGAAAAGCAAAGGTTTAAGCTTGGGGAGTTGATATGTCTCCAACGTATCTATTTTTTCTAACGCTTTTCCTCTTGTTTTGGACTCTAATTTGCATTATTTGAATGAAAATAACCCCGGACTGACGTTGTTTTCAGCAGAACTACCATGGTGTTGTTTTTGTGCAGAAATAAAAGTTCTCGGAATGGAACAAAACTTTGCGAGGATTTTTATATCAATAAAGAGAATTTTTGGAGCCAAGAGATACTCGAGGGGGGCACCTGGGTGGGCACAACCCACCAGAGCACGCCTACCCCCCAGGCGCGCCCAGGTGGGTGCTGCCCACCTGGTGGCCTCGCTGACCCTGAAACCGACGCTATAAAATCACATTATTCCAAAAAAAGTCAAGGAAAAAGAATTATCGCATTTCATGAGATGGATCCGCCGCCGTCTCTTGTTCTTCATCGGGAGGCCGAATCTGGAGTCCATTTGGGGCTCCGAAGAGGGGGATCTTCGATCTTCGTCATCACCAACACATCTCCATCGCCAATTGCATGATGCTCCCCACCGAGAGTGAGTAATTCCTTCATAGGCTTGCTGGTCGGTGAGGAGTTGGATGAGATTCATCATGTAATCGAGTTAGTTTTGTTAGGGTCTGATCCCTAGTATCCACTATGTTCTGAGATTGATGTTGCTATGATTTTTCCATGCTTAATGCTTGTCACTTTGGGCCCGGCTGCCATGATTTCAGATCTGAACCGTTTATGTTATCACCATTATATCCATGTTCTAGATCCGATCTTGCAAGTTATAGTCACCTACTACGTGTTATTATCCGGCAACCCCAAAGTTAAAATAGTCGGGACCACTCCCGGTGATGACCGTAGTTTGAGGAGTTCATGTATGCTAATGCTTTCTTCCGGTTCTATATTAAAATGACGCCTTAATATCCCTTAGTTTCTAGTAGGACCCTGCTGCCACAAGAGGGTAGGACAAAAGAGGTCATGCAAGTTCCTTCCGTAAGCACGTATGACTATTTATGGAATACATGTCTACATTATATTTATGAACTGGAGCTAGTGCCGTATCGCCCTAGGTTATAACTGTCTCATGATTAATATCATCCAACGAGTCACCGATCTAATGCCTACGAATTTATCTTATATTGTCCTTGCTAAGTTACTACTGCTGCTACTGCTATCATTACTGCTACAATATCACTTCTATCATTGTTACTGTTACCGTTGCTACTGCTGCTATCATCAAAGCGATCATATTACTGTGCTACTAATCTCCTTGCTACAGATAATTAGTCTCCAGGTGTGGTTGAATTGACAACTCAGCTGCTAATACCTTCAAATATTCTTTGGCTCCCCTTGTGTCGAATCTATAAATTTGGGTTGAATACTCTACCCTTGAAAACTGTTGCGATCCCTTATACTTGTGGGATATCCAGACCTTTTTTGGCGCCGTTGCCGGGGAGCATAGCTATATTTGTTGAGTCACTTGGGATTATTATCATATTGTCACTATGAAGAATCTGAAGGATGCTAGGACTAAGATTTTTCCCTCAAAGACGAGGGGAGGTAAGGAACTGCCATTCTGCTCCGCTTTAGATTCACCTTCTGTTATAAGTAAACTTGCAACACCACAACATGCTATTAATTCTTACATGTCGCAAGTTATTGATGATGCTACTTCTGCTATGAATGCTACTCTTGATGATGCTAGTACCTTGCTTGATGATGATGTGCCACTAGGTGAATTTCTTGATGAACAAATTGCTAGAGTAAGACAACATGATATTGTTGAATCTGATGATGAACTTGAAACTGAAAATCTTGAAACACCTACTAGAACTAGTCCTTCTAGATATGAATTGCCAAAGGTACCAGAAGGTTATACTATGAGTGAGGAGGCAACTAGAGATATTCTTGCTTGTAAGGATAGAGATGATTAGAGAAATTATTATGCAAGTATAAAGAAAGATCTCTGAATGCTAAAATGAAATGTGATCCTAAGTTTGCTACTTCACCTATTTTTATTGATGACAAGGATTATGAATTCTCTGTCGACCTACAGTTAATTACTTTGGTTGATTCTGATCCTTTCCATGGTTATGAAACTGAAACTATTGTGGCACATCTTACTAAGTTGAATGAAATAGCCACCCTTTTTGCTCATGATGAGAAGATTCACTATTACTATATTCTCAAGTTATTTCCATTCTCATTAAAAGGTGATGCTAAAGCTTGGTACAATACTCTTTCTCCTGGTTGTGTGCGTAGTCCCCAGGATATGATCTATTACTTCTCTGAAAAACATTTCCCTGCCCATAAGAAACAAGATGCCTTGCAGGTAATATTTAACTTTGTGCAAATTGAAGAAGAGAGTCTCCCACAAGCTTGGGGGAGGCTTCTCCAATTGCTTAATGCTTTGCCTGAGCATCCTCTTAAGAAAAATGAAATACTTGATATCTTCTATAATGGACTAACCGATGCTTCTAGGGATTTCCTAGATAGTTGTGCTGGTTGCATTTTCTAGGAACGAACTATTGGGAAAGCTGAAGAATTATTGAATAACATATTGAAAAGTTATGATGATTGGACTGCTCCTGAAACACCTATTAAACCCACTCCGAAGAAGTGGGGTATCTTATATCTCAGTCCTGAAGATATGCAAGAGGCAAAGAAATCTATGAAGAAAAAAGGTATTAAAGCCGAGGATGTTAAAAATTTACCACCTATTGAAGAAATACATGGGCTTGAAGCACCACCACCACCTAAGGTGGTAGAGGTAAAATCTTTAATGAAAATCAATGATAGTGATGATCCTCATAATAAACATCCTAGTCAATGCCTTTATGAGTTTGATAATTACATTAGAAAGCAAGATCACTTCAATGCAAATGTTATGAAACAAATAAAATACAACTCTAATATGATTGCTCGCTTAAGTGGCTTGTTATTTGGAATCTCAAATGATGTTAGAGGTGTAGGAACGCATGCCTCTATGGTTCAAACTCAATTAGAACAAGTTGCAAAATCTCAAAGAGAGTTACTTGATGAAATGAACAATAATATAAGTGACTTTGCTGTTAGAGTAGCAACTAGAGGAGGTAAAATGACTCAGGAACCACTTTATCCTGAGGGACATCCTAAGAGAATTGAACTAGACTCTCAAAGAATTAACACTGATGCACCTAGTCCTTCTAAAAAGAAAAAGAAGAAGAAAAATAATAGGACTTTGCGTGCCTCTAGTGAACCTGAAATAGAAAAACCTCCTGATAATGATAATGAAGTTTCTATCTCTGATACTGGAACTCGATCTGGTAAGGAACACTCACCTTATGATAATGAAAAGATAATGATGAGGTTCATGAAGACACTCAACCAAATGATAAAGAACCAGATAATGATGTTGAGATAGAACCAGTTGTTGATCTTGATAACCCACAACCCAAGAATAAAAGATATGATAAAAGAGACTTTGTTGCTAGAAAATACGGTAAGGAAAGAGAACCATGGGTTCAAAAGCCTATGCCCTTTCCACCTAAGTCAACTAAAAAGAAAGATGATGAAGAATATGAACGCTTTGCTGAAATGTTGAGGCCCGTTTTTTTGCGAACTTGCTTAACTGATATCTTAAAGATGCCTCCTTATGCAAAGTATATGAAAGACATCATCACCAATAAGAGAAAAAATACTAGAAGCTGAAATCTCCACTATGCTTGCTAATTACACTTTTAAAGATGGAGTGCCTAAAAAACTTGAAGATCCGGGAATACCAACTATACCTTGCTCCATTAAAAGAAACTATGTGAAAACAGCTTTATGTGATTTGGGAGCTGGTGTTAGTGTTATGCCTTTCTCTTTATATAAAAGACTTGATTTGAATAAACTCACACCTACTGAAATATCTTTGCAAATGGCTGACAAATCAACTGCCATACCTATCAGTATTTGTGAGGATGTGCCTGTTGTTGTTGCTAATGTTACTATTTTGACTGACTTTGTTATACTTGAGATGCCCGAGGATGATAACATGTTGATTATCCTTGGTAGACTCATTTTTAATACTGCAGGGGTTGTTATTGATTGCAATAAAAGCAAAGTCACCTTTCATATCAATGGTAATGAGCATACGGTGCACTTTCCGAAGAAACAATTCGAAGTGAATGGTATTAATGTTATTGAAAAATGTCCGACAATCACTATTGGAAGTTTTCTACTACCTCTACCTACTGTTGAAAAGAAATATGAAATGCTTATTGTTGGTGACATTCATATCCCCATTGAGGTAACTTAGTGATTTACAAAAGTTCTCCGGTTTTATGCTAATCGAAAGTGGTTATTAATAAGACTTGATCAACCTTATTAATGGATAATTTTTGAGAGGTATGAAGTTGATGAATTTAGTAAGCACTACCCTCTGTCCCTACCTTTTGTTTTATGCTTTTACTAGTTAAATAAAATAAAATGCCCTGCTTTATCTGTTTTCTGAGTTTTCCATGCAATAAAAAATGACCCAAAAATAAAATTTCTCAGAATGCTCTCAAAATCTGATACTTTTTTTTCTAAATATTTCTGAATTTTTGGTGCAAATAATATCAGAGAGAGGTTCACCAGGTTGGCACAACCCACCTGGGCGCGCCAGGACCCCCAGGCGCGCCCTGGTGGGTTGTGGTCCCTGTTGGGGATATAACTATTGGGTATGACCCGCCCAGGAGGGGCCGGGTCATACCATTGGCGGTTCATAATGAGAAGGCCCAAGAAGATGTCGAAGATGGCGGTTCATGAAGCAAGCTTACTAAAGACCCCAAGACACGGAGGAGACTTAAGGCCGACGGGCATAAACCGCCATATGTTTAAACTTGTATGTTAAGGAAAGTTTATTTGTATCACCGAGCCGGACACGTTGTGTATGAGCCGGTCGGGACTCTGTAAGCCGCCGGGTATCAGCTTGCGTGTATAAAGGGGTGACCCGGCGGCGGGTTGGGACAACAAGTCGAGGACTAGGTCAAGCGTATTAGCTCCCTCGTAATCGAAACCCAAGCAATACAACCTAAAGCAGGAGTAGGCCTTTCCCTTGTTGCGAGGGGCCGAACCTGGGTAAAACTCTCTGTGTCCTTTGTCCCGTTTTAACCCCTTCGAGCTAACTACATTGTGATGGCTCCACACCTAAGTCCTCATGCTAGGGCTTCTATCGTGACAATTCCACGACAGTTGGCGCCCACCATGGGGCCAGCGCACGGTGGTTTCAAGTTCTTGAAGGACAGCTTCGCAGGGCTCAAGGGATACACTGTGGGTCGGATGACTAAGAGTCGTCGCGCCAAACTCTACATCAATGACATGGGCTGGGGCCCCAAGGCCGGCTCAATCGAGTACGGGTACCGGTTGCCCTTCGGTGGAAGTCATGTCTTCATAGGCAAGATTGGTTAGTTGGATGTTGGGCCGGACACCTGCGCCGACATCATCGAGACGGCTCAGGGCACACGACTCGGCAAGGCTCAAGCCGCCTCGAAGCATGTCTTTGTTGGCTTTACTCAAGGAGTAGATCTGGAAGGCAGATTTGAGTCCGGTGGTGAGACAACCGTCTATTCAGGCGATGAGTCTTCAACCGGTGAGACCAACTCCATATATCAAGTTCAGGATGGTGGGCTTGGGGGTTGTTCTGATAGCAACAGTATTATGAACCCCTATGAGCCGCCAAACCGGGTTACAATCTTCATGGACGGTACACAGCCAGGGCAGAATTCTTCAACTGCGGCAGCAATGATCTCCGGTTCAGCGGCAGCAACGACAGCTGGGGCAGGAGGCCCCGTGCGCCCGCCGGCTCAAGCTTTATCTGAACTGCTAGATGCTCTGGCCAGGTTGTTGATGGCGAAGGTGGCCCCGGCGAACCAAACGCAACATAATGCGGACGTTGCAAAGTTACGTGATGAGATAGCGCAAGCAAAGGAGGATCTAAACACTGAGAACACCCAGATGATGATGGAGCGAGCCGCCTTGGAGAGGGAGGCAGAACGGCTTCAAGCAGAAAATTTTCGTTTGAGTTTGGACCGGGACGCGTCAAACGCTGTCTTTAACAGAAGGCATGTGAGCCGCTTACCCTCGGTTTACGATGCGAGAAACCTTTTCAACACGCCTGGGGCAGGAACCAGTAACCCGCCTGTGGTGGATCGGGCCGTTGAGGTGCCGGCGGTTGGAGCACCGGTTCAGCCACGTGCTGCAGATCCCCCACGTTTGAATTTGACCCCTCCTCAACATTTTCCGACGCCCCCGGGTCATTATTCTAATCCTTTGGATAACATGATAGTTGCGGCTTCTCGATTGGCGGCTCTCCCGGTTCAGGATGAGTCGCCAGCGGTGATGGAAATACGGCGAGCCGGAGAATTTCTTCAGACGTCTGTGGCTCAACAGGCGGCTTATTCATACAGCCGTGATTGGATTCATTCAACCCCACATCCAAGCCAGAGTTATAGCAGACACATTGATGAGCCGATTGTATCAAGCAGTGAGCGTCATAGCAATGAGCCTCGTAGGCCTAACCCGCCGCGTGCTAGTAACGATGCTCAGGCTTTGGTGGACCAGGGCAGGGCGTGATGTGAGGCTGAGTTGGCGGCCCAGTTGGCAGCTCAACAACAACCTCCAGTTTATCCGTCAGCATCCGTGGAGACAGGGGTGACATCTAGAACCTTGGACGTGCCATGTTTAGTGTCGGCTCTATGCAATGAGCGCTTGCCTAAGGATTTCAAGGACCCCCGTAAGGTGCCTAACTACACGGGAGATTAACCCCCAGAGGCTTGGATTGAAAGCTATGAGATGGCTATGGAGATATTGGATGTCAGTGATGTTGCATGTGCTAAGTATTTCACCATGATGTTGGATGGGCCGGCTCGTACTTGGTTGAAAGGGCTGCCCGCTAACTCCATCATGTCATGGGCAGAGTTTAAAGTGCATTTCCAAAATTTTAAAGACACGTGCAAGCAACCTATGTCGATTCTGGATTTGGACTCTTGCGTCCAGTGTGAAGGCGAGTCAACAACCAATTGGGTGCGTCGGATCTCTGCTGTCGTACACTCGTCGAACAGTATTAACACCGGTTCAGCAGTCCTAATGTTGGAGAAGAATTGTCGTTTCCTTCCCCTTAAGTAGAAATTGGGGCGGCTTGAGCGCAATTTTAATGATATGGGGGAGCTCATGGCGGCTCTCGTCAAATATGCCAACTCTGATAGCACTAAAGACCCCGAGTCTGATGAGGAGAAAGCTGGTAAAGGGAAAAAGAGTGGCAATGCAAAGGGACAGCATAACACGGCGGGTCAAGGTGGTAATGCTAAACGCAAGGCTGACGGTGGTTTAGACGTTGTGGCTAACACCAACACGCAGAGTAATAACCAGTGTTGTAAGGGGAAAATGCCAGCGCCCCGGTTTGGAGGGCCAAAGTTCAATCTTGAGGCCATGATGAATCAGCCTTGCCCAAAGCACGGAACCGAGGATACGCCAGCCAGTCGTCTATGGAAGGATTGTTTCATCACGTGTGAGTATAGAAAATCTAATTTTTCCCAGAATAATCATGGCCCGCATCGCCGTTTAGGATCTGGTTCTCATGGACCTGGGTTTGGAGGTGGCGGCTCAAGCTCTGGTTTTCAGGGCCAAGGCAATCAAGGCGGTTTTAATCAGCAATCTGGGCAAGGGAATCAACAGCAGCAGTCTGGTTATCAAAGTAATTCGAAGCAATTGAATAGTGGTCTGTATCATGTGTTCACCACAAGTCTGTGCAAACGAGATCAGAAGATCCATAAGTGGGCGGTGAACTCAGTTGAACCGGCAGTACCTCGTTATTTGAGGTGGTCTGAGCAACCTATTGTATGGAGCCGTGAGGATCACCTGCCCCGGGTTGACAATCCAGGTCAGTTGGCATTAGTGGTTGCCCCTCAGGTAGGAGGATATAAGTCTACAAAGGTGCTCATGGATGGGGGTAGTAGTATCAATATACTTTACTACGATACTTTTTGTCGTATGAATTTGACTGACAAAGATCTTAAGACGTCTTCTACTATTTTCCAAGGGGTGGTGTCTAGTAAGTCAGGGTATCCAGTGGGTAAGATAACTCTGGAGGTAGCCTTTGGAGATGATCATGATTCCAGAGCTGAGAAATTGACCTTTGAGGTGGTCAAGATCAAAAGCCTGTATCACGCTTTGTTTGGGCGGCCGGCTTACGCCAAATTCATGGCACGGCCTTGTTATGTTTATTTGGAGCTTAAAATGTCAGGTCGTAAGGGCACCATCACGGTGCACGGTGATAGGAAGATTTCTCTAGATTGTGAAGAGGGTGATGTCGCGTATGCTGAGTCGGCCTGTGCCACTGAGGAATTGAAGTTTTATAAATATAATGTTGACCCGGCGGATATGACACCCTTGAAGAAGCCAACTACAGAGAATGACCCCCTGTTGAAGTTTAAGTCGGCAGATGACACTGAGTTGGTCGATTTTGTGCCTGGCGACTCGTCCAAGCAGTTCAGCATCAGTGCTAATATGGATCCGAAATAGGAAAATGCGCTCATCAAGTTCATCCATGAGAACCGGGACATCTTTGCATGGAAACCTTCTGACATGCCATGTGTACCGAGGGAACTTGTTGAGCACACTCTTAATGTGGATCCGAAGTTTAAACTGGTCAAGCAATTTATTCATCGTTTCAATGAAGAGAGGCGCAAGGCAATTGGTGAAGAAGTGGCCCAGCTCTTGGCTGATGGATTCATCGTTGAAGTTTTACATCCTAAGTGGTTAGCTAACCCGGTGCTGGTGCTTAAGAAAAATGGCACTTGGCATGTGTGTGTGGATTATACAGACCTTAATAAGGCCTGTCCGGCTAACCCTTTTGCTTCCCCTCGTATTGATCAGATTATTGATGCTATGGCGGGTTGTGAGCGTTTGAGCTTTTTGGATGCTTGTTCTGGTTATCATCAGATCAAGATGGCAGTTAAGGACCAGGAGAAGATAGCTTTCATCACTTCCTTTGGAGCCTTCTGCTATGTGTCTATGCCCTTTGGGCTCAAGAGTGCCCAGGCGACTTACCAACGGTGTGTTCAGCCTTCTTGACCAGATTGGACGCAATGTTCACGCCTATGTGGATGATATTGTTGTGAAATCCAGGAAGAAAGAGACTTTGATAGATGATTTGAAAGAGACCTTTGACAATCTCCGGGTCTATAAAATGATGCTTTACCCAGCCAAGTGTGTCTTTTGGCGTGCCAGCAGGCAAACTATTGGGTTTCCTGGTTTCTGAGAGAGGCATTGAAGCTAACCCGGAGAAAATCAAGGCTATCACTTCCTTGGCTAAGCCGGCATGTACCAATGACGTCCAGCAGTTGGCGGGTCGTATTGCAGCCTTGAGCCGGTTTATAAGCCACCTGGGAGAGAGGGCTATCCCTTTGTATCAAATGATGAAGAAGACAGATAACTTTGTCTGGAATGATGCTGCTAACGAGGCGTTTGCGGCACTTAAGAGACAGCTGGTTGAACCGCCGGTTCTGGCAGCTCCTATTGAGAAGGAGCCCTTGCTTTTTATATGTGGCTGCAAACAACATAGTTGTCGGTCTGGCAGTTGTGGTTGAAAGGAAAGAGTCAGGCAAGGAATATCCAAGCAATTGGAAGGCTCGGGGGCTGGAGTTATATTGACTTCCTCGCTAGGTGATAAGTTTTGTTATGTTTTAAGGTTGATGTTCCCTTGTACTAACAATGCAGCTGAGTATGAAGCTTTACTCCATGTTCTTCGGATGGCTAAAGAGATGAATCTAAGCCAGGTAAGGTGTTTTGGAAACTCAGACTTGGTGGCTCAGCAAGTGTCAGGAACTTGGGATTCAAAAGATCCACCCATGGCAGCTTATCGCCGAGAGGTTGATACTATTGCTGGTCATTTGAAAGGTTATCAAGTGGAGCATGTGGATCGCAGGAAAAATGAAGCTGTTGATGCTTTAAGCCGGCTGGGGTCTCAGCATAAGCCGGTACCCCCTAATGTTTTCCTCGATGTTTTGCATAACCCATTAATTAAGTTGCCTACGGAGGACGATCTTGCAATTCCTGACCCGGAGGCACAGTTGGATGCGGCTCTCCATGTTATTCCTGATTGGACTGTTCCATATTTGGCTTATATGACTTGGGGTGAGTTACTTGAGGATGAAACCTTGGCTAGGCAAATAACCCAGAGGTCTAAGTCAATGACTATTGTCAATGGTGAGCTACACAGATGCAGTGTTACAGGGGTGTTTAAACAATGCATTTCTCCTGAGGAGGGGCATGAAATTTTAAGGGAGATTCATGAAGGAGACTGTGGCCATCATGCTGGCTCTAAATATCTCGTTGCTAAAGCTTTTCGTCATGGGTTTTATTGGCTGACGGCTCACGCTGATGCGGAAGATCTGGTCAGTAAATGTGATGGCTGTCAGAAATTTTCAAGACGAGCTCATGTGCCGGCTCAAGAATTGAGGATGATTCCAATGACTTGGCCTTT
This sequence comes from Triticum timopheevii, assembly GCA_963921465.1. Lineage (NCBI taxonomy): Eukaryota > Viridiplantae > Streptophyta > Magnoliopsida > Poales > Poaceae > Triticum > Triticum timopheevii. The sequence continues at coordinate 392,229,989 of OY997266.1, read as the reverse complement.
TGCAGTCTGGGGGATGGATATGGTTGGGCCTTTTAAAAGGTCCAAGGACAAAAAGACTCATCTCTTGGTAGCTGTTGACATGTTTACAAAGTGGGTTGAAGCTAAGCCGGTCAGCAAATGTGATGCAACAATGGTGGTTCAATTCATCAAAAAGGTGATCTTTCGTTTTGGATACCCTCATAGTATCAATACTGATAATGGTACTGATACGTCTCCAATGTATCTATAGTTTTTGATGGTTCCATGCTATTATATTATCTGCTTTGGATGTTTAATGGGCTTTACTATACACATTTATGTTATTTTGGGACTAACCTATTAACCTAGAGCCCAGTGCTAGTTTTTGTTTTTCCCTTGTTTTTGAGTTTATAGAAAAGGAATACCAAACGGAGTCCAATTGACATGACAATTTTTGACGATTTTTTATGGACCAAAAGAAGCCCCCGGAGTAAAAGAGTTGGGCCAGAGGAGTCCCGAGCCGTCCATGAGGGTGGAGGGCGAGCCCTACCCCCATGGGCGCGTCCCCTGCCTCGTGGACGACTCAGAGACCCCCTTGACGTGAGACCGACGCCAAAAAATCCTATAAATACCCAAACCTCCAGAAAATAACCTAGATCAGGAGTTCCACCGCCGCAAGCCTCTGTAGCCACCAAAAACCAATCGGGACCCTGTTCCGGCACCCTGCAAGAGGGGGGACCCCTCACCGGTGGCCATATTCATCATCCCAGCGCTTTCCATGACGAGGAGAGAGTTGTTCACCCTCGGGGCTGAGGGTATGTACCAGTAGCTATGTGTTTGATCTCTCTCTCTCGTGTTCTTGAGGTGATACAATCTTGATGTATCGTGAGCTTTGCTATTATAGTTGGATCTTATAATGTTTTCCCCCCTCTACTCTCTTGTGATGAATTTAGTTTTTCCCTTGAAGTTGTCTTGTCGGATTGAGTCTTTAAGGATTTGAGAACACTTGATGTATGTCTTGTCGTGCTTATCTGTGGTGACAATGGGATATTCACGTGATCTACTTGATGTACGTTTTGGTGATCAACTTGCGGGTTCAATGAACTTATGCATAGGGATTGGCACACGTTTTCGTCTTAACTCTCCGGTAGAAACTTTGGGGTACTCTTTGAAGTACTTTGTGTTGGTTGAATAGATGAATCTGAGATTGTGTGATGCATATCATATAATCATGCCCACGGATACTTGAGGTGACATTGGAGTATCTAGGTGACATTAGGGTTTTGGTTGATTTGTGTCTTAAGGTGTTATTCTAGTACGAACTCTAGGATAGATCAAACGGAAAGAATAGCTTCGTGTTATTTTACTACAGACTCTTGAATAGATCGATCAGAAAGAATAACTTTGAGGTGGTTTCGTACCCTACAATAATCTCTTCGTTTGTTCTCTGCTATTAGTGACTTTGGAGTGACTCTTTGTTGCGTGTTGAGAGATTGTTAATCTAATTATGCCATTATTGTTGAGAGAACTTGCACTAGTGAAAGTATGTGCCCTAGGCCTTGTTTCCTAGCATTGCAATACTGTTTACGCTCACTTTTACCACTTGTTACCTTGCTGTTTTTATATTTTAAGATTACAAATACCTATATCTACCATCCATATTGCACTTGTATCACCATCTCTTCGCCGAACTAGTGCACCTATACAATTTACCATTGTATTGGGTGTGTTGGGGACACAAGAGACTCTTTGTTATTTGGTTGCAGGGTTGTTTGAGAAAGACCATCTTCATCCTACGCCTCCCACGGATTGATAAACCTTAGGTCAACCACTTGAGGGAAATTTGCTACTGTCCTACAAACCTTTGCACTTGGAGGCCCAACAATGTCTACAAGAAGAAGGTTGCATAGTAGACATCAAGCTCTTTTCTAGCGCCGTTGCCAGGGGGTGAGTGCTTGAAGGTATATCTTTAGATCTTGCAATCGAATCTGTTTGTTTCTTGTTTTATCACTAGTTTAGTCTATAAAAGAAAATTACAAAAAAATGGAATTAAGGTTGCCTCATATGCTTCATCTTTTTAATGTCTTTCGTGAAAATGATGGGAAGGAAAATTGTGCTCAAGTACTAGAAGAAGAATTACATAGAATGCTTGGCACAAAATATGTGAATGATGAGCATGATTGCAATGTTGTTAGTATGAATTCTTTGAATACCCATGATGCTAATGATATTCAAATCCACAAGCTTGGGGATGCTATGTTTGATGAAGATGATATTTTTTGTCCCCCAAGTTTTGATGAGCAAATTTATTCTGGTAAAAGCATGCCTCCTATTTATGATGATTATTGTGATGAGATGTATGCCACCAAGAATAAACATAACCATGAAACTTGTCATCATGATTTTAATCTTCAATTGGATTATGCCTCACATGATATTTATTTTGTTGAGTTTGCTCCCACTACTATTCATGAGAAGAATTTTGCTTATGTGGAGAGTAATAAAATTTCTATGCTTGTAGATTATGAAAAGAATGCTTTATGTGATGGTTATATTGTTGAATTCATTCATGATGCTACTGAAAATTTTTATGAGGGAGGAATTTATGCTTGTAGGAATTGCAATAATATCAAGTTTCCTCTCTATGTGCTTAAAGTTTTAAAGTTATGCTTGTTTTGCCTTCCTATGCTAGTTGATTATTGTTCCCATAAGTTGTTTGATCACAAAATCCCTATGCATAGGAAGTGGTTTAGACTTAAATGTGTTAGTCATATTCTTCATGATGCTCCCGTTATGTTTCAATTCTTATCTTTTATGTGAGCATCATTGAATTCATCATGCCTAGCTAAAAACGCATTAAAGAAAAGCGCTTGTTGGGAGACAACCCAATATTTACCCTTACTGTTTTTGTGTGTCCACATGATTATTCTACTGTAGTAATCATGTTTTATAGCTTTTGTTTCAATAAAGTGCCAAGTAAGACTTTTAGGATAGCTTACGGTGATAGTTGTGTTGATCCTGCTGAAAATCAGAAACTTTTGCACCCAGTAAATTAGTTTTGATAATTCACATAAACGTGGTTTTGATCTGATTCTTTTTTCTCTGGATTGGTACACAAATTGCTCAGGTTTTCCAAATTTTTAAGAATTTTTGGAGTTACAGAAGTATTCGAGAGTTACAGATTACTACAGACTGTTCTGTTTTTGACAGATTCTGTTTTCTATGTGTTGTTTGCTTATTTTGATGAATCTATGAGTAGTATAGGAGGGTATGAACCATAGAGAAGTTGGAATACAGTAAATATTACACCAATATGAATTTAGAATGAGTTCACAACAGTACCTAAGTGGTGATTTATTTTCTTATACTAACGGAGCTTACGAGTTTTCTGTTGAGTTTTGTGTTGTGAAGTTTTCAAGTTTTGGGTAAAGATTCGATGGACTATGGAATAAGGAGTGGCAAGAGCCTAAGCTTGGGGATGCCCAAGGCACCCCAAGGTAATATTCAAGGACAACCAAGAGCCTAAGCTTGGGGATGCCCCGGATGGCATCCCCTCTTTCGTCTTCGTTCATCGGTAACTTTACTTGGAGCTATTTTTTATTCACCACATGATATGTGTTTTGCTTGGAGCATCATTTTCTTTGTTAGTATTTTCTTGATGTTATTTAGAATAATGTTTTGCATCTATATTTTCAATAAAAATGTCAAGGATAGCCTTTACCATGCTTATTTTGCAAGTATACATGCTGCTGTTTCAAAACAGAAAGTTTATTGATGTTGCAAAAATTCCCTAGAAAAGTCAGAATATGATAAATTGTTGAAACTTTTTGCAAAAGAATCTCCGATAAATTTTCTACAGTGTAATATTTTTCTCATAATTTTTGGAGTTAGGGAAGTATGATGAATCTTGCCTTCTTTACAGACTGTACTGCTTTGGCAGATTGCTGTTATGTTTGCATTGTTTGCATATGTTTGCTTGTTTAATGATTCTATTTGAGGATAGGAGTATTAAATATGCAGAGGCATTTAGTATGCAATGTTGAATAATAATTTTAGTGATTTGTTATAGTAGAGAATGATAAGGTTATTGCGTTGATTTATACTAACTTATCTCACGAGTTCTTGTTGAGTTTTGTGTGGATGAAGTTTTTAAGATGTAGGGAAGCCGTGGTATAAAAGGAATTAAGGAGACATAAAAGCTCAAGCTTGGGGATGCCCAAGGCATTCCTAATTAATATTTCAAGAAGTATCAAGCATCCAAAGCTTGGGGATGCCCCGGTAGGCATCCCACCTTTCTACTTCAACAATAATCGGTTAATATCGGTTGAACCTAAGTTTTTGCTTCTTCACATGATGTGTGCTATCCTTGAATGTCATTTTGTTTTGTTTTGCTTGCTGTTTGAATAAAATACCAAGATCTGAAATTCTTAAATGTTAGAGAGTCTTCACATAGTTGCACAAGTATTCAACTACTCATTGATCTTCACTTATATCTTTTGGAGTAGTTTGTCATTTGCTCTAGTGCTTCACTTATATCTTTTAGAGCACGGCGGTGGTTTTATTTTGAAGAAATAGATGAACTCTCATGCTTCACTTATATTATTTTGAGAGCCTTTTAGGACAGCGTGGTAATTTCTTTGGTTATAGAAACTATCATAGAAAGTGCATTGAATACTATGAGAAATTTGATACTTGATAATTATTTTGAGATATAAAGGTGGTAATGTTAGAGTCATGCTAGTTGGGTAATTATGAAATTGAGAAATAGTTCTGTTAAAGTTGGCAAGTCCCACAGCATGCACGTATGGTAAAAGATGTGTAACAAATTTGTTGCATGGGGAGCTCTTTTGATTGCCTTCCTTATGAGTGGAGGTCGGGGGCGCGCGATGGTTAACTCCTACCAACCTCCCCCCTAGGAGCATGCGTAGTAGTACTTTGCTTCCAGGGCTAATAAAACTTTTGCAATAAGTATATGAGTTCTTTATGACTAATGTGAGTCCATGGATTATACGCACTCTTACCCTTCCATCATTGCTAGCCTCTACGGTACCGTGCATTGCCCTTTCTCACCTTGAGAGTTGGTGCAAACTTCGCCGGTGCATCCAAACCCCGTGATACGATACACTCTATCACACATAAACCTCCTTATATCTTCATCAAAACAGCCACCATACCTACCTATTAGGGCATTTCCATAGCCATTCCGAGATATATTGCCATGCAACTTTCCATCATTCCGTTTATTATGACACGCTCCATCATTGTCATATTGCTTTTGCATGATCATGTAGTTGACATCGTATTTGTGGCAAAGCCACCATGCATAATTTTTCATACATGTCACTCTTGATTCATTGCATATCCCGGTACACCGTCAGAGGCATTCATATAGAGTCATATTTTGTTCTTGTATCAAGTTGTAATCCGTGAGTTGTAAGTAAATAGAAGTGTGATGATCATCATTATTAGAGCATTGTCCCTTAATAAAAAGGAAAAAAAGAAAAGCCAAATAAAAAAAAGGCCCAAAAAAGGGGGGACAATGTTACTATCCTTTTCCACACTTGTGTTTCAAAGTAGCACCATGATCTTTATGATAGAGAGTCTCTTATGTTGTCACTTTCATATACTAGTGGGAATTTTTCATTATAGAACTTGGCTTGTATATTCCAACGATGGGCTTCCTCAAAGTGCCCTAGGTCTTCGTGAGCATACAAGTTGGATGCACACCCACTTAGTTTCTTTTGTTGAGCTTTCATACATTTATAGCTCCAGTGCATCTGTTGCATGGCAATCCCTACTCCTCATGTTGACATCAATTGATGGGCATTTCCATAGCCCATTGATTAGCCTCGTCAATGTGAGACTTTCTCCTTTTCTGCCTTCTCCACACAACCTCCATCATCATATTCTATTCCACCCATAGTGCTATATCCATGGCTTACGCTCATGTATTGCGTGAGAGTGAAAAAAGCTGAAGCGCGTTAAAAAGTATGAACCAATTGCTTGGCTGAAACCGAGGTTGTGCATGATGAGAGTATTTTGTGTAACGAAAATGAAGCATAGCCTAACTATATGATTTTGTAGGGATAAACTTTCTCTAGCCACGTTATTTTGAGAAGACATGATTGCTTTGTTAGTATGCTTGAAGTATTATTACTTTTATGTCAATATGAACTTTTATCTTGAATCATTTGGATCTGAACATTCATGCCAAAATAAAGAAATTACATTGAGAAATATGCTTGGTAGCATTCCACATCAAAAATTCTATTTTTATCATTTACCTACTCGAGGACGAGCAGGAATTAAGCTTGGCGATGCTTGATACGTCTCCAACGTATCTATAATTTTTGATTGTTCCATGCTATTATATTATCTGTTTTGGATGTTTAATGGGCTTTACTACACACTTTATATTATTTTTGGGACTAACCTATTAACCTAGAGCCCAGTGCCAGTTTCTGTTTTTTTCCTTGTTTTTGAGTTTTACAGAAAGGAATACCAAACGGAGTCCAATTGACATGCCAATTTTTGACGATTATTTATGGACCAAAAGAAGCCCCCGGAGTAAAAGAGTTGGGCCAGAAGAGTCCCGAGCCGTCCACAAGGGTGGAGGGCGAGCCCTACCCCCTGGGCGCGCCCCCTGCCTCGTGGACGACTCGGAGACCCCCTTAACGTGAGACCAACGCCAAAAATTCCTATAAATACCCAAACCTCCAGAAAATAACCTAGATCGGGAGTTCCGCTACCGCAAGCCTCTGTAGCCCCCAAAAACCAATCGGGACCCTGTTCCGGCACCCTGCCGAAGGGGGATCCCTCACCGGTGGCCATCTTCATCATCCCGGCGCTCTCCATGATGAGGAGGGAGTAGTTCACACTTGGGGCTGAGGGTATGTACCAGTAGCTATGTGTTTGATCTCTCTCTCTCTCTCTCGTGTTCTTGAGGTGATACGATCTTGATGTATCACGAGCTTTGCTATTATAGTTGGATCTTATGATTTTTCTCCCCCTCTACTCTTTTGTGATGAATTGAGTTTTCCCCTTGAAGTTGTCTTGTCGGATTGAGTCTTTAAGGATTTGAGAACACTTGATATATGTCTTGTCGTGCTTATCTGTGGTGACAATGGGATATTCACGTGATCTACTTGATGTATGTTTTGGTGATCAACTTGCGGGTTCAATGAACATATGCATAGGGGTTGGTACACGTTTTCGTCTTGACTCTCCGGTAGAAACTTTGGGGCACTCTTTGAATTTCTTTGTGTTGGTTGAATAGATGAATCTGAGATTGTGTGATGCATATCGTATAATCATGCCCACGGATACTTGAGGTGACATTGGAGTATCTAGGTGACATTAGGGTTTTGGTTGATTTTTGTCTTAAGGTGTTATTCTAGTACGAACTCTAGGATAGATCGAACAAAAAGAATAGCTTTGTGTTATTTTACTACGGACTCTTGAATAGATCGGTCAGAAAGAATATCTTTGAGGTGGTTTCGTACCCTACAATAATCTCTTCATTTGTTCTCCGCTATTAGTGACTTTGGAGTGACTCTTTGTTGCGTGTTGAGGGATTGTTATATGATCTAATTATGTTATTATTGTGAGAGAACTTGCACTAGTGAAAGTATGAACCCTAGGCCTTGTTTCCTAGCATTGCCATACCATTTACGCTCACTTTTACCACTTGTTACCTTGCTGTTTTTATATTTGAAGATTACAAATACCTATATCTACCATCCATATTGCACTTGTATCACCATCTCTTCGCTGAACTAGTGCACCTATACAATTTACCATTCTATTGGGTGTGTTGGGGACACAAGAGACTCTTTGTTATTTGGTTGCAAGGTTGTTTGAGAGAGACCATCTTCATCCGACGCCTCCCACGGATTGATAAACCTTAGGTCATCCACTTGAGGGAAATTTGCTACTGTCCTACAAACCTCTGCACTTGGAGGCCCAACAACGTCTACAAGAAGAAGGTTGCGTAGTAGACATCAGGTATTAATCTGTCTAAGGTTGCAATGAAAGAATTATGTCAATAAGAGCATATCCGGCTTGATGTATCATTGGTGGCTCACCCCAATCTAATGGTCAAGTTGAAAGAGCTAATCAAGAAATCTTGAGAGTTATCAAACCTTGGCATATGGTTCCTTTACAGAGGACACCGGGTTGTTGGGTGGAAGAATTGCCCTTAGTGCTTTGGAGTATCAATACCACCCCCAACAGATCTACAAGTTATACGCCTTTCTTCATGGTTTACGGAGCAGAGGCGGTTCTCCATAGTGACATACGTCACGACTTGCTCGGTGTAGCGGCTTATGTTGAAGCTGATAATGAGAAAGCACGTCAGGATGCTGTTGACCTTTTGGATGAAGAGCGTGACCTTGCGGTGGCTTGTTCAGTGATTTACCAACAAGATCTACGTCGTTATCACAGCCTCGGGTAAAAACCAGAACCTTTCAAGAAGGAGATTTGGTGCTCCGGCTCATCCAGGATCAAACTGACATGCACAAGTTATCCCCACCTTGGGAAGGACCTTTTATGGTCAGCAAAAATCTGAACAACGGGTCATACTACCTTATCGATGTTCGAGACCACAAGGACTCACACACGTCAGAGGAAGAGACCCGCCGGCCATGGAATATTGTTCATCTTCGGCCTTATTACACCTGAGCGACAGACTCTTATGATGTATATACTTTTACCAATGTATATATTATGATTAGTATAATAAAGCTGGCATCCCTGATGATTCAGGGCCTTGGTCATTTCATTTTTGAGAATCTGAGTCTTTATTGTTACTTCAAAAGTTCACTTGGGGGCTTCCTGCTTATTGAGCATAGCTATGATTACCCTTTTGATCCGGCTTGTACGCCTTGATTGCAAAATACTTGGGGGGCTTCCTGCTCATTGAGCATAGCTATGACTACCCTATTGGTTCGACTTGTACGCCTGGATCAAAATATTACTTGGGGGCTTCTTGTTAAATGAATAGGAGCTTTGTTGTCCCTCGTAATAGGCTTGGATGCTAGGTGTATTCACCAAAATTCCGGGTTATCCTACCTTTGTATGCTTGGCACTCCGACCAGGTAATCCTGGAATGGCTCGATATACTCTTGACAGTCAATCTAATAAAGACCCTGAACTTGTCAAAGTTAAAATGGCGATTGGTCATGTGAGGCCCAGCTTACAAGTTTGAATTAAGGAGTAACTCAGTGGCTGTACAGCCCTTGAATAGCACTTGATGTTGAGTCTTGGCAGCCTTTGAATGCCTTGTTTTTCTGGTTTATATTGACTTTGAATCTTTTTGGTGATTTCTGTTTGTACCATATTGATATATGGTTGAAAGTTTATTTGGGCCATGTCGCCTTAATCGTTATGCTTCATATTTGAAAATATCTGGTGTTTTGCTAAACCGGCCTGGCTTTGGACGTTAAGTCGCCAGTATATGATGATCATATGTTTGGAGTTCTATACTCTAATTTTTTTGGATGTTACCCCTTGCTGTCTATGGCGTTGTAAGCCGACAGTATGAATAAATTGCACAGAGCGCTGCGCTCTGAGTCTGGGTTGTTACCCTTACTGCATGTGGTATGGCAAGCCGGCAATACGCATAAGTATCACATGTATGATATTTATTTTGTTATGATTATATGAGGTTTTGATAAACCGACCCTGGTTATGGATGATGCAGTCACCAGTGGTTTTTTATATGGGGCATTATGACCCGCCTTGGGGTAAACCGCCAAGGCACTTGTGCTTTGTTTGTATGCAGGGTTTATGACAACATGATCCACAAAGTTGATAATGATTATGAGCATAAACAGTGGATCGTCAAATAAGATCAAAATGGCTCATAAGTGTTATGCAAATCAACATGCATGATGGCATGGCAGATCATTGTTTTCAAGCTAGCCTATTACAAGGCAACAGACGGCCCAAAAGAATAAGTGTTCGATAAAGTATTTTAACTGGCAGATGCTAAACCGGCCTTCGGATTACTGGTCTTGACCTTGGTGAGTAGAGGGTTCCGGATCATCTTGCACTGGTTCGTCGTCTTCCTCTTCACCCATTGGCTGGAAGTCAGAGGTTGCCCAATTGATCCTGGTCAAAGCTTTGAATACAACCTAGTCACCAATAAGTGTTGACAGGTCAATGTCAGGGGCAAAAGTGTGCTTACGAATTGGAGGAGTAAGGTCCTGTGATTCATGAATCGGCACTTTAACCTTCTTGTTATCAGCATCATAAACCGCCTGATAATGGGACAGGTCGGTATCTTCAGCCAATTCGCTTGCCAAAGGACACATTTCTCTTGCTATTGAAGCAAAGTCCTCAGCACTGAAGGAGACCTGTCCTCCTTTACACTGGGGCAACCATTAGCCAGGTCTTCCGGGTCAAGATCTGCTTGCCATGCCTTGTCCCGGGTTAGTGCAGTGATTGCACCGGCTCTTGTAGTTGATCGTTTAAGATCTTCAACCCGTTGGGGCAGCACAGATAACTTCTCCAGCGTGCCCTTCATGAGGGTTGGCGGTTGCTTCTTGTGCGAAGCTGCAGAGATAGCTCGTTGTGTGCCAGTGTACATTTGCTCTATGAGCGTATAGGCGGCTTTCAGCTTCTCATGTCTGAGCCAAGATGGGCGATTCTGGAGCCTGTATTACCAAGTAAATCTATAAGCCGGATGAATGATCCTTACAGTGCATTGGTAGTAATAAATTGAGATAAAGTTACTTACCAAAGATGGCAGCAGTCATGGTATTTATTTGATGTTTTAAACCGTCCAGCTCTTCAACCACCAGTTTAAGGGCTGCTTATGCTTCCTATGCTCTCTTCAACAGAGCCGTTTTCTCTGTCTCCCAGCCTGCCTGGTCAGCCTTGAAGTTCTTCTTCAGCTTCTCCATCTCTGCCAAGGCGGTGGTCAATTCTGCTTTGGCCTTGGAGGTTTCAGATTGCTGAGACTTGATATTCTCTTGAAGATCGGCGACTTGGGATTCTTTGACATTGAGTTCAGCCTGCATGATGCAAACAATAGGCGGGGTTACAGTCATCTTATTTGAAAGTCCCAAGCTCAATACAAGTATTTCACTTGGCACTTGGGGGCTAATGCACATTGCTCTTTTTTGAAGACAATTTTATGATGACCTGGCTACATTATTGTGACTATAGCCGATTCATGCGGGCTATATACTTGGATTTTATGGACAACTATGGTAATGAGACCCGGCTGATCTTGACAGTTTAAGCCGGCCCTTGGGGGCTACAGGTGCAAAATTGAATCATTACTATTTGAAGTCCTGGCTTATCTTGAAAGTTTAAGCCGGGCCTTGGGGGCTACACATGCAAAGTTGAAGGATTGATATTTGAAGTCCCGACTTATCTTGAAAGTATAAACCGGCCCTTGGGGGATACTGTTTGATCTACAAGGCAATCTAAAGTCTACAGTACATTCAAATTCTATCATATCCTGTAAACTTGGCGGCTGATACAAGTATGTTCATATGAAGAGGGTTGTAGTGTTTAGCTCAAAACGCTCCTTCATCAAGTTAACTAAGCCGGCTTCAAAGTCGCGGCTTGTGTGCAGGCGGTTCAGGTATCCAGAGTGGATCTCTTGAGCACTGTAGTGAGCAAAGCTCTCTACATTCACTAACCACTTGCCTTTGTCAGCAAGAAATATTTCTTCCTTGGCGCTGTGCTTTAACAAGACAGTGGGATTGCCCGGCGCTATATAACCAAGCCTGGTGATGGTAACATCATCAGCCTTTTCTTCAGTAGGCTTGATGGGACTTGGCGGCTTGGTGGTGGCTGGGTCAACATCCATATGATCTATGGAGATGTTGTGTTCTTCCAGGGGTGGCTCATCAGTTGTGGCCTGAGTGGCATGGAGGGAGGTCTCTGTTGATTGCTTCTCTGGTTTAGAAGGGTTTTCAGTGGTTGTTGTCACCTTGGATTTCTTGCTGGGCTTTGCCATAGCTTTGTGAGTGAAGTACAAGACGAGGTTAACACAACAACTGAATACATGATTGAAAGCAGAGATTAAACATTCTTACCCAGGCACAGTCTTGAAGACTGGGACATGAGTCCCCGTTGAGTCGCCAGAGGAGGAATGAGACGTTCCCTGGTAATTTGAGTCGGAAGGATTAAGAGGTTGTCGAAAAAGACCCTCTTGGGATAAGTTAAGTCGGAAATTGTTGAGACCTCTGGACGACGCTTGCGAGGAGCTGGAGTGTTTGGTAAGCCGGAGGAATGGATCCCGCCTCCGCTAGTTGTGCGGCAAGCTTCATGTTGCTTCTTCTTCAAAATAAAGTTGGGATCCAAATAAGCTAAAGAATGAGAAAACCTTACTTTCCGGCTTGCTTGTCGAGATTTCTGTTTTGGTAGAGATTCTAAGTCGGAGGAAAGAACAATTACCTCTTCATCACCAACGACTGGCTTCCGCGTCATCCTGATAATAGTAATTGTCAATGAGATGTACAAAAAATGAGCCAAGAGAATCAAAGTTCTACCTCCGACTCATCATCATCACCGCCATCATCCAAGTCAAGTATGAAGGGGTCGGTTTTCTTCTTGGCAGGCTTTTTGTTAACCTTGGTCTTTGCCCGGGTCTTCTTGGCCGGCTTATCCTGCAGCTTCTTGTTCCAAAAAGGAGAATCGGCCTATGGAATCAGATGATTATAAGAGGACAGTGTTAATGAAAATATGATTCAACTGAAAAGTTATATGCAAGACTTATAGCTGGCGGCTGGTTGAAAGTGCAGAAAGGACTAAGTCTGGTTTTGCTGCACTGTGCCAAGCTTTCATTCAATAAAGCCTTGGTCGCATGATTGACTTCTTCATCAGTTAATTGGATATCGCAGTGGAGTTGTGGATTCTTCAAGTCGCCGGTGTACTCGCACATTAAGCCGGGGCGGCAGCTTAAGGGCAGAATTCTCCAGGCGACCGAGCACCGAACAAGGTCGATGTTGGTTAAGCCGTTAGCCATGAAGGCTCTAATCTTTGAGAAAATGGGTGTGTATTTGGCCCGCTCCTTTGTACTGATCCGCTCTGGGAGTTAACGTGTGTTGCTGAGCCGGTGTTCACGGTAACCCGGCAGGGGATTTTCACCCTCTGGAGATGCATCTTGGCAATAGAACCAAGTCTGGTTCCAGTCCTTGGGATGACTGGGCGGCTTGGCATATGGGAAGGTGGCTTCTTTCCGCTTCTGAAATGAAACTCCGCCTAGTTCCAAGCTGGGCCCGTCGGTGAACTCCGTCTGCCGGTTCAAGTAAAATTCCCTGAACAGTTCGATAGTGGGCTCTTCTTGAAGATAAGCTTCGCAAAAAACTTGGAAGTTGCAGATGTTTGAGACAGAATTTGGCCCGATATCTTGAGGATGAAGCTGGAAAAAGTATAGCACATCTCGAAAGAATTTTGAACCGTGCGGGCCAAACCTCATATGATCAGTGAAAACGATACTTATCCTTCTTTGGGCTCACGAGGATTTTCAGTGCCTGAGACCCTCCAGTGGATGTCGTCCTTTTTGGCTAAGATGCCAGTCTGAACAAAATTGTTTAGATCTTCTTAGGTAACCCGGGACGCTACCCAATTGCATCAGGTGAAGGTCTTAGTCATTATTGATGAAAGGTCTGAAAAGAAAACATTGCCGGTTTAAGATTATGTTGTTAAGCTGGTCATTGGTTCAAAGGTAAGGACTGTAAATACGCAGTGTGTTAAGCCGGAGGATAGCATTGAATTTAGGCAAAGCAATCTATTGGCGGCTTAAGAGGGGACTATAATGGTACCTGGAGGGTTATGGTTTATTAGTTAAGCCGCCCACACAGTTACCAGTTTTTCATATCTATGATTGAAGGATTGCTAAGTGTTGGACAAATAGTTTTCATAGATCGGTGCTATAATTTTGGATCTACAACAGTTCAGATAATGAGGAAAAATCCTAAACCTACACTACAAAAAATACACTTCTGTGATGATACATGTTTGTCACAGTAGGTCATGTTTTTTGTCATGCATGTACATCCATGACGATTTTATGACAAAATCAAGATAGTCATACCTGTGCTGTCGTAGTAGTGTTCCATGACATTACAAAAATCATCATGGAAGTGTCCACTTCCATGACGATAAATCGCGCATCACAGAAGTACTTTCATCAAGGGTGACCGACACGTGGCATCCACCGTAACGGAATGCCGTTAAGCTATCGGGTCCGGTTTTGGATCCGATAACCCGTTAACAGCCCGGACCAATGGGGATTTTCCACGTGTAAAATCATCATTGGCTGGAGGAAACACGTGTCAGCTCCGCGTTGGCACAGGTGTCACTCATCCAATGGGTGAGATGCGCCTATGATATGTTGACACGTGGACCGGCCCATAAAGTTTAAATGGGCCGGCCCAACTAAAGACCCACAAGATTTTGCGGACCATAATGGGCCGGCCCAGCTAAAGGCCCACGAGATTTTGCGGACCATCATGTACTAGCCCAGCTAAAGGCCCACAAGATTTTGCGGGCCATAATGGGTCGGCCTAGGTAAAGGCCCACAAGATTTTTGTGGGCCATAATGGGCCGGCCGAGGCAAAGGCCCACAAGATTTTTGCGGACCATAATGGGCCGGCCCAGCTAAAGGCCCACGAGATTTCACCAACATTAATGGGCCGGCCCAGCTGTAGGCCCATAAGATTTTGAGTACCCTAGTAGGTCGGCCCATTAACTGGCTACCATGTTTTGGGCGAAATGTCGCTCCATATTTGATCTAGTCCATTAATGGCCTGCCACGTTCCGGGCCTAATAATGGCCCATATGAGATCCGGCCCGTTAAAAGCCTCCCAAGTTATGGGCCAAATTATGGCCCAAATCAGGTCTGGCCCTTTAAGAGGCTTTGGGCTAAATTATGGCCCATATCAGATTCGGCCCGTCAACTAGATGCTATGCTTTTGGGCCCACTTGCTAAAGGCCCATTTAGTAATTCGGCCTGATATTAGTTTCGGCCTGTTAAGGGGCCGTTTAACATTTCGGCCCTATATTAATTTTGGCACGTTAAAGCCCGTCATATAGTTGGGCCTAACTACACCCGGTTTGCATCCGGCCTGTTCGCAGCCGATAATCTGATTGGGCCAAACAAGGACCGTGACAATTTTGGCCTGTTAAAAGCCCGTGATTTGATTAGCACAATCATGGGCCGGGGTCCATTTCGGACTGCTGCCGTCCCGTGAGCTATTCGTCACATTTCAGGCCCAATCTACTTCTTAGCCACCTAAAAGCCCATTGAGTTTTCTTGCGAAAAGAGGGTCGGCGGTTTACTGGGCCTATTAAAGGCCCGAATCTACTAGTTGGCCAGTTTACATTTAGGCCTTTTAGCGGACAAAAATGATGGGGCCCATGATGCGGATCATACATCGTGATTGCATGATGGCCCGATTATGTACCGTAATTTTACGGTTTGGCTGGTTTACTGCGAAGACGGGATATATATACAGTAAAATAACTGCAGCATCATGAATAATAAAAAACCTAGACTATACAATAAAGAAATTACGATATATTACATACACTGGGCATCAAAGTTTGCCACTATGATAATAAAGCACAAGCAGACAACAAATTACATACACTGGGCATCAAAGATCGCCACCAGTGCAAATAAACACGCCGACAAAATAATATACAAAACTAACAGCACTTCAATAGAGTTCAAGAAAGGTTAGCCCTGTTGAGGAGCTACAGCCCAAGCAGCTGAGCAAGCTGATTAGACTGCACTTGTTTAACACTTATATCCTCCTCACTCTGAAAGATAAACAAGCAGACAGATGACAGGTTTTGCACATAAAAGTATTAGTGCTGACAATTCATCACATTTCTTACTGACAAATAAAGTGACACAGTTTAAAATTGCATTAACACAATATGGTATTGTTCAGGTCAAGACATGGCAGGAAATGACATTGTGAAGGAGTTGGCAGCTTCACGACACCGCTGGATTACAGATCAAGAACTCATAAGTATCAATGGTTAGTGTCCTGTCAATTTATCCCATTTCAGATTGGCAAATAAAGAGACAGTTTAAATAATAGTAGAATGATATGACATTGTTCATAGTTAAGACGTTGCAGAATATGACATTGTATTGTAGTAGGTAGGTTCACCACACCACTGGATTACGGATCAAGAACAGAAGCATACTTGCGGTGCAAAAGAAGATCACTTGCTCTGTATAGTTTAATTTACATGGTATGAAGAAGGAACTTGGCTGTACAACTGAAAACTTAAATTGAGAAGGACAAACTTTTGTTTATGAACTACATAATAAACTTTAAACATGCAATTTGATGCAAACACCAAAAATAAACAGTTGTTGTAGTCATGCCTAACCAAATATACACAACAAAGTTTGAAGGCTTGAGAAGGACAAACTTACATTATTGGTGAAGACAGGCTCTATAAAGCCCTTGTCCATGCTGATGGTGGGGGCAATTCAAGAAGTTTACCACAGAATCTTCTTCATAAGCATTGCCTTTATTCTACATTTTGTTAAGAGTAAATATAGATGTGATAATATAAGAAAAAATGGAGAATATTTGAGATAACATGAAGAGTGATGCTATATTTTTTTTAGAAAAGGAGGATGACCCCCGGCCTCTGCATCTGGGAGATGCATACGGCCACTTTATTGATTATTCTCGAGGACCTTACATAGTATTACAACAATATGCCTGAATCCGCCATCTTGGCAACATATGCCACTACTCCTATCCAAAAAGATGCAGGGGGCTACCTGGGCCACATACCCAAACTACTCACCAAATTCCTATCATCAAAAGCCATAAGCAAGAGTGATGCTACATAACCAAGCAGTTATAAATGTAAGTACATCGATACAGGCAAAAGGTACGGCCAAGAGCAATGCACAGCTAAACTTCTTCAGTACCATCAGTGTTATCCAACCTTATGGTAAGAGTAAATATAGATCTGATGTGTAGAAAATGGGGGGCAAAGGAAAATAAGCTACAGAGTGATGGTACATGAACAACTACCTGTCAATATATGTACACTGATAAAGGATAACAAGTACTTACAAGAACGATGCAGAGCTAAAAAAATTCATTGGCATTGGATATATTCTACACTAATGTAACCATTCATACAGATCAGATAATTTGGAGCGAACAATTGATAAACAAGGTATCATGCATACTGTTGTCACATAATGAACCAGGTATGTATGCAAGTACAGTGATACAGGACAACAGGTACTAACAAGAGCAAAGCAGCGGGCAGCATATTTGCGATATCCTGTCGTTCTTTTCAAAGCGGAATTCTTCTTCGAGCAGATTTCCTGCAAGAAAGATCTGTAAGGCACATGCGGAAAAGTAGACGTTCAAATTGTCATGTGATTTCATAGATAGTACCTCATCCTGGGAACGAGACCAGTGCATAACAAGATTTTTCCATTCAATGTCTTCTAAATTTAGCACATGAAACTTCACTAGAAATTCGTTTATAGACTTGCCATCAAAGTGTGATTTCGTCAGGTAACACCGATACTGCTGCAATGCTTCCTTGAAAAGCACAAGCAAGCTTTGCTCGTCATGACTATCTAGATTGACCCTCGCCTACTTACAATAATGTAATGTAAATCATTGATGTGTTCAATTAGTAGAAAACAGGAAAATAATAACCATGAATAATAGCACTTACACGTAAGTTGGACAGGAAGATGTGAAAATGGTGTTTGTCTTCACTATAATCTTCCCATGATGGGAATATATGCATGTAGTCCCTAACAACATTGAAAGCGTTGTCTTTTAAACTGGGAATAACTAGAATGGGGTTCCAATCTGTAGGAATTAGCCATCTCTGCAGTTGGGATAGGTCTTCGGCCGGTGGACTTGCTGTACTTTTTGCTGGAGTGGGATTTTTCTGTGGTATGGCTGGTGCTATGGCAACTGAAATCGGTATAACTTTTGCTGGAGTGCAGGTCATGTGTGGTGGGGCTAGTGGTGTGGCCAGTGAAGTATGGGTACAGTCTGCTGGAGTCGGTCCTACGTTTTGTGTCACTGGTTGTACAGCCTATATAAGTGGGGTGTTGTCTGATTTCTTCGGCACCACCACGTTTTTCAAGGACTTTGCTGGTGCTCCTTCAGGTTCGGCAATCACCCTCTTCCTTTTTTATGTCTGATGCACAAGAACGACATTTGAGTGGAAAAACATGGTACGATGACAGATGGAATATGTATTGATAATGGATGGGCATGGCATCTCGACATATATGATGAGTAAACTAAGCAGATGACGGTGCAACAAAGTAGAAGAAATGCAAGACAGCGTATGCAAGATACGCGCAATCAATAAAACCTTGCCAAATTAGAATAGGCACCTTGATGGGTGAACAGGACAGGCCATCTGCCTTTGATTCCTCGAGGTTAGAATAGTCATTAGGATCATATTCTGAACAAGAATCAACAGGTGGGGAGCGTATGAGTTTCATTGCATCCAGAATGGCAGCCTTGGTGCCAATTTTGTAAGTCATTGCAGTGTTTAGTTTCAAGAGTGGACTGCTGCTAGTGCGACACAAAGCAGCTACACAGATCATAGTCTAGATATAATGGGAAAACCGTAAGCATCAGAGTAAAATCAGCAAAGCGGGACTTGCTGGAATATATGTGCTAGTATTGCCGGTACGGCTAGAAAGGCTTCGGATACCAGCTCTCTTCAACTGAAGGTGCGGTACTGTTAATATCAGTGTAACTCTCAAAGGCGACACAGCTCCCCGCATTTCCTTGCTATTCTTATAGGATTCAAGTGGGCAGGCCACTACAGATCCTATTCCTATGTTTACAAAATCCTATGAATCAAAGAGGCCCAAAGAGTTCAAAGTGTCCATCACAACCAACCGTATAGGCCTCTACACTGCAAATGTCCCTGCTCATCTTCACTACAAGGAACATACTGTACTACTATCATACTCCCTCTGTTCCAAAATATAAGTCTTGGTAGAGATTTCCACTATGGATCACATACAGATGTATCCAGATACATTTTAGAGTGTAGATTCACTCATTTTGCTCCATATGTAGTCCATGGTGGAATTTATACAAAGACTGTATTTAGGAACGGAGAGAGTACTTATTAAAGAAGAACGGAAGAGGAACATGGTAAAGAAGAGCAAGAAGATTTTGGATAATAAAATGTTCGTTGTGCAGTGCCCACACATGATGAACCAGAGCGCATTAAGAATTCAACTCCCTGCTGTCTCTCGACCATTTCAGGCGGTTGGATGAAGATCCTACGTCTCCTAACCCTTCTTCTTCCTCGTCTCTGATTCTTCCCATACAAAACACCGCACGGGCCGCCGGCCGGACCACCGGCCCCCACCGCATGTGTTCCTCTGCCACCCCACCCCCCACCCCCGCCCCCACCCACGTCGAGTTTTCTTTGTTCAGCGAGGCCGCACCACCGCCCCCCACAACCACCGTCCCCACCCGAGCCCCTTCGTTTGCATCGGCGAACTCCGACGAGCTCTGAAAAATCGACTGACCCAATTTTAAAATTTAGTCTATTGTGATTTAACTAGTGTGGAATATAAAAGGGGAAACCATAAGCATTGGGAGTATAGTGTTGAGCGTGCCATGGCGGATCTGAAGGTGCAAACCGGACAAAGGCAACTTCGCAACCAATGTTTGTTTTCAACTAGCAAGTAAGTGATGGACAAGAAATCAGAGTAAAGTAGTGGCGATCTATTTTCTTGCTGCAATAAATAAGTTGAGCATATACGAAAGAGTACCGCCTCTGGTGCGGCACCATGTATGCATCTGCTGAGAATTTGACGGTATTGCAGTAGCGATGGTTGTCGGCGGCGTGGAAGCATATCTAGGAGGGTAGACGGTGGCGGCAGGGCGCGATGGACGAGACGGTCGCAGGAGCGATGCCGGCAAGGTGGACGACGGCGGGGATGAAGCGAGAGGACGGGATGCAAGGATCCCGGTCCGAAGCCATGGATGAGAGAGGTCGATCTCTTGTAATGGACGGCGGCGTTGAGGTATCAGCTCCGGCATGGTGGAGGAGAACGGCGGTGGATGGGGTGGCGGACGGAGGAGGCTCGGTGATGAGGGTGTTTTGGCACCCACGGAGTATGAATGGGGAAAGGGAGGTAGAGAGGAAGGGGGGAACCATGTCTTCAGGGCACACTTGTCTCAAATGCGAGGAAATTTACAGACTTAGCCCCCGTTTCAAATTTCCTACATCACAGCAATATTAGTCGGTTGGGGATAGGACGGTAATCTCGCATACACCGAATATTTGCTGACGAGAGTTTGTTTTTGGCGCACACCGTGTATGAATCGAGGAGGGAGTCGATTTCGGCCGAGGACACACTGTGTTTTGGTGCCCACCGTGTATGAATCAGGGTGAGAGGCGGTTATGTCACGTTTGAGTGAAATTACAAACCTACCCCTATCGAAACCTATAGAAATCGAGTAGATAGGCTTTGCGTGGCAGGGATAGGCAGTAGTAATTTCCATCTTGCAGATTTTGGTTTCGGGTGGTTACTGCGACTTTCCACACTTCGTTCAAATTTTGCAGAGTGCACGTTTACCGTGCCAACTCAATTCGAATCCCGTTTGTATTCTATTTTTTTTGGGCGGGATCCATTTTCGATTGGAATAAAATTCTATATACATCATTTTTTATATATACTTCTAAAAGCACAACAAAGAATTTTGCTCCTTTATATGTATAATATGATTTACAAATACAATGATCTCAAAATCATAAGGTTGAATTCAAAAAATTTAAACCAAATTGTGTTCTACCACTACTGGAATCAGCTTCTTTGCAGTCCGCCATGGCGGACGGCAAAGACCTTTGTCGTCCATCAGCTGACGGCAACAGGTCCGGCTGAATAGGCTATGACAAAGGCTTCTTTGCCGTCAGCTGGTGAACGACAAAGATGAAACGAGCTTTGCCGTCAGCCGGCTGACGGCAATGGTCCTGGACAGCACACGTGACAACGTCTGGCCGTTAGGGGGCAAACAGTGAGCTTTGCCGTCAGCTGGCGGACGGCAAAGTAACCAAATAGGACAGCCCCTAGGTTGTACAGGGAGCTGCCATGTGGAATCTTTGCCGTCTACTGGTTGATGGTAAATTTCTTTGCCGTCCGCCAGCGGACGGCAAAGATCCTGTATAGCCCCTCTTTTTTCTGTTTTTTCTTAAATTCATTCAATTTGAACACACAAGTTTCAACACACAAATTTCACAAAAGACATATCCAACACACAAGTTTCATCATATATACATACATAACCAACACATAGTTCCATCCATACATATTACAAAAGTTTCACATTGTTCATCCAACACCGTTATCCATCCATCCATATAACAAGTTCCATCCATGCAAGTTCATCGATACAAAATAAAAGCAGAAAGGGAAAAGAAGCACTCAATCCATGCAAGCTTCCGTGAATTAAATGAGATCTACAAAATCGGAAACAAGAAAGTTAGAAGAAGAAGAAGAACATTAAAAAGAAGAACATGAAGAAGAAGAAAATGAAGAAGAAGAAGAAGAAGACTGGAATAAGAAGTAAGCATACTTAGGTAAAATGGACCTAACCTAGCTAATTATGCCATCTTTGAGTGAACTAAGCACATTATGCCATCTTGGTCATTTTGGAGCTAACCTAGGTAAACAAGGTCATTTTAGAGCTAACCTAGGTAAACTTGGTCATTTTGGAGCTAACCTAGGTAAACTAGGTCATTTTGGAGCTAACCTATCTAAAATGGATCATATTGGAGCTAACGTAGGTAAACTTGATCATTTTGGAGCTAACCTAGCTAAAATGGATCATATTGGAGCTAACCTAGGTAAACTTGATCATTTTGGAGCTAACCTAGCTAAAATGGATCATATTGGAGCTAACCTAAGTAAACTTGGTCATTTTGGAGCTAACCTAGGTAAACTAGGTCATTTTGGAGCTAATCTAGCTAAAATGGATCAAATTGGAGCTAACCTAGGTAAACTTGGTCATTTTGGAGCTAAAACCTAGGTAAAATGGATCATATTAGAGCTAACCTAGGTTAAATGGGTCATTTTGGAGCTAACTTAACTAATTATGCCATTTTTTAGTTGACTAAGCATAATTATGCCATTTTTTACACAAGTAAGCCAAGTGTATGTCATTATTGAGTAAACCTAGGATAGTAAGAATATTAGAGATAACTTAGCATATTAGAGCTAACTTATGTCAGTTCGAAGGAAACAAAGCTAAGTATATATAGATCATTCTGGAGATCTGACATACCTAACATAGTTCACTCCTCATTCTTCTTCTCCTTCTCCTTCCTCATCCTGATGCGCCAAGAGCGGCGAGGCGGCGGAGGCAGTGGGATGTAGTCTTCTACCACAATTGGCATGGTCATGTCGCCCGGCTGTGGGATCGCCTTCGCCACCACCATCGCGAGGTCATTGTCAGGCACCACCACCATCGCGAGGCCATCTTCAGGCAGCACCATCGCTAGGTCATCCTCAACCACCACCATCTCTTGCCCATCTTCAGCCACCACCGTCGCTACGTCATCCTCAGCCACCACCATCTGTTGCCCATCGTCAGCATGCACCTCCTCATCCCCACTCTGCTCCTCTTCTTCCCCACTCCATTCTAGATCATCCTCGTTGCTGCTTTTGCTCCAGCCAGAGTCGTTGCTGCTTTGGCTGTAGCCAGAGTCACTGCTGCTGCTCCCATTGCTTGACCAAATGCAACAATGATCGTTAACAATTGATGTCAGACAAAGCAAAATGTAGAGGAAGAAGAGGCAGAATGTATTGGCATCATCGTCGTCCTGGTAGCGCATGCGACACATAGTCGTGTTGAACACCTTCACGGTGAGCATGGCCTCGCCGTCGTACCTGAAGAGAAGGAAGTACCCGTGCCGCAGGTCGTAGGCACGGTAGAACTGCTCCCAGCCATGACACAGGTACATGTGGCCGTACCTGATCACCAACTCCACGTCCCAAAGCCTGCGAAGCCCGCTGTCAGCCTATCGCAGCTTCACATTCTTTGGCCGATGGCCGTCCAGCATCGTCATAAAAGTGTTAGGCAGCCTCTGTAGTTTGGGACAAGGAGTGATGTAGCAAACAGCAGAGATATCATAATGAGATGGGTGAAGGGCAGATCTCTCCTTTTATATACCTGCCTCTTGGAGGAAGTCCCAAGTATGACACTGAAGAACTCGAAAGCATCCAACTCGTACTCCGGTGTGGCAGAGCAGAGCCTGCGGTGACGGCCTCTCCCCATACTAATAAGCAGCAGAAGAGACCAATTAGCATATCTATAAACATAGAGCCAAGTTTCTAGATATGAAAGAAAACTGAGAAAAAAAAGCAATGCACTTGTGCTCAACAACATCAACAACACTTAATTAATTTGGTAGGTTAGTTGGCAATGGCCATTGGCACCCTTCAAAACTAGGGATTTCTTTAGACGTGAAAGAAAACTGAAAATGTTGAAAAAAAAGAGCATAGTAATCTAAAAATAGGGAAAAAATACACTTCTTCTTCCTCCTCTTTAATTATCTTCTTCTTCTTATTTTTTCCATCTTTCTTCTTTCTTCTTAACCAAAACTAAACCTAAAGTTCCTTGTGGTGTGATCACATTGGAATACTTGTGGCAACAATCATAGTTGCACCAGATTTTAGGTGGCTCTAGGTGCCACACACCAAGCAAACAAACATACCTCAAATCAGAAACTAAGGGTAGTGTCCTAAAATCAATTTACTTTGTATGCAAATCATAACAAGTACCACATCACACTACCATAGGATCCTATTATAGAAAAGGTATGTAAATGCAAGTTGGGGTAAGACATTATAACCATACTGCGATCTTATACTTGCTCAACTATGATCACAGGAGACGCAACTAACATACGAGTTTGAGGCACACACACCTCAACAATGATGTTGCCACTTGCCAGGACCGCATACTCAGGCGTGATCAGCAGCTGGATTTTTGCACTGCAATATAAGGCTCTCTGCTCTAAATCTAAACTAAAGTAAACCTAAACTAAACCAAACTTAAAGTAAACCTGAACTAAACTTAAAATACAGAAACAAAAACAGAAAAAAGACAAGAGGTCTCACCGGGTGGAGGAGGGGGCACCGGAGGGGTGGGGCGGCCATGGTGGTGGAGGAGAGGGGCGCCGGGGCGGCCGGGTGGAGGAGGGGGCGCCGGAGCGGCGGGGCGGCCGTGATGGTGGAGCAAAGGGGCACCGGGGCTGTTGGGGTGGAGAAGGGGGTGTCGCGGCAATGTGAGTGGCATGGGGCGGCGGCGGCTCGGGCACGGGGCGGGGCGGTGCGGCGCGACGACGGGGATGGCGCGGGGCGGGGAAGGGGGTCACCAGGGCTGTTGGGGTGGCGCGGCGACAGGGGTGGCGCGGGGCAACGGCGGCACAGGGGCGGGGTGGTGTGGGGCGGCTGCGGCTCGGGCGCGGACGAAGAGAGAGAGGGGACAGATAGAGATGTGGGGCGCGGGTGGGCGTCGATGGATTTTAGTTAGGGCACGGTTCTTTGCCGTGTGCTAGCAGACGACGAAGATCCTAGCTAACGGACGTTAGTTTGGCCACTTTCTTTGCCGCCTGCTAGCGGACGGCAAAGAAAGTGTCCGTTAGGTGGTACTCATTAGTGGTCCACCCTCATTCTTTGCCGTCCGCTAACGGACGGCAAAGATTCTATGTCGTCTACTAGCAGACGGCAAACATGGTCGTTGTCGTCAGCTCTTTCTTTGCCGTCAGCTTCTATTAAGCTGAGGGCAAAGATCTTATTTGCCGTCATCTAGTAGACAACAAAGATCTAGCTGACGACAAAGATCCTGATTCCAGTAGTGTACTAAAATGTATGGATCAGTAATATCTACATATTAAATAACATAGATGCGCGTGAATTCATATGATTATGCATGTTTGATAGATCAATTTTGGTTCGAGTATGGATTACATGTATCATCATCTCGAATTCAAATATTTGAATCCCTTTTATGTTGACTCCTTTCATGCCCATCTCTCTCGCATGCATGCTCCTTCATGTAGCTATCACTCTCTTTTCTCCAGCTCACCCGCACGCTCACTTCATGTTTCTCCTGTCCTCGCAAACATGGTCTCTCGACGTCTCCCTTGAGAAGTGTCACACTCTCCCTATCATTATACATTACATGGTTTTCATTATCTCTCACGTCTCTACCGTTCTCTGGTATCACTAGGTACCTAAGCTTTCTTTTTCACCTCCACACACACAGTCTCCACTCGTCTTTCACTTTGTCCTTCTCTCTATGGGATTCTCTCACACACCCTATATGTCTCTAGATATGACTCATACCACTAAAATTACTCTCTCTCTCTCTCTCTCTCCTGTAGACACAACATTTGTTGCGGTCTCCTTTTCGTCTCCATCCCAGACTGACATTATTCATTTGTTTACCGATCAGACAAACTCCCCCCCCCTCTCCCTCTCTCTCACACACACAACTCCTGCTTCCACTCCCCTTCTCGACTACCGTCTCTCTCTCACACACACAAAACTCTCGCTTTCGCACCCGCACACTCGTATTTCTCTCACAAATATTTATCAACTAGCCTCTAGATAGGTTTATACACCCGCACACTCGTGCTTCCACTATCACATACATGTCTCTCTCCCGCTCCTTGTATCTATGTAGATTTTTCTTCCCTTCTTGAGACAGGCCCTCTCGATTGTGCACACACACACACTATTGCCTCATTTTAAGCTGATACCTCTCGCACACACACTCTTTGTGTCTTTTTCACACATGCACTCCATCCTCCTCCTTTCTCCCTCTCTCTCACACATACATGGGCTTTTTGCAACAACTAGCAAGATGCCCATGCGTTGCATGGAACATCAAGATGCATTTGTATGAGTAGATTATCTTGTGGGAGAAAAGGATGAATGAGGGAAGGCCTTATTTGCAAATGTGGAGAGGGGTGTGGGTATCTTTTTGCAAAATTGCCATAGTTTCCTTCCTATCCATTAGATATAGATCGGATGGCCTATATTGTAGGATGGCAGGCACACGATCATCACCGACTATGCTTTTTATAAGAGTAGGGATAAAAAACAGAGTTGGTGATGATGGTGGGCCTGCCATCCTGCAATATAGGTCGTCTGATTTATATCTGACGGATAGAAAGGAAACTATGGCAATTTACCCACACTCCTCTCCACATTTGTAGATAAGGCCTTCCCTCATTCATCCTTTTCTCCCACAAGATCTTGATGTTCCGTGCAACGCACGAGCATCTTGCTAGTAAGAGTAGAAATTAGACATATACCACTTCTCGAATCTTGAAACCAACAACATTCCTCCCTTATCTCATCAAAACCGCCAAAGGAATATATTTTGAGTGAAACATAACATATGTTTAGTGATATACATATTTCAAAACTAGACTTTTTTATCAAATCGGCGAATATGTATTAATCTACTTTGATCATGTGGCAACGCATTGGCACATTGCTAGTAGTTATTATAATTTTTTGGACACCAGACAAACGGTGGAGTACATATACGAAGAGAAGAGCCGCATGCACGCAGTCGGTCTCTCGCTGTCTCCCACACATGAGTGTTACGTAAGGGCAACATTAACAAATAAACCCTAAAACCCTAGGTGCACGATTGCCGCATTCGCTGGTACCGGGTACGTGGTGGAGCGCACCTTTGTAGGAATAGTCAGCTCGCGTGATAATTTGATCTGTAGGAGTTGATGGTCGGGACCACAGGTGAACGACTTGGAGGCGGTGGCTCGCCAGTTGCCATAGATCGAGTAGACACGTTTAAAATATCATTTTTTTAGCGGGGTTAAGAGTTCCGATTTTCAATGGCGCGTTATAAGTACTAAGTAGTTGTTAGAACGATTGGTATGGAGCGAAAATGGAATTCATAGTACTACGTACCTCCTTGGCCTATGGTTGTATGGGTTTATGTTACGAGATGTTGAACCTGGTAGTTCTAGGGCAAATACTATGGTTTAGATTTAGATGTTGGTTTTCAGTAATGAAAATCAAAAGGGGGAAACCCTTCTTTGTTTAAAAAAACTACTACCTCTGTTCTGGTTTACTAGTCCCCATCGTATTTTGGGTCAAAGTTTGTCCACCAATTTTACTTGTAAAATAATGGAAAACAAGATTTTGTTATACCCAAACAAAAAAGGACTGGAGGGAGTGATTTCTCTGACACAGACGCGACCTCTCATAGCCATTGAACCGGCGCGTGGCCAAGAGGGCCCCACTCGCTGCACGCCCGGCTGAACACGCCTCCTCGTCGCATGCAACCGGCTTCAGACTGCCCCGCCTGCCTTCATTGAATCCGCGCGTGTGCCGGCAACACGTCCTTCCGCGAGCCGGCCGGCATTTTAGAACACAAAAAATGACCAAAATATAATTAATTACGCATGGTCTTGACTTGTTGTGCTCGCACTAGTAGCAAGAACTAGAGGTTTTTCTTTATTTATAACTCTCCTCGCATTTTTTTGGCTTTGAAGTGAATCATGGTTGTGGACATTATGTATGAATGTGCAGATATCTGTGAACATGAGTTTGATGTGGAAGTTGAACTTGGAATGTCAGGCTTGCGCGTGAACTATACCATGTCCAATGCTTCGTCTGTTATTGTTTGGAAAGTAATTGCTATTATTACATGACCCGAAAAAAATATTTTGTGCCACATCAGTAGATGCACGGACATCACAACAGGCATGCTGACTGGATAAACATTTGAACCTAGCTATTATGAAGGAAATTTTGTATTGACAACAGTTTTAGATAGCAGGAGACGCCTAGCCTGCTCTGCCTCTGCTAGCTTATTTCTGGCTTCTTCCATCTCTTCCTTGGCTTGGGTGAAGAGAGCATCTGATTGCTCTTTTCGCTTCTTCAGGAACCCAGCTACATTACCAAGGGCTACTACACGCTTTCTTTCAGCCTTTACTAGAGCCACGAGGACACGAACAGCTGACGACTCCACCTGGCTTGTGTGTAATCCAGCATCATCTGGGAATTTGCACGTTGTGTCTAATCCAGCATCATTAGGGAACTGGCACCTTGTGTGTAATCCAGCCTCATTTTGGAAATATGATCTCGAGGTTGACCATACTTCCCTCCTCGTAGGAACTGCATCCTAACATGAAGTTACTTCTTTTTTAGATCAATACTTAGAGCAACCCAGATCCATTTAGTAGAAGCCAGATAAACAGAACTCGGAGAAGTGAATTCCAAAGGAAAAAATATAAAAATAGACTACAAGGTGAGAACACCCACTTTCTACATCAAGCTGAAAACAAAAGCATTAGGACGATTAAGACTCTTCTTATTACACATCGAAGAACACGGGGCTTAAGAGAAACAGAAACTACAACATATATACATCGAAGAACATGAGGCTAAATGAAAGTAATTGAAAGGGTGTTACTTACCAAAGCTCGTTTTACAGGTTCGGTGCAACTCCTGTTTAACTTGCCATGCTCCTTGAAGATGTCCCCAATATCCCGTGTTTGGTCTTCATTGCTCCTCTACATGTTCGCACTCATGGTTTTAAAATCTCAACATGGCAAGAAAAATATACTACTAGTAATACATGCGCATCTTGTGGGCAACATTAAAGCACTCGTCTGCCATGTTAGAGCATCTCCAACAGAATCGCAATGCATGGCGCTTTTAAAAAGCGTTTACAGTGTTGAGATCAAGAAGTAGAGATAGAGAGTAGAGACTAGAGAGTAGAGGATAGTTCTCAGCATAGATAGATAAAAAATAGATAATTCAACTACTCCTTGTCGTCCGACTCCTCCTCGGTGATATCCTCCTCCGAAGTCTGACTGTAGGCGTGAAGATACCAATCGTCCTCGGATTCCCAGGGAGACGCTGCTCCTAGCCTCATGTTGAATTGAGCATCCGTTTTTCGTCTACGCTTGTCCCCACGATAGGCGGCTCGCTCCGCCCTCCTCTTATCCCTCTCCACCCTCCTTTGTGCATAGAACTCGCTCTCGTTGATGATGTCCTGCGGGAAGCGTTGGCGCCACAACGCCATGGCTTCCTCGTCCATCTCAGCGATGCCAAGATGGTGCTCCCGCCTCCGGTTGTCGTGACGATCCTCGTCGGTGATAAACCGCGGCAGAGGCGCGAGCTCCTGCGCCCACTCCCGCGTCGGCACATTGGGGAAGTTCAATGTTCTATGAGGCCACCGGAGGTGCCACGCCGCCGCGTCGTACACGCGGGTGGCCTCGTTGGCGGTGTCAAAATTGCCGAGGCCGAGGCGCATCCCACGAAATCGGATCTCAGCGGAGAAGCTGCCGGAGGGGCGCGCGCGGACGCCGCGGCGGCATGGTGGCGTGATGGCGATGACGCGAGAAAGAGCGGGGAGAGAGCGGTGGCGAGGCACAGAGCAGGGAAAGAGCGGTGGCAAGGCACAGAGTGGTGGGAGGGTGTTGGATTTTATAAAGCGCGCCAGACGCCGCACGCCAAAACTAGCGCACGCCCGGCCGCTTTTTCCCGCGCGCGCATGATCCTTTCCTAACATCTCTGCTATCTCTACTCTCTTATCTACTATTATATTTATTTTATATTTAATATTTATCTCTACTTCTCTATTGTCTACTTTTTTTTCTCTATACTCTTATAAAGAAACAGAGTTGGTGATGATGGTGTGCCTGCCATCCTGCAATATAGGCCGTCTGATTTATATCTGATAGATAGGAAGGAAACAATGGAAATTTTGCAAAAAGATACCCACACCCCTCTCCAAATTTGCAAATAAGGCATTCCCTCATTCATCCTTTTCCCCCACAAGATAAACTACTCATACAAATGCATCTTGATGCGTGCAATGCATGGGCATCTTGCTAGTTCTAAAAAACTTTCCATCATTTGCCACACTACTGGTTGCAGATGAAAACCTACCCAAGCACAGCGCGATATAGGAGCGATGCACAATTACAAGCTGATATTTTTTTGGACAATGGAGGCTATAACCAATTACTTTTACGGGAACAATAGCACCCAGGAAATTTGAAGGGTGGTATGAACAAAATTGGAACTGCACATGTACTGCTAAGTGATTCAATACACACATTACCAATCGAGGAGGAGAACCATGGTCGCGGCAGCCTCTCTGAGTCATGGTTGGCAATGGGAGTCAGTTCATTGTCCACGATGGTGGTGCTTCTGCGCTTGGCGTCGGCTTCTGGGAAGCAGATCCGAGACCGTGGAAGACATTGCCAGGGAAGAGGCTCCGTGTACGACGACGACGATGGACCGGCTCCAGTGCGGCATACGAGGTTTTCAATGAGGCAGATGCGCTGTGGTGGACAAGTGCGCCGATGTAGAAGGGAAGGAGCACGAAGGCTACGGTGCCGTGGAGAAGTCTATTTTGCGTTGGGGATAGAAAATGGGGAGTATTCAGGTGTACTACTCTGGGTGCCAGGGTGGGGTTGGCTGGGTAGGGTGAACCTGAAGTTACGAAAACAGCCCCCTACCAAGCATCATCCCTAGGCCTGTTCCAAAGGCTATGATGGTAACTTCCCACTGCTCGAATCAGGGTTGTGGGAGATTTTTCCACCGACCTCAAAATTTTGTGACACTAAACTCCCCATGTGGCGTGTTGGGTGATTCGGCTAAGCAACTAGCGAGTAGTACTAGTAAACACTTCATATTAGGTTTGACCGAAGTCAAACTTCCTAAAGTTTGACCAAGTTTATAGAAAAATATAAACATTTACCATAACAAATATTGTATATGTTAATATTTTTGTTATAAACTTTCTGAGAGTTTACAAAACTTGACTTTGACCAATGCTAATACGCGGACTTAAATAAAAACGGAGTGAGTACACATTTGTTTTCTTAGTTTGTAATGAATTAATCATTTGTTGAAATTGTGAAATAAATATATTAGGCTACTAACTTCGAATGTAATGGTCTATACAATTCAAAAGTTACAATCATTGTCGAATTCCAAGATGTATACGAGGTCTATAGTACTTCACAACTTGCTCAAACTCACATAATCCCAGTCAAATGAGAATCTAAATGCACTTCATAGTTATTACTTTGTACAATGCAACAAAACCAACCATAACTCTACATCAGCCATTATAAAAGCAACATTTCGAACATATCCCAATATGTGAATGAAACATGCAGAGAGAGCTTGCGAAGATGGAGCAGATAGGGCGGGAAAGATTGTATTTATGTGGACGAGAGAGTAGGAGACAAACCTAACGAGAGAGAGAGAGAGAGAGAGAGAGAGAGAGAGAGAGAGAGAGAGAGAGAGGAAGAAGTTAGGTCTGTGAGAAAGATGGAGACATGTAATATACATGAGATGCGTGTGCATCCGGATTTTGTACACGTGGAAGGAGAAGAGACAACAGGTTTGGTGAGAGAGCTGGAAAAACATGGATGAGAGGGGAAGGATCTCGTGGGTTGAGGGATTGATAATTTTGTGCGGGGGGCAGAGGGATTGGTAATTTTGTGTGAGAGAGAGAGGGTGGGGGGAGGAGTCAGTCAGCCATCGTCACATCATCCTGCTTCCAAATGGCCCTGCATTCTCTAGCGCAGTGTGGTCGCCGTCTTCGATCTCCTCGATGCCCTCTTTGAAGATTGAGGTGTTGTGCATGCTGGGGTGCAGAGAAGCAGAAGCGAGAGTGGTCGCCATATAACCTTGGATGGGGATGTATTGTGTGCTCGGGGGAGGGGGGTGTGTGTGTGTGTGTGTTGTGTGTGTGTGTGTGTGTGTGTGTTGTGTGTGTGTGTGTGTGTGTCAGATATCGAGAGAAAACAAACCTAAGGAGAGAAATGTGTGTGTATGTGATGGAAAGCTACATGCTAAACAGGGTATTCACAAAGAGATTGTGCGTGCGAGATAGAGAGCGATGTGCGGGCCTTGAGGTGGGCAGGGGCCGGGTGAGGGTGTCAAAATGTGCGCGTTGATTCATGTGTTACATGCGATCATGCGAGGGACAGACGAATCGAGAGAGATGGTTGTTGTCTTACGGATGCTCCTCTCTCTCTCTCTCTCTCACACACACACACAGACACAAGTAAAATAGAAGACCGTTCTCTCATGTATAGACAACGTATCGGCATCTGTCTATGACTCACTCATACATGATCATTTGCACATCCACATCTCTCTATGTCTCTATCACACGCACACCGTCTCCACATTGCCCTTCCGCCACAACACACATATGGACACATACACACATTCTCTCTCAGTCACACACAAAATCAGTATTAAAAAAACTAGGGCGCACCTAAAACGTCCAAATCCAAATAAACACGAACTGGAGCTAAATTCAAATATATGGAAATATTATAGCGTCAAGAACTTTTCCAGGAAAAAAAAGTTGAGTAATATTCGGGGATTGTTTTCACAAACACAAAAAGGTTCGGTGGATGTCCTTCGAGCGCGACACGGTGACGCGCCATTTGATCGGCCGCGCGGTCACGGTTCACGCGCTTGCACAGGATTCCATATCATGGTTGTGGTAACTAATAAAAGCACCGAAGGAAATATGCCCTAGAGGTAATAATAAAGTTATTATTTATTTCCTTATTTCATGATAGATGTTTATTATTCATGCTAGAATTGTATTAACCGGAAACATAATACATGTGTGAATACATAGACAAACATAGTGTCACTAGTATGCCTCTACTTGACTAGCTCGTTAATCAAAGATGGTTAAGTTTCCTAACCATAGACATGAGTTGTCATTTGATTAACGGGATCACATCATTAGAGAATGATGTGATTGACTTGACCCATTCTGTTAGCTTAGCACTTGATCGTTTAGTATGTTGTTATTGCTTTCTTTATGACTTATACATGTTCCTATGACTATGAGATTATGCAACTCCCGTTTACCGGAGGAACACTTTGTGTGCTACCAAACGTCACAACGTAACTGGGTGATTATAAAGGTGCTCTACAGGTGTCTCTGAAGGTACTTGTTGAGTTGGCATATTTCGAGATTAGGATTTGTCACTCCGATTGTCGGAGAGGTACCTCTGGGCCCTCTCGGTAATGTACATCACTATAAGCCTTACAAGCAATGTGACTAATGAGTTAGTTGCGGGATGATGCATTACGTAACGAGTAAAGAGACTTTCCGGTAATGAGATTGAACTAGGTATTGAGATACCAATGATCGAATCTTGGGCATGTAACATACCGATGACAAAGGGAACAATGTATGTTGATATGCGGTTGGACCGATAAAGATCTTCGTAGAATATGTGGGAGACAATATGAGCATCCAGGTTCCGCTATTGGTTATTGACCGAGACGTGTCTCGGTCATGTCTACATAGTTCTCAAACCCATAGGGTCCGCACGCTTAACATTTGGTGATGATTTATATTATGAGTTTATGTATTTTTATGTACCGAAGATAGTTCAGAGTCTCGGATGAGATCAGGGACATGAGGAGGAGTCTCGAAATGGTCAAGACGTAAAGATTGATATATTGGACGACTATATTTGGACATCGGAAAGGTTCCGAGTGATACGTGTATTTTTCGGAGTACTGGAGAGTTACGGGAATTTGCCGGAAGGGTCAATGGGCCTTCATGGGCCTTAGTGGAATAGAGGGTAGCAAGGAAGTGTGGGGTGCGCCCCCCTAGGCCCAAACCGAATTGGTTTAGGGCTTTGGGGGCCGGCCCCCTCTTTCCATCTCCCCTCCTCCTCTTTCCTTCCCATCCTAGTTGGACTAGGAAAAGGGGAACCTACTCCTAGTAGGAGTAGGATTCCCCCCTTGGGGCGCAACCTATGAGGCCGCCGGCCTCCTCCCCTTGCTCCTTTATATACGGGGGCAGGGGAGCACCTCTGGACAACAATTGATCATTGATCTCTTAGCCGTGTGCCCCCCTCCACCATATTCCACATTGGTAATATTGTAGCAGTGCTTAGGCGAAGACCTGCGTCGGTAGCATCATCAACACCATCATCACGCCGTCGTGCTGACGGAACTCTCCCGCAAAGCTCTGCTAGATCGGAGTTCATGGGACGTCATTGAGCTGAACGTGTGCCGAACTCGGAGGTGTCGTACGTTCGGTACTTGATTGGTCGGATCGTGAAGACGTACGACTACATCAACCATTTTGTGCTAACGCTTCCGCTTAAGGTCTACGAGGGTATGTAGACAACACTCTCCCCTCTCTTAGCCATGCATCACCATGATCTTGCATGTGCGTAGGAATTTTTTTGAAATTACCACGTTCCCCAACAGTGGCATCCGAGCCAGGTTTATGCGTAGATGTTATATGCACGAGTGGAACACAAGTGAGTAGTGCGCGATACAAGTCATACTGCTTACCAGCATGTCATACTTTGGTTCGGCGGTATTGTTGGATGAAGCGGCCCGGACCGACATTACGCATACGCTTACGCGAGACTGGTTCTACCGACATGCTTTGCACACAGGTGGCTGGCGGGTGTTTGTTTCTCCAACTTTAGTTGAACCGAGTGTGGCTACGCCCGGTCCTTGAGAAGGTTAAAACAGCACTAACTTGACGAACTATTGTTGTGGTTTTGATGCGTAGGTAAGAACGGTTCTTGCTCAGCCCGTAGCAGCCATGTAAAACTTGCAACAAACAAAGTAGAGGACGTCTAACTTGTTTTTGCAGGGCATGTTGTGATGTGATACGGTCAAGACGTGATGAGATATAAGTTGTTGTATGAGATGATCATGTTTTGTTGAAGTTATCGGCAACTGGAAGAAGCCTTATGGTTGTCTCTTTATTGTATAAGATGCAAGCGCCAAATAATTGCTTTACTTTATTGCTATGTGATAGCAATAGTTGCAAGAGCAATAGTTGGCGAGACAACCATGTGATGACACATTGATATAGATCAAGATGATGGAGATCATGGTGTCATGCCGGTGACGATGGAGATCATGACAATGCTTTGGAGATGGAGATCAAAGGCACAAGATGATGATGGCCATATCATGTCACATATTTTGATTGCATGTGATGTTTATCTTTTATACATCTTCTTTGCTTAGTTCGGCGGTAGCTTTATAAGATGATCTCTCACTAAATTTAAGGTATAAGTGTTCTCCCTGAGTATGCACCATTGTGAAAGTTTTTCGTCCCGAGACACCACGTGATGATCGGGTGTGATAAGCTCTACGTTCAAATACAATGGGTGTAAGACAGTTTTGCACACGCGAAATACTCGGGTTAAACTTGACGAGCCTAGCATATGCAGATATGGCCTCAGAACACTGGAGACCAAAAGGTCGAGCGTGAATCATATAGTAGATATGATCAACATAGTGATGTTCACCATTGAAAACTACTCCATCTCACGTGATGATCAGACATGGTTTAGTTGATTTGGATCACGTGATCACTTAGATGATTAGAGGGATGTCTATCTAAGTGGGAGTTCTTAAGTAATATGGTTAATTGAACTTTAAATTTATCATGAACTTAGTCCTGATAGTATTTTGCAAATAATGTTGTAGATCAATAGCTCGCGTTGTTGCTTCCCTATGTTTTATATGTGTTCCTAGAGAAAACTAAGTTGAAAGATGATAGTAGCAATGATGCGGACTGGGTCCGTGATCTGAGGTTTATCCTCATTGCTGCACAGAACAATTATGTCCTTGATGCACTGCTAGGTGATAGACCTATTGCAGGAGGAGATGCAGACGTTATGAACGTTTGGCTAGCTCAATATGATGACTACTTGATAGTTTAGTGCACCATGCTTAACGGCTTAGAATCGGGACTTCAAAGACGTTTTGAACGTCATGGACCATATGAGATGATCGAGGAGTTGAAGTTAATATTTCAAGCAAATACCCGAGTTGAGAGATATGAAGTCTCCAACAAGTTCTATAGCTAAAATATGGAGGAGAATTGCTCAACTAGTGAGCTGTGCTCAGATTGTCTGGGTACTACAATCGCATGAATCAAGTGGGACTTAATCTTCCAGATAAGATAGTGATTGACAGAGCTCTCTAGTCACCATCACCAAGTTACTGGAACTTCGTGATGAACTATAGTATGCAAGGGATGACAAAAACGTTTCCCGATCTTTTCATGATGATGAAATCGATGAAGGTAGAAATCAAGAAAGAACATCAATTGTTGATGATTAACGAGACCACTAGTTTCAAGAAAATGGCAAAGGGAAAGAAAGGGAACTTCAAGTAGAATGGCAAGCAAGTTGTCACTCCCGTGAAGAAACCCAAAGTTGGACCAAAGCCTAAAACTGAGTACTTCTACTGCAGAGGAAATGGTCACTGGAAGCGGAAATACCCTGAATATTTGGTGGATAAGTAGGATGGCAAAGTGAACAAGGGTACATTTGATATACAGGTTATTGATGTGTACTTTACTAGTGTTTATAGTAACCCCTGGGTATTTGATACTTGTTCGGTTGCTAAAAAATTAGTAACTCGAAACAGGAGTTACAGAATAAATAGAGACTAGTTGAAGGTGAAGTGACGATGTGTGTTGGAAGTGGTTCCAAGATTGATATGATCATTATCGCACACTCACTATACTTTCGGGATTAGTGTTAAACCTGAATAAATGTTATTCGGCGTTTGCATTGAGCATGAATATGATTTGATCATGTTTATTGCAATACAGTTATTCATTTAAAGTGAGAGAATAATTGTTGTTCTGTTTACATGAATAAAACCTTCGATGGTCATACACCCAATGAAAATAGTTTGTTGGATCTTGATCGTAGTGATACACATATTCATAATATTGATGCCAAAAGATGCAAAGTTGATAATGATAGTGCAACTTATTTGTGGCACTGCCGTTTGGGTCATATCGGTGTAAAGCGCATGAAGAAACTTCATAAAGATGGACTTTTGGAATCACTTGGTTATGAATCATTTGATGCTTGCGAACCGTGCCTTTTGGACAAGATGACTAAAACTCCGTTCTCCGGCACAATGGAACGAGCTACTGACTTGTTGGAAATAATACATACCGATGTATGCGGTCCAATGAGTGTTGATGCTCGTGGCGGGTATCATTATTTTCTGACCTTCATAGATGATTTGAGTAAATATGAGTATATCTACTTAATGAAGTATAAGTCTGAAACATTTGGAAAGTTCAAAGAATTTCAGAGTGAAGTGGAAAATCATCGTAACAAGAAAATAAAGTTTCTACAATCTGATCATGGAGACGAATATTTGAGTTACGAGTTTGGTCTTCATTTAAAACAATGCGGAATAGTTTCGCAACTCACGTCACCTGGAACACCACAACATAATGGTGTGTCCGAACGTCGTAATCGTACTTTACTAGATATGGTGTGATCTAAGATGTCTCTTACCGATTTACCACTATCATTTTGGGGTTATGCATTAGACACAGTTGCATTCACTTTAAAAAGGGCACCATCAAAATCTATTGAGACGACTCCTTATGAACTGTGGTTTGGCAAGAAACCAAAGTTGTCGTTTCTTAAAGTTCAAGGTTGTGATGCTTATGTGAAAAAGCTTCAACCTGATAAGCTCGAACCCAAATCGAAGAAGTGCGTCTTCATAGAATACCCAAAGGAAACTGTCAGGTACACCTTCTATCACAGATCCGAAGGCAAGATATTTGTTGCTAAGAATGGATCCTTTCTAGAGAAGGAGTTTCTCTCGAAAGGAGTGAGTGGGAGGAAAGTAGAACTTGATGAGGTAACTGTACCTGCTCCCTTATTGAAAAGTAGTTCGTCACAGAAATCAGTTCTACTGATTCCTACACCAATTAGTGAGGAAGTTAATGATGATGATCATGAAACTTCAGATCAGGTTACTACCGAACCTCGTAGGTCAACCAGAGTATGTTCCGCACCAGAGTGGTACGGTAGTCCTATTCTGGAAGTTATGTTACTAGACCATGATAAACCTATGAACTATGAGGAAGCGATGATGAGCCCAGATTCCGCGAAATGGCTTGAGGCCATGAAATCTGAGATGGGATCCATTTATGAGAACAAAGTGTGGACTTTTGTGGAGTTGCCCGATGATCGGCAAGCCATATTGTATAAATGGATCTTCAAGAGGAAGACAGACGCTGATAGTAGTGTTACTATCTAAAAAGCTCGACTTGTCGCAAAAAGTTTTTTGACAAGTTCAAGGTGTTGAATACAATGAGATTTTCTCACTCGTATTGATGCTTAAGTCTGTCCGAATCATGTTAGCAATTGCCACATTTTATGAAATCTGGCAAATGGATGTCAAAACTGCATTCCTTAATGGATTTATTAAATAAGAGTTGTATATGATAAAACTAGAAGGTTTTGTCAATCCTAAAGGTGCTAACAAAATATGCAAGCTCCGGCGATCCATCTATGGACTGGTGCAAGCATCTCGGAGTTGGAATTTACGCTTTGATGAGTTGATCAAAGCATATGATTTTATAAAGACTTTTGGATAAAGACCTGTATTTACAAGAAAGTGATTGGGAGCTCTGTAGCATTTCTAAAACTATATGTAGATGACATATTGTTGATTGGAAATGATATAGAAATTCTGGATAGCATAAAAGGATACTTGAATAAGAGATTTTTCAAAGAAAGACCTCGGTAAAGCTGCTAACACATTGAGCATCAAGATCTATAGAGATAGATCAAGACGCTTGATAAGATTTTTCAATGAATACATACCTTGATAAGATTTTGAGGTAATTCAAACAGAATAGTCAAAGAAGGAGTTCTTGCCTATGTTGAAAGGTGTGAAGTTGATTAAGACTCAAAGCCCGACCACAGCAGAAAATATAAAGAGAATGAAAGTCATTCCCTATGCCATAGTCATAGGTTCTATAAAGTATGATATGCTGTGTACTAGACCTATTGTATACATTGCTCTGAGTTTGGCAAGGGAGTACAATTTTTGATCTATGAGTAGATCACTGGACAGCGGTCAAGAATATCCTTAGTGATGACTAAGGAAATATTTCTTGATTATGGAGGTGATAAAAGAGCCCGTCGTAAAGAGTTACATCAGTACAAGCTTTTACACCAATCCAGATGATAAGTCTCAATCTGGATACATATTGAAAGTGGGAGCAATTAGCTAGAGTAGCTCCATGCATAGCATTGTAGACACAGAATATTTGCAAAATACATACGGCTCTAAATGTGACAGACCCATTGACTAAACTTCTCTCACGAGCAAAACATGATCACACCTTAGTACTCTTTGGGTGTTAATCACATATCGATGTGAAATAGATTATTGACTCTAGTAAGCCCGTTGGGCGTTGGTCACATGACGATGTGAACTATGGATGTTAATCAAATGCAGATGTGAATATTAGTGTTAAATCACATGGTGATGTGAACTAGATTATTGACTCTAGTGCAAGTGGGAGACTGGAGGAAATATGCCCTAGAGGCAATAATAAAGTTATTATTTATTTCCTTATTTCATGATAAATGTTTATTATTCATGCTAGAATTGTATTAACCGGAAACATAATACATGTGTGAATACATAGACAAACATAGTGTCACTAGTATGCCTCTACTTGACTAGCTCGTTAATCAAAGATGGTTAAGTTTCCTAACCATAGACATGAGTTGTCATTTGATTAAAGGGATCACATCATTAGAGAATGATGTGATTGACTTGATCCATTCCGTTAGCTTAGCACTTGATCGTTTAGTATGTTGTTATTGCTTTCTTCATGACTTATACATGTTCCTATGACTATGAGATTATGCAACTCCCGTTTACCGGAGGAACACTTTGTGTGCTACCAAACATCACAACGTAGCTGGGTGATTATAAAGGTGCTCTACAGGTGTCTCTGAAGGTACTTGTTGAGTTGGCGTATTTCAAGATTAGGATTTGTCACTCCGATTGTCGGAGAGGTATCTCTGGGCCCTCTCGGTAATGTACATCACTATAAGCCTTGCAAGCAATGTGACTAATAAGTTAGTTGCGGGATGATGCATTACATAACGAGTAAAGAGACTTGCCGTTAATGAGATTGAACTAGGTATTGAGATACCGACGATCAAATCTCGGGCAAGTAACATACCAATGACAAAGAGAACAACGTATGTTGTTATGCGGTTTGACCGATAAAGATCTTCATAAAATATGTGGGAGCCAATATGAGCATCCAGGTTCCGCTATTGGTTATTGACCGGAAAAGTGTCTCGGCCATGTCTACATAGTTCTTGAACCCGTAGGGTCCGCACGCTTAACGTTCGGTGACGATTTATATTATGAGTTTATGTGTTTTGATGTAC
Organism: Triticum timopheevii; assembly: GCA_963921465.1. Taxonomy (NCBI): domain Eukaryota; kingdom Viridiplantae; phylum Streptophyta; class Magnoliopsida; order Poales; family Poaceae; genus Triticum; species Triticum timopheevii. Next base: position 392,189,747 of record OY997266.1, on the reverse strand, counting down.
CGAAGATAGTTCGAAGTTCCGGATGAGATCAGGGACATGATGAGGAGTCTCGAAATGGTCGAGACGTAAAGATCGATATATTGACGACTATATTCGGACATCGGAAAGGTTCCGAGTGATTTGGGTATTTTTTCGGAGTACCGGAGAGTTACGGGAATTCGCCGGAAGGGTCAATGGGCCTTCATGGGCCTTAGTGGAAACATAGGACAACAAGGAAGGGTGGGGTGCGCCCCCTCTAGGCCCAAACCGAATTGGTTTAGGGCTTTGGGGGGCGTCCCCCTCTTTCCTTCTCCCCTCCTCCTCTTTCCTTCCCCTCCTAGTTGGACTAGGAAAAGGGGAATCTACTCCTAGTAGGAGTAGGATTCCCCCCTTGGGGCGCACCCTATGAGGCCGCCAACCTCCTCCCCTTGCTCCGTTATGTACGGGGCAGGGGGCACCTCTGGACAACAATTGATCATTGATCTCTTAGTCATGTGTGGTGCCCCCTCCACCATATTCCACCTCAGTAATATTTGTAGCGGTGCTTAGGCGAAGACCTGCGTCGGTAGCATCATCAAGACCGTCATCACGCCGTCGTGCTGACGGAACTCTCCCGCAAAGCTCTACTGGATCGGAGTTCATGGGACGTCATCGAGCTGAACGTGTGCTGAACTCGGAGGTGCCGTACGTTAGGTACTTGATTGGTCGGATCGTGAAGACGTACGACTACATCAACCGCGTTGTGCTAACGCTTCCGCTTACGGTCTACGAGGGTATGTAGACGACACTCTCCCCTCCCGTAGCTATGCATCACCATGATCTTGCGTGTGCGTAGGAATTTTTTTGAAATTACTATGTTCCCCAACAAGCACTGCCTAAGTCTAATGTTTACGTGTACTAGTACGATTTTCTTTTAAGTTTTACCAACACTATATAAAACTAAACTAAGCTCCCATACGCACACTCATCAATATGCCGCCGCCACCGTTTCGCATGCTGGCGCCTGCCTGCTCCGGCCAACAATTACTCGCCCATCACCGCCGTGTCTCCGCCATCCTTGTGCCATGAAGCCGAAGGCTGGCCCGCTCACATCGTCTGCAGTCCCTCCTCGCGATGCCACCGCGCTTCCAAGCATGCGAGTAGCTGGTGGAGCTGCGCCTATGCACGCAGCATACAAAGAGGAGGACGAGGAACTAGCGTGTCATTGTTGTCTCCACCCATGCGGAGGAGGCGCGCATGGTGGCTATCGCGGCAAAAGCTGGTCGCGCGCGCGTCGAGCCCGTAAACTTGGTGCGGACGCAGAATCTACCTTTGAGACCTTGAATGCCACGTGGATCCTGCAATTTGAAGGAGCAATTTGGGTCAGTCGACTCTTGTGAGTCGTTTGATGCAACATGGATGGCTAGAAGGGCTTCTTCAACCTCTGAAATTGATGGACGGTTCATCTTCTCAGCCTGCCACACGCCTAACCGCCTGTCGCCGCTGCCCCGCCCTCCCCTGAACCGCCTGCCATCGCCATGCTCCCCTCCACCGGCATGATCCATTTTTTTGGCGAACTACATTCCACACCCAACACTCATAAGATAGATCATGGGCACCCTGCCACCCTAATATAGATACTGGGGTAGCTTCTCTGTCGTCTTCTTCCTTTGCTCCGTCGAACTTCTTTCATGAATCGACTGACCCAAATTATACTACTAGTACGAACGTATTAAGTACAGTAGGAACACAAAGATACGAGCAGTAGTACCAACTGCAAGAAGAACAGTAGTAAGACATAGTACTAGTACTACTGTACGTACTAAAGAGTTCAAATAACGAGAAAGAACATAAACATAGTTCTGCTAGGACCTCAGCACAACACACCCTTGAAAATAAACTAAGGAACTAGTCCGCTTGACACTACAGTTGAACCAGCATGAGTGACGACACTGCCACCTACTCGGAGTCCAAGTCCACGTCCTTGACTTTGTCCTCATCCCTCTTCCTCTTCCTCTTCACTGGCGCTTCTTTGCTTGAACCAGACACTGGGCTCTGCTTCTTCATCCAACCCTTGTAGATATTTAAACAAAGGTAGGCATCCATTGCTGCATACAAGATGTGATCTTCATCTAATGTCTCCGACTCCCATGCATGATGAAACTCGTGGCGAGGTTTCTTCAGTTTAGCGTATGAAGGATCAATCATGGTTGCTGCCAGGGTCAGCATTGAAGGCTGAGAGGAGGACACCAGGCTTGCCTTCTGGAGATCGAAGGGCTGGCCTACAACGAGGCCTATCCGACCTAGGACATCCCTGTCGTTCCTAAAGTCTACAGTAATGAATTTCACTCTTTCGTCCTTGAGGATGTTCTTAAAATCCTCGCACTCAACGTCGGCATGGCATATGTGGTAGACCAAGCACACGTTATGTACACAAACCTGGATCACGGTGGGCTTCTTCTTCTCTGCCTCCTTTAGAATCTTCTCTCTTTCCAGGACTGTGGTGTACTCAACATCTAGCCCAGCGACCCAGTCATCCGTTGAACTATTGAACATGCGTAGGAAGCGAGCAAGGCATGCTTTCACCGTTGCGGATCCACGTGTGTAGATGACGATGAACTCATTGCCGGTGATGGCTCTAACCTGGTACTCAGCGGCGACCATGGAGATTTGGGAGGCCATGGATTTTGGAGGAGGGTTAGGAGAAGTTGAACTGGTGTACCCCGCAAAAAAAAGTTGAACTGGTGTAATGTGAAAGGACGGGATGACTGGGAGCGAACTGATGTAAGGTAGAAGACGTGGACGAGTAGGGCGTGCCAACGGCGTGGGGTTGTTGGCTTGCCCGGTGGATAAACGGCTGCAAGCCCCCAAAGAGTTCTCGAGAACTATGAGGGACCCACTAGATGTCATGTCTACTAGACCCATATCGTAGGCCTGACGGTATAGCTTCTGCCTGTTCGCACGCCATGCCGGCGCATGGATGTAACTTCACTTAATTCTGTCAACCATCGCGCCTCCCACGACCTTTGCCTCCCTCGCGCGGTCGCGCCCTTTGAGACTTCGAACGGCTATAAATGAGAAATTTTTTGCCTACTACGCATGCATGATACTCCCTCTGGTCCTTTTTACTTCCGTCCACCGTTTGCAAAGTGTTTGACCAAATTTATTCTAAAAATATCAATATCTACAATACTGATTATAATGAGTATAAGAACTATGTTTTATAATGAGTATAAAAATATTGATTTGACATTGTGAATGTTGATACATTTTTCTATAAGTTTGGTCAAAGCAGAGGTACATTGACTTCAGACAAAACTTAAATGCACAATGCAGACTAGTTCCTCCGTCCAGGTGTGTGCTATGTCCTATCTTGTCATCACAACAAGGTTAGCTATTAGAGTACTACTACCTCCCTTCTAGTTTAAAGGGCCCGATTCAAAAATTTCACCTACTCTTAGCAAGATAGAGCCGGTGGAATAGTTTTTGTAGTCTGCAAAACTAATGATGTCGTTCTTCACAAAAAAATGTGTTTACCAATGCATGCATGGACACTAGTTACTCTAACCCCCCTCTCTTCTTTAATTCTTTGCCACATCAGAATGTTTGCTCTTCCCGTGTGCATGATGATACGTCCATTTTGCATCATGATTTTATATCGATATTTATTGCATTATGGGTTGTTATTACACGTTATGTCACAATACTTATGGCTATTCTCTCTTATTTTACAAGGTTTACATAAAGAGGGAGAATGCTGGCAGTTGGGATTCTGGGCTGGAAAAGGAGCAAATATTAGAGACCTATTCTGCACAGCTCCAAAAGTCCTGAAACTCCACGAAAGTCATTTTGGGAATTAATAAAAAATATTAAGCGGAAGAAGTACTAGAGGGGGCCCACACCCTGGCCACGAGGGTGGGGGCGCGCCCTATCCCCCTGGGCATGCCCCCCTGCCTCGTGGGCCACCTGGCAGCCCTCTGGTGCCCATATTCTACTATATGAAGTCTTTTACCCTAGAAAAAATCATAAGCAAGCTTTCGGGACGAAATTCCGCCGCCACGAGGCGGAACCTTGGCGGAACCAATCTAGGGCTCCGGTAGAGCTGTTCTGCCGGGGAAACTTCCCTCCGGGAGGGGGAAATCATCACCATTGATCCTCTCATCGAGAGGGGGTCAATCTCCATCAACATCTTCACCAGCACCATCTCCTCTCAAACCCTAGTTCATCTCTTGTATCAAATCTTTGTACCAAAACCTCAGATTGGTACCTGTGGGTTGCTAGTAGTGTTGATTACTCCTTGTAGTTGATGCTAGTTGGTTTATTCGGTGGAAGATCATTTGTTCAGATCCTTAATGCATATTAATACCCCTCTGATCATGAACATGAATATGCTTTGTGAGTAGTTATGTTTGTTCCTGGGGACATGGGTGACGTCTTGCTATTAGTAGTCATGTGAATTTGGTATTCGTTCGATATTTTGATGAGATGTATGTTGTCTCTCCTCTAGTAGTGTTAAGTGAACGTCGACTACATGACACTTCACCATTATTTGGGCCTAGAGGAAGGCATTGGGAAGTAATAAGTAGATGATGGGTTGCTAGAGTGACAGAAGCTTAAACCCTATTTTATGCGTTGCTTCGTAAGGGGCTGATTTGGATCCATATGTTTCATGCTATGGTTAGGTTTACCTCAATACTTCTTTTGTAGTTGCGGATGCTTGCAATAGGGGTTAATCATAAGTGGGATGCTTGTCCAAGAAAGGGCAGTACCCAAGCACCGGTCCACCCACATATCTAATTATCAAAGTAACGAACGCGAACCATATGAGTGTGATGAAAACTAGCTTGACGATAATTCCCATGTGTCCTCGGGAGTGCTTTTCTCTATATAAGAACTTGTCCAGGCTTGTCCTTTGCTTAAAAAAGGATTGGGCCACCTTGTTGCACCTTATTTACTTTCATTGCTTGTTACCCGTTACAAATTACCTTATCACAAAACTATCTGTTACCGATAATTTCAGTGCTTGCAGAGAACACCTTACTGAAAACTGCTTGTCATTTCCTTCTGCTCCTCGTTGGGTTCGACACTCTCACTTATCGAAAGGACTATGATAGATCCCCTACACTTGTGGGTCATCAAGACTTTTTTCTGACGCCATTGCCGGGGAGTGAGGCGCCTTTGGTAAGTGGAAATTGGTAAGGAAACATTTATATAGTGTGCTGAAATTTACTGTCACTTGTTACTATGGAACATAATCCTTTGAGGGGCTTGTTCGGGGTATCTTCTCCCCGACCAGTAGAGCAAAGAGTTGCTCCTCAACCTACTGAACCTACTGAAAATGTTTACATTGAAATTCCTTCGGGTATGGTAGAGAAACTGCTAGCCTAATCCCTTTGCAGGAGATGGAACATTACATCCCGATTTACACCTAATCTATGTGGATGAAGTTTGTGGATTATTTTAGCTTGCAGGTATGCCCGATGATGTTATTAAGAAGAAGGTATTCCCTTTATCTTTGAAGGAAGATGCATTGACATGATATAGGCTATGTGATGATATGGGGTCATGGGACTACAAAGGATTGAAATTGGAATTCCACCAGAAGTTTTATCCTATGCATCTTGTTCATCGTGATCGTAATTATATATATATAATTTTTGGCCTCGTGAAGGAGAAAGCATCGCTCAAGCTTGGGGGAGGCTTAAGCCAATGTTATATTCATGCCCCAATCATGAGCTCTCAAGAGAAATGATTATTCAAAATTTTTAAGCTCGGCTTTCTCTCCACAATCGCTCCATGCTCGATACTTCTTGTGTTGGGTCTTTTACGATGAAGACTATTGAATCGAAATGGGATTTATTGGAAAGAATTAGATGAAACTCTGAAGATTGGGATTCCGATGAAGGTAATGAGTCAGGTATGACACCTAAGTTTGATTGTGTTAAATCTTTTATGGATACTGATGCCTTTCGTGGATTTAGCACTAAATATGGACTTGACTCTGAGATAGTAGCTTCTTTCTATGAATCATTTGCTACTCATGTTGATCTCCACATGGAGAAGTGGTTTAAATATAATCCTCCCACTCAAGTAAAAGTAGTTGCACCTATTAAGGTTGAATAAAAGACTATCACTTATAATGATCCTATTGTTCCTTCCACTTATATTGAGAAACCACCTTTTCCTGTTAGAATAAAGGATCATGCTAAAGCTTCAACTGTGGTTCGTAAGAGTAACACAAGAACATATACACCTCCTGAGCAAATTAAAGTTGAACCTAGTATTGCTATGGTTAAAGATCTCTTGGCTGATAATATTGATGGGCATGTTATTTATTTCTGTGATGAAGCTGCTAGAATTGCTAGACCCGATGCTAAGAAACATAGACCTGTTGTAGGCATGCCTGTTATTTCTGTTAAAATAGGAGATCATTGTTATCATGGGTGCTAGTGCTAGTGCAATATTCCATTCCTTATATGAAGAAATTATGCATGACATTGCACCTGCTGAGATAGAAGATGTTGATGTTACAATTAAGCTAGCCAATAGAGATACTATTTCACCAATCGGGATTATTAGAGATGTTGAAGTCTTGTGTGGGAAAGTTAAATATCCTGCTAATTTTCTTGTTCTTGGTTCCCCACAAGATGACTTTTGTCCCATCATATTTGGTAGACCCTTCTTGAATACTGTTAATGCTAAGATAGATTCATTGCAAAAAGGATGTTGTTACCATTGGTTTGGGAGATATGTCTCATGAGTTTAATTTGCTAAATTTCGTAGACAACCCCATGATAAATAATTGCCTAGTAAGGATGAAATTATTGGTCATGCTTCTATTGACGTGCCTCCTAATGATCCTTTAGAACAATACTTGCTAGACCATGAAAATGATATGTTTATAAGTGAAAGAAAAGAAATAGATGAAGTATTCTTTAAAATGGAACCTATTTTGAAACACAACTTGCCTGTTGAAATCTTAGGGGATCCTCCACCACCCAAGGGTGATCCTGTGTTTGAGCTTAAACCATTACCTGATACTCTTAAATATGCTTATCTCAATGAAAAGAAGATATATCCTGTTATTATTAGTGCTAATCTTTCAGAGTAGGAACAGAAAAGATTATTGAAAACTTTGAAGAAGCACCGTGCTGCTATTGGATATACTCTTGATGATCTTAAGGGCATTAGTCCCACTCTATGCCAACACAAAATAAAATTGGAGGAAGACGCAAACCAGTTATTGATCACCAACGACGGTTAAATCCTAAGATGAAAGAAGTGGTAAGAAAAGAAATACTAAAGCTCCTCGAGGCAGGCATAATTTATCCCGTTGCTGATAGTCAGTGGGTAAGTCCTGTCCATTGTGTCCCTAAGAAGGGAGGTATTACTATTGTTCCTAATGATAAAGATGAATTGATCCCACAAAGAATTATTACAGGTTATAGGATGGTAATTGATTTTCGAAATTAAATAAAGCTACTAAGAAAGATCATTACCCTTTACCTTTTATTGATCAAATGCTAGAAAGACTATCCAAACATACACATTTTTGCTTTCTCGATGGTTACTCTGGTTTCTCTCAAATACCTGTGTCAGCAGAGGATCAAGAAAAGACCACTTTTACTTTCCCTTTCGATACTTTTGCTTATAGACGTATGCCTTTTGGTTTATGTAATGCACCTGCTACCTTTCAAAGATGCATGATGGCTATATTCTCTAACTTTTGTGAAAAGATTTGTGAGGTATTCATGGATGATTTCTCCGTTTATGGATCCTCTTTTGATGATTGCTTGAGCAACCTTGAACAAGTTTTGCAGAGATGAGAAGATACTAGTCTTGTCTTGAATTGGGAGAAGTGTCACATTATGGTTAATGAAGGCATTGTCTTCGGGCATAAAATTTCTAAAAGAGGTATTGAAGTTGATAAAGCTAAAGTTGATGCAATTGAAAAGATGTCGTGTCCCAAGGACATCAAAGGTATAAGAAGTTTCCTTTGTCATGCCGGCTTTTATAGGAGGTTCATTAAGGACTTCTCTAAATTTCTAGGCCTCTGACTAATCTATTACAAAAAGATATTCCTTTTGTCTTTGATGATTGTTGTGTAGAAGCATTTGAAATACTTAAGAAAGCTTTGATTTCTGCACCTATTGTTCAGCCACCTAATTGGAATTTACCCTTTGAAATTATGTGTGATGCTAGTGATTATGTTGTAGGTGTTGTTCTAGGACAAAGAGTTGATAAGAACTAAATGTTCTTCAGTATGCTAGTAAAACTCTAGACACTGCCCAGAGAAATTATGCTACTACTGGAAAAAAAATCTTAGCAGTTGTATTTGCTTGTGATAAGTTTAGACCTTATATTGTTGATTCTAAAGTAATTATTCACACTGATCATGTTGCTATTATTATCTTATGAAAAAGAAAGATGCTAAACCTAGAATTATTAGATGGGTTCTCCTACTACAAGAATTTGATTTGCATATTATTAATAGAAAGGGAGCTGAGAACCCCGTTGCAGACAACTTGTCTAGGTTAGGGAATGTTCTTGATTACCCACTACCTTTTGATGATAGCTTTCCTGATGAACAATTAGCTGTCATAAATGCTTCTCGTACTGCTCCATGGTATACTAATTATGCTAATTACATTGTTGCTAAATTCATACCACCTAGTTTCACATACCAGCAAAAGAAAAAGGTTTTCTATGATTTAAGACATTACTTCTGGGATGACCCACACCTTTATAAAGAAGGAGTAGATGGTGTTATTAGACGTTGTGTGCCTGAGCATGAACAAGAACAGATCCTACGCAAGTGTCACTCCGAGGCATATGTAGTACACCACGCTGGAGATAGAACTGCACATAAGGTATTGCAATCCGGTTTTATTGGCCTACTCTCTTCAAGGATGCCTGTAAGTTTGTCTTGTCTTGTGATGAATGTCAAAGAATTGGTAATATTGGTAGACGTCAAGAAATGCCTATGAATTATTCTCTTGTTATTGAACCATTTGATGTTTGGGGCTTTGATTATATGGGACTGTTTCCTTCCTCTAATGGATATACACATATTTTAGTTGTTGTTGATTACGTTACTAAGTGGGTAGAAGCTATTCCAACTAGTAGTGCTGATCATAACACCTCTATTAAGATGCTTAAAGAAGTTATTTTTCCGAGGTTTGGAGTCCCTAGATATTTAATGACTAATGGGGGTTCACATTTTATTCATGGTGCTTTTCGTAAAATGCTTGTTAAGTATGATGTTAATCATGGAATTGCATCTCCATATCACCCAGAGTCTAGTGGTCAAGTAGAATTGAGTAACAGAGAGCGCACATTAATTTTGCAAAAGACTGTTAATAGATCTAGAAAGAATTGGTCCAAGAAACTTGATGATGCATTATGGGCTTATAGAACTACATATAAGAATCCTATGGGTATGTCTCCATATAAGATGGTTTATGGAAAAGCATGTCACTTACCTCTCAAACTAGAACATAAGGCATATTGGGCCATTAAAGAGCTCAATTATGATTTCAAACTTGCTGGTGAGAAGAGGTTGTTTGACATTAGCTCACTTGATGAATGGAGAACTCAGGCCTACGAGAATGCCAAACTATTTAAAGAAAAAGTTAAAAGATGGCATGACAAAAGGATACAAAAGCGTGAGTTTAATGTAGGTGATTATGTGTTGCTATTCAACTCTTGTTTAAGATTTTTTGCAGGAAAACTTCTCTCTAAATGGGAAGGCCCTTACGTTATCGAGGAGGTCTATCGCTCTGGTGCCATAAAATCAACAACTCCGAAGGCACAAATCCAAAGGTGGTGAACGGTCAAAGAATCAAACATTATATCTTAGGTAATCTAATAAATGTTGAAACTAATGTTATTGAAACCGTAAGCCCAAAGGAATACATAAGGGACACTTTCCAAAACGTTTCAGACCCCGAAAAGGAATAGGTATGTGGTACGGTAAGTAAACCGACTCCAAAACATTTCTAATAGCATTTTTTCTCTGTTTTGGAATAATTGAGAAAATAGGAAAATAAGAAGTAGTCCGGGAAGGATACGAGGCATCCACGAGGGTGGAGGGCGCGCCCCCCTACCTCGTGGGCACCTCATGTGCTCTTCGGACCCCGTTTTCTTGCACGATACTTCTTTTGGTCGGTAAAAATACATTATATAATCTCCTGAAGGTTTTGACCACCGTATCACGCAAATATCCTTTGTCTTTGTTTCGAGATGTTTTTCTGGCAGATCTAGAGCACCATGACGTCTTCAAGCTCCCCCAAGGACAAGTTTTTCAAGAGGGTCATCAACCCCTACCTCGCGGAGGTGCTGCATCACCCTCAAACCATTGAGATGCGTGAGGGGGTGCTGCACATCCGCGATGTGGAGGGACCAAGGAGTACTGGAAGCGTGGAGACAAAGCTCGAAACAATGGAACAACAAGTTTTCTAGTGCCAAGGGATGGTGGAACGCGGACTCAACGCAAACCAGATGATGATTGCGGAGTTCACCAACAACCACAAGCTGGACGCCAAGAACATTTGGGGAGACCATCTTCAAGCTTCATGAGAAAATCGAGCACCTCCAAGCCCAGATCTATGACCTACAAAACCAAAACTGTGAGTATGAATATAGATTCAAGAGGATGAGTTTGGATGCAGATTTGAGGATCCCGGAGACTCGATCATCCTTCTATGATGGTGAGCCTATGCCTTGGAAGATGGACGATAAGCCTACATCATCAACAACTCCATCATCACCACCTCCGAGGAACTAATTCCATGGGTATGGGCACTCCCCTTGGCAACTGCCAAGCTTGGGGGAGTTGCCCCGGTATCGTATCACCATCACACTCCTATCTTTACCGTTTTTCTTAGTTCAATCATTTTGGTAATATCTTGATCTAGTAGAATAAAGTTTTGGTATGAATTAGTTTTGAGTTTTGCTTGATGATCCCTCTATGTAATCGAGTCTGTGAGCTATATATAATAAAGATTAGTGTTGAGTCAAGGGCTTTGCTATCTTGCTATGATCTTGAGGGAATAAAAGTAAAAGAATAAAAAGAAATATAAGAGATCATATTGATCTTATGGATAGTAATGACTTCACATATAAAGAGTATGATGATTAAAAGTTGTTGATAGTTGGCAAACATAGTTTTGGTCATCGTTGCAATCAATAGAAAGTAATAAAGAAAGAGAGGTTCTCACATATAAATATACTATCTTGGACATCTTTTATGATTGTGAGCACTCATTAAAGTATGACATGTTAAAGAGTTGATGTTGGACAAGGAAGACAATGTAATGGGTTATGTTTTCTCACATCTTAATTAAAGTATGTTGTCATGAATCGTCCAACATGTTGAGCCTGCATTTCCCCCCTCATGCTAGCCAAATTCCTTGCACCAAGTAGAGATACTAATTGTGCTTCCAAATATCCTTAAACCCAGCTTTGCCATGAGAGTCCACCATACCTACCTATGGATTGGGTGAGACCCTTCAAGTAAGTTGTCATGTTGCATGCAATAAAAATTGCTCTCTAAATATGTATGACTTATTAGTGTGGAGAAAATAAGCTTTATACGATCTTATGGTATGGAAGAAATAAAAGCGACGGACTGCATAATAAAGGTCCGTATCACAAGTGGCAATATAAAGTGACGTTCTTTTGCATTAAGATTTCGTGCATCCAACCATAAAAGCACATGGCAACCTCTGCTTCCCTCTGTGAAGGGCCTATCTTTTACTTCTTGTCTTACATTAAGAGTCATGGTGATCTTCACCTTTCCCTTTTATTTTATCCTTTGGCAAGCACCTCGTGTTGGAAAGATCCTGATATATATATCCAATTGGATGTAAGTTAGCATGGACCATTACTGTTGACATTACCCTTGAGGTAAAAGGTTGGGAGACAACACTGTAAGCCCCTATCTTTCTCTGTGTCCGATTAAAACTCCATACCCATAAGTATTGCATGAGTTTTAGCAATTGTGAAAGACTAAATGATAGTTGAGTATGTAGACTTGCTGAAAAGCTCTTATATTGACTCTTTCTGATGTTATGATAAATTGCAATTGCTTCAATGAGTGAGATTATAGTTTGTTAGTTCTCAATGAAGTTTTTGATTCATACTTGATATTTTGAATAGATTGTTACTTGAGAATAAGAAATCATATGACAAATTATATTTATGTTGCTGTTATAAGAATGATCATGATGCCCTCACGTCCGTATTTTATTTTATCGACACCTCTATCTCTAAACATGTGGACATATTTTTCAATATCGGCTTCCGCTTGAGGACAAGCGAGGTCTAAGCTTGGGGGAGTTGATACATCCATTTTGCATCATGCTTTTATATCGATATTTATTGCATTATGGGCTGTTATTACACGTTATGTCACAATACTTATGGCCATTCACTCTTATTTTACAAGGTTTACATAAAGAGGGAGAATGCCGGCAGCTAGGATTCTGGGCTGGAAAAGGAGCAAATATTAGAGACCTATTCTGCACAGCTCCAAAAGTCCTGAAACTCCACGAAAGTCATTTTGGGAATTAATAATAAATATTGAGCAGAAGAAGTACTAGAGGGGGCCCACACCCTGGCCACGAGGGTGGGGGTGTGCCCTACCCCCTTGGGCACGTCCCCTGCCTCGTGGGCCACCTGGCAGCCCTCTGGTGCCCATCTTCTACTATATAAAGTCTTTTACCCTGGAAAAAAAATCATAAGCAAGCTTTCGGGACGAAACTCAGCCGCCACAAGGCGGAACCAATCTAGGGCTCCGGTGGAGCTGTTCTGCCAGGGAAACTTCCCTCCGGGAGGGGGAAATCATCACCATCGATCCTCTCATCGGGAGGGGGTCAATCTCCATCAACATCTTCACCAGCACCATATCCTCTCAAACCCTAGTTCATCTCTTGTATCAAATCTTTGTACCAAAACCTCATATTGGTACCTGTGGGTTGCTAGTAGTGTTGATTACTCCTTGTAGTTGATGCTAGTTGGTTCATTCGGTGAAAGATCATTTGTTCAGATCCTTAATGCATATTAACACCCCTCTGATCATGAACATGAATATGCTTTGTGAGTAGTTACGTTTTTTCCTGAGGACATGGGGAAGTCTTGCTATTAGTAGTCATGTGAATTTGGTATTCGTTCGATATTTTGATGAGATGTATGTTGTCTCTCCTCTAGTGGTGTTATGTGAACCTTCGACTGCATGACACTTCACCATTATTTGGGCCTAGAGGAAGACATTGGGAAGTAATAAGTAGATGATGGGTTGCTAGAGTCACAGAAGCTTAAACCCTAGTTTATGCGTTGCTTCGTAAGGGGCTGATTTGGATCCATCTGTTTCATGCTATGGTTAGGTTTACCTTAATACTTCTTTTGTAGTTGTGGATGCTTGAAATAGGGGTTAATCATAAGTGGAATGCTTGTACAAGAAAGGGCAGTACCCAAGCGCCGGTCCACCCACATATCAAATTATCAAAGTAACGAACGCGAATCATATGAGCGTGATGAAAACTAGCTTGACGATAATTCCCATGTGTCCTCGGGAGTGCTTTTCTCTATATAAGAACTTGTCCAGGCTTGTCCTTTGCTACAAAAAGGATTGGGCCACCTTGCTGCACCTTATTTACTTTCATTACTTGTTACCCGTTACAAATTACCTTATCACAAAACTATCTGTTATCGATAATTTTAGTGCTTGCAGAGAACACCTTACTGAAAACCGCTTGTCATTTCCTTCTACTCCTCGTTGGGTTCGACAACCTCACTTATCGAAAGGACTATGATAGATCCCCTACACTTGTGGGTCATCACATGATACTAGCTAAGATACCACCATTATGGTTCGCCTTAATCATCGCATGCAATAATTTAGTGCACCTTGAAATATGAACATGTGTGGGGCGTGTATGTTTTTAATGACTTGAGACTATACCTAGCCCAGCATGCAAGATGACTTATCATGCACCGTTCCCCATACCTGTAGGAAGCTTGTTCGTCTCCAAATCTTTTCCTCTCCATGTGTGGAAACAATATGCCCGCCAGACTCTCCTTCTCCCTCCGGCGGTCCCACCACTCCACCCCGTGTGGAAAAAATCTACATGCATGACTCTCCTCCCCCCGCGCTCGTCCAATCCGTTGTGACCAGCAATATTTCCACCCCTTCCCTCCCCCGTAATTTACTCCAACAAATATGCCCACGTAGTTGTTACGTTAATCACGCAACATATCTTCCGGGACGCTGCTTCAGTTACTTAACTACAGGTGCATTGGGTCACTGACATGTGGGCCCAATAGGGGTCTGGCCCACATGTAAGTGACGCAACTGGACCTGCAGTTAAGTCAGTGCAGCTCAGTCCATATCTTACGTAGGTGTGCCATTGCTCGCTATAAATATTGCGCCTCCCACGGCATTTGAAAGAACGCTCACGTTCATCGCTATCTCCTCCCCCTCCCTCTCACGTTGACCACCATGGCATCGCCCCTCCCAAGCCCTAGGCGCCCCTCACTGCACCGCCCGGACGGTCACGCGTCACCGTTTCGTTCCTCGCCGCCACTAGTCGAGGAGGACGCATCAGTGTTCAACTCCTAGCCGCGACGCGTCGAGGTGGATGCGTCGGCGTTCCCAATCTCGCCAGCGCGCGCGTCGGAGGACGCGTCGGCTCCCTGCTACGAGGAGAACACAGCGCCGCCCGCCAAGCCCCCCAGCCTTGAGGAGCTTTGGAGAGAAATGGATGTCGCCATGTGGGAGGCTTTGCCGCCGGCAGAGCACGCCAAAATAGAGGTGGAGAAGAAGGCCGAGGAAGAGAAGCGCACCGCGGGGCAAGCTGCCTGGCAAGTCTATGTCGCGTCCGAGAGAGTCAAGCAATTGGCTCTTTGGCAGAAGGCTCGTGCAAGGGTCGTGAGGGTGGCAGAGGATGCCCGTGCCAAAGCCTTGAATGCAGTCGGGCCCAAGCGCCTCATCTACGCTTGGCGGTACGTGGATCAGGTGCACGCTTCCAGCAAAGAGGAGTACCTGCTGGCCCCGGATCACCACACCGGTGAGATCGCGCTCGCGCGCCGGCAAGCCGCCAATCAGCACCTCACGAGTTGCAAGGCTAAGGAAGAGGCGTTGTGTCGGTGCGCTGGGAAACGGCCGTGCACCAGGGCACTCATGGCGCACCGCAAGCGCTCCTGCGAGTGCTGTGGCTTTTAGTAGGAGTATAATTTAGTTCGGTAAGGTGATCTCATTAGTTTTGGGACACAAATGATAAATCTCGAACGTTCGGGAATTATTAGCGTCCTTAATTAAATATGTAAGAGGGAAAGTTTGGAAACCTTGTGTATCTGTACGCATTTTGTAAGTAGGTGCATATAGCACAAACTTTACTACTATATACTATCGCACTACACATCTCTCTCTATATATGCTTGCAGACTGTGCTACTCCCTCTGTCCAGGTGAATAAGTCATCTTTGGTTGTGCACCATGACCAAGAAGGAGGGAAGACTTTATACACCTAGACGGAGGGAGTACTACTATTACTTATGTACGTGCAAATGCACGTTTTAACAATATGATGCGGTTTTTGTAAAAGTAGAAAAACAGCACTAGTCAAGCTTGTGAAACGATTCAATGCAAAACAAATGCAAAAATGCTCGTTTGATTGTTTACTTTTAGCTTCCTTCTCTGTGGTTATGTCTCTGTCATACTTTGTACAGAGTATCTCACTAGTCGGAAAGGCATGCAAATTCCCAAACCGCTTCCTACACCCTGTATCGAATTTTTTGCCTAACAAGTTGTGCCGTGCAATTGGAATTCCAACTTGAGTACTAGTACTAGTAGTAGCAGTACCAGGGGCCAGTTTGTTTAGGCTTCTAGATTAGTAGTAATCTCATTACTACTAGCTCCGTCCTGGTTTATTGGTCCCCATTGTAATCTGTGTCAAATTTTGATCATAAATTTAACTAATGAGATGTTTGTGCATGTCACATGCACTAACATTTTATCAGTTAAATCTTTGGTCAAAATTTACCACAAATTACAATGGTGACGAATAAACCAGGACGGAGGTACTAGTAGTAGTTTATAAGCCCAAATAAATGAGTGAAGCGCCTTAATGTTACTCTCTACTGTGACTAGTCTTATGGGAAAAGCTGGGGAAGAGACGTATTATTTTTTAAGCCGCCAAAAAAACTGGCCCTAGGAGTAGTAGCTTGGGATACTAGGAGTAGTAGCTAGGGATCGAGTGTGTTAGATGAACCGGAGAAAGTAAATGCAGAGAGATGAAATGCAAAAAATACGGAGGGATGTGATGGTTGCTTGTCCGTTTATTTTACCAGACCACTTATTACTGGCAGTGGTTGGGTTTTGTGATATGACGGCTTTAATGTAGCGCCACGAGTGGGGTGAGACTCCCATGCAGCACCGCCATCTACACTTGTACTACATCGGTCATGGTTTATTAGTCCCCCATTGAATTTGACTGAAGATTTAACTGACAAAATGTTAGTGCATGTCAACAAAAACTATATCGTTGGATTCGTATTTGAACATAGTTTTCAATGATATAATGTTAGGTGACATGCATCAACATTTATTGTACTACATATAATGTTAGTTCAATTTTTGGTCGTACTAATCTATAGTAGTAAGGTGCTCGTGCGTTGCACGGAAGAGTGAAATGCATTGATCGGGGAGTTGTTTATTTGGACAAAGGATGTGGGGGTCATCTCATGTGTAACGGGTATCGATAGGTTTCTTCGGATATGATTTCATCTCTAGAGCTCACAAACATCTGGGTGAAATAGATAAAAAGGTATCTTTTGCAAACAAAAGCGTTCAACTGTTCAACCTGCATCCAAAACTTGTGAAGAAATAACACTTATTGTGTTTTGCAAGAAATGATCTTTAAGAATTAGTTTTTGAGTATCAATTGTTATACATGTTGGCTACAGATGACATGGCACTTTCTTATAGTCAACAGTTGGCTATACTATTAAGTATTAACCATGCCCTTATACACCTAGACGGAGGGATTAAATCAGGATGACTTGGAAGGGGCAGAGGAGATGTAAGAAATGGTTCATAGTAAGTCTTTCACCAGTACTGTAGTAAAAATTCATACAAGGAAGATTCTAGACTAAACCATAAACGGATACACTTTTATTCATGTGCGATACTCCAATAGAGCAAGATCGTGCATGGAAGTCTCCACATGCTTAGACAGCGGATTACACTGAGCAAAGACTAATGATCAACATTTAACTTGATAATGCATATGTCCAGGTGAACCTCCTTGGAGTCCCCGTGCACCGCGTTGGGGGGTAAATCATACCATGCGTTTTCCATGTCCACATTGGCGGGAAGGTCCTAGCTCGGCAGATTCCAAGTCAGTTTGATGTAGCTGGTGTCGCCGCCCACGTAACTCAGAGGGGTAGTAACAGTGAGCACGCACCCATACATCGGCCTCGTGTCAGTGTCAGCGTCAGCGGCGTTGCCATTGATGCACACTACAGAGACGGGGCGGTGGCCTGCGCAGACCTTGCCGGTGCCCACGATCAAGAGGAAGACGATGCTGTCCTCCTCCAAGACAAGCAGGCGGCGATGATCCTCCAGCGACTCCGGCATGGTGAACGGGTAGCACGTCTTGTACTTGATGTTCTCCGCCAAGGGCCGGTAGTGACCACTGCATGCATCCGTGAGGTGATGCACGATGTTCCCCGGTGAGCCCAAAAATGGCATCGGGCACTCATAGCAGTAGACGAAGGGCTCCTTGGAGGCATCGACTGGACCGTCCATGAAACGGGAGTGGTTGTAGGGGACGTTGCGCCAGTTGAATATATGAGCAAGTTACTACGAGATTTAATCCAAATAAGCACAAAATAAATCATGACAGCTATAACAGAGATTAAACTAACCATGTGGACTAGCATAGTAGATGAACAGATAGAATCTACTCCCTCCGTCCCTAAATATTTGTCTTTTTAGAGATTTCAAGTGGACTACCACATACGGATGTATATAGACATATTTTAGAGAGTAGATTCACTCATTTTGCTCCGTATGTAGTCACTTGTTGAAATCTCTAGAAAGACAAATATTTAGGAACGGAGGAAGTAGTAGGATACAGAGTAGAAACATGAATTCTACCATGATTTCGAATAGGAAGGACAGAAACACATACGGTGCAACTGGAGCAGCACCGTTGGCGTTGAGGTCGTCGCCCATGTCGTTGAGGAAGAGGTTGCCGAGGTCGGGGAAGAAGTCGTCGTCGGTGAAGTCGTGGCTGCCAGCAGTCGCGAGAGTGCGCTCCCCAAATTTCAACAGCACCGCCGAATGGAGCACAGGAGGGAGTGGTTGTAGGGAACGTTGCGGCCACCGACTGGAGTGCAGGAGTAGCACACGAAGCAGTAGATGGTGCTCCTCCCTAAGTCTCTATCTCTACTCTTATCTCTATCTCTACTACTCTTCTTTGTTTTTATAACAAATCGAATAGTACTGCGCTGTCCACTGCACGCCCGACCAAACACGCCTCCTCGCCTCCATCATCACCAACTGAGTCTTTTATAGGAGTAGGAGTAGAGAAAAAACCGAGTTGGTGATGATGGTGTGTCGTGCAATGCACGGGCATCTTGCTAATTTTTTTGCATATAATTCCAAACACCATGTAGACACGGTCTTTGACCATTTTACAACTATATTAGTATCATTGTTAGTGGTCAGCCGGTGCAAGTTATAGCCCCGGGTGTTTTAACCTTTTTTCTTAGTAATGATATCTGGCGATTGTTCGGCACGAGCTCAATCCTGGCGAATCCCACGTAACCGTCAGATTTCCATCCGACGGTGGCCTATTTTAAGCCATAGTATTTGACAAAACCTCCACCCTTACACATGTACTGTAACTGTGTCACGAGCGTTTGTAACTGCCATGTCTCCCAGCGAACATTTGCTAGGGATTGGAGTTAGCACCGATGGCGGTTCGTAGTCGTTCCACACTCGGGAATTGAACTTTGTAACTATTTTAGATTAGAATATACTACTACTCCGGTGCTAGTAGTAGAGCAGAGTCCTACTCCACTACTACTCTACTCAAGAGTAGGTACTGTAGGTAGTACCAGTACTGTGATCACTCAAGCAAGCTGTCTGACTTTGATATGACCCTACGTTGCTGGTATGTGTCTCGTAAGTCAAGCAGCTTGTTGTAGTCATCATCACCTGTCCACTTCCCGTAGCACATATTCGCTTCTCCATCTATGTAGGCCAAAAGTGGTGCCAAATTCATTTTTTACATAATTGGCACCGGTGCCCTACATTGTCCAGCCGATGCCAAACAAAATATTCAGGGCATCGATGCCTCTACTTGCTCCGGTGCCACATTCTTTGAGGCAATAAACTCAGCTCGTCACTGTACTTTCTCAAGCAAAGCAACAGCCGGAGACATAGGCTTGGGCTGATCTATTACTACTTTATACATATGTGGGGTCAAGTTGGAGTCGATGCCAAATCCTCTACGCTATGGGAGGGGTGCTAAATTTCTCTCATTTGGCATGGATATGTAAATGGGATACTCTTAATAACTTTAGCACCGAGCACATAGTGGAGGGCCTAAGCGCCTCCCCCCTCATCCAATCTTCCATCCCCGCTAAGGCTCCTCCCCCCCCCCTCGTCCGAAACCCAAGCACTAACAATGGCAGAACCGAGCAGCGTCCGCTGAAAGACTGGCTGGAATTTGCTCCCCACAGAGGTAATCAAGCTCATTGTTTTGCGTGTGGACAATCTCAGTACCATGCCGCTCGCCGCGTGCTCGTCGGGGCTGTACCGTTTACTCAAAGCTCTCAGGGCGGAGCTTTTAAAGCCAGCTCCTTGCTTGCTGATGCCGCCCGATCTTCAGAAATGGCATGTCACGCAGCATAACGATCGTAGGGTGGTGAGCATCAACCCCCTTGACTGCGATCCGATCCCCGTCACCCTCAACTACATTAACGGTATGTACTGGGTCAGCATGAACATGTCTTGGATGGTGCTCGTCGACGGTCGCGGCAACTGGATGCTCGTGGAGGTCTACACCCGGCAATTGATCCCCCTTCCTTCGATTAACACTGCACTGCTTTGGCACCGCGGCCCAGAATACTCGGAATCTTACAGTAGCCAACATGATACCAAGTTTGATTTGCTCAAGGTTGTAATCTTCCAAGTGCCCACAAGCTCTGCAAATTATTAAGACTTCAGGCTAATTGCGCTCTTCAACCGCGGTCTCGCCTATCTGACAGGTAACTGCGGTAAGTGGATAAATCTGCACATCCATCGCAGGATCATACATCCTTTATGGTTCTCTGATGCCATTGAACACAAGGGCTTCATTTATGCTATCGACTCCTTCTATGGTTGGACGTATTGCTGGCCTACCCCAGTCATCGCTACAAACAGCTGTTACAACAGTATGTTACTTTCCTATGATATCATGATGGCTTGCTTATATTACTGTCAACATTTACTGAAAAAATATTCATGCTCATAACATGATGTTCTTAAGATTGACTACATCAAGAGCCCTTTTTTATTTGACTCCAACTTCATATGATGTTGTAGGCCGCCTGGTGTCCCTACCCTTCCTAATCCCAGAACCTTTCAAAGAAAAGCGACATGGCAGTTGCGAGTGGTTCCTAGCTCGATCAGACGACGGTGAACGATTGATGATCGTTCGCACGTACCGGACGTGTTGTTTCGCGGAATACAATCACAGTCACTGCAAGGTCTTTGAGCATGATCCCAGCTTCTCTGGGCCTTCAGGAATTTTTGACTGGAGGCTGGTAAGTAGCCTTGGTACACGCTCTCTGTTTGTCGGACTGAATTATCCGATTAACCAGGAGATAACCGATAGCAAGGATCATGATGGCAGCGCGGTTTCGTTCATCAGGAAAAACTGTGTGTACACAGCGTACCATGCGTCTCTGCATGCACCATACCCTGATATGTGCCACCACGCTCTGCAGCCCAAAGTAGGAGAGAGGGTTGCAAGTATCAGACTTCAACCTGCTGGCTGGAGTTTCCCCCATTAGGCACCCATCTGGTTCAAGTCGTCAGCCAATCTCCATAGCTTAATAAATAGTAATATCTAACTGAGCCGGTTAGTTAGATGCGTACACTTGGTGTAGTAGGATCTTTATTTAGTTTGATGCATACAATTGTTCTTTTTTGGTAGCCCTTTTGTAATAATGGCTGATGTTTGGTTTGGAAGAGAGAGTTGCGTCTTCACTCTCCTGGCCTGCTTACCGCTTCTGTTGCACCCCCAGCCCTAGTTGCTGCTGCTGCTGTTTTCAATGTACAATCAGTAGTATATTTCATCTGTTGGTTGAATAAATGTGTTGTTAGAATGACAAACACAATATTTTGGAAGTCGTTGCACGGTTCGATCCTTTAGTGCCCCGTATCGTACGTAGCGCATACTATTTTTCGTACGGAACACATTTTCCACTTGTTGATAACATGCAGCCCACTGATGAAGGCTCAATAGAGGAGCCCATAATTAACTGGAAGGGAGGCTCTCACATGAATCTGACCCAGGTACATGCTCATGGTCCCCTAAACATAAATAAGTAAATAAATAAATAAAGCTAAATGCTCATGCATCAGTTCTTTAAATTCACGATTTAACAGGAGGATATTATTTCCTATGATAGTGCCGTTACATTTAGTCGATATTATTCTTAGGCAAAAATAGTGACCAATCTTGTTTCTCCCAGCATTTTCTTCCTGCAACCAGCGGACCCATGCAAATTGTAGTCAACGTCGTAAATAGTTGCTACCTAAATAGTTCCGGCCCATTTTTACTTTTCAATAAGAATGTCCAACCCAGCCCAGCACATTGGCGACAGCACTTTATCCTCCGCCTTGGTGCGCTCGCCGCGGCGCCGCCGTCCGGCCCTGTCAACATAGTTTTTTTCGAAATGGTCCCTTTCAACATAGTGAATCGGGAGAGGACTATAGTTGTGAGTATGACAGTACGGACCCACCACGTCCACTCCCGAACACAAGCAAGCGCCTCTTTTACTACTCAGATGCACCCCTCGTTTTTTACTCTAATCCACCATGCTGATATCTGGGACCCACATCATTTTCAATGTATAGTCAATTAACGACAGAATTGCACAAATTTTTTTAGTAGTAATTTGGACGAGCAGGCTATAAACTGGGTTGTGCGGTCTCTGTGGCCCGTCTAACAACATGACCAACCCAACAGTTTTTTCTTTGGGAAAATAGGTAGACCAGTATTTCTTTTTGAAGAATACCCAAGCTAGGCCTATTTGTTTTCTCCGACTTACTGGGCTGCAAATCTTTCAAGACGAGGAGGGATGCATTCCGGCCTGGCCAAAGAGTATGGTCAGTGTCTGTTAAAAGTAATATCAGAGGGGTTGAAAATTCCAAAAAAAATTATGGCAAATTGGATATTAGTTTCTTTTTTGTTTTTGTTCTTCACTGATATTTTATAGTATTTCACTGAATTTAACATGACATAGTACTAATTTATTTTTATTTTTTTAGTATGGCCACTAATTTTTGTATTAAGAATATTTTGTTCCCCAGCCAAAATTTGAGAATTTTCAAAATTTCGCACATATTTAGTTAATTTTTTTAACCCTGGTACTAACCAGAAAATGGGCAGCAATTCTAAAAATGGAAAACGGCTGCAATAAATTCCATATGAATTAGAAAATGAGTAAAAATTATAAAAAAATAATAGCAAATGGGTTGTACACGCCGCAGATTTCGAGGCTGACTTGTTTATGCAAGGTTTTATCAGTCAACACACGATTCTAGCAGCAGTGACTGTTGGATGTCCATCCTACGGCCGACGTGCTTCTTCAATCTCTGATCTTCCTGCTCCAGCCGCCTAAACTAGCGCCGACGGGACTGCCTTCTCCCTCCTCTTGTGGCCCGCTGTGATGCAATGCAGGCTTCCCCGACCCACCTACTCTCTCCGCTGGCCTGGCCGCACGCAATCAACTGCCTCCTTATTACGCGAAAAAAATGATTCCTCCCACTTACATCTGGGGCGCACCGGTTGGGAGGCTGACCTGTGGGCCTACTAAGTTGACGCGTACGCAGGGCTTGTCAACTTAATCAACAAACGATTCTAGCAGCAGTAACCGTTGGATTTGAATCAAACGGTCCTGCTGCTTCTTCAATCGCTGCTCTTCTTGCACTAGCCGCCCATACCAGCGCTGGCGAGACCGCCTGCTCCTGCCTCCAGTGGCCGGTTGTGCTGCCGTTGAGGCCTCACCGCCCCCTACTAATCCTACTGCTAGCCAGGCCCTACGGCGATGATAGACTCACACCACAACCGAACCAGTGAACCCTCGTACTCCTCTCCGCGTGGGCATCCACTGCCGCGTCTTCCCCGGCTCCGTGTCGTCCCATTCCTATGCCTCGCTGTCGTCCACCGCCCTGGTGCTCTCGGCGCAGCGTGGTCAATGTGGTCAACGACCGACTTCCATCGGAAGAGTATTGTATGTGGAGAGGCTAACAGCTGGGCCCATGGCAGCCGCAAGGAAGTGCCTCCTTATTACACGCAAAATAATTATTCCTCCACCTGACAGCAGGGACCCACCGGATGGGCCACCGTATTTCGCGAAAAAAACGTTTCCCCCTTGACTTCTGGGAGCCACCGGACGGGCCACCATATTTCGTGAAAAAACATCCCCGCCATTGTCAGCTTGGAACCACCGGAAGTGCCTCCTTATTACGCACAAAAAATGAATAGTCCCGCTGCTAGCTGATAACCCGCAAGTATACGGGATAGTTGTAGCCTCTTTCGATAAGTAAGAGTGTCGAACCCAACGAGGAGCTAAAGGTAGAACAAATACTCTCTCAAGTCCTATCGGCCACTGATACGACTCTACGCACGCTTGACGTTCGCTTTACCTAGAACAAGTATGAAACTAGAAGTACTTTGTAGGTGTGATAGGATAGGTTTGCAAGATAATAAAGAGTACGTAAATAAAAAGTAGGGGCTGTTTAAATAAAGATGCAATAAAGTAAATATAGCGAGTGTGGAAAAGTGGTGGTAGGAGTTGTGGAATTGTCCCTAAGAAACTAACTACGTTACTAGACTGGTAATCACTATTGCAATTCTATTTGAGGGAGAGGCATAAGCTAACATACTTTCTCTACTTGGATCATATGCACTTATGATCGGAACTCTAGCAAGCATCCGCAACTACTAAAGATTCATTAAGGTAAAACCCAACCATAGCATTAAAGCATCAAGTCCCCTTTATCCCATACGCAACAATCCCCTTACTCGGGTTTGTGTTTTAGTCACTCACGCAACCCACTATAAGCGAATCATGAACACATTGCAGCACCCTACAGTGGGAATCCCTCACTCTTGCGAGACACGGAGGGCACCATAGGACAGCACCAATAATAAAACATGCAACTCAAACCAATCATAGCAATTCATCAATCACCGATAGGACAACGAAAATCTACTCAGACATCATAGGATGGCAACACATCATTGGAAAATAATATGAAGCATAGAGCACCATGTTCGAGTAGAGGGTACAGCGGGTTGCGGGAGAGTGGACCGCTGGATATAGATGGGGGAAGGTGATGGAGATGTTGGTGAAGATGGCGGAGGTGTTGGTGAAGATCGCGGTGATGATGATGGCCCCCGGCGGCATTCCGGCGCCACCGAAGCAAGGGGGAGAGAGCCTCCCTTCTTCTTCTTCTTCCTTGACCTCCTCCCTAGATGGGAGAAGGGTTTCCCCTCTGGTCCTTGGCTCCCATGGCATGGGAGGGGCGAGAGCCCCTCCGAGATTGGATCTATCTCTCTGTTTCCGCGTTCCCAGATTCTACCCCTTCATCGTTTCTTAAATATCCGAAGATCCATAACTCCGATTGGGGTGAATCTTTCACCCAGGTCTTTCTCATAAAATTAGCTTTCTTGCGCCAAAAGAAGAGCATCAACCGCCTTACGGGTGGCCCACAAGAGCCCAGGGCACGCGTAGGGGGGAGGGCGCGCCCCCTGTCTCGTGGCCACCCCGGACACCGTTTCACGTTGATTTTACTTCCCAAAAATCATAAATATTCCAAAAAAAATCTCCATCCGTTTTTATCCCATTTGGACTCCGTTTGATATTGGCTTTCTGCGAAACAAAAAACATGCAACAGACAGGAACTGACACTGGGCGCTGGATCAATATGTTAGTCCCAAAAAATAGTATAAAAAGTTGCCAAAAGTATATAAAAGTTGAAAATATTGTCATGGAACAATCAAAAATTATAGATACGACGGAGACGTATCAGCATCCCCAAGCTTAATTCATGCTCGTCCTCGAGTAGGTAAATGATAAAAAAGATAATTTTTTATGTGGAATGCTACCTAGCATAATCTTGATCATATATTCATATGTCTAACCATGGCATGAATATTAATACACGAGTGATTCAAAGCAATAGTCTATCATTTGACATAAAAACAATAATACTTCGAGCGTACCAATAAAGCAATCATGTCTTTTCAAAACAACATGGCCAAAGAAAGTTATCCCTACAAAATCATATAGTCTGGCTATTGCTCTATCTTCATCACACAAAGTATTTAATCATGCACAACCCCGATGACAAGCCAAGCAATTGTTTCATACTTTAATAATCTCAAACTTTTTCAACTTTCACGCAATACATGAGCGTGAGCCATGGATATAGCACTGTAGGTGGAATAGAAAATGATGGTGGGGGTTATGTGGAGAAGACAAAAAGGGAGAAAGTCTCACATCGACGTGGCTAATCAACGGGCTATGGAGATGCCCATCAATTGATGTCAATGCGAGGAGTAGGGATTGCCATGCAACGGATGCAGTAGAGCTATAAGTGTATGAAAGCTCAAACTGAAACTAAGTGGGTGTGCATCCAACTTGCTTGCTCATGAAGACCTCGGGCATTTGAGGAAGCCCATCATCGGAATATACAAGCCAAGTTCTATAATGAAAATTCCCACTAGTATATGAAAGTGAAAGCATAGGACACTCTCTCTATGAAGAACATGGTGCTACTTTGAAGCAAAAGTGTGGTAAAGGGATAGTAGCATTGCCCCTTCTCTCTTTTTCTCTCATTTTTTATTTTCTCTTTTTTTGGTGGGCTTCTTTGGCCTTATTTTTATTTGGGCTTCTTTGGCCTCTTTTATTTTTCATAAAGTACGGAGTCTCATCCTGACTTGTGGGGGAATCATAGTCTCCATCATCCTTTCCTCACCAGGGCAATGATATAATAATGATGATCATCACACTTTTATTTACTTACAACTCAATATCTAGAACAAAGATATGACTCTATATGAATGCTTCCGGCGGTGTACCAGGATGTGCAATGATCTAGCATAGCAATGACATCAAAAAAATGGACAAGCCATGAAAACATCATGCTAGCTATCTTACGATCATGCAAAGCAATATGACAATGAATGCTCAAGTCATGTATATGATGATGATGGAAGTTGCATGGCAATATATCTCGGAATGGAAATGCCATGATAGGTAGGCATGGTGGCTGTTTAGAGGAAGATATAAGGAGGCTTATGTGTGACAGAGCGTATCGTATCACGGGGTTTGGATGCACCAGTGAAGTTTGAAGGAAATATGCCCTAGAGGCAATAATAAAGTTATTATTTATTTCCTCATATCATGATAAATTTTTATTATTCATGCTAGAATTGTATTAACCGGAAACATGATACATGTGTGAATACATAGACAAACCTATAGTCACTAGTATGCCTCTACTTGACTAGCTCATTAATCAAAGATGGTTATGTTTCCTAACCAAAGACATGTGTTGTCATTTGATTAGTGGGATCACATCATTAGAAGAATGATGTGATTGACATGACCCATTCCGTTAGCCTAGCACTTGATCATTTAGTATACTGCTATTGCTTTCTTCATGACTTATACATGTTCCTGTAACTATGAGATTTATGCAACTCCCGTTTACCGGAGGAACACTTTGGGTACTACCAAACGTCACAACGTAACTGGGTGATTATAAAGAAGTACTACGGGTGTCTCCGAAGGTACATGTTGAGTTGGCGTATTTCGAGATTAGGTTTTGTCACTCCGATCGTCGGAGAGGTATCTCTGGGCCCTCTCGGTAATGCACATCATTATAAGCCTTGCAAGCAATGTGACCAATGAGTTGGTTACGGGATGATACATTACAGAACGAGTAAAGAGACTTGCCAGTAACGAGATTGAACTAGGTATTGGATACCGACGATCAAATCTCGGGCAAGTAACATACCGGTGACAAAGGGAACAACGTATGTTGTTATGCGGTTTAACCGATAAAGATCTTCGTAGAATATGTAGGAACCAATATGGGCATCCAGGTCCCGCTATTGGTTATTGACCGAGAATAGTTCTAGGTCATGTCTACATAGTTCTCGAACCCGTAGGGTCCGCACACTTAACGTTACGATGACAGTTTTATTATGAGTTTATAAGTTTTGATGTACCGAAGCTTGTTTAGAGTCCCGGATGTGATCACGGACATGACGAGGAGTCTCGAAATGGTCGAGACATAAAGATCGATATATTGGACGACTATATTCGGACACCGGAATTGTTCCGGGTGATTTCGGAGAAAACCGGAGTGCCGGGGGGGTTACCGGAACCCCCCGGGAGAGTATTGGGCCTTATGGGCCTTAGGGGAAAGGAGAGAGGGGCGGCCAGCATGGGCCGCGCGCCCCATCCCCCCTCTGGTCCGAATTGGACTAGGAGGGGGGGCGGCGCCCCCCCTTTCCTTCCCCCTCTCCCCCTTCCTTCCCCCTCCTAGTAGGAGTAGGAAAGGAGGAGTCCTACTCCTACTAGGAGGAGGATTCCTCCTCCTTGGCGCGCCCCAAGGGGCCGGCCGGCCTCCCCCCCTTGCTCCTTTATATACAGGGGCAAGGGGGCACCCCATAGACACACAAGTTGATCTATGGATCATTCCTTAGCCGTGTGCGGTGCCCCCCTCCACCATATTCCACCTCGGTCATATCGTCGCGGAGTTTAGGCGAAGCCCTGCGCCGGTAGAGCATCATCATCGTCACCACGCCGTCGTGCTGACGGAACTCATCTCCGGAGCTTTGCTGGATCGGAGCATGGAGATCGTCATCGAGCTGAACGTGTGCTGAACTCGGAGGCCCCGTACATTCGATGCTTTGATCGGTCGGATCGTGAAGACGTACGACTACATCAACCGCGTTGTGCTAACGCTTCCGCTTACGGTCTACGAGGGTACGTAGACGAACACTCTCCCCTCTCGTTGCTATGCCATCACCATGATCTTGCGTGTGCGTAGGAAATTTTTTGAAATTACTATGTTCCCCAACAGTGGCATCCGAGCCTAGGTTTTATGCATTGATGTTATATGCATGAGTAGAACACAAGTGAGTTGTGGGCGATACAAGTCATACTGCTTACCAGCATGTCATACTTTGGTTCGGCGGTATTGTGAGATGAAGCGGCCCAGACCGACATTACGCGTACGCTTACGCGAGACTGGTTTCACTGTTACGAGCACTCGTGCTTAAAGGTGGCTGGCGGGTGTCTGTCTCTCTCACTTTAGCTGAATCGAGTGTGGCTACGCCCGGTCCTTGCGAAGGTTAAAACAGCACCAACTTGACAAACTATCGTTGTGGTTTTGATGCGTAGGTAAGAACGGTTCTTGCTAAAGCCCGTAGCAGCCACGTAAAATTTGCAACAACAAAGTAGAGGACATCTAACTTGTTTTTGCAGGGCATGTTGTGATGTGATATGGTCAAGACGTGATGCTATATTTTATTGTATGAGATGATCATGTTTTGTAACCGAAGTTATCGGCAACTGGCAGGAGCCATATGGTTGTCGCTTTATTGTATGAAATGAAAACGCCCTATAATTGCTTTACTTTATCACTAAGCGGTAGCGATAGTCGTAGAAGCAATAGATGGCGTAACGACAACGATGCTACGATGGAGATCAAGGTGTCGCGTCGGTGATGATGGTGATCACGACGGTGCTTCGAAGATGGAGATCACAAGCACAAGATGATGATGGCCATATCATATCACTTATATTGATTGCATGTGATGTTTATCCTTTATGCATCTTATCTTGCTTTGATTGACGGTAGCATTTTAAGATGATCTCTCACTAAATAATCAAGAAGTGTTCTCCCTGAGTATGCACCATTGTGAAAGTTCTTCGTGCTGAGACACCACGTGATGATCGGGTGTGATAGGCTCTACGTTCAAATACAACGGGTGCAAAACAGTTGCACACATGGAATACTCAGGTCATACTTGACGAGCCTAGCATATACAGATATGGCCTCGCAACACGGAGACCGAAAGGTCGAGTGTGAATCATATAGTAGATATGATCAACATAGTGATGTTCACCATTGAAACTACTCCATCTCACGTGATGATCGGACATGGTTTAGTTGATTTGGATCACGTGATCACTTAGATGACTAGAGAGATGTCTGTCTAAGTGGGAGTTCTTAAGTAATATGATTAATTGAAATTAAATTAATCAAGAACTTAGTACCTGATTATTTTGCTTGTCTATGTTTGTTTGTAGATAGATGGCTCGTGCTGTTGTTCCGTTGAATTTTAATGCGTTCCTTGAGAAAGCAAAGTTGAAAGATGATGGTAGCAATTACACGGACTGGGTCTGTAACCTGAGGATTATCCTCATTGCTGCACAGAAAAGTTACGTCCTGGAAGCACCGCTGGGTGCCAGGCCTGCTGCTGATGCAACTGACGACGTTAAGAACGTCTGGCAGAGCAAAGCTGATGACTACTCGATAGTTCAGAGTGCCATGCTTTACGGCTTAGAACCGGGTCTTCAACGATGTTTTGAACGTCATGGAGCATATGAGATGTTCCAGGAGTTGAAGTTAATATTTCAAGCAAATGCCCGGATTGAGAGATATGAAGTCTCCAATAAGTTCTATAGCTGCAAGATGGAGGAGAATAGTTTTGTCAGTGAACACATACTCAAAATGTCTGGGTATAATAATCACTTGATTCAACTGGGAGTTAATCTTCCTGATGATAGTGTCATTGACAGAATTCTCCAATCACTGCCACCAAGCTACAAGAGCTTCGTGATGAACTATAATATGCATGGGATGAACAAGACTATTCCCAAGCTCTTCGCAATGCTAAAAGTTGTGGAGGTAGAAATCAAGAAGGAGCATCAAGTGTTGATGGTTAACAAGACCACCCGTTTCAAGAAAAAGGGCAAAGGGAAGAAGAAGGGGAACTTCAAAAAGAATGGCAAGCAAGTTGCTGCTCAAGAGAAGAAACCCAAGTCTGGACCTAAGCCTGAAACTGAGTGCTTCTACTGCAAGCAGACTGGACACTGGAAGCGGAACTGCCCCAAGTATTTGGTGGATAAGAAGGATGGCAAAGTGAACAAAGGTATATGTGATATACATGTTATTGATGTGTACCTTACTAATGCTTGCAGTAGCACCTGGGTATTTGATACTGGTTCTGTTGCTAATATTTGCAACTCGAAACCTGGACTACGGATTAAGCGAAGATTGGCTAAGGACGAGGTGACGATGCGCGTGGGAAATGGTTCCAAAGTCGATGTGATCGCGGTCGGCACGCTACCTCTACATCTACCATCGGGATTAGTTTTAGACCTGAATAATTGTTATTTGGTGCCAGCGTTGAGCATGAACATTATATCTGGATCTTGTTTGATGCGAGACGGTTATTCATTTAAATCAGAGAATAATGGTTGTTCTATTTATATGAGTAATATCTTTTATGGTCATGCACCCTTGAAGAGTGGTCTATTCTTATTGAATCTCGATAGTAGTGATACACATGTTCATAGTGTCGAAACCAAAAGATGCAGAGTTGATAACGATAGTGCAACTTATTTCTGGCACTGCCGTTTAGATCATATCGGTGTAAAGCGCATGAAGAAACTCCATACTGATGGGCTTTTGGAATCACTTGATTATGAATCACTTGGTACTTGCGAACCGTGCCTCATGGGCAAGATGACTAAAACGCGTTTCTCCGGAACTATGGAGCGAGCAACTAGTTTGTTGGAAATCATACATACTGATGTTTGTGGTCCAATGAATGTTGAGGCTCGCGGCGGGTATCGTTATTTTCTCACCTTCACAGATGATTTGAGCAGATATGGGTATATCTACTTAATGAAACACAAGTCTGAAACATTTGAAAAGTTCAAAGAATTTCAGAGTGAAGTGCAAAATCATCATAACAAGAAATAAAGTTTCTACGATCTGATCGTGGAGGAGAATATTTGAGTTACGAGTTTGGTCTGCACTTGAAACAATGCGGAATAGTTTCGCAACTCACGCCACCCGGAACACCACAACGAAATTGTGTGTCCGAACATCGTAATCGTACTTTACTAGATATGGTGCGATCTATGATGTCTCTTACTGATTTACCGCTATCGTTTTGGGGTTATGCTTTAGAGACGGCCGCATTCACGTTAAATAGGGCGCCATCAAAATCTGTTAAGACAACGCCTTATGAACTGTGGTTTGGCAAGAAACCAAGGTTGTCGTTTATTAAAGTTTGGGGCTGCGATGCTTATGTGAAGAAACTTCAATCAGATAAGCTCGAACCCAAATCATAGAAATGTGTCTTCATAGGATACCCAAAAGAGACTATTGGGTACACCTTCTATCACAGATCTGAGGGCAAGATTTTCGTTGCTAAAATCGGATCCTTTCTAGAGAAGGAGTTTCTCTCGAAAGAAGTGAGTGGGAGGAAAGTAGAACTTGATGAGATAACTGTATCTACTCGCTTATTGGAAAGTAGTTCATCACAAGAACTGGTTCCTGTGACAACTACACCAATCAGTGAGGAAGCTAATGATATTGATCATGAAACTTCAGATCAAGTTTCTACTGAACCTCGTAGGTCTACCAGAGTAAGATCCGCACCAGAGTGGCACGGTAATCCAATTCTGGAAATCATGTTACTTGACCATGATGAACCTACGAACTATGAGGAAGCGATGATGAGCCCAGATTCCGCAAAATGGCTAGAGGCCATGAAATCTGAGATGGGATCCATGTATGAAAACAAAGTATGGACTTTGGTTGACTTGCCCGATGATCGGCAAGCCATTGAAAATAAATGGATCTTTAAGAAGAAGACTGACGCTGATGGTAATATAACTGTCTATAAAGCTCGACTTGTTGCGAAAGGTTTTTGACAAGTTCAAGGAGTTGACTACAATGAGACTTTCTCACCCGTAGCGATGCTTAAGTCTGTCCGAATCATGTTAGCTATTGATGCATTTCATGATTATGAAATTTGGCAAATGGATGTCAAAACTGCATTCTTGAATGGATTTCTGGAAGAAGAGTTGTATATGATGCAGCCAGAAGGTTTTGTTGATCCAAAAGGTGCTAACAAAGTGTGCAAGCTCCAGCGTTCCATTTATGGACTGGTGCAAGCATCTCGGAGTTGGAATAAATGCTTTGATAGTGTGATCAAAGCATATGGTTTTATACAGACTTTTGGAGAAGCCTGTATTTACAAGAAAGTGAGTGGGAGCTCTGTAGCATTTCTGATATTATATGTAGATGACATATTATTAATTGGAAATGATATAGAATTTCTGGATAGCATAAAAGGATACTTGAATAAAAGTTTTTCAATGAAAGACCTCGGTGAAGGTGCTTACATATTGGGCATCAAGATCTATAGAGATAGATCAAGACGCTTAATAGGACTTTCACAAAGCACATACCTTGACAAAATTTTGAAAAAGTTCAAAATGGATCAGGCAAAGAAAGGATTCTTGCCTGTGCTACAAGGTGTGAAGTTGAGTCGAACTCAATGCCCGACCACAGCAGAAGATAGAGAGAAAATGAAAGATGTTCCCTATGCTTCAGCCGTAAGCTCTATCATGTATGCAATGCTGTGTACCAGGCCTGACGTATGCTTAGCAATAAGCTTGGCAGGAAGGTACCAAAGTAATCCAGGAGTGGATCACTAGATAGCGGTCAAGAACATCCTGAAATACCTGAAAAGGACTAAGGATATGTTTCTCGTATATGGAGGTGACAAAGAGCTTGTCGTAAATGGTTACGTCGATGCAAGCTTTGACACTGATCCGGACGATTCTAAATCGCAAACCGGATACGTGTTTTTATTAAACGGTGGAGCTGTAAGTTGGTGCAGTTCTAAACAAAGTGTCGTGGCGGGATCTACATGTGAAGCGGAGTACATAGCTGCTTCTGAAGCAGCAAATGAAGGAGTCTGGATGAAGGAGTTCATTTCCGATCTAGGTGTCATACCTAGTGCATCGGGACCAATGAAGATCTTCTGTGACAATACTGGTGCAATTGCCTTGGCAAAGGAATCCAGATTTCACAAGAGGACCAAGCACATCAAGAGACGCTTCAATTCCATTCGGGACCAAGTCCAAGTGGGAGACATAGAGATTTGCAAGATACATACGGATCTGAATGTTGCAAACCCGTTGACTAAGCCTCTCTCACGAGCAAAACATGATCAGCACCAAGACTCCATGGGTGTTAGAATCATTACTATGTAATCTAGATTATTGACTCTAGTGCAAGTGGGAGACTGAAGGAAATATGCCCTAGAGGCAATAATAAAGTTATTATTTATTTCCTCATATCATGATAAATGTTTATTATTCATGCTAGAATTGTATTAACCGGAAACATGATACATGTGTGAATACATAGACAAACCTATAGTCACTAGTATGCCTCTACTTGACTAGCTCATTAATCAAAGATGGTTATGTTTACTAACCATAGACATGTGTTGTCATTTGATTAGTGGGATCACATCATTAGAAGAATGATGTGATTGACATGACCCATTCCGTTAGCCTAGCACTTGATCGTTTAGTATACTTCTATTGCTTTCTTCATGACTTATACATGTTCATGTAACTATGAGATTTATGCAACTCCCGTTTACCGGAGGAACACTTTGGGTACTACCAAACGTCACAACGTAACTGGGTGATTATAAAGGAGTACTATAGGTGTCTCCGAAGGTACATGTTGAGTTGGCGTATTTCGAGATTAGGTTTTGTCACTCCGATCGTCGGAGAGGTATCTCTGGGCCCTCTCGGTAATGCACATCATTATAAGCCTTGCAAGAAATGTGACCAATGAGTTGGTTACGGGATGATACATTACAGAACGAGTAAAGAGACTTGCCGGTAACGAGATTGAACTAGGTATTGGATACCGACGATCAAATCTCGGGCAAGTAACATACCGATGACAAAGGGAACAACGTATGTTGTTATGCGGTTTGACCGATAAAGATCTTTGTAGAATATGTAGGAACCAATATGAGCATCCAGGTCCTGCTATTGGTTATTGACCGAGAATAGTTCTAGGTCATGTCTACATAGTTCTCGAACCCGTAGAGTCCGCACGCTTAACGTTACGATGACAGTTTTATTACGAGTTTATAAGTTTTGATGTACCAAAGCTTGTTCGGAGTCCCGGATGTGATCACGGACATGACGAGGAGTCTCGAAATGGTCGATACATAAAGATCGATATATTGGACGACTATATTCGGACACCGGAATTGTTCCGGGTGATTTCGGAGAAAACCGGAGTGCCGGGGGGGTTACCGGAACCCCCCGGGAGAGTATTGGGCCTTATGGGCCTTAGGGGAAAGGAGAGAGGGGCGGCCAGCATGGGCCGCGCGCCCCCTCCCCCCTCTGGTCCGAATTGGACTAGGAGGGGGGGCGGCGCCCCCCCTTTCCTTCCCCCTCTCCCCCTTCCTTCCTCCTCCTTGTAGGAGTAGGAAAGGAGGAGTCCTACTCCTACTAGGAGGAGGATTCCTCCTCCTTGGCGCGCCCCAAGGGGCCGGCCGGCCTCCCCCCTTGCTCCTTTATATACGGGGGCAAGGGGGCACCCCATAGACACACAAGTTGATCTACGGATCGTTCCTTAGCCGTGTGCGGTGCCCCCCTCCACCATATTCCACCTCGGTCATATCGTCGCGGAGTTTAGGCGATGCCCTGCGCCGGTAGAGCATCATCATCGTCACCACGCCGTCGTGCTGACGGAACTCATCTCCGGAGCTTTGCTGGATCAGAGCACGGAGATCATCATCGAGTTGAACGTGTGCTGAACTCGGAGGCCCCGTACTTTCGGTGCTTGGATCGGTCGGATCATGAAGACGTACGACTACATCAACCGCGTTGTGCTAACGCTTCCGCTTACGGTCTACGAGGGTACGTAGACAAACACTCTCCCCTCTCGTTGCTATGCCATCACCATGATCTTGCGTGTGCATAGGAATTTTTTTGAAATTACTATGTTCCCCAACAAAGTTTGCACTGACTCTCAAGGTGAGAAAGGGCAATGCACGGTACCGAAGAGGCTAGCAATGATGGAAGGGTGAGAGTGCGTACAATCCATGGACTCAACATTAGTCATAAAGAACTCATATACTTATTACAAAAATCTACAAGCCATTGAAAACAAAGTACTACGCGCATGCTCCTAGGGGGGTAGATTGGTAGGAAAAGAACATCGCTCGTCCCCGACCGCCACTCATAAGGAAGACAATCAATAAATAAAATTGTGCTCCAACTTCATCACAAAGGGGTTCACCATACGTGCATGCTACGGGAATCACAAACCTCAACACAAGTATTTCTACTAATCCAGAACCACCCACTAGCATGACTCTAATATCACCATCTTTATATCGCAAAACTATTGCAAGGAATCAAACATATCATATTCAGCGATCTACAAGTTTATGTAGGATTTTATGACTAACCATGTGAATGACCAATTCCTGACATCTCTCTAAATAGATATAAGTGAAGCAAGAGAGTTTAATTCTTTCTACAAAAGATATGCCCACACTCTAACAAATATAAGTGAAGCAAAAGAGCATTCTACAAATAGAGGTTTTCTATGTGAAGAGAAACAGGCAATCCAAACTTCAAATAATATAAGTGAAATACATGAAGCATTCTATAAAGCCATACTCAAAAGATTTTAGTGAAGTCCAATGAGCATTCTATAAACCAACCAAGGACTATCTCATACCAGCATGGTGCATAAAAAAATGAAAACTAAATGCAAAAGACGCTCCAAGACTTGCACATAATGCATGAAGGAAACGAATTCGAAAACATACTGATACTTGTTGAAGGAAGAGGGGATGCCTTCCGGGGCATCCCCAAGCTTAGACGCTTGAGTCTCATTGAATATTTACTTGGGGTGCCTTGGGCATCCCCAAGCTTGAGCTCTTGCCTCTCTTCCTTTTCCTCATATCAAGACATCCTCGATTAGACACTACATCCACACAAAACTTCAACAGAAAACTCGGTAAGATCCGTTAGTATAAAAAAGCAAATCACCACTCTAAGTACTGTTGCAAACCAATTCTTATTTTGTTTTTGCATTGTGTCTACTGTAATATAACTTTTCCATGGCTTAATCCACTGATATAAATTGATAGATTCATCAAAACAAGCAAACTATGCATCAAAAATAGAATCTGTCAAAAACAGAACAGTCTGTAGAAATCTGAACATCCACCATACTTCTGGTACCCCAACAATTCTACCAAAATTAGGAAAAATAAAAAAGTTTTATAGCAAGACAGTGCAAAATAAATCAGAACCAATTGATGTTCTAGTTAAAAAGTAAAATCACGCACTACAGCCAAAGTTTCTGTCCTGCACCGTACAAACCAACAAGCATTGTAAACATCCTAAAGGCAAACCTTGGCACATTATTTTTACAATACAATGGAATTATACAAGGGGATAATTATTTTTGTTGAAAAGTTTCTGTAATCAAGATTCACAAAGTTTCCGTGAGCATGAACAAAGTTCAAGGCTAGCTCCCACTTCAACAATGCTTGTCTTTCTCACTTTCACTTTCCTTTTTGAAAAGTTTTTAGGTTCCCCTCTTTATTTTTTGTTTGTTTTTAAACTATATAAAAGCACTCAACAGAAACAAATGACTCTCTAAAACTTTCCGGGTTGTCTCCCTGGCAACGCTTTCTTTAAAGCCATTAAGCTAGGCATATAGTGCTCAAGTAATGAATCCACCCGGATCCCAAGGTATATCAAAGCCAATTTTAATTAACAATGATTTGTAATTTAGTAGTGAGCACAAAGTAACATATATCAAGCAACAACGAAGTCTAACTCTCTTCCTATGCATCGGCATGTCATAAAAGAACAATTCATGCACACCAAGTAAAGGCCAGTGCATAGTATAAGCAGTTTCTTGCAATTCTGTCGTGTTGGAAACATAGAGAGGTGGAGACATAGTTCCTGTCTCATAATAATTGCAAGTAGGAGCAGCAAGCACATGCATATTATATCTATTAAAATCATCATGTAGAGTAGTAAAACGCAACCCATCAATATAATCCTTAATAAGCACAAACTTCTCCGATATAGTGTAGTTAGGAGAATTCAAAAAGAAAATAGGACTATCATGCGTGGGTGCAATAGCAACAATTTCATATTTAACATAAGGAACTATAGCAAGTTCATCTCCATAAGCATAATTCATATTGGCATCTTGGCCACAAGCATAGCAAGCATCATCAAAAAGGGATATTTCAAACAAATTCAAGGGATCATAGCAATCATCATAGCAATCATCCTTCGGTAAGAAAGAAGGGGAATTAAATAATGTATGAGTTGGAGGGTTACTCTCATTAGAAGCACGGGTAGATAATCCGCTCTTCCTCCTTTTGTTCTTCGCTCTCCTCACCATCTTTTTCATCCAATGAGCTCACTGTTTAATCAATTTCTTCTTCCATAGCTTCCTGCAAAATATTAGTCTCTTCTTGGACAGCGGAGAAGTCCTCAATATATGGTTTGACATAGGCATTAGAAGCATAATTATCAGAACAATATTGAAATATGGAAAAAAAATTAGATTTGTAAAGAGTAGCATCATACTTTTCAATCAAAGAGGCAATCTCATAAGCACCTTTAAAAGCAACAAATTCTTCAATTTGTTGAACATCATAGTAATTGTAAACACCCTTAGCATACGAAGATACGATTCCATTATCACTAAACAAGCATTGATAGGGTAGGTGTTTCTTAGGGTCTTCAGAACAACAAGTAAACTCATATATTTCACATAAATTCCAAGCATAGCATTGCAAACGTTGAATTTGATCCCATAATAGTTTCCCTTTTTTAGATATACGGTGTCGCACAAAACAAGCATGCTCATCTAAAGATTTGCCCTCAACTAAACTAGTGGGGGTTTCAGAACGAGCACAAAGGGATCGAAGATGATCCAAGTAAAAAGCTTCAGGAGTGTGATAGATTTTGAGTGGTTCTTCAACCACTGGTTCAGTAGGTACAACTAATTTTTTTGGTATTTTGCGTTTCCTACCCATAGCTAAAGATAGAAAACAACTAAGAACAACAAATAAAAATTACTTAGTGATAAACCAAACAAGCACACACGAGAATATTCACCCCACGCTATGACTCCCCGGCAACGGCGCCAGAAAAAGGTCTTGATAACCCGCAAGTATACGGGATAGTTGTAGCCTCTTTCGATAGGTAAGAGTGTCGGACCCAACGAGGAGCTAAAGGTAGAACAAATACTCTCTCAAGTCCTATCGGCCACTGATACGACTCTACGCATGCTTGACGTTCGCTTTACCTAGAACAAGTATGAAACTAGAAGTACTTTGTAGGTGTGATAGGATAGGTTTGCAAGATAATAAAGAGTACGTAAATAAAAAGTAGGGGATGTTTAAATAAAGATGCAATAAAGTAATATAGCGAGTGTGGAAAAGTGGTGGTAGGAGTTGTGGAATTGTCCCTAAGCAACTGACTACGTTACTAGACGGGTAATCACTATTGCAATTCTATTTGAGGGAGAGGCATAAGCTAACATACTTTCTTTACTTGGATCATATACTCTTATGATTGGAACTCTAGCAAGCATCTGCAACTACTAAAGATTCATTAAGGTAAAACCCAACCATAGCATTAAAGCATCAAGTCCCCTTTATCCCATATGCAACAATCCCCTTACTTGGGTTTGTGTTTCAGTCACTCACGCAACCCACTATAAGCGAATCATGAACGCATTGCAACACCCTACAGCGGGAATCCCTCACGCTTGCACGACACGGAGGGCACCATAGGACAACACCAATAATAAAACATGCAACTCAAACCAATCATAGCAATTCATCAATCACCGATAGGACAACGAAAATCTACTCATACATCATAGGATGGCAACACATCATTGGAAAATAATATGAAGCATAAAGCACCATGTTCGAGTAGAGGGTACATCGGGTTGCGGGAGAGTGGACCGCTGGATATAGATGGGGGAAGGTGATAGAGATGTTGGTGAAGATGGCAGAGGTGTTGGTGAAGATCGCGGTGATGATGATGGCCCCCGGCGGCGTTCCGGCGCCACCGGAAGCAAGGGGGAGAGAGCCCCCCTTCTTCTTCTTCTTCCTTGACCTCCTCCCTAGATGGGAGAAGGGTTTCCCCTCTGGTCCTTGGCTCCCATGGCGTGGGAGGGGGCGAGAGCCCCTCCGAGATTGGATCTATCTCTCTGTTTCTGCGTTCCCAGATTCTACCCCTTGGCCGTTTCTTAAATATCCGGAGATCCGTAACTCCGGTTGGGGTGAATCTTTCACCCAGATCTTTCTCATAAAATTAGCTTTCTTGCGCCAAAAGAAGAGCATCAACCGTCTTACGGGTGGCCCACGGGAGCCTAGGGCGTGCCCAGGGGGGAGGGCGCGCCCCCCTGTCTTGTGGCCACCCCGGACACCGTTTCGCGTTGATTTTACTTCCCAAAAATCATAAATATTCCAAAAAAAATCTCCGTCTGTTTTTATCCCGTTTGGACTCTGTTTGATATTGGGTTTCTGCGAAACAAAAAACATGCAACAGACAGGAACTGGCACTAGGCACTGGATCAATATGTTAGTCCCAAAAAATAGTATAAAAATTTGCCAAAAGTATATAAAAGTTGAATAATATTGGCATGGAACAATCAAAAATTATAGATACGGCGGAGACGTATCACTAGCTGGGACCCACCTTAGTGGGAGGCTGGCTTGTGGGCCTACTAAGTTGATGGGGATGGAGGGCTTTGTCAACTTAGTCAATATGAACGATTCTAGCTCCAGTGACCGTGCGATGTCCATCCAACGGCTGTAGTGCTTCTTCAACCTCTGGTCTTCTTGCTCCAGCCGCCCAAACCAGTGCCGGTCGTGCCGCGTGCTCCTGCCTCCCGTGGCCAGATGTGATCCCGCGGAGGCCTCACCGCCCCCTACTACTCCCACCGCTGGCCAGGCCATCCCTCTACTCACCCACAACCCCTATTATTCTGCGGCGACGGCAGCCTCACACCACAGCCGAACTAGTGAACCCTCATACTCCTCTACGTGTGGGCATCCAGTGTCGTGTCTTCCTCGGCTCCGCGTTGTCTCCTTCCTAGGCCTCACCGTCGTCCACCGCCCTGGTGCTCTTGGTGCGGCGTGGTCAACATGGTCAAGGAATGACTTCCATCAAACGTGGACTCTACATGGAGAGGCTGACAGCTGGGTCCACGGCCGCAGCAAGGAAGTGCCTCCTTATTATGCGGAAAATAATGATTCCTCCACCTGACAGCAGGGACCCACCAGACGGGCCAGTTTCGCGAAAAAAACATTTCCCCCTGACTGTTGGGACCTACTGATGTCTACTACGCAACCTTCTTCTTGTAGACGTTGTTAGGCCTCCAAGTGCAGAGGTTTTTAGGACAGTAGCAAATTTCCCTCAAGTGGATGACCTAAGGTTTATCAATCCGTGGGAGGCGTAGGATGAAGATGGTCTCTCTCAAACAACCATGCAACCAAATAACAAAGAGTCTCTTGTGTCCCCAACACACCGAATACAATGGTAAATTATATAGGTGCACTAGTTCGGTGAAGAGATGGTGATACGAGTGCAATATGGATGGTAGATATAGGTTTTTGTAAACTGAAAATATAAAAACAGCAAGGTAACAAGTGGTAAAAGTGAGCGTAAACGGTATTGCAATGCTAGGAAACAAGGCCTAGGGTTCATACTTTCACTGGTGCAAGTTCTCTCAACAATAATAACATAACTGGATCATATAACTATCTCTCAACATGCAACAAAGAGTCACTCCAAAGTCACTAATAGTAGAGAACAAACAAAGAGATTATTGTAGGGTACAAAACCACCTCAAAGTTATCCTTTCTGATTGATCTATTCAAGAGTCCGCAGTAAAATAACACGAAGATATTCTTTCCGTTCGATCTATCATAGAGTTCGTACTAGAATAACACCTTAAGACACAAATCAACCAAAACCCTAATGTCAGTTAGATACTCCAATGTCACCTCAAGTATCCGTGGGCATGATTATACGATATGCATCACACAACCTCAGATTCATCTATTCAACCAACACAAAGAACGTCAAAGAGTGCCCCAAAGTTTCTACCGGAGAGTCAAGACGAAAACGTGTGCCAACCCCTATGCATAAGTTCACAAGGTCACTAAACCCGCAAGTTGATCACCAAAACGTACATCAAGTAGATCACGTGAATATCCCATTGTCACCACAGATAAGCACATGCAAGACAGACATCAAGTTTTCTCAAATCCTTAAAGACTCATTCCTATAAGATAACTTCAAAGGGAAAACTCAATCCATTACAAGAGA
Organism: Triticum timopheevii; assembly: GCA_963921465.1. Classification (NCBI taxonomy): domain Eukaryota; kingdom Viridiplantae; phylum Streptophyta; class Magnoliopsida; order Poales; family Poaceae; genus Triticum; species Triticum timopheevii. The sequence continues at coordinate 392,148,027 of OY997266.1, read as the reverse complement.
GTAGAGGGGGAGAAACATCATAAGATCCAGCTATAATAGCAAAGCTCGCGATACATCAAGATCGTGCCAAATCAAGAACACGAGAGAAAGAGAGAGATCAAACACATAGCTACTGGTACATACCCTCAGCCCTGAGGGTGAACTACTCCCTCCTCGTCATGGAGAGCGTCGGGATGATGAAGATGGCCACCGGTGAGGGATCCCCCTCTGGCAGGGTGTCAGAACAGGGTCCCGATTGGTTTTTGGTGGCTACAGAGGCTTGCGGCGGCGGAACTCCCAATCTATTGTGCTCCTCGATGTTTTTAGGGTATATGGACATATATAGCCGAAAGAAGTCAGTTAGAGGAGCCACGAGGGGCTCACGAGGGTGGGGGCACGCCCAGGGGGTACGGCGCGTCTCCCTACCCCGTGGCTTCCTTGTTGCTTCCCTTACGTGCACTCCAAGTCTCCTGGATTGCTTCCGTTCCAAAAAATAACTCTCCCGAAGGTTTCATTCCGTTTGGACTCCATTTGATATTCCTTTTCTTCGAAACACTGAAATAGGCAAGAAAACAACAATTTGGGCTGGGCCTCCGGTTAATAGGTTAGTCCCAAAAATAATATAAAAGTGCTTAGTAAAGCCCATAAACATCCAAAATAGATAATATAATAGCATGAATGCTTCATAAATTATAGATATGTTGGAGACATATCAGCATCCCCAAGCTTAATTCCTTCTCGTCCTCGAGTAGGTAAATGATAAAAGAAATAATTTATGAAGTGTGAATGCTAGCAGGTGCACAAGTTTGATCAATGATAATTTCAATCACCTTTTATAGCATCATTATATGTCAAAACAGCAACTCATCTCATAAAATTTCTCACAATTAAGTAACAAGCTATTCAAATGTTAAAGCATAGACCATGAACTTTCTTGAAAACTAGCAAACTATGTTCTCGGTCATCAAACAATTGCAATTCATCTTATTTTCGGGAAGGGTCTATGTAAGAGCTTTGATTTAGCAAATCCCACATACTCAACTATCATATAGTCTTCCATGATTGCTACCACTCAAAGCATATTTTTGGAACAAATAGCATCCATCAAACACAGAGAAAGATAGGGGCTTAATGTTTCGCCTCCCAACTTACTTATCATATAGATAATTGTCAACAATAATAATTCATGATCAAATATATTTGAATGGCCATATATGCTTAGATCTTTCCCCATCACATGATGCTTGCCGACTAAAGAATAGGTTGGAATGAGAAGGAATACTACTGACTCTTGCATAAAAGTAAAAGATAGGCCCTTCGCAGAGGGAAGCAGGGATTTGCAGAGGTGCCAGAGCTCGATTTTGAAATAGAGATAAGTAATTTTGAGAGGTATGCTTTTATTGTCAACATAACAACCAAGGGTTCCCAGTTTCTTCCATACTGGATACATTATAGGCGGTTCCCAAACAGAATGGTAAAGTTTTTACTCCCCCACCACCAACAATCATCAATCCATGGCTTGCCCGAAACAACGGGTGCCTCCAACTAACATCAATCCCGAGGGAGTTTTGTTTGCAATTATTTTGATTTGATTTTGATCTTTTGATCATGGGACTGGGCATCCCAGTTACCAGCCATTTCTCTCGCGAATGATGAATGAAGTCCACTCATCATGAGAATAACCCACCTAGCATGGAAGATACTGACAGCCCCTAGTCGCTACATAAGCGATTCAGGCGTACAAAACAGATTATTATTTGAAGGTTTAGAGTTTGGCACATGCAAATTTACTTGGAACGACAGGTAAATACCGCATATAGGTAGGTATGGTGGACACTCATGGAAGAAACTTGGTTCAAGGGATTTGGATGCACAAGCAGTATTCCCGCTTAGTACAGATATTTTGGCTAGCAAAGGATTCTAAAAAGCAAGCACCACATGTTGGAGGATCTATAACAATATGACTTCTATACAAATATACCCAAGCATAACTCATTACGTTGTCTTCCTTGTCCAATTTCAACTAATTTGCTCGGGTTTGAAAATAATTAATGGGGCTCACAATCATAGAATATGTCTAAGATAGTATATTTATATGTGAAATCTCTCTTCCTTCAATATTCTTTCATGAATTGTTCAAATGACCAATAAATTTACCACCTCTACTTCTTATAAGATAATTCATTATTCCCCATGGGATAAGCATATGAAACATATATAATTTCAGATTTATGATATTCAACTCATTCAACCATTTACTCATAGGATATAAGTGACGCACACGAGTAAATGGCAAACTACTCCAAAAGATATAAGTGAAGACCAATGAGTAGTTAAATAATTATGTAGCTATGTGAAGACCCTCTCTCATTTAAGAATTTCATATCTTGGTATTTTATTCAAACAGCAAGCAAAACAAAAGAAAATAAAATGACGCTCCAAGCAAAACACATATCATGTGGTGAATAAAAATATAGCTCCAAGTAAAGTTACCGATGAACGAAGACGAAAGAGGGGATGCCTTCCGGGGCATCCCCAAGCTTAGGCTCTTGGTTGTCCTTGAATATTACCTTGGGGTGCCTTGGGCATCCCCAAGCTTAGGCTCTTGCCACTCCTTTTTCCATAGTCCATCAAATCTTTACCCAAAACTTGAAAACTTCACAACACAAAACTCAACAGGAAATCTCATAAGCTTCGTTAGTGCAAGAAAGAAAAACTACCACATAAGGTACTGTAATGAACTCATTCTTTATTTATATTGGTGTTAAACCTACTGTATTCCAACTTCTATATGGTTCATACCCCCCCGATACTAGCCATAGATGCATCAAAATAAGCAAACAACACACGAAAAACTGAATCTGTCAAAAACAGAACAGCCTGTAGCAATCTGTAACTTTCGAATACTTCTGGAACTCTAAAAATCCTACCAAACTAAGAAGTCCTGGGAAATTTGTCTATTGATCTACGGCAAAAATAATCAACGCGAAAGCACGTTTCTGTGAATTATCAAAACTAATTTACTGGGTGCAAAAGTTTCTGATTTTCAGCAAGATCAACACAACTATCACCGTAAGCTATCCTAAAGGTCTTACTTGGCACTTTATTGAAACAAAAGCTATAAAATATGATTACTACAGTAGCATAATCATGTGGACACACAAAAATAGTAAGGGTAAATGTCAGGTTGTCTCCCAACAAGCGCTTTTCTTTAATGCCTTTCTAGCTAGGCATGATGATGACAATGATGCTCGCATAAAAGATAAGGATTGAAACATAACGGGAGCATCATGAATCATATGACTAGCACATTTAAGCCTAACCCACTTCCTATGCATAGGGATTTTGTGAGCAAACAACTTATGGGAACAATAATCAACTAGCATAGGAAGGCAAAGCAAGCATAACTTCAAGATTTTCAACACATAGAGAGGAAACTTGATATTATTGCAATTCCTACAAGCATATGTTCCTCCATCATAATAATTTTCAGTAGCATCATGAATGAATTCAACAATATGACCAGCACATAAAGCATTCTTTTCATGATCTACTTGCATAGAAATTTTACTACTCTCCACATAAGCAAAATTCTTCTCATTCAGAATAGTGGGAGTATCATAAGAGACTCGAATACTATAAACTGTTTCCACATTAAAAGAGTAATGTTCAGAAAGAGGGTAATCATAATCATGACAAGTTTTATAAATATAATCATCGCTAATTTTTATAGCATAAGTTTCATCACAATAATCATCGTAAGTAGCAACTTTGTTCTCATCATAATCAATTGAAACCTCTTCCAAGATAGTGGAATCATCACTAAATAGTCATGACCTCTCCAAATCCACTTTCATATTCATCACAATAAGATTCAACATCCTCCAAAATAGTGGGATCATTACTTCCTAAAATTGACACTCTTCCAAACCCACTTTCATCAATATAATCGTCATAAGTAGGAGGCATGCTATCATCATAACAAATTTGCATATCAAAACTTGGGAGGCTAAAAATATCATCTTCATTAAACATAGCATCCCCAAGCTTGGGACAAACATTAATTGCAGCAAATATATTCTCAAATATGTCATTCTCATCAAACATAGCTTCCCCAAGCTTGGGCCTTCTCATATCATAAGCATAATCACTCTCATCATTAATAGTATGGATAGCACCAATAGTATAGCAATTATCATCATCACAATGAGTAGTAGGAGCAACATCATTTGAGAGGGATACCTTTTTACCTTTGCTTCTCCTTCGTTTCTTTTTCTTCTTCACATCATGTGTGGGTTCAACCCTCTTCTTTGAGCTCCTTATTAATGAGATTGGTTGAATAGGAAGCTCCTCCTCGTTACCTGATTCATCATAAGAAATAATAGGAGGATATTGGGAAGTCTCTTCCCTTTCATTAGTATTCTCTTCATATTCTATTTGCTTTCTTTTCTTTAGGTAATTGGCAATATAAGGATTTCCAATTCAATTCACCGCACAATACATATAAATTTCCTCTAGATCAATATCAAGAAATTTCTTCAGGTTAAATTCTGGAATATGCTCACTTGCACGTTTCAATTCTTCATTACCCAAAGGCAAACTAAGTTCATTATGATGCGCAAGGGAAATCAAGTCATCACAATTTTTGGAAATGATTCGATCATGAAACAATTTGCATCGGAGATTTAAATGACCATGTTCATTACAAAGTTCACAAGTTCGGTAAAGATATTTTAAATTTTCAGCACTAACATCAAGCCTTTCTTGCAACCATTTAGTTTCTAAATGCTTATGCCTCTTGCAATATCTATCTTCCCTATTTGGTGTGTACTTGCAAACCCAATGCACTCCACAAAAATTGACATGCTTATAGGAGACATTTTCATCATAACTAGTGCAATCATCATTAGTACTATGGATATTCAAAGAGTTCATACTAACAACATTGCAATCATGCTCATCATTCAAAGGTTTAGTACCAAACATTTTATAGACTTCTCCTTCTAGCACTTGAGCACATTTTTCCTTCCCATCATTCTCACGAAAGATATTAAAAAGATGATGTAGCGACCCGACCTCAGACGGTCAAGTCTCTGTGCTTACGTGTCATCCCTGGATCGGTATGCTGACACACACAGTACTCGAGGATTTATAACAGAGGTAAATCACATGTATAAAGCAACGTAAATACCATTACCTCAATCAAAAATAGCGGAAGCAACAAGGTTGTGGATTCCCATCAACACCAACGGCAAAGTTGAGTATAGGAAATCGTAACCCTAACGTATCACTTACTCGTCGTAAGATCCTGCAACATGAGACGTTGCGGCCACAGAGGGTCAGTACATTGAATGTACTGGCAAATTCACACCATAGAGTAATGATGAATAAAGGCTATCACTACATGCATATTTGGCTGGTGGAAAAGCTCTACGGTTATAATGTTTTTGCGAAAAGCCAATTTTTCCCTACTGCAAAGGAATAAATTTATTTAACTATCATGGTGGTTGTTAAACATTGAGAATGGTTGACAGCATCCTCAATCCCAATTAAAAGTAATCATTAACAAACCCAACCATATTAAATTAGAGTAACATGTTGAGATTCACATGATATTCAAGTACTAGATACTCAAGATGTCCATAACCGGGGACACGGCTAATCATGATTAGTTTGTACACTCAGCAGAGGTTTGCGCACTTTTCCCCACAAGACTCGATCGCCTCCGTTTGGTTTCTCGCACTACATGGTGTTTGAGAAACGGATGACCGAGACATAGTCTTTCAGAAGCGCTAGCACCTTACGATGGGTAGACCCGTACACCTACATCCCCTACATCTGCTAGTCCACCACTATAAGAGTTCGCACGACTTAGTCAACTATGCCAGAGCCCATAATGGCTTGTGGCTGCACACGGAAGTTACTAGCATGAATTATCTTATGATCCCTTTGAGCCTGGGTGGCGGTCCAAAGAAAAACAGGCAAGTCCTGGAAACCCCAGGTGCCTCAATCCACCCAGATGTGTATTTAAGTTGCCACCTTAGATAAACCATTAATTTATAAACTCACATCTGTCATGGATATCACTCACCCAATCCACGTCTACTAGCATAGCGTGGCATAATAAGCAAACGCAGAAGTAACTCCCAAAGGTTTCATAAGTAAAACAGGTAATAGGTACTACCTCATCTACTTCCCATCCCACAATTTAATTAGATCCTACTCATGCAATGTTTGAGGATTGATCTAATGCATAAAAACTGGGTAGTAGAAAAGGGTATGATCAAAGTGTTACTTGCCTACAATGTTGATGAAGATGATTCGCACTCAAAACTCTTGATAGTTCAACTCATCACACTCCGGTCAATCTATCGTCAGCAAGCAATAGTAACCACACATAAGCAATCACTCAAAAGATCGGAAAGATCGAAGAAGACGATTCGGAAAACATCAAAACCAAGAAAATATCTCTTGCAACATAAAACAATTTCTAACAGTACCAAAATTTATATGAATTTGGCCTTATCAGAAAGTTTAGGTCAAGAGCTTCGATATGCAAAAAGAATCAACTCAAACGGAGCTACGAAACTCAAGTTATGATCAAACGAAGTTTGAATTCAAATCTAATCTAATTCAAATTTTAAAACTTTCAAAACATGTTTGAGTTGGATTACAGGATAGATCAGATCATAACGAAGACGTGGGCGTTGGTTTCGTTGGATTTGGACAAACGAGTAAAAAGATGTGAGGGTTTGAAGATTAGGGACTAATCTGTAAATAAAATCATCACAGATAGGTCCCTGTCCGAAAATAAATAAATAAAGAAAAAAAATCCTATCGAACGAACGTTCGCTATAGAAGCATAAGCGATGAAAACCGTTCGTTACAGAGAACTAACGGACGAACGATCTCTAATTAAATTAACCTAATCAATAAACCGAAAAAAAACGAAGAGAAAACCGGGTCGGGTTTTATTGGTTTATACCGGTTCGAGGGAAATAAACCGGCGGCGGTTCTCCGGCGGCTTCCCGCGGCGACGGGCGTCGGCGAGGAGCGGGGCGGCGGCTGCGGGCGAAGACGGCGTGGGCGGCGCAGCAAGCGGCGGGGCCGGCGAGGTGGACTACAGCGGCGCGGGCGGCGTCTAGCGGCGGCGGCGGCGCGGTTGGTGAAGTGCGGCAGCAGCGGCGGTGTGGCAAGGCGGCGGCTGCGCAGATCTGCGGTGCAAGGCGGCGGCGCGATGCGAGGAGGAGGAGAGAGGGGCCGGGGCGGCACTTATAAGGGGCGGGGCGGCTCCGTGGCGTGAGCGAGGGGCCGGCCGGAGCCGTGTCGGCGCCGGACTCCAGTGGAGTCCCGGTCGGCCACGACGGGGAAGGCGGCGTGGAGCTGGGCCTTGGCTTGGCCGGTTGGCTGGGCTGGCACAGTCGGGGGATTTCTCTTTTTTTTTAATGAAACATTTTTCAGACAAATAAAATAATAAAGGCAAAATAAATAAATAAAAATTATATAGGCATATAATATATCAAAATTTGCAGAAAAAGAATTTCTAGAACATGGACATTATTATAGCTTTAAATAAAATCTACAAAAATTCAAATAATTCAAACAGTGCTCCTGCTCTACTAAAATCCAATAAAAATCATTTTAAAAATACCAAAATTAATTCAAATGTATTTCTCTCCAATTTTATGATGTAGGGAATCATGTTACCCTAAGTTCTGTATATTTTATTTTTGGAGAAAAATAATTTGAATAAAACCCAAATAATTCCAAATTGAAAATAAATTCAAAAGAACTTTGAGTTTAATTGTTTGAAACTCCCAACTCATATTTCATATGTTTTGAAAAAGTCATTTTATCTTCGCTCGTGAAAATCATTGAGTTGCATAAAGTTCCAGAATTGGAAATATTTTCCAAATGAAATTCAAATATTTTCAACACCCTTGTCATTTAAATAAATGGAAGAAGTCATGTCATCTTCTCTCCAGGGTTTTGTGGTGAAAAGAATTTGAATTCACGAAGATCATAAAAGCAAAATGAAAGTTTGGGGAAGTCCTTTTATTCCCTCTCATTTAACTTTCAAAAAGTTTCAAATTTCACTCAATCAATCACACAACAATCAAACAAACAATCATTCTATCTATTTGATTATAACATTCCAAAATTTAGAATTTTGGGATGTTACAAACCTACCACCCTTAAAATGAATCTCGTCCTCGAGATTCGGAGAGGCTAGCAAGAAATAGGTTAGGGTAGGGGTCTTCACAATCCAACGTTCGTCTCCGGGGTCTCGGGTGCTACCACCCTTAGAAGCATGGTTACGGTTCCATTAAAACTCATATACTCCATCCCTATTGTTGATAGTGTCGGTCTTCTTTAGGTCTTCTGGATAATTCCTTCTCTGGGCTCTTCCGGTGGTGGCATAACCTTTACGGCAATTCTTATGTCCTTTCATCTTGGTAAGGTTATTCTGAGACTGGGTCTTCTTAGCTGACGGGTCTGGCGCCAATGCTAAACAACTATCGATATCTCATGGTGGTCAACAATTTATGGTTTCTCCTGCAGAAAACGGGTCTGGGCTGAACCTCACCGTATAACCTACGGTTGGCAACAACTGTCGTGTACAAGGGATAAATAGTTATACCATTCTAAGGTTTAAACAAGGTTTTGATCGTCGTCTCTCTATTATAGGTAAGTCACTCAGATTTACCATCCCACATAGCAAGGCGAATAATAAGAGTAAGTCGGTATGGTGATCAATCCATCCCGCACCCAAATCATTATCTTGTATATGGTTTAGCGAATCTCGCATTCCAACACTCGGTCATCCTCACAAGCATTGCAGAATTTCCCTTGTCAACGAACTAAGTTCGGATAAATCCATTGATTCTGCAAGCCAAACAAACATCTATCGTTCCTTAACAGCTCTCAGGTTTTGCGTTGCTCCTATAAAATCGTCGGTGGGTAAGGGCATATCCTCTTCCAAGGGTTTTCCTTCAGCAAGAGTGTGCTTGCTCTTTGGCAGGTCCTGGGGCATGTGGGTTATGGCCCATCTCATCACTTGTAGTCCTTGAACTCATCATCTGGGCAACTGATCATTATTCCAACATTCAACTTCCATCTTCCTAGCATACGCAAAAATCCATCCGATTGTAATGTCTTCCTTCCCTCTATTGGCACCAAACTAAGACGTGATTACTCAGACTCATCATGGAATTTCCATTGATCCCTATTTCCAACATTATACCTCCTTTATATCCAATAATACTTCTTTCCTTCATGCTCTTGGGGGTATCCAACATATTGAGACAAAACTCATACTTATTTTGTCCAAGGTCCACTCCGTGGAACATCATTATCCTTTCCAGGGGTCAAATCTCCTTAAAGGGGAATATTGGCCATCTCTGCATGGCACTTCTTCGACTGGGAAACGTGAAACACATCATGAACTTCTAACAGTCCTTCGGGTGACTCCAACTTGTTGGCCACTTCTCCCATACGCTCCAAAATTTGGTATGGTCCTACAAATCTCGGGGCTAACTTTCCTTAATTCCAAATCATTTAACTCCTCGCAGAGGGGACACACGAAGACATGCTCTGTCTCCAATTTCATAGACTACCTCCTTGCATTTTTTTTGAGTCTGCATAACTCTTCTGCCTGGACTGAGCTACCTTCAGTCTATCTCAATTCAACTTAACATTCTCTTCTGACTCCTTGATCACATTTGGTCCAAACAACTAACGGTCTCCAACTTCATCCCACATCAACGGTGTCTGGCACCTTCTCCCATACAAAGCTCCAATCTCATCCATAGACCATGTTTCTCATATCCTCGAAAATGGTCAAAATCTTTCTTCATAGAGTAACAACTCATAAAATCCAAAACAGTACCAACGATGATAACTTTATTTATTCTCCAATTACTACAATCTCCTGTATTTCCATTACATGCCTCAACTCAACATCTCAACATAGAAAAGATGTTCTCACTACTACTACTACATTTCTTCTGTTACAAACTCAACTATTTATCACAAGTCTCCTTCTTCATGGGACAATCCCTCACAAAGTGCCCTGCTTCATTACAACAAAAACATAACACTTCTGACAAGTCTCGAGGTTTCCTCATGATCACATAGCCTCCTTGGGTCCTCGGCTTCCTTTTTGGGCAAGTGTTGATGTAGTGCCCTGACTCCTTGCACTTGTAACAGGTGACATGACTCAGGTCCTTCCTGGAATCCAATCTATTCCTCTTCCTGGACTTTTCCGTTCCAATCAAGGCTTCTATTTCCTGTGGGTCATACTCTACTTCCTCTGTCGGGAATTCTACTAGATCTCCATTCAGACAATCTTGGGAGATGTGTCCTTCTTCTCCACATGAATAGCATGACTTGGTGCGGGCTTTAATTTTGTTTCCTTTGTGTGTGTCCTCGACATCTTCCTTCGTCACAGGTTCTTCTAACACCTCCTTGAGGGCTCCTTTCATTTCTTCTTTCTTCTGCTGGATGGTCCTCTGTACTATAGGGTAAATGTGACACTGAGCAGGGTAGTGGGTAGTTCCTTCACACAAGAAACAAGTAATCTGCTTAGTTGGGCATTCTTCAGCTGGGTGACTTCCTTCACAATTAGGGCATTCATCCTTGTGTTTCTTATGGGTGTGTCCTATTTCTCCACAGAGCTTGCATGCACAAGGTTTCTTCATTTCCTTTCCCGAAGGCTTCAATTTCTGGGACACAAACCGAGACATTAGCAAAGTCAACTTAAATTCTCCCCAAGTGGTTACTCCTTGCCATCCATTGATGGTTTGGTACATCCTCCACCAAGTAACAACACCTCTTTCAAAAACTCTGAAGAGCATGCTGGGTCATATCATTTCCGACTATAGAGTTATTCTTCATGTGATCCTCCATGTTCTGAATCCATTGGTCCATCTCCAATTGACTCATCGGTCCAGAAAATATGAGCTCATCTCCATTCATCCTCTATTGGGTCCATGGGTTTGGGGTGGTATAAGAGAGATAGAGAGGGATGCACACAATACAAACAATAGTTTTGAAAAGACAGGTTTTATTGAGGCTGTCGGAAAAACAACAAACAAATGACAGCTCACAATCGTCGCATCTAACGTAAGTATATAACAGGGGTTTGGTCTTCTAAGGTCAATAAATCTCAACGTCACCAAACTCTTCAAGTCCTGGTCATGTCTCCGATGGCTCCTTCTGATCATGCTTGTCCTTCTCAAATTCTTTTGCCAAATCATCTCTGTTGTTGCGAATTCTCTCATGACATCCTTTAATATTTCTGGAGTTGCGTTCCAAACTTCCGGGTTTCAACATCCTTGGCATGAACCGTGCCCTACTGTCCTTCAGTTCCTGACGAATCTCAGGTATCTCGAGGTTTTGCTCCTCCAGCTTGGCTACTCTCATCTTCAGGGTCCTGAGTTCTTCATAAATACTTCCTTGTCAAATATAACTTCCTGCGAGTCCATCTTAAACTTCTTGATCCTGGTGATACACCAGCTATGTTAAAACTGCATCCTTTGCTGACAGATGATCCATCATCCTTCTACCATCCAGTCCTTCCAACGAAATGCATGCTTAACTCAGCACGGGACAATAGCATCAGCGGGCGATGACATCATTGATAACCGTGTTTCTGCCCTTGTCATTGCCATGAGCTATCATTCATAATTGATATCTCCTGTCTTAGGGTTTTCTTGACAAAACTTTGAGTTCTAATGCTCCATGTGCTGGTCTTTCTCCAATACACCTTGATCTCGGTATTGACAGCTTCCATAGTCTGTCAAGTTCCATAAGTATAGCCTTCCTTGGTCATACCAAACCTGGAAATTCTTCAAAGCCTTCAAATGCTCCTAGTCTTCAGAGTCTTCAACAGTTGTAGTTTTCCAATTATAACAAATGCTCGGTAAAATACTCTTCATTCCAAATGGTCTTAGTTGTCCGATATCTGGTCCTCCTTGGAGTGGTCTCATCAGTCGAATCTTCGAGTGGTCAAAAGGGAAAGGGGTATGGTCTCACTAAAAGGGAATATTTGAATAAGCTCAGAAGAGAAGAGAGGTAAAAGATCCTTTTGAAGAATGAACTTGTAGAGAAAATCTTTCCTATGGGCTTGCCATTTTCTAGGGTCACGTCCTACAGTCAACATGTGCTCTGATACCATCTTGTAGCGACCCGACCTCAAACGGTCAAGTCTCTGTGCTTACGTGTCATCCCTGGATCGGTATGCTGACACACACAGTACTCAAGGATTTATAACAGAGGTAAATCACATGTATAAAGCAACATAAATACCATTACCTCAATCCAAAATAGCGGAAGCAACAAGGTTGTGGATTCCCATCAACACCAACGGCAAAGTTGAGTATAGGAAATCGTAACCCTAACGTATCACTTACTCGTCGTAAGATCCTGCAACATGAGACGTTGCGGCCACAGAGGGTCAGTACATTGAATGTACTGGCAAATTCACACCATAGAGTAATGATGAATAAAGGCTATCACTACATGCATATTTGGCTGGTGGAAAAGCTCTACGGTTATAATGTTTTTGCGAAAAGCCAATTTTTCCCTACTGCAAAGGAATAAATTTATTTAACTATCATGGTGGTTGTTAAACATTGAGAATGGTTGACAGCATCCTCAATCCCAATTAAAAGTAATCATTAACAAACCCAACCATATTAAATTAGAGTAACATGTTGAGATTCACATGATATTCAAGTACTAGATACTCAAGATGTCCATAACCGGGGACACGGCTAATCATGATTAGTTTGTACACTCAGCAGAGGTTTGCGCACTTTTCCCCACAAGACTCGATCGCCTCCGTTTGGTTTCTCGCACTACATGGTGTTTGAGAAACGGATGACCGAGACATAGTCTTTCAGAAGCGCTAGCACCTTACGATGGGTAGACCCGTACACCTACATCCCCTACATCTGCTAGTCCACCACTATAAGAGTTCGCACGACTTAGTCAACTATGCCAGAGCCCATAATGGCTTGTGGCTGCACACGGAAGTTACTAGCATGAATTATCTTATGATCCCTTTGAGCCTGGGTGGCGGTCCAAAGAAAAACAGGCAAGTCCTGGAAACCCCAGGTGCCTCAATCCACCCAGATGTGTATTTAAGTTGCCACCTTAGATAAACCATTAATTTATAAACTCACATCTGTCATGGATATCACTCACCCAATCCACGTCTACTAGCATAGCATGGCATAATAAGCAAACGCAGAAGTAACTCCCAAAGGTTTCATAAGTAAAACAGGTAATAGGTACTACCTCATCTACTTCCCATCCCACAATTTAATTAGATCCTACTCATGCAATGTTTGAGGATTGATCTAATGCATAAAAACTGGGTAGTAGAAAAGGGTATGATCAAAGTGTTACTTGCCTGCAATGTTGATGAAGATGATTCGCACTCAAAACTCTTGATAGTTCTACTCGTCACACTCCGGTCAATCTATCGTCGGCAAGCAATAGTAACCACACATAAGCAATCACTCAAAAGATCGGAAAGATCGAAGAAAACGATTCGGAAAACATCAAAACCAAGCAAATATCTCTTGCAACATAAAACAATTTCTAACAATACAAAAATTTATATGAATTTGGCCTTATCAGAAAGTTTAGGTCAAGAGCTTCGATATGCAAAAAGAATCAACTCAAACGGAGCTACGAAACTCAAGTTATGATCAAACGAAGTTTGAATTCAAATCTGATCTAATTCAAATTTTAAAACTTTCAAAAACATGTTTGAGTTGGATTACTGGATAGATCAGATCATAACGAAGACGTGGGCGTTGGTTTTGTTGGATTTGGACAAACGAGTAAAAAGATGTGAGGGTTTGAAGATTAGGGACTAATTTGTAAATAAAATCATCACAGATAGGTCCCTTTCCGAAAATAAATAAAAAAAGAATAAAAATCCTATCGAACGAGCGTTCGCTATAGAAGCATAAGCGATGAAAATCGTTCGTTACATAGAACTAACGGACGAACGATCTCTAATTAAATTAACCTAATCAATAAACCGAAAAAAAAACGTAGAGAAAACCGGGTCGGGTTTTATTGGTTTATACCGGTTCGAGGGAAATAAACCGGCGGCGGTTCTCCGGCAGCTTCCCGCAGCGACGAGCGTCAGCGACGAGCGGGGCGGCGGCTGCGGGCGAAGACGGCGTGGGCGGCGCAGCAAGCGGCGGGGCCGGCGAGGTGGACTATGGCGGCGCGGGCGGCGTCTAGCGGCGGCGGCGGCGCGGTTGGTGAAGTGCGGCAGCGGCGGCGGCGTGGCAAGGCGGCGGCGGCGCGGATCTGCGGCGCAAGGCGGTGGCGTGATGCGAGGAGGAGGAGAGCGGGGCCGGGGCGGCACTTATAAGGGGCGGGGCGGCTCCGTGGCGTGGGCGAGGGGCCAGCCGGAGCCGTGTCGGCGCCGGACTCCAGTGGAGTCCCGGTCGGCCACGACGGGGAAGGCGGCGTGGAGCTGGGCCTTGGCTTGGCCGGTTGGCTGGGCCGGCCCAGTCGGGGGATTTCTCTTTTTTTTAATGAAACATTTTTCAGACAAATAAAATAATAAAGGCAAAATAAATAAATAAATATTATATAGTCATATAATATATCAAAATTTGCAGAAAAAGATTTTCTACAACGTGGACATTATTATAGCTTTAAATAAAATCTACAAAAATTCAAATAATTCAAACAGTGCTCCTGCTCTACTAAAATCCAATAAAAATCATTTTAAAAATACCAAAATTAATTCAAATGTATTTCTCTCCAATTTTATGATGTAGGGAATCATGTTACCCTAATTTCTGTATATTTTATTTTTGGAGAAAAATAATTGGAATAAAACCCAAATAACTCCAAATTGAAAATAAATTCAAAAGAACTTTGAGTTTAATTGTTTGAAACTCCCAACTCATATTTCATATGTTTTGAAAAAGTCATTTTATCTTCGCTCGTGAAAATCATTGAGTTGCATAAAGTTCCAGAATTGGAAATATTTTCCAAATGAAATTCAAATATTTTCAACACCCCTTGTCATTTAAATAAATGGAAGAAGTCATGTCATCTTCTCTCCAGGGTTTTGTGGTGAAAAGAATTTGAATTCACGAAGATCATAAAAGCTAAAATGAAAGTTTGGGGAAGTCCTTTTATTCCCTCTCATTTAACTTTCAAAAAGTTTCAAATTTCACTCAATCAATCACACAACAATCAAACAAACAATCATTCTATCTATTTGATTATAACATTCCAAAATTTAGAATTTTGGGATGTTACAGATGAAGCGTATGAGACAAACTCAATTCCATTTTTTTAGTTTTTTTTATAGACTAAACTAGTGATAAAACAAGAAACAAAAAGATTCGATTGCAAGATCTAAAGATATACCTTCAAGCACTCACCTCCCGGCAACGGCGCCAGAAAAGAGCTTGATGTCTACTACGCAACCTTCTTCTTGTAGACGTTGTTGGGCCTCCAAGTGCAGAGGTTTGTAGGACAGTAGCAAATTTCCCTCAAGTGGATGACCTAAGGTTTATCAATCCGTGGGAGGCGTAGGATGAAGATGGTCTCTCTTAAACATCCCTTCAACCAAATAACAAAGAGTCTCTTGTGTCCCCAACACACCCAATACAATGGTAAATTGTATAGGTGCACTAGTTCGGCGAAGAGATGGTGATACGAGTGCAATATGGATGGTAGATATAGGTTTTTGTAAACTGAAAATATAAAAACAACAAGGTAACCAGTGGTAAAAGTGAGCGTAAACGGTATTGCAATGCTAGGAAACAAGGCCTAGGGTTCATACTTTCACTAGTGCAAGTTCTCTCAACAATAATAACATCACTGGATCATATAACTATCCCTCAACATGCAACAAAGAGTCACTCCAAAGTCACTAATAGCAGAGAACAAACGAAGAGATTATTGTAGGGTACGAAACCACCTCAAAGTTATCCTTTCTGATCGATCTATTCAAGAGTCCGTAGTAAAATAACACGAAGCTATTCTTTTCGTTCAATCTATCATAGAGTTCGTACTAGAATAACACCTTAAGACACAAATCAACCAAAACCCTAATGTCACCTAGATACTCCAATGTCACCTCAAGTATTCGTGGGCATGATTATACGATATGCATCACACAATCTCAGATTCATCTATTCAACCAACACAAAGAACTTCAAAAAGTTCCCCAAAGTTTCTACCGGAGAGTCAAGACGAAAACGTGTGCCAAGCCCTATGCATAAGTTCACAAGGTCACTAAACCCGCAAGTTGATCACCAAAACGTACATCAAGTAGATCACGTGAATATCCCATTGTCACCACAGATAAGCACATGCAAGACATATATCAAGTGTTCTCAGATCCTTAAAGACTCAATCCGATAAGATAACTTCAAAGGGAAAACTCAATCCATTACAAGAGAGTAGAGGGGGAGAAACATCATAAGATCCAACTATAATAGCAAAGCTCGCGATACATCAAGATCGTGCCAAATCAAGAACACGAGAGAGAGAGAGAGAGAGAGAGAGAGAGAGAGATCAAACACATAGCTACTGGTACATACCCTCAGCCCCGAGGGTGAACTACTCCCTCCTCGTCATGGAGAGTGCCGGGATGATGAAGATGGCCACCGGTGAGGGATCCCCCCTCCGGCAGGGTGCCGAAACAGGGTCCCGATTGTTTTTTGGTGGCTACAGAGGCTTGCGGCGGCGGAACTCCTGATCTATTGTGCTCCTCGATGTTTTTAGGGTATATGGACATATATAGGCGAAGGTCAGGGGAGCCATGAGGGGCCCACGAGGGTGGAGGCACACACACGGGGTAGGGCGCGCCTCCCTGCCACGTGGCTTCCTTGTTGCTCCCCTTACGTGCACTCCAAGTCTCCTGGATTGCTTCCGTTCCAAAAATAACTCTCCCGAAGGTTTCATTCCGTTTGGACTCCGTTTGATATTCCTTTTCTTCGGAACACTGAAATGGGCAAGAAAACAACAATTTGGGCCGGGCCTCCGGTTAATAGGTTAGTCCCAAAAGTAATATGAAAGTGCTTAGTAAAGCCCATAAACATCCAAAACAGATAATATAATAGCATGAATGCTTCATAAATTATAGATACGTTGGAGACGTATCACCTACCAGCTACATCTTCACACGCAGGGAAGTGCGTCCATATTACGGGCAAAAAAATGATTCGCCCCTTGACTGCTGGGACCCACCAGCTACATCTTCGCACGCAAGGAAGTGCGTCCAGGCAAAAAAATGATTTGCCCCCCTGACTGCTGGGACCCACCAGCTACATCTTCGCACGCAAGGAAGTGCCTGATAGCCAGGACCCACCTGGTCGAAGCGTATGTAGCATTGTCGTTCTGGTCGCGAACGTGTACATACATACTGGTCGATGTAGAGGCACGCACGTGTCGTAGTAGAGGCGCGCACGTAGCATGTACACGTACGTACAACGGCCAGTGTGCAAGAAAGAAAATACGGCCACGTATGTACATATGGTGGGGTCTCGAACGCCTACTCGCGCATACGTTCGGCCAGGGCTCGTGTACATGGCTGGGTCGGAATGGAGAAACAACATCGTCGTCATGTTCATGGGGAGCCAACCGGCTGGGTTCAGAACGGAAGCGTCGTCGTGTTCATCGGGAGGGCTTGGACGGAACAGCCGATGGAAATGAGGCCTGGCGTACCGCACAACAGAGGAAACGGCCTTGTGTTCGACCGGCCACGTTCGAAATGGGATCATGTTCATCGGGAGGGGTCTGGCGTACCGCAAAACGGAGGAAACGGACTTGTGTTGGACCTCCTACGGTCGAAATGGGGTCCTGTTGATTGGGAGGGGTGTGGCATACCGCAAAACGGAGGAAACGGACTTGTGTTGGAGCGCTGCGGTCGAAACGGAGGTCCTGTTCATCGGGAGGGGTGAGGCGTACCACAAAACGGGACTCCACGGGATACTGTTCATCTCCACCGTCGACCTCCTCCAGCCTCCACGGGCTACTGTTCATCCACCGTCGACCTCCTCCAGCCTCCACCTGCGACTGTTCATCCACAGGCTCTTGTTCATCCAGCCTCCACTGCGCACTACTCCACCGGATACTATTCAACCAGCCCTCTCCATGGGCTCCTGTTCAACCACCCCTCCACCGGGCTATTGTTCATCCACCCCTCCACCATCTACTGTTCATCCAGCCCTCCACGGGGTCCTGTTCATCAAGCGCCAACCGTCTCGATCGATCGGGGTCCTGTTCATCCAGAGGCAACACCATGGGGTCCTGTTCATCCACCCCCACCAGGAATTGTTCATCCAAACCCCCCCCCCCAGTAATGCTCACTGTTCATCCAGAGGCAGCATCGATCGGCTTCAGTTAGCAGCAGTAGCGAAGGAATCGCTCGATCGGGTTCAGTTAACAGCCATCGATCGATCGCTCAGGCTCAGTAACGCGTAGCCTACAGTGCAATCGCTCGGGTTCAATAGGCGAACGCCTCGCTCGGCTTCAGTTAGAGCCCAACGCCTCGCACCCACGCGCGTGTGTGTACGAGAGAAACGTGCAAACCTCCATGCATCGCTCGGCCCCGACCACCCACCGTAACCGGGAACAGTCCAATATTTTCCTCGCCCTCGCTTCTACCACGGTTTTTTCCGTTATGGACGGCCCAAAGAATGTCATGCAGCTGCGTCTCCGACCCGCCCAGGACGAAAAGCCCATTTTCTGTCACGATTTTTTTTCATAGAAGTAGGAGCCCACCACATCTATGATGATACCGGGTTTTGTCACAATTATCTTCATAGAAGTGTCATAAGCATGACAGAAAAAAATTCCGTTCAGCCCAAAATGTCACGGATGTGCCTTTTTTTGTAGTGCTAAGTGGCGGCAGCAGAATAGTTTACATGCTCAGATTAGATTTCCTACAGAGGGGATGCATTCAAATATAAAAAATGAGTGCTAAACTGATGTCGTGCAAGGTAGGTACTATGCTCAGATCAAAAACTACAAGAGATAGGGAGAAACAAAGAGGAACGGAGATGAACTCCAAAGAACTCGAGCAAACCCTAATGGAGATCTATGGTGAGGAAAGAGGAGAGCTTGCCGGGGCTATTGAACAGCGGAGGCGCAAGGCGGTATTTCTGGTGCGTTCAGGTTAATGCAGCAGCCAAGGTTGATGCAGTGCACGAGGTCGATGGCGGTGGAGCTCGGGTGCTTGAGGAGTTGCGAGGAAGAGTGAAAGTGCAATCATGCCCTACATATTATTTTGATGTTGATGACAATATACTCATAGGGGACTAACAAAGTTTGTCAAGTATATCTCAAGTTTTAGTCCCCTCGGAATCAATTATGTGTGTGAATTATTACTTCCGAAATGTTTAACCTCATCAAGAACAAAGAAACAAGACTATCTTTATGTTTATTTTTGAGTATAGGATCCTGCACTATTAAGAGGGGAACATGGGTTATTGCTAAAGTCTTGCTCAAACAACTTCTTCAAAGTCTGTGTCTGATCTTCATCTCCGTCGGACAACCGATACTCACCGGACGTCTGACCGCTTCCATACAGAGCAAAAACATTGGTCGTCCAGTGTGTGCTGGACGTCCGGCAAATCCGATCCAGAACCAAAACATTGGTCGTCCGGTCCCTGTCAGACGTCTCTTGTCTGCAGAGCCCTCGGTCGTCCGATATTCCTCGGTCGTCCGGTACTTTCTCCATAGAGCCTAAACATCGGTCGTCCGGATCCTCCGGTCATCCGTTACCCACTAGACCGTGCCAAAACATCAGACGTTCGGTCCCTGTCGGACGTCTGGTGTCTGTCATGCCCTCAGTCGTCTGTTGTGCATCGGATGTCCAACGCTTTTGTGCTGTTTTGGGCTCCAACAGACACTTATTGAGGTGTGCCTTCGTGGTAACACCCACCTCTCTAACGGTGACGTAGCTTCCCTCCAAGGAACTGAACATCGGCATACATCCTCGTCTCTCGAAGTTGCGGTTATCCCTAACCCTAACTCCCTGCTTGTGGTAACTTGTCTCTTAGTCTTTACTTATATCATATTGTGTTTGCTTACTCTCCTACTTGAGATACTTGTTTACCTTGCTTAGCTCATAGCTTCACACTTGCAATTGTTAGGCTCAACTTCATATTCCACATTATTGCCTAAAATTGCTAAGTAACAATTAAATTTTGTAATTGTACCTATTCACCCCCCCCCCCTCTAGGTCCATATCGATCCTTTCAAAGAGGACGAAGATGAGGAGGCAAGGGGGAAAATAAAAACAGGGTCCCCCTGTCCCTATTTATAAGGCAGTGGATGGATGGCATGCACGGGAATCGAGGAGGCTAAAAATGTATGTGACAGCACAAATGCCTCGATTTTTGGAGGTTCATCAAAAGTGAAGGTATATTGAGATTTGGGCCTTGTATGATATTAATATGAGATGACATCATGGCGGGTTAGCACAATTCTATGAGCTGACATCATGGAGGATTATAAGATATCATAATGACTGACGATGAAGGATTTTTTCTAAGTCAAGTATTGAAGATTGGTATGAACAAGTTCACATCAACCTGGGCCTATTGTTGGGGATATAACTATTGGGTATGACCCGACCAGGAGGGGTCGGGTCATACAACTGGCGGTTCATAATGAGAAGGCCCAAGAAGATGTTGAAGATGGCGGTTCATGAAGCAAGCTTACTGAAGGCCCAAGACCCGAAGGAGACTTGAGGCCCATGGGCATAAACGGCCATATGTTTAAACTTGTATGTTAAGGAAAGTTTAGTTGTGTCATCGAGCCGGACACGTTGTGTATGAGCCGGTCGGGACTCTGTAAGCCGCTAGGCATCAACCTACGTATATAAAGGGGTGACCCGGCGGCGGGTTGGGACAAGAAACAACAAGTCGAGGAATAGGTCAAACGTATTCGCTCCCTGGTAAGCGAAACCCAAGCAATACAACCTAAAGTAGGAGTAGGCCTTTACCTCGATGCGAGCGGCCGAACCTAGGTAAAACTCTTTGTGTCCTTTGTCCCTTTTTAACCCCTTCAAACTAACTACGTTGCGATGGCTCCACACCTAAGTCCTCATGCTAGGGCATCTGCTATGACAATTCCATGACAGTCCCCATGTGGGCCCCCTCACTTACTCCTTCCCACATCACTCCATCCACCCAGAAAAAATCGATATACCTCTCTCTCTCTCTCTCTCTCTCTTTCTCGTGTTCTTGCTCCCGAAACCGCGGATTTTGATCTCTTTGCTCGAAGCTCCGTTTCCGAAACTATTTCGGGGATTTGTTGCTTGGTATGTGACTCCTCCATGTGTCCAATTAGTTTATGTTTTAGTGGTTTCTATTCAGAATAATTAGCTACCCTTGGTGCTGCTGTAGATGAGCTTGCATGTTGAACTCTTAGAGTTCTAAGTAGTTTGAATGCTTGCTATGGCCTCTATACATCCCCAAGAGTAGTTCCTATCCTGTTTGTGAAGTTTTGTTGAGAAAAAAATTGTGGACTAAAAATTTCAGAATTTTGTTCATATGAAAAGGATGAGTTTCTTTAGGAAGTTTTCTTCTAAGAAGAACTCCAAGGGGGTTATTGGGCAGTCATCTGACAATGATCTCCATACCCCGAGGTTGGCGGAGCTACAACCGTGCGAGTGGCCGCATAATGCGTTCATGGAAGAGGTTGGAATTCTTCAAGAGTTCAACCAATATGTTGTTAATGCAGCCTCACCGACTTCATCACGGTTGAATGCGTACAGTATCATCTCCTCACAAATTCCTTTGTGCAATATTTTCATTTCCATCCTAGGAATAATCACCCTGAGGTGTCATTTAATTTATATGCTGAAAACCGCCCGATCCCACTTACTGAATTTTGTGATATATGCATGCTTACTTTTGATGGTGAACTGGCAGAGCCTAGGCCCTCAAAGTTTGACAGTTTTTACCGTACTCTGATAGTGGGGGATGAGAGAGGAGTATCGGGCACCACTGTCGTTAGCTTGCAGTTTCCTGCCATGCATTATTTTGCCTTATTTATTGCAAAGTGCTTGCTAGCGAGAGAGAAGGTGGGTTCACTTAGCGCCCCAGACTTTGTTGTTTTGCGTCGCGCACTTTATGGCGACGACACTTATAGCTTGGGAGCTATTGTGGCACATCGCCTTGACCTTAACAAATTCAAGGGTAAAATACATGGGGGCATTTACGCTACTCGCTTGGCGACTGACTTTAATGTGCAGATACGCCAGCATGATCACCACTTGACCAAGGTTTACCTAGACAGAGCGGCTATGAAGTACCATATATTTCTTGCTGCTGATTACCCTGATATTGACTTGCCTTACAATTTAGTTTTCAGTGAGAAAACTCGTGATATTATTCCTTTGCCTGCACCTACTTTGTTTCATTATGTTGCCAGGAACGGATACAGGATTATGCCTGAGGACATTGTCGCTTACCGGAACAACCTGACTACGGCACAGGCGAAGCCTCACCAGTGGGACCCTATGGTGCCTGCTCCCCAACACTTTAACATTGGACCTCATGGCTTCTATGACTGGTGATTACCAAGTTAGACCAAAAGCCTAAGCTTGGGGGAGTACGTATTTCCACCGACATTACATTCATGTTCACACATTTCATTCTAGTTGTCGGTGTCCACACTTTTTCATTGTATCATCCATGTTTAATTTATTTTCTCGCTTTCTTATTGTGTGTTTGAAAACTTTGAGAAAATCCAAAAATAAGTTTCTTTCTTCTTTTTGATTTTCCTTCTAGTTTAAATTGTTGTAGTACTAAAAAGAAAACCCAAAAAGATTTCCTTGTTCTTCTTTTACTTGTTGGGAGCTTTCCCGTGTAAATAGTATTTCTCGTTTTTTCTTTTCCCTTTTTTCGTTTGCTTGCTTTCAAAAAACCAAAAACTCCAAAAATATTTCAGTCCGTTTCTCTGAATTTCTTTTCTTTTTGTTGAGTCATACCGAGGATAAAACCACGATGAAAATGTTGAATGGCTCTCATTTGCATTATTGATCTAATAAAGAGTCCATATTACCTTGTCTTCTCCTCTTGAATAAAATGTTTGCAGATTCCAGTTTAGTCCATGGCACTCTTTCACTATTATTATTTTCAAATCGTTCTGTCGTGCAAGTGGAAGGCAAGTGAAAGGCAATAAAGACCACCCCAAGGTCTACCACTATTGGTTGAGAAACGCCTTCGTGGTGTTGTCTCAAAGGAGAATAGGGTGAGCCTTCGTGGCATTGGTGTGCCTTCGTGGTAACACCCACCTCTCTAACGGTGACGTAGCTTCCCTCCAAGGAAGTGAACATCGGCATACACCCTCGTCTCTCGGAGTTGCGGTTATCCCTAACCCTAACTCCCTACTTGTGGTTACTTGTCTCTTAGTCTTTACTTATATCATATTGTGTTTGCTTACTCTCCTACTTGAGTTACTTCTTTACCTTGCTTAGCTCATAGCTTCACACTTGCAATTGTTAGGCTCAACTTCATATTCCACATTATTGCCTAAAATTGCTAAGTAACAATTAAATTTTGTAATTGTACCTATTCACGCCCCCCCTCTAGGTCCATCTCGATCCTTTCAATTGGTATTAGAGCTTCGTGCTCTATTCTTGTGGCTTAACCGCCCTAGAGCGAGATGAACCCCGATGGGACTCCCCTTGTTGCAGATTTGAAGAGTACAAACGCGGCTTCCATGGAAGCCAAGTACTTCACTTCAGAGGATCTGGAACGAGCTCTTGCTAAGCAAAAGGAGGAGCATGATGCCTCTCTTGAGGCCTCGGTCCAAATGAGGATAGCCACACTAACCACGATGCTTGCACCACTTTCTGGCGGTGTGGCCTCGAGGCCAGCTGTGCCTATTCCCTCACTTGGCCAACAACCTCCTAGTAATGAACACTCCAGTGTTCCTTGGCTTTATGCAAGAACTCAAATAGAGAAACCTAAGTATAACCCTCAAGGCAAACCTCCTTTACTTGATGACACTACCAATTTTGCTTTGTGGGGAGTTGCTATGCAGGATCATCTTCGATATGGAAATGATGAGATGGTTGGAGATCTTGGAGTATGGCTACCAAGCTGTTGACCCGAAGAATCTTACTCCAAGAGAGGTTTATGAAAAGAATCTCAACGACACAGCAACCATGTGCATAAGAAGAGGTATGACTGACAAGCAAAGGAGACCATACATACATATCACAAGTGCCAAGGAATTATGGGATAGCATTGTTAGGACCAAGACCAATACTTCCACTCTCCGGCTTGCTCAATATGAAATTGACAAGGGTCAATTGCAAAACTTTTGTATGGAGAAAGGTGAATCTCCCAAGCAACTACTTGAGCGTCTCATGACTCTCACCGCCGACATTGAGTCATGTGAATGTGACAAGACTCGAGATGGATTCAACTTGACTAAGCGATTTCTCGTAGATAAGTTGCTTCATGCTCTTGCTCCATATCATCACCAAATGGTATGGGACATAAGACAACACCATGGATTCAAGGAAATGACTCCAGATGACATCATACCCACTTTCTAACTATTTGAAGAGTCAAAGGCAAATGCCACAAAACATCTTTCCATGCATGGTACCTCAACATCAAAGATCAATCTTGCATTGAAGGCCAAGCATGTATGTGAAGAAGAGCAAAGTGAAGAAGAAGATGTTGCTGATGATGATGAGGAGGATGGTGTTGAGATTGACTCAGATGAGAGCCCGTCATATGAAGACATTGCTCTCTTTGTCAAGAAGTTTAGCGCGGGAAAATTCAAGGGAAGGTTCCAAAAGAAGAAAGTGAGGAAATGCTACAAGTGTGAAGAAACCAACCACTTCTCCAACGAGTACCCTTATGAGAAGAGAGAAGATAAACCAAGGTTTCCCAAGACCTTTCCTAAGAAGAAGTTGCCAAATCCTTTGAACTCCAAGCTCAAGAAGAGAGATGGGAAAGCAATGGTTGCTCATGAAGAATCCGATCCGGATGATGCTAGTGGTGTTGCTAGAGTTGCTCAAGATTCTCAAAACACTTTGAGGCTAGTTAACAAGAGTGGTGATGTGGTCACCTACAACTACATGAAAGACTATAAGGGCAATGCTCACAAGTGCCTAATGGCAAAGGCCGTGGTAGAAGATGGAGAGGACCAAAGCTCTCCTGACAAGGTCAAGGTAACCCCACGATCAAATCCTCCTTTTTTCACTCCTTCTACTCCTTGTGATGAGTATCTTGATGCGGAGGACAGTTATGAGGATGATGATATAGATGATCCTATGCTTGCTAAACTTAATAAGTTCATGTGCTCCCTCAAAGGAAAGAAGCTCACTATGTTTCGTATGCTTATGGAGATGGTGAGTAAGCACACCATCACCATTAAGGAACTCAAAACCCTCGTCACCGAGGAAAAGGAAAAATATGAAATCCTTGAGCGAAAAGTCCAATATGAGGAAGCACGAAATGATGAACTATGCTTGAAAATTGGTGCAAACATTGATGTTCATGCTAAAGATCTTGCCTCCTTGAAAAAGGCTAAGGACTCTTGTGAAGAGTTGATGAATGATAAAGGTAAGCTTGTGATGTCTCATGCTTCTCTCTCTAAGGATTGTGAGCTCCTATCCATGTCCCTCAAGACTAAGGAAGAAGAGCTCAGCCTTCTTACAAAAAGTTTTGAGACGCTTAAGCTTACCTATCTTGAAACTCTAGCCAAGGCCTACTCTTCTCCTATTATCAATGTTGATGCTTGTACTACTAACTCTAGTAGTGATCTAGCATCTATTCTTGAGGAGAATTGCTTTCTAAAAGCTGAAATCAAGAAAGGTCTCATGACATGTGCTCAAGGACAAAAGAACCTTAATGAGGTGTTGAGCCAACACAATGAGGTGTTTGCCAAAGAGGGGCTCGGGTTTGACCCAAGCACAAGCAAGAAGAAGTCATCCTCTCAAAAGTGCACCACCCATCTAAATGAAACATTTGTATGAGAAGGGCACAAGGAGAAAGGTAAGGTTGTTAGTGGGAAGGCCACAAGGGGCATGCCCACTCTCAACAATCCAAAAGAGTTCATGCCTCCATCCTATGTACTTTGTAAGACTAAGGATGGAGAAGTTTATGCAAACTTTGTTGGTCCTCGAAATGCATTCTGATTCTATGCTATTTGGGTCCCAAAGACCCTTGTGACTAACTTGAGAGGTCCCATTGCAAAATGGGTGCCTCTAACCAAGTCATAATTGTGTGTAGGTTGCCTTCTCCGGTGGAGTAAAATGGGTGATTGATAGTGGATGTACCAATCATATGACCGGAGATAGCAAATTGCTCTACGATTTCATGGAAGCTATTCAACCATTTATGAACATTATGTTTGGTGGAGGTTCAAAAGGACAGGTACTCGGGTTGGGCAAGGTGGCTATCGCAAATGACGTGTCTCTAGCAAATGTCATGCTAGTTCAATCTCTTAACTATCATTTGCTTTCTGTCTGCCAATTGGCTTCTGTTGGTTATGATACACTCTTTGGACTAACGGATGTGAAAGTATTTAAGAGAAATACTCTCGAAGTGGCCTTTGTTGGAGAGTTGGATGGCAAACTTTACACAGTTGATTTCTTGAAAGAGAGCACATTCCATGCAACTTGTCTAATGGCCAAGGCTGACAAGGGGTGGCTATGGCATCACCGGCTAGCCCATGTCGGCATGAGAAATCCTCAAGATCTCTTAAAGGGTAATCACATCCTTGGACTAACCAATGTTTCTTTTGAGAAAGATCGTGTGTGTAGTGCATGCGTAGCTGGGAAGCAACATCAATCAAAGCACCCACCCAAGAATATTGTGTCTACTTCAAGGCCTTTGGATCTCCTTCATGTGGATCTTTTTGGGCCTCCTTCATGGGATAGTCTTGGTGGGAAAAAGTATGGGCTTGTCATTGTTGATGATTACTCAAGATATACATGGGTGTTTTTCCTCAAATCCAAGGATGAGACGAAGATCACCTTCATTTATTTTGCCAAGCAAGCACAACGCATGTTTGATAAAGACATCTTGGCAATAAGGAGTGATAATGGCTTTGAGTTCAAGAACTACACCTTGGAAGAATTTCTTAGTGATGAAGGGATTGAGCATCAATATTCTGCTCCATACACTCCTCAACAAAATGGTGTAGCCGAAAGGAAGAACCGTACACTTGTGGATATGGCAAGGTCCATGTTGGATGAATACAAGTCGCCGCATAGTTTTTGGGCCGAGGTTGTCAACACTGCATGTCATGCATCAAACCGGCTCTTCCTCCGCACTATATTGGAAAAGACTCCATATGAGCTCCTAACTAGGAACAAGCCGAATGTCAAGTACTTTCGTGTATTTGGGTGCAAATTTTCATCCTCAACAAAAGAGAACGGTTAGGAAATTTTCAATCCAAAACAATTGAGGGCATATTTGTTGGCTATGGATCAAACTCTCACGCTTATAGAGTCTACAACAAATCCACTGGATGTGTTGTAGAAACTTGTGACGTGGTGTTTGATGAATTTAATGGCTCCCATGGGGAGCAAATTGATCTAAGTGATGTAGGTGAAGAAGATTCTTATCAAGATATTTTGACCATGGGTGTTGGTGCACTTCTTCAAATGGAACAAGAACCTCATGATGATGAGGAAGAAGATGGAAGCTTCACACATCATCAAACCACTTCAACACCCATACCTCCTCAAGCTCCTACTACTCAACCAATGCCCGAAGTCCAAGTACAAGAAGATGTTCAAGTCCCTCTTCATGATAATATTGAAGAACAAGTTCATCATCAAGGGCAAGAACAAGAAGGTGCAATCATTGATAATGAACCTCAACAAATGCAATATGAAGAAAAAGATCTTCCACCACACATTAATGATCCATATGTCGAGGACGTGGATGATGGACATGATGTTGAACCTCGTGAAACCCTAACCTCCATCATGCCTCGAGTGGCCAGTCGTGTTGATGTTGATAAAATTCTCACCGGCATATCGGAAGGTAGAGTCACTCGTAAACAACTGACAAACTTTTGTGCTCACTTCTCGTTTGTGTCTAGTGTTGAGCCTCTCAAGGTACAAGAAGCATTGATGGACAACGATTGGCTCATTGCTATGCAATAAGATTTGAACAATTTTGAACGTAACCAAGTGTGGTCATTAGTCGAGAGGCCAACTACAGAACACAATGTCATTGGAACAAAATGGATTTTCAAGAACAAGCAAGATGAGAATGGTATAATCATCTGCAACCAGGCAAGGTTAGTGGCACAAGGGTACTCACAAGTTGAAGGTTTGGACTTTGGTGAGACCTTTGCTCTTGTTGTCCGTCTTGAATCTATTCGCATCTTACTTGCTTATGTTGCTTTCAATGGTTTTACATTACATAAAATGGATGTGAAGAGTGCTTTCCTTAATGGTCCTCTACAAGAAGAAGTATATGTATCACAACCACATGGGTTCGTTGATCCCGATCACAAAGACTATGTGTATAAACTTCATAAGGCTCTGTATGGCCTCAACAAGCACCTCGTGCTTGGTATGATCATCTTAAGAAGTTTTTACTCGATGATGGTTTTGTGAGAGGGGTGATCGATCCCACTCTTTAATAAGACGGACAAGGGTGATTTGATCTTATGCCAAATCTATGTAGATGATATCATTTTTGGTTCTCCTAACATTCATTTGTGCAAGAAGTTCGCGGCTTCCATGACCTAGAACTTTGAGATGTCACTCAATGCGGATTTGAAGTTCTTTCTTGGATTCCAAATTCAACAATTTCAAGAAGGAATATTGTTATCTCAAGCAAAGTATCTTAAGGATATTCTAGAGAAGTTTGGCATGTCTGATGCCAGTCCGTGTAAGACTCCCATGCCAACCAAAAATGTACTCGCTAAAGACACAAATGGTATTCCTTTCGACCCATCTACTTACCGCTTCATGATTGGTTCATTGCTTTGTCTTTGTGCATCTAGACCAGACATCATGTTCAGTGTATGCATGTGTGCTAGATTTCAAGCTTCCCCTAGGGAAAGTCATCATAAGGCAGTTAAGCATATTCTTAGATACCTTGTTCACACCCCAAAGTTGGGTCTATGGTACCCCAAGAATGCTAAGTTTGATCTCATTGGGTACACAGATGCGGATTGGGCTGGAGACAAAGTCGGACGAAAGTCCACCTCCGGTGCATGTCAGTTTCTTGGACGCTCCTTGGTAAGTTGGTCCTTGAAGAAGCAAAATTGTGTTGCTCTCTCCACCGCCGAAGATGAATACATTGCAACCGCCAGTTGTGCAACTCAGTTACTATGGATGAGGCAAACTTTGAAGGATTACGGTATCACCTATAGACATGTGCCTCTTCTGTGTGATAATGAAAGTGCCATCAATATTGCTGAGAATCCTAAAGATCATACCCGCACCAAGCACATTGATGTTAGGTATCATTTCTTGAGAGATCATGTGGAAAAGGGGGACATTCATATTGATCATGTTGGTACAGATATTCAACATGCAGACATCTTCACCAAGCCATTGGATGAAGCAAGGTTTTGTCAACTTAGGTGTGAACTTGGTATCTTGGAGCTTGACAACATTATGTGAAATCTAGTACCCATTCATGCATTTTCATCATGTCTTGTTTAGATGTAGGCATATATTTAGTGGGAGACTCTCAACTCATGAGTACTCTCACCCTATATAATGCATAAATAAAACAAACACTCTCAAAGTTACCATGTTCTTCAAACTATGGTACTTTAAAATGATGGAGTCGTGTTATTGAGCCCAAAGACACTATTTTTGTGGCATCATGACACTTATACTCACACATGGTGGCCTATTGGCCACCGACTCTCCTCAAAAGGAGAGGCTGCCAATCATGTTTTGGGTTCTTAACCTGTGTGTCTAGTTGCTCATCATGTGGTATTTTACATGTCTATTTGTACATCACGTTTTGTCATACACCTATTCCTGGTTTTTGGTTCCTCTAGATATGGCGTGTGTCATCTCACAAACCCTTTGCCATCGGTCGTCCGACGGTTCTCGGACATCCGATGACTCATAGTTTTCCGGTTGACACACTTCTCTCGGCTGTTCGGTTGTTGTGCAGCAAATCTTGCACAAGCCCAAAAATCACCCCCAGGTCTCGGACATCCGTGGTTCACCGGTCGTCCATCGCCTGACACGTCCACCAGTGCACGGATGTCCGACCATGGTTGGTCATCTGATGATAGTGCAAGTCACATATATATTTTGGGGTCGGGCCGAACGGTTTCCCTATCCCCTCTTTTCCCCCTTCGCTCATTTGAGTCTACCGTCGCGCCGCGTGGAGGGCCATGATGTCGCCTGCAGGATGCTGCCTCATCGCGCCCTCTCCTACTCCTCGTCGCCCCTCCTCCCGATCTGGTACTCCTCCCTTATTGTGCTTCTCGGTTCTCTCTCTCTCTCTCTCTCTCTCTCTCTCGATTCCGTCACTCTTTCATGCAAATGGTTGTGACCCCTTTCTCCCTTGGATAATCTCTCAGGCGAGGTTCGTCCCACGATGGTGAAAATCAAGCATACTGCTCACAAGGATGCCGGGGGTACCTCTGCCCGCTGTAACTGTGTTCTTTTTTTTAGTTTAGTTTCAAATTTTCATCATCTCCATCTCCATTCGGGTCTAGGGCTCACTATGGCTATACATGTTCCTCTCCTCTTGATTTCAGCCTCCCGTCGTGGTGGTTCTGATGACTCTTAGGAGGAGCCACGTCCGCGCAAGCGTGCTCGAAAACGTCCCGTGATCTCGGAGTCCTCCTCTTCCGAGGGTTCTGACTGTGAAGAAGAGATGGAGGAGGAGGAGGAGGAGCATGGTGCGCATGGACGTTTTTGTCCCGCTCCCGCGGTTCTCGCCGGGCCTCTCACATGCCTACTCCTCCTCCCGATCAGTCGCATGCCGATGGTCACCACATACCTTTTGAGGCCCCTCAACTTCATGGGAGTATCCTCAAGGACTTCACCAAAGTGCCCAAGCCAGCATATCTTAAGTTCCGGCGTGATGTTGATTAGTTTGAAGTGGTTCAAGATTCTCTGGATCAACGGTTTCGCACAAATGTTCAGG
The DNA here is from genome assembly GCA_963921465.1 of Triticum timopheevii. Classification (NCBI taxonomy): domain Eukaryota; kingdom Viridiplantae; phylum Streptophyta; class Magnoliopsida; order Poales; family Poaceae; genus Triticum; species Triticum timopheevii. Next base: position 392,116,927 of record OY997266.1, on the reverse strand, counting down.
CTGACATCTACACCTCTGTTGTCCTCCCAAAGGGTCTGTCTTTGCACCACTTCATTGACTTAGATTATATTCGGAAACATCCCGTGAAGTATCTGGGTGCCATTGAGCTCACTGAGTTATCTGGTCTTGCTGCTCCATTTGCCTTTCAGCATGATTTTAATCAAGCTTCAATCCATCAGTTTTATGCCACTTGCTTCTTTGCTCCCAACAAGACCGTCACCTGGATGGCCTCTGACAATGAGCTCACTGCCACTTATGCTCAATTTGTCGCTGCTCTTGGGTTTCTGGACACTGGATTCAAGATCCATAAAGATGATCCAAATCACAAACCCAAAGGGGTTGAGGCGTGTGGCTATCTCCTAAAGGGAATTGATGAACTAAATGAGGAGGAAAAGTTTAAGGATCCGAATCAAGTTTCTATTTGGAGATCTCCGTACTACATCATCTATCAATGCATCATTCGCACCATCTATCCTAAGATGGGTGACAAAGGTTCTTGCAACAGTTATTGCATTGATATCATGTCTCGTCTCTATGAGTCTCCCAAAGGCAAGATTAATGTTCCTCATTTCCTTTGGCATGAAATCCGACTTGTTAGCTTTCAGTATAAGCGTGCCTTTCCTCATGCTCCATTCATTCAGGCTCTTATTGAGAGTGTGGCCCCCTTCTCCCTTGTCCACACCCATGTGCATGAGAAGTGGATTATTCCTCCTCACATGGCCAATGATTTTGTTCCAAAAGGTTCCTCCAAGTATGCTCCTGCTCATAGGTCTGTCGCTAGTTCCCTTCCTTCTCATGCCAGCTCGGCGCCCTTTGGGCGTTTTGCTCGCTTTATCGGTAAGGCTCACACTTCCATGATGAAGGCCTTCTCCTTCAACTGCACACACAACCATGATGTTGTCACTCACTTGATCACTTCCAAGAATGCCTTGAAGTCTCGTCTCCGTGGCTCTGGGGCTACTGATGTGAGTGAGTATGAGCGCCTCCCATCTCCTCCTCCTTCTGACTTTGGTTTTCCGTCAGGGCCTAAGTGGGCTGATTTCCTCGATGAAGCTGGTGGGAGTGGAGCTCCAAATGATGATGATGATGATGATGATGATGATGACCTGTGATTGTCTGAGGGTTCTCTCTGTCCCTTTTTAGGTAGTTGTTGCCAAGGAGGAGAACTAGTTCTAGCTTTCTATTCATGTTGCTCTTATGTTGAACCATTTACCTTGAGTGGGTGTATGACTTTATATCTATGCCTTATGATGTGATGTTAAACTTATTGAACCTCTATGTTCCATGAATATTAAGATATTATGATATTATGCGGTTGTGATTATATGATGATGGTTTTATTTGGTTCTTGTGATATTTTGCTCATATATTCTAGATTGTTTTCTCTATGAGGGAGAGCTCTCCATATAATGTTGCAATAATTATGGCTGAGAGGGGGAGCTCTTAAATAAATGTGTCTTAAAGCATAGAGCAACTTGATTTCTGTTGTGCTATGAGTATATTGTCATCAAGTACCAAAAAGGGGGAGATTGAAAGTGCAATCATGCCCTAAATATTATTTTGATGTTGATGACAATACACTCATAGGGTACTAACAAAGTTTGTCAAGTATATCTTAGGTTTTAGTCCCCTCGGAATCAATTATGTGTGTGGATTATGACTTCAAAAATGTTTAACCTCATCAAGAACGAAGAAACAAGACTATCTTTATGTTTATTCTTGAGTATAGGATCCCGCACTACTAAGAGGGGGACATGGGTTATTGCTAAAGTCTTGCTCAAACAACTTCTTCAAAGTCAGTGTCTGATATTCATCTCTGTCGGACGACCGGTACTCACCAGGCGTCTGACAGCTTCCATACAGAGCCAAAACATCGGTCGTCCGGTGTGCACCGGACGTCTGGCAAATCTGATCCAGAACCAAAACATTGGTCGTCCGGTCCCTGTCAGACGTCCGTTGTCCGCAGGGCCCTCGGTCGCCCGATACTTTCTCCATGGAGCCTAAACGTCAGTCGTCCGGATCCTCCGGTCGTCTGGTACCCACTAGACCGTGCCAAAACAATGGACGCCCGGTCCCTGGCGAATGTCCGGTGTCTGTCATGCCCTCAGTCGTCCGTTGTGCATCGGACATCCGACGCTTCTATGCTGTTTTGGGCTCCAACGACCACTTATTGAGGCATACTATAAATATCTCTCTCCTATCCCATGAGAGTGTTGACCATTCACTTCAAGCATCCTCAAGAACACATCTTCACTCTCTCTCTCACTCTCCAACACCAAATCTTGGATCCCTAAGGGAATTGAGAGCATTTGAGAGAAGTTGTCCACCCAAGTGATAGATCCACTCCTTCCCCTTCTTTGCACCAAAGGAATTCGTGATTTGAGCAAGACTTGAGCTTTTCCTCATCGTTCTTGTTACTCTTGGAGGTTGGAAAATCCTTGGCGGTAGGAGTCATTTGAAGAGGAATCGTTCTTTGTGATTACCCCCGCAAAGTTTGTGAGGGTTTGGAGACCACCCCAAGGTCTACCACTAGTGGTTGAGAAACGCCTTCATGGTGTTGTTTCAAAGGGAGAATAGGGTGAGCCTTCGTGGCGTTGGTGTGCCTTCGTGGTAACACCCGCCTCTCTAACGGTGACGTAGCTTCCCTCCAAGGAAGTGAACATCGGCATACATCCTCCTCTCTCGGAGTTGCGGTTATCCCTAACCCTAACTCCCTATTTGCGGTTATTTGTCTCTTGGTCTTTACTTATATCATATTGTGTTTGCTTACTCTCCTACTTTAGTTTGTTTAACTTGCTTAGCTCATAGCTTCACACTTGCAATTGTTAGGCTCAACTTCATATTCAGCATTATTGCCTAAAATGGCTAAGTAATAATTAAAATTTTGTAATTGTACCTATTCACCCCCCTCTAGGTCCATCTCGATCCTTTCAAAGAGGATGAAGTGAAGGAAATATGCCCTAGAGGCAATAATAAAGTTATTATTTATTTCCTCATATCATGATAAATGTTTATTATTCATGCTAGAATTGTATTAACCGGAAACATGATACATGTGTGAATACATAGACAAACCTATAGTCACTAGTATGCCTCTACTTGACTAGCTCATTAATCAAAGATGGTTATGTTTCCTAACCATAGACATGTGTTGTCATTCGATTAGTGGGATCACATCATTAGAAGAATGATGTGATTGACATGACCCATTCCGTTACCCTAGCACTTGATCGTTTAGTATACTGCTATTGCTTTCTTCATGACTTATACATGTTCCTGTAACTATGAGATTTATGCAACTCCCGTTTACCGGAGGAACACTTTGGGTACTACAAACGTCACAACGTAACTGGGTGATTATAAAGGAGTACTACAGGTGTCTCCGAAGGTACATGTTGAGTTGGCATATTTCGAGATTAGGTTTTGTCACTCCGATCGTCGGAGAGGTATCTCTGGGCCCTCTCGGTAATGCACATCATTATAAGCCTTGCAAGCAATGTGACCAATGAGTTGGTTACGGGATGATACATTACAGAACGAGTAAAGAGACTTGCCGGTAACGAGATTGAACTAGGTATTGGATACCGACGATCAAATCTCGGGCAAGTAACATACCGATGACAAAGGGAACAACGTATGTTGTTATGCGGTTTGACCGATAAAGATCTTCGTAGAATATGTAGGAACCAATATGGGCATCCAGGTCCCGCTATTGGTTATTGACCGAGAATAGTTCTAGGTCATGTCTACATAGTTCTCGAACCCGTAGGGTCCGCACGCTTAACGTTACAATGACAGTTTTATTATGAGTTTATAAGTTTTGATGTACCGAAGCTTGTTCGGAGTCCCGGATGTGATCACGGACATGACGAGGAGTCTCGAAATGGTCGAGACATAAAGATCGATATATTGGACGACTATATTCGGACACCAGAATTGTTCCGGGTGATTTCGGAGAAAACCAGAGTGCCGGGGGGTTACCGGAACCCCCCGGGAGAGTATTGGGCCTTATGGGCCTTAGGGGAAAGGAGAGAGGGGCTGCCAGCATGGGGCGCACGCCCCCTCCCCCTCTGGTCCGAATTGGACTAGGAGGGGGGCGGCGCTCCCCCTTTCCTTCCCCCTCTCCCCCTTCCTTCCCCCTCCTAGTAGGAGTAGGAAAGGAGGAGTCCTACTCCTACTAGGAGGAGGATTCCTCCTCCTTGGCGCGCCCCAAGGGGCCGGCCGGCCTCCCCCCCTTGCTCCTTTATATACGGGGCAGGGGGGCACCCCATAGACACACAAGTTGATCTACGGATCGTTCCTTAGCCGTGTGCGGTGCCCCCCTCCACCATATTCCACCTCGGTCATATCATCGCGGAGTTTAGGCGAAGCCCTGCGCCGGTAGAGCATCATCATCGTCACCACGCTGTCGTGCTGACGGAACTCATCTCCGGAGCTTTGCTAGATCGGAGCACAGAGATCGTCATCAAGCTGAACGTGTGCTGAACTCGGAGGCCTTGTACGTTCGGTGCTTGGATCGGTCGGATCGTGAAGACGTACGACTACATCAACCGCGTTGTGCTAACGCTTCCGCTTATGGTCTACAAGGGTACGTAGACGAACACTCTCCCCTCTCGTTGCTATGCCATCACCATGATCTTGCGTGTGCGTAGGAATTTTTTTGAAATTACTACGTTCCCCAACAGTGGCATCCGAGCCTAGGTTTTATGCGTTGATGTTATATGCACGAGTAGAACACAAGTGAGTTGTGGGCGATACAAGTCATACTGCTTACCAGCATGTCATACTTTGGTTCGGCCGTATTGTGAGATGAAGCGGCCTGGACCGACATTACGCGTACGCTTACGCGAGACTGGTTTCACCGTTGCGAGCACTCATGCTTAAAGGTGGCTGGCGGGTGTCTGTCTCTCTTACTTTAGCTGAATCGAGTGTGGCTAGCCCGGTCCTTGCGAAGGTTAAAACATCACCAACTTGACGAACTATCGTTGTGGTTTTGATGCGTAGGTAAGAACGGTTCTTGCTAAAGCCCGTAGCAGCCACGTAAAATTTGCAACAACAAAGTAGAGGACGTCTAACTTGTTTTTGCAGGGCATGTTATGATGTGATATGGTCAAGACGTGATGCTATATTTTATTGTATGAGATGATCATGTTTTGTAACCGAAGTTATCGGCAACTGGCAGGAGCCATATGGTTGTCGCTTTATTGTATGAAATGAAAACGCCCTGTAATTGCTTTACTTTATCACTAAGCGGTAGCGATAGTCGTAGAAGCAATAGATGGCGTAACGACAACGATGCTACGATGGAGATCAAGGTGTCGCGCCGGTGACAATGGTGATCACGACGGTGCTTCGAAGATGGAGATCACAATCACAAGATGATGATGGCCATATCATATCACTTATATTGATTGCATGTGATGTTTATCCTTTATGCATCTTATCTTGCTTTGATTGACGGTAGCATTTTAAGATGATCTCTCACTAAATAATCAAGAAGTGTTCTCCCTGAGTATGCACCATTGTGAAAGTTCTTCGTGCTGAGACACTACATGATGATCGGGTGTGATAGGCTCTACGTTCAAATACAACGGGTGCAAAACAATTGCACACGCGGAATACTCAGGTCATACTTGACGAGCCTAGCATATACAGATATGGCCTCAGAACACGGAGACCGAAAGGTCGAGCGTGAATCATATAGTAGATATGATCAACATAGTGATGTTCACCATTGAAACTACTCCATCTCACGTGATGATCCGACATGGTTTAGTTGATTTGGATCACGTGATCACTTAGATGACTAGAGAGATGTCTGTCTAAGTGGGAGTTCTTAAATAATATGATTAATTGAACTTAAATTTATCATGAACTTAGTACCTGATAGTATTTTGCTTGTCTATGTTTGTTTGTAGATAGATGGCTCGTGCTGTTGTTCCGTTGAATTTTAATGCATTCCTTGAGAAAGCAAAGTTGAAAGATGATGGTAGCAATTACACGGACTGGGTCCGTAACCTGAGGATTATCCTCATTGCTGCACAAAAAAGTTATGTCCTGGAAGCACCGCTGGGTGCCAGGCCTGCTGCTGATGCAACTGACGACGTTAAGAACGTCTGGCAGAGCAAAGTTGATGACTACTCGATAGTTCAGTGTGCCATGCTTTACGGCTTAGAACCGGGTCTTCAACGACGTTTTGAACGTCATGGAGCATATGAGATGTTCCAGGAGTTGAAGTTAATATTTCAAGCAAATGCCCGGATTGAGAGATATGAAGTCTCCAATAAGTTCTATAGCTTCAAGATGGAGGAGAATAGTTCTGTCAGTGAACACATACTCAAAATGTCTGGGTATAATAATCACTTGATTCAACTGGGAGTTAATCTTCCTGATGATAGTGTCATTGACAGAATTTTTCAATCACTGCCACCAAGCTACAAGAGCTTCATGATGAACTATAATATGCAAGGGATGAACAAGACTATTCCCGAGCTCTTCGCAATGCTAAAAGTTGCGGAGGTAGAAATCAAGAAGGAGCATCAAGTGTTGATGGTTAACAAGACCACCAGTTTCAAGAAAAAGGGCAAAGGGAAGAAGAAGGGGAACTTCAAAAAGAACGGCAAGCAAGTTGCTGTTCAAGAGAAGAAACCCAAGTCTGGACCTAAGCCTGAAACTGGGTGCTTCTACTGCAAGCAGACTGGACACTGGAAGCGGAACTGCCCCAAGTATTTGGCGGATAAGAAGGATGGCAAAGTGAACAAAGGTATATGTGATATACATGTTATTGATGTGTACCTTACTAATGCTCGCAGTAGCACCTGGGTATTTGATACTGGTTCTGTTGCTAATATTTGCAACTCGAAACAGGGACTACGGATTAAGCGAAGATTGGCTAAGGACGAGGTGACGATGCGCGTGGGAAATGGTTCCAAAGTCGATGTGATCGCGGTCGGCACGCTACCTCTACATCTACCATCGGGATTAGTTTTAGACCTGAATAATTGTTATTTGGTGCCAGCGTTGAGCATGAACATTATATCTGGATCTTGTTTGATGCGAGACGGTTATTCATTTAAATCAAAGAATAATGGTTGTTCTATTTATATGAGTAATATCTTTTATGGTCATGCACCCTTGAAGATTGGTCTATTCTTATTGAATCTCGATAGTAGTGATACACATGTTCATAGTGTCGAAACCAAAAGATGTAGAGTTGATAACGATAGTGCGACTTATTTGTGGCACTGCCGTTTAGGTCATATCGGTGTAAAGCGCATGAAGAAACTCCATACTGATGGGCTTTTGGAATCACTTGATTATGAATCACTTGGTACTTGCGAACCGTGCCTCATGGGCAAGATGACTAAAACGCCGTTCTCCAGAACTATGGAGCGAGCAACTGATTTGTTGGAAATCATACATACTGATGTTTGTGGTCCAATGAATGTTGAGGCTCGCGGCGGGTATCGTTATTTTCTCACCTTCACAGATGATTTGAGCAGATATGGGTATATCTACTTAATGAAACACAAGCCTGAAACATTTGAAAAGTTCAAAGAATTTCAGAGTGAAGTGGAAAATCATCGTAACAAGAAAATAAAGTTTTTACAATCTAATCATGGAGGAGAATATTTGAGTTACGAGTTTGGTCTGCACTTGAAACAATGCGGAATAGTTTCGCAACTCACGCCACCCGGAACACCACAACGAAATGGTGTGTCCGAACGTCGTAATCGTACTTTACTAGATATGGTGCAATCTATGATGTCTCTTACTGATTTACCGCTATCGTTTTGGGGTTATGCTTTAGACACGGCCGCATTCATGTTAAATAGGGCGCCATCAAAATCCGTTAAGACAACGCCTTATGAACTGTGGTTTGGCAAGAAACCAAGGTTGTCGTTTCTTAAAGTTTGGGGCTGCGATGCTTATGTGAAGAAACTTCAACCAGATAAGCTCGAACCCAAATCGGAGAAATGTGTCTTCATAGGATACCCAAAAGAGACTATTGGGTACACCTTCTATCACAGATCTGAGGGCAAGATTTTCGTTGCTAAAATCGGATCCTTTCTAGAGAAGGAGTTTCTCTCGAAAGAAGTGAGTGGGAGGAAAGTAGAACTTGATGAGATAACTGTATCTACTCCCTTATTGGAAAGTAGTTCATCACAAGAACCGGTTCCTGTGACAACTACACCAATTAGTGAGGAAGCTAATGATATTGATCATGAAACTTCAGATCAAGTTTCTACTGAACCTCGTAGGTCTACCAGAGTAAGATCCGCACCAGAGTGGTATGGTAATCCAATTCTGGAAGTCATGTTACTTGACCATGATGAACCTACGAACTATGAGGAAGCGGTGATGAGCCCAGATTCCGCAAAATGGCTAGAGGCCATGAAATCTGAGATGGGATCCATGTATGAAAACAAAGTATGGACTTTGATTGACTTGCCCGATGATCGGCAAGCCATTGAAAATAAATGGATCTTTAAGAAGAAGACTGACGCTGATGGTAATATAACTGTCTATAAAGCTCGACTTGTTTCGAAAGGTTTTCGACAAGTTCAAGGAGTTGACTACGATGAGACTTTCTCACCCGTAGCGATGCTTAAGTCTGTCCGAATCATGTTAGCTATTGCTGCATTTCATGATTATGAAATTTGGCAAATGGATGTCAAAACTGCATTCATGAATGGATTTCTGGAAGAAGAGTTGTATATGATGCAGCCAGAAGGTTTTGTTGATCCAAAAGGTGCTAACAAAGTGTGCAAGCTCCAGCGTTCCATTTATGGACTGGTGCAAGCATCTCGGAGTTGGAATAAACGCTTTGATAGTGTGATCAAAGCATATGGTTTTATACAGACTTTTGGAGAAGCCTGTATTTACAAGAAAGTGAGTGGGAGCTCTGTAGCATTTCTGATATTATATGTAGATGACATATTATTAATTGGAAATGATATAGAATTTCTGGATAGCATAAAAGGATACTTGAATAAAAGTTTTTCAATAAAAGACCTCGGTGAAGCTGCTTACATATTGGGCAGCAAGATCTATAGATATAGATCAAGACGCTTAATAGGACTTTCACAAAGCACATACCTTGACAAAATTTTGAAAAAGTTCAAAATGGATCAGGCAAAGAAAGGATTCTTGCCTGTGCTACAAGGTGTGAAGTTGAGTCAAACTCAATGCCTGACCACAGCAGAAGATAGAGAGAAAATGAAAGATGTTCCCTATGCTTCAGCCATAGGCTCTATCATGTATGCAATGCTGTGTACCAGACCTGACGTATGCTTAGCAATAAGCTTGGCAGGAAAGTACCAAAGTAATCCAGGAGTGGATCACTGGACAGCGGTCAAGAACATCCTGAAATACCTGAAAAGGACTAAGGATATGTGAGGGAGTCCTGGAGTAGGGGGTGTCCGGACAGCCGGACTATCATCGTCCGCCGGACTCCAAGACTACGAAGATACAAGATTGAAGACTCCGTCCCGTGTCCGGATGGGACTTTCCTTGGCGTGGAAGGCAAGCTTGGCGATACGGATATGTAGATCTCCTACCATTGTAACCGACTCTGTGTAACCCAAGCCCTCTCCGGTGTCTATAAAAACCGGAGGGCTTTAGTCCGTAGGACATAACCTCCATTACAACAATCATACCATAGGCTAGCTTCTAGGGTTTAGCCTCTTTGATCTCATGGTAGATCCACTCTTGTACTACCCATATCATCAATATTAATCAAGCAGGACATAGGGTTTTACCTCCATCAAGAGGGCCCGAACCTGGGTAAAACATCATGTCCCTCGTCTCCTGTTACCATCCGCCTAGACGCACAGTTCGGGACCCCCTACCCGAGATCCGCCGGTTTTGACACCGATATTGGTGCTTTCATTGAGAGTTCCTCTGTGTCGTCTCCGATAGGCTCGATGGCTTCTTCAATCAACAACAACGCTGTCCAGGGTGAGACTTTTCTCCCCGGACAGATCTTCATATTCGGCGGCTTCGTGCTGCGGGCTAATTCACTTGGCCATATGGAGCAGATCGAAAGCTACGCCCCTGGCCGTCAGGTCAGGTTCGGAAGCCTAAACTTCACGGCCGACATCCGCGGGAACTTGATCTTCGACGGGCTCGAGCCACAGCCAAGCGTGCCGCACTGTCACGATGGGCATGATCTAGCTCTATCGCCGGACAGTGCCTTGGTGGCCGCACACGAGTCCGCTCCGGCCCTTAGTCCGGAGCCGATCGCCCAGATCGAGGACCGGTGGCTGGACACCGCCTCGGGGGCTGCAACTTCCACGGCGATGGAGCCGAACACTAACCTTGTCCCTTGCGAAGCTCGTGACTCCGAGGTGCCGGACTCCGAACCTCCCGCGCCCCTGCCAATCGAATCTGATTGGGCGCCGGTCATGGAGTTCACCGCCGCGGACATCTTCCAACACTCGCCCTTTGGCGACATCCTAAATTCGCTAAAACATCTCTCGCTATCCAGAGAGGCCTGGCCAGACTATGGCCAGGACGGTTGGGATACGGACAACGAAGAAATTCAAGGCCCACCCACCACCCACTTTGTAGCCACTGTCGACGATCTAACAGACATGCTAGACTACGACTCCGAAGACATCGACAGTATGGACGATGATGCCGGAGACGAACAAGAACTAGTGCCTACAGGGCACTGGAAGACCACCTCGTCATATGACATATACATGGTGGACACCCCAAAAGAGGGGGACGGCGAAGAAGCAGCGGAGGTAGATTCCTTAAAGAAACAGCCCAAGCGCCGACGTCAGCAGCGCCGCTCTAAATCCCGCCACAGCAAGAATGGAGATTCAGGCACAGGAGATAATAATACCCCAGAAAGTGCCGAAGACAATCCCCTCCAGCAAGATTCAGCGCAGGAGGATGCAGAAGCAAGCCCTCACGAGAGAGCGGCAGATGAAGAGGTCGAAGATGATAATTACATACCTCCCTCCGAAGACGAGGCAAGCCTCAACGACGACGAATTTGTCGTGCCCGAGGATCCCGTCGAACAAGAGCGTTTTAAACGCAGGCTTATCGCCACGGCAAATAGCCTAAAGAAAAAGCAGCAGCAGCTTCAAACTGATCAGGACCTGCTGGCCGATCGATGGACCGAGGTCCTCGCGGCCGAACAGTACGAACTCGAACGCCCCTCCAAAAGCTACCCAAAACGCAAGTTGCTCCCCCGATTAGAGGAGGAAGCATACATACCTTCATCACCAGCGCACAATACGGCCGACCGACCACCCCGTGGTCGCGACAGAGAGGCATCTAGGCCCTCTACCAAGACCGTACCCCGGCATCGCTCCAAAAGTACGAAGCCAAGAGGGAACGCGCCGGACTTGCGAGATATATTGGAGGACAAAGCAAGGCAATCCAGATCCATCTATGGATCACATGGGCGCCCCATGACCCACGACGAATACCGTCGCGCCGGATACAATAACTCCGGCCAGGCCGAACACAGCAGACAACACTCACTCGAGCTACGTCGTGATATTGCTCAATATAGAGGTGCCGCACACCCGCTATGCTTCACTGACGAAGTAATGGATCATCAAATCCCTAAAGGGTTTAAACCCGTAAACATTGAATCCTACGATGGCACAACAGACCCCGCGGTTTGGATCAAAGATTATCTCCTTCACATCCATATGGCCCGCGGCGACGATCTCCATGCCATCAAGTATCTCCCACTCAAGCTTAAAGGACCAGCTCAGCATTGGCTTAACAGCTTGCCCGCAGAGTCAATTGGGTGTTGGGAAGACCTGGAAGCCGCATTCCTCGACAACTTTCAGGGCACATATGTGCGACCACCAGACGCCGATGACCTAAGCCACATAATTTAGCAGCCAGACGAATCGGCCAGACAGTTCTGGACACGGTTCTTAACAAAGAAAAATCAAATCGTCGACTGTCCGGATGCAGAGGCCCTAGCAGCCTTCAAACATAACATCCGCGACGAGTGGCTAGCCCAGCACCTAGGACAGGAAAAGCCGAAATCCATGGCAGCCCTCACATCTCTAATGACCCGCTTCTGTGCGGGAGAGGACAACTGGCTAGCTCGCAGCAACAACCTCAGTAAAAAATTTGGCAGTCCGGATACCAAGGACCACAATGGCAGGTCGCGTCGAAGCAAAAATAAATGCCGCATTAACGGCGACGACAAGGAGGATACGGTAGTCAACGCCGGATTCCGAGGCTCTAAACCCGGTCAGCGGAAGAAGCCATTCAAAAGAACCACTCCGGGTCCGTCCAATTTGGACCGAATACTCGACCACTTATGCCAGATACATGGCACCCCCGAAAAGCCAGCTAATCACACCAACAGAGATTGTTGGGTATTCAAGCAGGCAGGCAAGTTAATTGCCGAAAACAATGACAAGGGGCTGCACAGCGACGACGAGGAAGAGACCCGACCACCGAACAATAGAGGACAGAAGGGTTTCCCCCCACAAGTGCGGACGGTGAATATGATATACGCAACCCATATACCCAAGAGGGAGCGGAAGCATGCACTAAGGGACGTATATGCGATGGAGCCAGTCGCCCCGAAGTTCAATCCATGGTCCTCTTGCCCGATCACTTTCGATCGAAGAGACCATCCGACCAGTATCCGCCATGGCGGATTCGCCGCATTGGTTTTAGACCCAATCATCGATGGATTTCACCTCACGAGAGTCCTGATGGACGGTGGCAGTAGCCTGAACCTGCTTTATCAGGATACAGTGTGCAAGATGGGCATAGACCCCTCAAGGATTAAACCTACAAAGACGACCTTCAAAGGCGTCATACTAGGTGTTGAGGCCAATTGTACAGGCTCAGTCACACTGGAAGTGGTCTTCGGATCCCCGGACAATTTCCGGAGCGAGGAGTTAATCTTCGACATAGTCCCATTCCGCAGTGGCTATCACGCCCTGCTCGGACGAACCGCGTTCGCAAAGTTCAACGTGGTGCCGCATTACGCATACCTCAAGCTCAAGATGCCAGGCCCTCGTGGAGTCATCACGGTCAACGGAAATACAGAACGCCTCGCGGCAGAAGTACAGAGCAGCCTTTTAAGGCAATTTTTGAGTCCGGCCATTAAATGGCCGGACACGGCCAAACGCGCCCGAAGCAACATCAACCAAGACCACCTGGCACGATCCGAGCACGCGTAGCAATACGGCCCCAACCCCAGCCCTTGCATAATTGCAAGACCAACCCTCCGCATCATTACGCTCTGGAGATACCATGGGCTTAAGGGGAGGGGCACGACCACAACAGACCCAGAGTGCGGCTCGACCACACCAGGGGCTCCCAAGTGTGTCACTCTTTTTATTTTATTTTTTATATACAGGACTCCATTTACCAGAAGCCCTGTCCGGCGGTGGACCCGCCGAACTCACGATGCAACGGCCAGGGAAGAAAGAAGGCTGCGGTTAACACTCAGGTGGTCTCCATTACGAGCATTAAATTCGATTATATACACCAGTCCGCAGCCCACCCCTGGAGGGGGACATGCTTATTTAGTCCAATCCCTTGCTTACCGCACTATTTGTATCCTTCCGCACTTATAGCAGAATTCCTTGAATAAATAATGCAGCATTTTTTGCCTGTTATTGCATTACTTTACACATATGTTCATTAATGACACCTCGCACCCGTATATTTTGGTACAGCCGAATACACCAGGGGCTTATGTTCCCTGCATTATGGTGTGATAAGTCCGAACACTTTCACAAGTGCGGCACCCCAAACTTATAGCATTATATGAATCGTCTCCGAATCATGTCTTGGGTCAATAGTTGGGTTTGCCCGGCTCCCACGTTTTGGTGCCTTACGTTCCGTTCTGTCGGCTAAGGTGGCACTGGGAGAACCACTGCGATTGCACCCCGGTTGAGCTGGGCGAGCGCCTCAGTGGAGAAAGCTAAAACTACTGGCATGATAAGGCGAGAGACTGGTCGCTGTTCGAGAGGTCTTTTCGGGTCTCTAAAGACCTATGCCGCTTCGAGCGAAGTACCGGATAATGTCCGACGAAGGCGTGGATAGCGCCCCGAGTTCGGTCTTCCGAATAATAGGGGCTTCGCTGAAATTTAAAATTATAGAATTCTATGGCTAAGTGAGAGTGTTCAAGCATTATAAGTCTGGTCGCCTTGTTCGTTGTGTTGAGCGCCTCCCTAGATGGACCCAAAAATGGGAACAAGAGTGCTCAAGTTTATCCCGAACACCCCAGCACTCGTGGCTTGGGGGCTGAAACCAACGACTTGCCATCTCTCAGATTTTATAAACGGCCGCACAGAAGGTAATATTTTAAATTAAACAAGCGTTGCGTAGCGCATATGAACAAAGTTTTCAACGCACAGGATAATACATAACGAGTTTACTCAATAATTACATCTCTGGGGCACTCATCCGCAATATTGCGGGCACCCTTCAGGACTGTCTTATAGTACATTTCGGGCGTACGATACTCCTTGCCCGCTGGCGGCGGGTCAGTAAGAAGCCTCTCCGCATCCAGCCTGCCCAGTGCACCTTTGCACGGGCAAGGGCCCGATGAGCACCTTCAATACAGGCGGAGCGCTTGATGACATCCACCCAGGGGCACGCATCCACCAGCCGCCGCACGAGGCCGAAGTAGCTCCCAGGCATGGCCTGTCCAGGCCACAGCCGGACTATAAGGCCCTTCATGGCCTCCTCAGCTACCTTGTGGAGTTCGACCAGCTGCTTCAGCTGGTCGCTAGGGGGCACCGGATGGCCGGCCTCAACGTACTGAGACCAGAAGACCTTCTCCGTTGAGCTCCCCTCCTCGCCACGGTAGAATGCGGCAGCGTCGGATACACTGCGAGGCAGATCTGCAAACGCCCCTGGAGAGCTCCGAATTCGGGTAAGTGTCAGGTAGTTTACATTAACATGCTTGCTTTGCATGAAAAATGCCTTACCCGCCGCTATTTTCTTCATATCCTCAATTTCCTGAAGGGCCTTACGGGCCTCGGCCTTGGCGGACTTGGCACTTTCGAGAGCCGAGGCGAGCTCGGACTCTCGAGTCTTTGAGTCGCGCTCCAAACTCTCATGCTTCTCCATGAGAGCCTGGAGCTCTTGCCGCACCTCCGCCACCCGTGCCTCCTGCTTTTCTCGCTCTGCCCGATCCGCGGCTGCATTGCGTTCGGCCGCGGACACAGCCTCCTTCAGGGATGCCACCTCGTTTGTGGCCCCTGCAGTACCCATGTTATCCTTGTTATTTTCTTATTGCAACCTAAATCCTTTTCTGTAAGGTAACTTTTCAAAGTGGTGTTACTCACCTTCTTTGTCCTCGAGCTGCCTCTTGGCACGGCCGAGCTCTTGCTCGGACCGCTCGAGATCCTGCTTCAACGCACTGACCTCCGCAGTCAGTGCGGCAGATGTCAGCAGCGCAGCCTGCAAACCCATATTGACATACTTTTTTAGCAACCCTGCGTATATCTTTTTAGATCCTCAGTTCGGCTTTTCTTTCCGAACACCGAACCGAGCATCAGGGGCTACTGTCGATGCGGTATTACATTACATAATTTTAACTTCTTACCTCAAAGCCTGTTAGAAGGCTGCTGCAGGCTTCGGTCAGCCCGCTCTTGGCAAGCTGAACCTTCTGGATCACCGCACTCATGATAGTGCGGTGTTCTTCCTCGATGGAAGCTCCTTTGAGCGCCTCCAGCAAGTTGTCCGGCGCCTCCGGTTGGACGGAGGCCGCCAGTGTCACGGTCTTGCCCTTCTTACGAAGGGGTCGCCTGCCGGACTCTGGAACCACTGTAGGTTCCGGCGTAGAGTCCGGCGCAAAGTCAGGAAGGCTGCCTTGCGGCGCCTCCGGAGCCTCCTCCTGATGGGTCCCCTTCTGGGATCCCACCTCGGCGTCCTCATCGGCGCGAGGGGTGGAGGCAGTCGAGATGGAATCCACATCCGACGGAGCCAACGACTCGCTCGATGAAGCGGGGAGATCATCATCGGCCGGACTACAGATAGTATGCGGCATTAGAAGGACACTATGTGACACAAAAGAAATTGCAGATCATTCAGGGATCCGGATACTTACGATCTCGCCTGAGGCCTGGGCCTTGAGGGCCACTCTTCACCACCAACGTTGGTGTTGGTGGAGCTGTCCGGGGGAATAGTTCTTCCCCTCTTGGACCCTTCGGCCTCCCCTGTTGGGGAAGCCTTCCTCTTCCTCTCTCCCTCCTCTGGGAGAGAGTCTTCTTCCTCCTCCTCATCTTCGGGGGAGGAGTCCACCTCGGAGTCGTCGGACACCTGAAAACGGGAACTCTTTCGAGTTCCCGTGACCACCTTCTTGGCCTTCTTCTCCGGCACCACGTGCGGTGCCGGAACCAGCAACCCCGCTAAACGGGCGTCCACTGGGTCTTCTGGCATGGGAGCGGGGCAGATGAGCTGCTCGGCCTTCTTCATCCACTCCTGTCAAAGGAAAAGGGAGATTAAAACCCGCTTAGGGTCGAACTATTAACAACAAGTGTCCCGTAAAGGGGTAGAATCACTTACCTCGTCAGCTGGATGCTGCGAGTGAAATCCGCGATCTTCCGTCGCGGATGCGGGGGCTTCGGCGCCCTTAAACAGCACCCTCTAGGTGCCTTCGTACGTCGTGTCGAAGAGCTCGCTCAACGCCTGGTGCTGTTCCGGATTGAAATCCCACAGATTGAATGCCCATTCTTGGCATGGGAGAATCCGGCGAACGAGCATGACCTGGACCACGTTAACCAGCCTGAGCTTCTTGTTCACCAGCTTCTGGATACAGGCTTGGAGTCCCGTCAGCTCCTTCGAATTACCCCACAGCAAGCCCTTCTCTTTCCAGGAGGTGAGCTGCGTAGGGATTCCAGATCTGAACTCGGGGGCCGCCGCCCACGTGGGGTCGCGCGGCTCGGTGATATAGAACCACCCCGACTGCCACCCCTTGACAGATTCCACGAAGGCCCCTTCGAACCAAAGGACGTTGGGCATCTTGCCCAACATGGCGCCTCCACACTCCGCTTGAGTGCCCTTCACCACCTTCGGCTTGACACTGAAGGTCTTGAGCCATAAGCCGAAGTGGGGCTGGATGCAGAGGAAGGCCTCGCACACGACGATAAACGCCGAGATGTTGAGGATGAAGTTCGGCGCCAGATCATGGAAATCCAGGCCGTAGTAGAACATGAGACTCCGGACAAAGGGGTGAAGTGGAAAGCCCAGTCCGCGGAGGAAGTGGGGAAGGAAAACGACCCTCTCATGGGGCCCGGGGGTGGGGATGAGTTGCCCCTAGTTGGGCAGCCAGTGCGCGACGTCGCCGGAAAGGTACCCGGCGCTGCGCAGCCTTGTGATGTGTTCCTCCTTAACGGTGGAGGCCAGCCATTTGCCTCCTGCTCCGGACATGGTCGGAGAAGGTCGAGACGAGATGCGCGAACTTGGGCGTTGGAGCTCGAGTGCGCGGAGATGGATAAGCAAAGGAGGAAGAAGGCATAGGTGAAAAGGTGAATCCTTATCCCTTATATATAGGCGGGCGAAGACTATTCGTCCCCCACTAGCCTAGTAAAACTCGCTTATCTCCCAAGCACCACCATCAATGGCGCGGTTGGGTTACCCACGTCCGTATTGATGAGAATCCCGGAATAAGGGGAACACGATCTCTGCTTCGACAAGACGTGCCAAGGAAACCGCTTCGCTAAACGCGCTGAGGCGGTATAATAAAAAAATGATTCAAGTAAAGGCTTGGTAGTGGTGTGACGTCATGCCGCGAAATACGTCAGCAGATTGAACTTGTGTACATTTTATTCTCTCTACGGTGGAATGTGGAATTTATTTTGCAGAGCCGGACACTATCCTGGTGTTCGCAATCTTCTTTGGATTATTCGGAGGAGGAACCCTCCTTGCAATACCGAACATTATGCGTGCCGGACTCATCGTCATTGAAGCCAGGTTCAGGGGCTACTGAGGGAGTCCATGACTAGGGGGTGTCCGGACAGCTGGACTATCATCGTCCGCCGGACTCCAAGACTACGAAGATACAAGATTGAAGACTCCGTCCCGTGTCCGGATGGGACTTTCCTTGGCGTGG
Organism: Triticum timopheevii; assembly: GCA_963921465.1. Lineage (NCBI taxonomy): Eukaryota > Viridiplantae > Streptophyta > Magnoliopsida > Poales > Poaceae > Triticum > Triticum timopheevii. The sequence goes on along the minus strand of OY997266.1, from coordinate 392,098,860 downwards.
AAGGCAAGCTTGGCGATACGGATATGTAGATCTCCTACCATTGTAACCGACTCTGTGTAACCCTAGCCCTCTCCGGTGTCTATATAAACCGGAGGGCTTTAGTCCGTAGGACATAACCTCCATTACAACAATCATACCATAGGCTAGCTTCTAGGGTTTAGCCTCTTTGATCTCGTGGTAGATCCACTCTTGTACTACCCATATCATCAATATTAATCAAGCAGGACGTAGGGTTTTACCTCCATCAAGAGGGCCCGAACCTGGGTAAAACATCGTGTCCCTCGTCTCCTGTTACCATCCGCCTAGACGCACAGTTCGGGACCCCCTACCCGAGATCCGCCGGTTTTGACACCGACAATATGTTTCTCGTATATGGAGGTGACAAAGAGCTAGTCGTAAATGGTTACGTAAATGCAAGCTTTGACACTGATCCGGACGATTCTAAATCGCAAACCGGATACGTGTTTTGTTTAAATAGTGGAGCTGTAAGTTGGTGCAGTTCTAAACAAAGCGTCGTGGTGGGATCTACATGTGAAGCGGAGTACATAGTTGCTTCTGAAGCAGCAAATGAAGGAGTCTGGATGAAGGAGTTCATTTCCGATCTAGGTGTCATACCTAGTGCATCGGGACCAATGAAGATCTTCTGTGACAATACTGGTGCAATTGCCTTGGCAAAGGAATCCAGATTTCACAAGAGGACCAGCACATCAAGAGACGCTTCAATTCCATTCGGGACCAAGTCCAAGTGGGAGACATAGAGATTTGCAAGATACATATGGATCTGAATGTTGTAGACCCGTTGACTAAGCCTCTCTCACGAGCAAAACATGATCAGCACCAAGACTCCATGGGTGTTAGAATCATTACTATGTAATCTAGATAATTGACTCTAGTGCAAGTGGGAGACTGAAGGAAATATGCCCTAAAGGCAATAATAAAGTTATTATTTATTTCCTCATATCATGATAAATGTTTATTATTCATGCTAGAATTGTATTAACCGGAAACATGATACATGTGTGAATACATAGACAAACCTATAGTCACTAGTATGCCTCTACTTGACTAGCTCATTAATCAAAGATGGTTATGTTTCCTAACCATAGACATGTGTTGTCATTTGATTAGTGGGATCACATCATTAGAAGAATGATGTGATTGACATGACCCATTCCGTTAGCCTAGCACTTGATCGTTTAGTATACTGCTATTGCTTTCTTCATGACTTATACATGTTCCTGTAACTATGAGATTTATGCAACTCCCGTTTACCGGAGGAACACTTTGGGTACTACCAAATGTCAAAACGTAACTGGGTGATTATAAAGGAGTACTACAGGTGTCTTCGAAGGTACATGTTGAGTTGGCGTATTTCGAGACTAGGTTTTGTCACTCCGATCGTCGGAGAGGTATCTCTGGGCCCTCTCGGTAATGCACATCATTATAAGCCTTGCAAGCAATGTGACCGATGAGTGGGTTACGGGATGATACATTATAGAACGAGTAAAGAGACTTGTCGGTAACGAGATTGAACTAGGTATTGGATACCGACGATCAAATCTCGGGCAAGTAACATACCGATGACAAAGGGAACAACGTATGTTGTTATGCGGTTTGACCGATAAAGATCTTCGTAGAATATGTAGGAACCAATATGGGCATCCAGGTCCCGCTATTGGTTATTGACCGAGAATAGTTCTAGGTCATGTCTACATAGTTCTCGAACCCGTAGGGTCCGCACGCTTAACGTTACGATGACAGTTTTATTATGAGTTTATAAGTTTTGATGTACTGAAGCTTGTTCGAAGTCCCTGATGTGATCACGGACATGACGAGGAGTCTCGAAATGGTCGAGACATAAAGATCGATATATTGGACGACTATATTCGGACACCAGAATTGTTCCGGGTGATTTCGGAAAAAACCGGAGTGCCGGGGGGGTTACCGGAACCCCCCGGGAGAGTATTGGGCCTTATGGGCCTTAGGGGAAAGGAGAGAGGGGCTGCCAGCATGGGCCGCGCACCCCCTCCCCCCTCTGGTCCGAATTGGACTAGGAGGGGGGGCGCCCCCCTTTCCTTCCCCCTCCCCCCCTTCCTTCCCCCTCCTAGTAGGAGTAGGAAAGGAGGAGTCCTACTCCTACTAGGAGGAGGATTCCTCCTCCTTGGCGCACCCCAAGGGGCCGGCCGGCCTCCCCCTTGCTCCTTTATATACGGGGGCAGGGGGCACCCTATAGACACACAAGTTGATGTACGGATCGTTCCTTAGCCGTGTGCGGTGCCCCCCTCCACCATATTCCACCTTGGTCATATCGTCGCGGAGTTTAGGCGAAGCCCTGCGCCGGTAGAGCATCATCATCGTCACCACGTCGTCGTGCTGACGGAACTCATCTCCGGAGCTTTGCTGGATCGGAGCACGAAGATCGTCATCGAGCTGAACGTGTGCTGAACTCGGAGGCCCCGTACGTTCGGTGCTTGGATCGGTCGGATCGTGAAAACGTACGACTACATCAACCGCGTTGTGCTAACGCTTCCGCTTACGGTCTACGAGGGTACGTAGACGAACACTCTCCCCTCTCGTTGCTATGCCATCACCATGATCTTGCGTGTGCATAGGAATTTTTTTGAAATTACTACGTTCCCCAACATGAAGATGAGGAGGCAAGGGGAAATGAAAACAGGGCCCCCTGTCCCTATTTATAAGGCAGTGGATGGATGGCATGCGCGGGAATCGGGGAGGCTGAAAAAATGATTATGTGACAACACAGATGCCTCGATTTTCGGAGGTTCATTAAAAGTGAAGGTATATTGAGATTTGGGCCTCATATGATATTAATGAGATGACATCATGGCGGGTTAGCACAATTCTGTGAGCTGACGTCATGGCGGGTTATAAGATTTCATAAGGACTGATGATGAAGGATTTTTTCTAAGTCAAGTATTGAAGATTGGTATGAACAAGTCCACATCAACCTAGGGCCTAATGTTGGGGATATAACTATTGGGTATGACCCACCCAGAAGGGGCCGGGTCATACCACTGGCGGTTCATAATGAGAAGGCCCAAGAAGATGTTCAAGACGGCGGTTCATGAAGCAAGCTTACTGAAGGCCCAAGACCCGGAGGAGACCTGAGGCCCACGGGCATAAACTGCCATATGTTTAAACTTGTATGTTAAGGAAAGTTTAGTTGTGTCACTGAGTCGGACGCATTGTGTATGCGCTGGTCGGGACTCTGTAAGCCGCCGAGCATCAGCCTGCGTATATAAAGGGGTGACCCGGCGGCGGGTTGGGACAAGAAACAACAAGTCGAGGACTAGGTCAAGCGTATTCACTCCCTGGTAATCAAAACCCAAGCAATACAACCTAAAGCAGGAGTAGGCCTTTACCTCATTGCGAGGGGCCGAACCTGGGTAAAACTCTGTGTGTCCTTTGTCCCTTTTTAACCCCTTCAAGCTAACTATGTTGCGATGGCTCCATACCTAAGTCCTCATGCTAGGGCATTTGCCGTGACAATTCCACGACAATCCCCATGTGGGGCCCCTCACTTACTTCTTCTTCCCACATCACTCCATTCACCCAGAAAAAAATCACTATCACTCTCTCTCTCGTGTTCTTGCTCCCGAAATCGCGGATTTCGATCTCTTTGCTCGAAGCTTCGTTTCCGAAACTGTTTCACGGATTTGTTGCTTGGTATGTGACTCCTCCATGTGTCCAATTAGTTTTTGTTTTAGTGGTTTATATTCAGAATAATTAGCTACTCTTGGTGCTGCTGTAGATGAGCTTGCATGTTGAATTCTTAGAGTTCTAACTAGTTTGAATGCTTGCTATGGCCTCTATACATCCCTATGAGTAGTTGCAATCATTTTTGTGAATTTTTGTTGAGAAAAAATTTATGGACAAAAAATTTCAGAATTTTTTTCATAGGAAAAGGATGAGTTTCTTTAGGAAGTTTGCTTCCAAGAAGAACACCAAGGGGGTTATTGGGCAGTCATCTAACAATGATCTCCATACCCCGAGGTTGGCGGAGCTACAGTCGTGCAGTGGCCGCATAATGCGTTCATGGAAGAGGCCGGAATTCTTCAAGAGTTCACCGACTTCATCACAGCTGAATGCGAACAGTATCATCTCCTCACAAATTCCTTTGTTCAAAATTTTCATTTCCATCCTAGGAATAATCACCCTGAGGTGTCATTTAATTTATATGCTGAAAACCGCAAGATCCCACTTACTGAATTTTGTGATATATGCATGCTTCCTTCTAATGGTGAACTCATAGAGCCTAGGCCCTCAAAGTTTGACGGTTTTTACGGCACTATGACTTGTGGGGGATGAGAGAGGAGTATCGGGAACCACTACCGTTAGCTTGCAGTTCCCTGCCGTGCATTATTTTGCCTTATTTATTGCAAAGTGCTTGCTAGCGAGAGAGAAGGTGGATTCACTTAGCGCCCCAGACTTTGCTGTTTTGCTCGCACACTTTATGGCGACAACACTTATAGCTTGGGAGCTATTGTGGCACGTCGCCTTCACCTTAACAGATTCAAGGGTAAAATACATGGGGGCATTTACGCTACTCGCTTGGCGACTCACTTCAATGTGCAGATACGCTAGCATGATCACCCCTTGACCAAGGTTTACCTAGACAGAGCGGCTATGAAGGACCATCAGTTTCTTGCTGCTGATTACCCTGATATTGACTTGCCTTACAATTTAGTTTTCAGTGAGAAAACTCGTGATATTATTCCTTTGCCTACACCTGCTTTGTTTGATTATGTTGCCAGTAACGGATACAAGATTATGCCTGAGGATATTGACGCTTACCGGAACAACCTGGTTGCGGCACATGCGAAGCCTCAGCAGTGAGACCCTATGGTGTGTGCTCCCCGGCACTTTAACATTGGACCTCGTGGCTTCTACGACTGGTGATTACCAAGTTAGGCCAAAAGCCTAAGCTCGGCGGAGTACGTATTTCCACCGACATTACATTCATGTTCACACATTTCATTCCAATTGTCGGTGTCCACACTTTTTCATTGTATCATCCATGTTTAATTTATTTTCTCGCTTTCTTCTTGTGTGTTTGAAAACTTTGAGAAAATCCAAAAATATGTTTCTTGCTTTTTTTTGATTTTTCTTCTAGTTTAAATTGTTGTAGTACTAAAAAGAAAACCCAAAAAGATTTCCTTGTTCTTCTTTTACTTGTTGGGAGGTTTCCCATGTAAATAGTTTTTCTCGTTTTTGCTTTTCCCTTTTTTTTCGTTTGCTTGCTTTTGAAAAACCAAAAACTCCAAAAAATACTTCAGTGTGTTTCTCTGAATTTCTTTTCTTTTTGTTGAGTCATACCGAGGAGAAAACCATGATGAATATGTTGAATGGCTCTCATTTGCATTATTGATCTAATAAAGAGTCCATATTACCTTATCTTCTCCTCTTGAATAAGATGTTTGCAGAATCCAGCTTAGTCCATGGCACTCTTGCACTATTATTATTTTCAAATTGTTCGGTCGTGTAAGTGAAAGGCAATAATGACGATATTAGATGAACTGGCCGTGGCAGAGAGAAACGTGTATGAACTTGACTTGTTCTGTTTTTGTAAATATGTTTAACCTAGTATCCATGATTCAACCTATTATGATCAAACATGTTTGCAATGACAATTAGATATTATAGTTTCTCATGCCATGCAGAAGTAGCTAGGAGTGAATAATGATTTATCTTAGATATCAACATTGCATGAAAATGATTGTGATGTAGTATGATGATATGGCATCCTCCTCTGAATGTTCGAGTGGCTTGACTTGACACATGTTCATGCATGTAGTTGAATCAAAACCAACATAGCCTCTATGATATTTATGTTCATGGTGTTCATATCCTACTAATGCTAGTATCCAATGTTACTTATGCATAATGCATGTTCATGACCGTTGTTGCTCTCTAGCTGGCCGCTTCTCAACCTATTTGCTAGCCTTCGCCTGTACTAAGTGGGAACTCTGCTTGTACATCAAAAACCTGAAACCCAAGTTTTTCCAGATGAGTCCACCATACCTACCTATATGCGGTATTACCCTGTCGTCCTAAGTAAATTTGTATGTGCCATCTCTAAAAACTTCAAATAAATATCATTTTTGTGTGCCTGGATCGTTCATGGAAAGACAGGAGGTAGCTGTCGGTATCTTCCATGCTAAGCGGGTTATTCTCAGGTCGAGTGTGTATTCACTTGCCATTGCACGAGAAAAGGGCGGTAATAGGGATGCCCAGTCCCAAATTGCAAAAAGAAAAGAGCTTACAAATAATCAAACAAAAACTCCCAATGGAGTCGTAACCTTTACATTTCCGCTTGGGAACCGCCACTAGCGTGTTTAGCATGGAAGATATTGATAACTGATGGTCGTGAAGTAAATGAAAAGGGTGCATGCCTCAAAATATCATTTACCTCTGTTTTAAAAACTTGAGCTCTGCCACCCCTGCAAATCACTGCTTTCCTATGTGAAGGGGCTATCTATTTACTTTTATGTTGTGTCATCACCTTATCAAATAAGCGCCAGAACCTGAGAGCACTGCTATCATGCTGATGCATTGTGTGTAGCTAATGTTGGGTGCATCATGACTGGATCTTTCTATCATGAATTACAATGTTTAGTCACTGCTTGAACTTCGAGGGTGCTCTGCATTTATGTTTTGCGGTCTCAGAAAGGGCTAGCGAGATACCACTATTGTCATATTATATCATGGTTGTTTGATAACGTGTTGCTATTTGAGATATCTTATTATTGCTCTCTAGTTGTTTATGTCATTGATATGAGTTAATATAATTTTTAAGAGTTATTGTCAACATGGTTAGTTATAATCTTTGCTAAAAACCTGGATGTTGTTTAAGCTTATTTATGAAACAAGAGCAAAAGAGTTCGTAAAAGTTTTTTTTTCACTTTCAGTTTATCAACTGAATTGCTTGAGGACAAGCAAAAGTTTAAGCTTGGGGGAGTTGATACGTCTCCAACGTATCTACTTTTCCTAACGTTTTTCCTCTTGTTTTGGACTCTAATTTGCATGATTTGAATGAAACTAACCCCGGACTGATGTTGTTTTCAGCAGAACTACCATGGTATTGTTTTTGTGCAAAAATAAAAGTTCTTGGAATGGAACGAAACTTTGCGAGGATTTTTTATATAGATAAAGAGAATTTCTGGAGCCAAGAGATACCCGCGGGGGGGGGGGGCACCTGGGTGGGCACAACCCACCAGAGCGCGCCTGCCTCCCAGGCGTGCCCAGGTGGGTGCTGCCCACCTGGTGGCCCCGCTGACCCTGAAACCGACGCTATAAAATCACATTATTCCAGAAAAAATTCAAGGAAAAACAATTATTGTGTTTCACGAGACGGAGCCGCCGCCGTCTCCTGTTCTTCATCCGGAGGCCAGATCTGGAGTCTGTTTGGGGCTCCGAAGAGGGGGATCTTCGATCTTCGTCATCACCAACACATCTCCATCGCCAATTCCATGATCCTCCCCACCGGGAGTGAGTAATTCCGTCATAGGCTCGCTGGTCGGTGAGGAGTTGGATAAGATTCATGATGTAATCGAGTTAGTTTTGTTAGGGCCTGATCCCTAGTATCCACTATGTTCTGAGATTGATGTTGCTATGATTTTGCCATGCTTAATGCTTGTCACTTTGGGCCCGGGTGCCATGATTTTAGATCTGAACCGTTTATGTTATCACCATTATATCCATGTTCTAGCTCCGATCTTGCAAGTTATAGTCACCTACTACGTGTTATGATCCGGCAACCCCGGAGTGACAATAGTCGGGACCACTCCCAGTGATGATCGTAGTTTGAGGAGTTCATGTATTCACCGTGTGCTAATGCTTTGTTCTGGTTCTCTATTAAAAGGAGGCCTTAATATCCCTTAGTTTCCAGTAGGACCCCGCTGCCACGGGAGGGTAGGACAAAAGATGTCATGCAAGTTCTTTCCATAAGCACATATGACTATTTACGGAATACATGCCTACATTATATTTATGAACTGGAGCTAGTGTCGTATCACCCTAGGTTATAACTATCTCATGATGAATATCATCCAACGAGTCATCGATCCAATGCCTGCGAATTTATCTTATATCGTTCTTGCTAAGTTACTACTGCTGCTACTGCTATCGTTACTGCTACAATATCACTGCTATCACTATTACCGTTACTGTTGCTACTACTGCTATCATCAAAACTATCATATTACTGTGCTACTAATCACCTTGTTGCAGATAGTTAATCTCCAAGTATGGTTGAATTAACAACTCAGCTGCTAATGCCTTCAAATATTCTCTGGCTCCCCTTGTGTCGAATCTATAAATTTGGGTTGAATACTCTACCCTCGAAAACTGTTGCGGTCCCCTTTGCTTGTGGATTATCAGTGGTGCTTTCCCCCATCTTTGCTAGCCAAAAATTCCGCACCAAGTAGAGATACTACTTGTGCATCCAAAAATGCTTAAACCCAAATCTTATTCTCAAGAGTCCACCATACCTACCTAAGGATTGAGTAAGATCCTTCAAGTAACTTGTCATTGGTGCAATAAGGCAATAAAAATTGCTTCTAAAAGTGTTAGATCATTTAGTGTAAAGGAAAATTGAGCGTTGTACGAACTTGTGATGGCAAAGAATAAAAGCGATAGATTGCATAATAAAGGTTGCTATCATAAGGGGCAATATGACGTGATGTTCTTTTGCACCAAGGGATTGAGCATACAAACAAAAAGCGCATGGCAACCTCTGCTTCCCTCTGTGAAGGGCCTACCTTTTACTTTTATGTATTTACTTTCATGCAAGAGTCAAAGTTTTTCTCTCTATTCCTTTTTATTTTTCTCTTTTGGCAAGCATCATGTGGCGAGGGAAGATCTAGGCACATATGTCCAGTTGGATATGGGTAGCATGAGTTATTATTGTTGACATCACCCTTGAGGTGAATACATTGGGAGGCGAAATTATAAGCCCCTATCTTTCTGTGTGTCCGGTTGAAATGTTTTGCTCATGTGTATTTTGTGAGTGTTAGCAATCATAGAAGACTATATGATGGTTGAGTATGTGGAGCTCTTACTTAGACTCTCCTGAATGAGTTGAATTGCAATTGTTTGGTGACTAAGAATATAGGTAGTTGAGTTTCAAGAGAATTCGTTGTTTGAACCTTAACATGTGAATTGGTTGCTACTTTAACATGAGAAGTTTTATAAGAAAGAATTGTTGTTATGATGGTAGGAAAAGTGATTGAAATTGTCATTGATCAAACTTGCGCACTTTGCTAGCATTCACACTTCATAAAATATTTATTTTATCATTTACCTACTCGAGGACGAGTAGGAATTAAGCTTGGGGATGCTGATACGTCTCCAATGTATCTATGATTTATGAAGTATTCATGCTCTTATATTGTCATTCTTGGATGTTTTACAATCATTTCATAGCAACTTTATATTGTTTTTTGGGAGTAACCTATTGACCTAGTGCCGAGTGTCGGTTGCTGTTTTTTGCTTGTTTTTACATCGCAGGAAATCAATATCAAACGAAGTCCAAACACCACGAAACTTTTTGTGGATTTTTTATGGACCAAAAGACGTCCAATGGGCTAGAGCATCACCTGGGGGGGGGGGGGTGCCCCGAGGGGGGCACAACCCACCAGGGCGTACCTGGGCCCCCAGGCACGCCGCGGTGGGTTGTGCCCACCTCGGTGGCCTCCCGCACTCCCTCTTCGCCCTATAAATCGTCAAATATTCCAAAAACCCTCGGGGAGACCCTAGATCAGAAGTTCCGCCGTCGCAAGGCTTTGTATCCACAAGAAACCAATCTAGACCCCGTTCCGGCACCCTGCCGGAGGGAGGAATCATCACCGGTGGCCATCTTCATCATCCCAGCGGCCACCATGATGAGGAGGGAGTAGTCCACCCTCGGGGCTGAGGGTTTGCACCAGTAGTTATTTGTTTAATCTCTCTCTCTCTCTCGTGTTCTTGAGATGGCACGATCTTGATGTATCACGGGCTTTGTTAATATAGTTGGATCATATGGTGCTTTCCCCTCTCTATCTTGTTGTGATGAATTGAGTTTTCCCTTTGAGATTTCATTTTATCGGATTGAATACTTTTATGGATTTGAGGACACTTGATATATGTCTTGCATATGAATACCCGTGGTGACAATGGGATATTATTTTGATTCACTTGATATATGTTTTGGCACTCAACTCGCGGATTCCCGAGGTGACATTGGGGTAATCTACGCATAGGGGTTGATACACGTTCTTGTCTTTGTTTCTCCGGTAGAAATCTTGGGGCACTCTTTGAGGTTCTTTGTGTTGGATTGAGTATTATGAATATGAAATTGTTTGGTGTTATTTTAGTACGAACTCTTGGATAGATCGATCAGAAAGAATAGCTTCGAGGTGGTTTCGTACCCTACAAACGATTTCTTCTTATGTTCTCCGCTAGATAGGAACTTTGGAGTGATTCTTCATCGCATGTTGAGGGATGGTTATGTGATTCAATTATATTAGCATTGTTGAGAGAGTGCACTAGCTAAAGTACGGACCCTAGGCCTCATTTTCAAACATTGCAATACCGTTTGTGCTCCATTTTATCTATTGCTACCTTGCTGTTTTTTATTGCTCCTACTACAAAAAAACCAATATCTACTATCCATATTACACTTGTATCACCATCTCTTCACCGAACTAGTGCACCTATACAAATTACCATTGTTTTTAGTGTGTTGGAGACACAAGAGACTCTTTCTTATTTGGTTGCAGGGTTGTTTGAGATAGACCATCTTCATCCTACACCTCCCACGGATTGATAAACCTTAGGTCATCGACTTGACGGAAAATTGCTACTGTCCTACAAAACTCTGTTTTTGGAGGCCCAACAAGAGTCTACAAGAATAAAGTTGCATAGTAGACATCACTCTCCGTCCGGGTGGCAGTAGAGGAGGAGTGGACGATGGCGACTGAGATCCTTGCTCGTGTCCGTGGGGTAGCATAAGAGGAGCGGGCGGCAGCGACCGCGATCTGCGGTCGTGCCCATGGGACAATAGAGGAGGAGCAGAGGGCGGCGGCGGGGATCTGTGCTCGCATTCGTGGAGGAGTAGAGGAGGAGCAGCAAGCGGTTGTGAGGGAAGAGAGAAAATTATGGGATACTAATCCCGCAAATTGAGATAGAGATTAGTTAGTTTCCAGGATCCAAAAATGTGCTTTTTTTGTACTAGACAGATGCGGGTGCGGATGGGCAGAGTTTTCGTCCGCCCTGATGATGTTCTCTTGTTTAATAGTAGTGTAGATTTGTTGCGGACAAACGTCCATGATAATCTTGGTTTGAAAACTTAGTTATAGCAAGCACATGGATGGAAACATGTCATGTTTTGGTAGTAGGAATAAAAGGAAATATTTAATGTTTGCCATTTTCTCGGGTGTATGAGTAATTACCTCGCGTTAGTCCATTTCGGTGGACGAGCATCAACATAGCCCCCATGCCAAAGACAAGGAGGCCGCGACATTGCCTGTAGAGGGTAGGCATGGGTTGATGGTGCGGGTACATGAAGGAGGGGTGGGGTATGGTCATCGACGCCAAAGACAGATGATGCTTAGAGGGATGCCCAGGGTGGTGGTGACGAGTCAGACAAGGTGGGATAGCGACATTTGGTTTGGCCAATGCAGGTGCATGGAAGGAAGGAGACGAACAATACACCATCACACATGTGGATGAATTTGACGGATTCGAACGAGTTTTTTCTTTTGTTTTGAGGAACATCGATTACAACCTGAAAACACGATGGAGTATAACCTGAAAAACCAGCCCACCTGTTCTCTTTCACCACTGGAAAAAATATAAGCCATGTATAGAGATAGGAAAAAAGGAAACTACTTATGACTCAACTAAAAAACAACTGTCGTGACCACCTACACTCACGACTCTCTCGGTACGCCACCCGCGACGCCCTAGGCGATACCGTCCCATCACCCCCCCGCCTTCATCATCCCCGTTGCCTGCCAATCCACCAGTCCTGCCAGATTCGCTGTTGAAATCTCCATGCCTTCCTCCTCCACCTATCTCTTCCCTCTCTCTTCCCGAGCCGCTGGGATCCTCCGCGGGTAGGTTTTAGATAGGTTGTCAGAGAGAGAGAGAGAGAGAGAGAGATAGAGAGAGAGAGATGGGTGGCTAGCTGTAAGCGCGTGCTTACATCGTGCTTCCTTGCAGGTCGGCCATGGCAAGTCTGGAGACGCGTATGCTCATGCGCAGGGCGGCGTCGCCGGTGCGCCCGAGATCCAACGTCACCCAAGGTAAACATGCTCCTTGACCTCCCTTTTCACCCCTCCCGTTCTGTTGTTCGTTACCTACCATTATATTGGATCTTGTTTCTCTCCGTGAATGGTGGTGCAGAGTAAATTTTGCATGATTTATTTTGTGCTATGAGGTTTCTAGGGTCACTTAGTATGTCACAAACTGTGTCTGTCTCATATGCATGCACATTTTCTCAAATTGGATTGATTTTCCTTCCAAGAACGAACACATTCGACACTATTACACATGTATATCACAATCTGCACATGTTGTGTCGAGGAGAGGAGTTGTTGGTACTGTATTCCATTGCACGAGTTACTTTCAACGTGTTTGTTCGAGACAATTAGTATCAGGGAATGGGGATTAGGGGGGGGGGGGGGTGTAGGACTTAAAGTCCCTTGATTGTTTGGAAGACAGGGAAATTAATGAGGGAAGGGGAAAGGAAGTTACGGGTCAAACTCCCCCTTATCTCTTCCCTGGTGGGGGGCTGGTAACTGAGGAAGCGAATGGGAAATGAGAGAAAAAAGTTGTCATCATGTACATTGCTCCTGCTCCGCATGTCTAGGAATGGAGTACAAATGGTGGGCCCTTTTTCTTAGTTAGTTTCCCTATCAAATTCTCACGGGAAATTCCTTTCAACCACCAAACAAGGAAAAATGAGACTAGAAGTCTATTTCCCATGTTCAAACCCCCAGCCACCCCCCACTGCTAATTCCCTTTCCTCTTCCCTAGGACTATCAAACACGCTGTTTATCCACTTACCACTCCCCCGCCGCTGTGCAACGTTGCAACACATGGGGCATTTGTCCTAGCTATGTGAATTAACTAGGTATTTGATGAATTGCCATGTAAGCTCTGTTGTGTCGATTTTTTCTCTTGTTATACCATGTGGTCAACACACAATGAAGAAACAAAAGAAAATATTTATGATGATTGCTTCACCGCATCTATTGTTTAGTTCAGTAATATCATATTTCAGGTTTTTTAATTATACATTTGTTTAGAAATATCCCATATTAAAGTTACCATTCAGTAAATATATCGTGACTCTGAAGATTGATTTATAGGTTTTCTCAGCCTAATTCCGTCACATTACTAACTGTTTGGTGCGTTAGCATGCATAAGGAAAATATTCCATCACTGGACATGTCGTTCCACGTATACTTCATATTGCTTTTCTCTTCTTCTGTGTACCGTTTTCATTTCCCGCTTTTATCTGTATTTTTACAATCAATGTTTGATCAATGTCTCACATCTAAGTTTGTTGTTTCGTGGCAACACACATACATTTTTCTTTGAGAATCCACACAGACATTAGCTAGTACTCCCTCCGTTCCGAAATATTTGTCTTTCTAGGCATTTCAAATGGACACAACATACGGATGTATGTAGACTTATTTTAGACTATAGATTCACTCATTTTGCCCCGTATGTAGTCACTTGTTGAAATCTCTAGAAAGACAAATATTTAGGAACGGAGGAAGTACAATATATACATGAAAGACTGCAACTCTCTGCAAAATAGATGCATACACCATTTAAAAAAATAAAGGAATACCAAATTTTCTCAAAAATGAAAAATCATCAAATGAAATGCTACTTTTCTCGAAAAAAAAATGTTTTCTTAGGAGTCTCCAGAAAATGTCTGTTAGAAGATCGGGAGCTAGACAAACAGACCTACTGACTGAAGCCCATAAAGTTCTCTGACGTTTGTACCCACGAGCCCAAACACAAAAGGGCTCGGCCCATTTGCAGACCGCATCTGTTACAGTTTTCACCCCAGCCGCAGCCTAGATACTCCTCTGCGCCTGGGCAGTTCGCACCGAGCGGGAGGCAGACAGGAACAGTCCCTCCAGAGAGCGCCCCACTGCACAGAGAGCGAGAGGGAGAGAGGGAGAGAGGGAGAGAGAGCGGACCAGTCGCCGGCGTCGGCCAGCAGCGGAGCGGAGATGAAGGAGAGAGGCGGGTCGAGGGCGGCCGTGGACGAGCGGTACGCGCAATGGAAGTCGCTCATCCCCGTCCTCTACGACTGGTTCGCGAACCACAACCTCGTCTGGCCATCCCTCTCCTGCCGGTAATCCCCGTTTCCTGCGACCTCCTCTGTTGCTTCCCCTCTCCATTCCCGCAGTTCCGTGGTCGTAGGCGTTGTGTTCGAGTAGATTCATGTGGAGTTAGGGTTTTGCCGTCACGAACGTATCTAGGGTTTTGCCGCCACGAACGTATCTAGGGTTTTGCTCCGTGGCAGTGCAGTCTGTGCGTGCGGTGTCTCCAGATCTGCGCGTGGTTAGTGCCTGGGCTGCTATGGTGGGCAAGGTGGAAACTTTGGGTTGAGTTATTGCCCTAGGGTTTTGGGTTCTAGGTTTTTTGTGGCATGCGACTATTTGAGATGGGGGTTTGGTGTTTCTGTTCATGTAATGCTTGCCTTAATGAACTGTTTCGATGTGGTGGCTCCTGCCGGTGTCAACCGTTTTATCTTTTCAATATAATTGCTTGCGATCTATAGAGTGAGCACGATTTGATGATATTGCTTTTTGAGCATCGGCTTTGTGGTGCATTCTTAATCACCATCTGGTACTTTGAAGCTAATAATATCACAGAGTAGTGGCATTCTGTTTGGAAGCATGCTGGTTCATTTTTGCAGCATTTTTGACCTAAAAGAGTGGGTTCTGCAACTAATTTATTTGCCGATCTGTTGGTTTGATTGGGAACAGGTGGGGTCCTCAGTTTGAGCAGGCTACCTATAAGAATCGTCAGCGCCTTTACCTATCAGAGCAGGTGACCTTCAAAAGTCTTCAGTTTGAATGCTTCCACAAACAGATTTTTAGCATCCACGACTGATTATCAGTTTTTGTTACATAATGGGTACATTTTCTTATCCAGATCTAACTATAGTATTTTTTATTCCTGAGATGGTTTCAGACAGATGGAAGTGTCCCAAATACCCTGGTGATTGCAAACTGTGAAGTTGTGAAGCCACGGGTTGCAGCTGCAGAACACATATCACAGGTTATTCACTTTTCATTGGTTTTCATTACAATTTCAGTTTGTTAGTGCAGAATAGCGTGATTTTTGAGATGCATGTAAATATATAGATCTGGCCTCTGTTTTTTATGCCTGCGTATGAAGGTATTATGGTGTTTCCTTCCTGCATGCAGTTCTTAGTTAACCCTCTCTGTCAGTTTCTTATGCCTGTATATGGTGGTATACTTATGGTGGTTCCTCGTTTTTTATGTATTGTGGAGTATTGGCCTAAACTAGGAATTCTTCATACTGGTCATTAATTGGTTCAGAATAGAGCTGACAAGATGTCTGTTTTGTACTGCAGTTCAATGAGGAAGCACGATCACCTTTTGTAAAGAAGTACAAGACTATCATTCACCCTGGAGAGGTAATAATTTGTTCTGTACATTCCTAAGTTGCAACTACTTAGCATCTAAGTTATCTTCTTTACAGTTGCTTACTCTGTTTTTAATTTTCTGTATCTTGATTATCCTCTTTCTCTTAATTTACACTGGGTACTTCATTTTTGAAACTTTATGTTATCTGATCTGTGTCTTTCTGTTTTCTAAGATGGTCTTTGTGTTCTTGTTTTAGCTTGCATGCCTAGCAGTTTACTTTTCATGCCACTTTGATTTATGAAGTGGAAGTCAGTTGTTGATGCATTCTGACTTTGTTTGTTTATTGTGTATCCAGGTTAACCGAATCAGGGAGCTTCCACAGAACAGTAGGATCATCGCAACTCATACGGACAGTCCAGATGTATGTCCAGGCCTTTATACCGCTGCCTAATTCTTTCGAAAGAGTCGATAATCTCTTGAGCATTCCGGTGACATTTTATGAATTTATATGCTTTCTACGTCCCCAAACAGGTGCTTATTTGGGATGTTGAGGCCCAGCCAAATAGACATGCTGTCCTAGGAGCTACTGATTCTCGCCCTGATTTGGTATGTTCTCTTATCTTTAATTCTTAATTTCGTGTCATTTTGAGATGTTGAAAGTTGCATTTCTGCATGATGGACTGGAAAATTCATATAGGATGTGAACGGCATGGATAGTGATAATATCCCTAATATCCCTGATTTGGTATGTTTTTTTTTCTTTCTTAACTTGTGTGACTTCGGGTGGATTCTGAGAAGTTCTAGTAGGATGTTGACAGCATGTATATACACAATTTACTTTACTAGAATGGATCAGTTTTTTGATGTACCATATATGTAAAAATATTGGATGAAAACTACCCTAATGGTGAAAACTCTGTGGAGCAAGTGTAGAAAGTTCTAAAAAACATTCTTATGTATACACCATGTGTAGGCGAGGTATGTTCTGTAGACATGTAAATTTCATGTTTAAACATAATTGCATTTGCCATCTAAATAATTTCATTTGGATTTCTAATTTTGATGAAAAATAAATAAATTTAGCATGTATAGGAATTTTTACTGTTCCACTTTTCTTTTCTCTGTTCTCTTTTTCAGAACTCTCGCTGATTTTGAGTTTGCTATTCAAATTTTATATGTTTATAGAACACCAGCTCCTCAGTAACTATTTTTCTTTTGAGAAAATTTTGGAATTTTGAAACATGCCTTCCATGGAATTTTAAACATAGGAGTGGTATCCACTGGATATTTTCCCTTCATACATAGTGCTTACTACCGTTGACTGTTTGTCAGATTTTAAGAGGACATCAGGAAAATGCTGAGTTTGCTCTTGCCATGTGTCCAGCAGAACCATATGTGCTCTCAGGAGGTTAGCAGAATTCTTTCTTGTAATATGCTTGTATCTTCTGGCCCTTTTTGATTTATTCAAATATCAAGGCGCAGTTTGTGGTTGCTGAATTTATTTTATAGTATGCTGTGGAGAAATAGCCGCAATAGCTGGAACAAGTTGATTAACCAAACGGTAAAACAGGCAAAAACTTTTTAGGAAAGTGGATTTATCATAATCCACTGCAATGTCAGACGCAGCCTAAATGTGTCTCTTCCAGGAATTTTGTCCACTGAGAATTAAATATCTCTTGTCGCCTTAGCGTTCCCTCCGTCCCTCTACATAACCTTCTTTGTATGTTCCTAACAAATAACAACCCAAGAAATTGGGAGATGATCTGACTTGATATCACAGTTTACGTTCGTATACTTTTTCTTTGTAATACACAATTGTGTTACTTGTGTCCATGAACCTCAGAACGGAACTTCTGATTCCATTGGAGCATGTGTGAGCCAAGATAGGCCCGCTCCTGATTTAGCTGGCAAAGGGAGACAGCATGACAGCACCAACACATAAGCAAAAATGAAGAAAAGAAAGTAGAACTAATCACTAAAGCCGCCAATGCGATAACTGGACCATCTATTTGCTACTCCCTCCGTCCCATAATGTATGACGTTTTTTGACTCTATTGTAGTGTCAAAAAATGTCTTACATTATGGGACGGAGGGAGTAGCTTATCTGATCCTCCTTACTTGGATCACCTTTAAAGTAATTGGGACCTAAAAGGTTAAAAGTTCTCTTGTCAACTTCAGTGGACCCAATGGAGTAAGGGATGCGTCAGTTTCTTTTATTTTATTTGAGTGAGCTGATGTGATAACTTGAGCTTTGTTCACATGCAAAATGTAAATAGGAAAGGACAAGTCTGTGGTTTGGTGGAGCATCCAAGATCACATATCTGGACTTGGAGACTCCTCAAAAAGTGAGACTTCCCCAGGGGCATCAGGCAGCAAGCATAGCAAAACTGCAAATGAAAAGGATAGTCCTAAAGTTGATCCTCGAGGTGTATTCCACGGGCATGATAGCACTGTTGAAGATGTCCAGTTCTGCCCTTCGAGGTAAATATGCTACACTAAGTTTCTTGTTTTTAATGGTTATTTTCTATTTGATTGTCATGGTTTTCAATTTACATGAGTAAGAGCTTGCACTTGAAGTGCTGGTTTGCTGTTTGTTTGTACGTTTGATCTTTATGGTTGTCCTTTTCTTTTTTGAATAAAGTGCACAGGAGTTCTGCAGCGTCGGTGATGATGCTTGTCTTATTCTCTGGGATGCCCGGACTGGTACTAGCCCAGCTGTTAAGGTGACACTCTTCTCTATCTTATGTGTATCAATATTGTTTCTTGCAAGAAGTTGTGTATCAAGAGCTCACTAAGGAAAGGAGATGATTGGTACTCCCTCCGTTCCATATTAAGTGTCGGCGTGTCGCTGATTTAGTACAACTTAATATGGAATGGAGGGAGTAATTGTCAATGATGACTCACATTAATGATTCATTGGAATTGTTGATTTTCTCGTCCAAACCCACCGACCACTGTCTAGCCTTAACAAAATAGCAAGAATCTTGCTCGCTCGTTGGTGCCGAGGGAACTCAACATCTTGACCACCATCAAGACGAGTTAAGTGTGGGCAGAGAAACGAACATGCTCTTAGTCACATGAGGTTGATATATTTTGCTGGGTAGTATGGTTCTTTTGTTGTTTCATTCTGCTTCTTTAAATGTACTTACATTTTTGTTTAAATTGGCCAACATACATTATCTGCGGTTGAACGAGTTATGAATTTGTGATTATAGAGCAGATTTAGTAGTACTGGGATTACAGTCAACTAGATTTTAGTGCAACCAAAATCTATTTGTCTTGGTGTAAAGAGGCTGAATTATCTTTTTAGTATAGTGTACTTCTTTCTTCTAAATGAACATAACATCTTAATTTTGGAACTGCGTTCTTTCTGGTGTCCAGGTTGAGAAAGCTCATGGTGGAGATGTTCATTGTGTTGATTGGAATCTGCATGATGTTAACTACATCTTAACTGGGTATGTTGATGTGAATGCCTTCTTAGTTCTGAATAATCTGTGATGAGATCTTTATTTAGTTCAGATGTATTGATATTGGGCTTTTCATCTATGTTTGTCAATTGTTTGCACATTTTTTTTCTCCATATTTAGTACTCCCTCCGATCCATATTACTTGTCGCTAAAACAGATGTATCTAGAACTGAAATGCATCTAGATACATCCATTTCAGCAACAACTAATTTGGATTGGAGGGAGTACGTCTCAACTAGGACATGAATATCTTCTTAGTTCTGTATAATCTCTGATGAAATCTTTAGTTATTTCAGATCTATTTGACGTTATGCTTTCATCTATGTTTGTCAATTGCTTGCACATTTAATTATGGTGGTTTCTTCTCATATTTAGCTCCGCTGATAACTCTGTCCGTATGTGGGATCGGCGAAATCTGGGTCCTGGAGGTGCTGGTTCTCCAATTCACAAATTCGAGGGCCATAAAGCTGCCGTCCTTTGTGTTCAGGCATGTAGAACCTTTTGGCCACGTACATGTTCTCTTCATGTGAATATGGATATTTGGTTACTGTCCATGGTATTGCAGTAGCTTTTGACAATAATTCATACCTTGTGCTTTTCAGTGGTCTCCTGACAAAGCATCTGTTTTCGGAAGCTCTGCGGAAGATGGTTTCTTAAATGTGTGGGACCATGAGAAGGTATATACTGTTGGCGATGGGAGTTCACTTAACAGTACTCATTCTCTCTCATGTACTAGTTCTGTAATAGTCTTGAGACTGATAAAAGTTCTCGCGGTGTAGGTGGGAAAGAAGAAAAATCCCAATTCACCTGGCGGGCTTTTCTTCCAACACGCAGGTCATAGGTACATTTTTTTTTCTACATATCTTACTTCATGTGGTATATGAAACTCAAAATCCGGCTTTTTTCTTGAATGGTTATACCATGTCCGTTGGCATTTTCTCTGCCATATTGCTGGCAGAATTGAAGAAATGCCTTTGTGTATCAGTAGTTAGTTTAACTAATCTTCTATTTACAATAGACTTCTACTGGAATTTCCATGAAACTGCATTTTCAGTTAAAATCTGACTAGCAGACTAACTGGATAGGTGGGACGCTAAAACCATGTGATGCCGTAAATTGATGTTGCATTTCCATTGTTCCGTAATAATCTGTTGTTTATCTTGTTCACCTTGCTAGGGACAAGATCGTAGATTTCCACTGGAACTCTTCAGATCCTTGGACCATTGTGAGTGTATCTGATGATGGTGAGAGCACGGGTGGAGGTGGAACTTTGCAGGTACTTCTCTTACAATTGCGCAATCATGGTGTAAACCACACTACTAGAAAGAACTGACATGCTAGATATTATATACGGTATATGGTACATAGAGTTTTATGTGCTTATAACTGGAAATACATTACAGTTCGGACACATAACTCCCATCTCAAAATAGCTTGAATATGCATACATTGGCACTGTTATCATCAGTTTCCTTCTGATCCTATCTTGATAGTACCCCCTCCTTCCCAAGATAAGTGTTGTACTAAGTCAAGGGCACTTATTTTGGGACGAGGGAGTATATTAATAACATGTACTCCCTCTAAAGAAATACTCCCTCTGTCCCATAATGTTTTTTTAACACTACACTAGTGCCAAAAAACGTCTTACATTATGGGACGGAGGGAGTATATGAGTGTTTAGATCACTACTTTAGTGATCTAAATGCTCTTATATTTTTCTTTACGGAGGGAGTACTTATAATATGGTGTAACAGTTACATTGGTGTTTTCCTTTTCTTGATAACATGCTTGGTACTAAATTCTTACTGATTCTTTTACTGATCCAGATATGGCGTATGAGTGATTTGATCTACCGCCCAGAGGACGAGGTTGTTTCAGAGCTGGAGACCTTCAAATCTCACTTGGCCAGCTGCACTCCGAGGGCTTGAATCATGAGATAGTAGTTATCTGTCCATTTGAAACATTGGTCATGTCCTCTGATGCTAGAACAACCTAGACTTGTACCCTTAAGGTGCTTGTGAGCTTATTTAACTTGTTGTATGATTCGAATCTGTATGCTCTGCGAACACAGCGGAGCTTTATTTCTGTAGCCAGACTATTGGGGTATTGGCCTATTGGGAACATTGTACCGGTAGCTTCTAGCGGATCTTATGAGATTGCTTGTAATGAGTTTGTGTTAATGACTTGGTCAGTTTGTTCTCAATTGTGTAGTTGCTTCTTCCCCCCTTTTTTTGAGCCTGTCTAGTTGCTTCTTCCTTGACAATTTTTATTGATCATGTTGCCTTTTTTCCTTGACAACTTTTCTTTCATTCATGGGTTACCCGTCGCTGTGCAATTTGAGCTTTGGTCACGTTGACTGTTGCTGAGTTTGTATGGGTAGAGGGCGTTTTGGGCTCCACTGTGCCGGTTATATTGTTGTATTCCTTCTTATATGGTTAATTGTATTACATCTCATATGGTTAATGTGACGGCAGATGTAGTTTCAATTTTAGACAAATAATGAGCAAATTTTAAGTTAGTTGATGTGTCTCGTGGGACAAAGCAGACCGCCGCTGGTAATGTCGGGTGTAGTACATGCACAAAGAAAAGACTGGTTGTGCATCAGATCAAGAGGAGGTAAGAGTATAAAATAGATCTGTGCTGTTGATTGCATAAAGTAATGGATCTGATTAACTCTTACCTTTCTTCTTACCTTTCAAGTGAAAAGAGTACCCATTGCTCTTGGACATTTGATGACTTCCGTTTAGTAAATTCGTGCTTGCGCATCTTACTG
Source organism: Triticum timopheevii (assembly GCA_963921465.1). Taxonomy (NCBI): domain Eukaryota; kingdom Viridiplantae; phylum Streptophyta; class Magnoliopsida; order Poales; family Poaceae; genus Triticum; species Triticum timopheevii. The sequence continues at coordinate 392,076,976 of OY997266.1, read as the reverse complement.
AATAATGATTCAAATTGAAGGGCATCTATCTTGTCCATGTTAAAGATGCGCATGTGCATAGGCTGATGGGATCGTCCCAACAGCGCAATTGACGTTAAGTCGCGGGTGGATCGAGTCAGGTTGACCTGCTGCGGTTCCGATCTGGACACCAGGGCAGGTCGCGGCACATGACATGTGCTAAGGGCCAAGGCACACGCAGCAAGTGGACTTCCATCACTAGCTGGACGGTTTCTCCACGTGGTTCCTTCACCCACCCGGATGGCATATTACCTTGTTACATCCAAATGATAAACCAACGTACCTTAGGGCATCACCCAAGCTGGCCACGGGGATATATTGTTGTGAGAAGTAAAAGAGTTACCTAAACGCTGTCTAACGAGTACGCACGATCCAGCGTTCCCGAGCGACCACACCACGACCGTCCATCGCGCGTGACATGGCCTGGGTGGACCGACCAGGTGGGCGGCATTTTTTTGTCGGGTCGCTTCAAAATTTTGGGAGACGCGCTGCTTCCTATCCTGCCGTTTCCCCGCTCCCCACTTCACACCCTCTCCCGGCGACGAGCCAAATCCCGCTCGAAATCCCTAGCTTCGCCGCGAGCGCGGGCGGCGAGAGGGCCGGTGACGAGTTCAATTCAACGAGCGCGGCGACGGCCCGGCGAAGGACCCCGTAGCAGTTCGCCGGGGCGAGGGCGGCGCGCGCGTGCCGTACAAGGAGGAGAAGGCAGCGACGACGGAGGAGGGGGGTGGAGCTGGTGGTTCAGCGCGAGGCGGCGACGAGCACCCGGAGAGCGAGACCCCGCGTTGCTTCGACGACCTAGGTGAGTTCATCCCACTTTCCCCCCCTCGCGCACACATCTCATGGCTGCTGGGGGTTCGTCGTCATCAACAATCGCAGGGGTGGGGGGTGGGGGGAGAAGCAAGGGCAGATCAACGGAGATGCTCCCGAGGAGGAGGGAGAGAGGGGAGGGATTTTTCTGCGAGGAGGCGAGGGCCGGGCGAGGGGTACTAGTGGAGGTGGAGCAGCGGGGAGTCGCCGGAGTGCGTGCGCAGGGAGGGTGGGCGTGGTTTCGTGCTCAGCTCAGGTGCGGCGCCCGAGGCTCAAGCGAGGAGGGGTAGGGAGATGGCACGGATGAGATGAGGAAGGAGAGGGGCTCAACCTGGCATAATTTTTCAGTAGGCAATTTTTCGGCAGCACATGTGTGGTTCAGTATGCATTTTTTGTGGTTCAGTATGCAATATATCTGTGTTTCAGTAGGCAATACTGTAGTATAAGGATAGTATGGGTTGTGGTCAGCATGGTTTCCCAGCAATGAAAACACTGTAAACATATGTGTTCAACATTTTTGTGTTCATAAGCAGCATCTGTTTTTTGTGTAGGGCAAAAGTAATGTCGAACAAAGGGGCAAAAGCGAATTTCATACTGATGTAGGACATTACTGTGGTTTCTGTATGCAATTTAGACATAGAACAGTATGCAATAACCACTGTGTTCTAGTAGGGGCATCAGAATAGATAATAGGCAATTTTTTGTGTTTTTTTTGTAGGAATCAGATATGAGATGAGTAGGCAAAAAATGTAGTCAGTTTCTTCTAACTTATTTTCTTACCTTTTCAAATGCAGGCAAGGCAACAACAGAATGGTGGACTCCACGGATGAACAGAATGGCGAGGTACCTGCCCACTCCCCACTGAATATTTTTTTAAAATGACTTTCGGCAGAGAATCAGAATCATCCTTTTTTCTTTGTGTTTTGATGTTGCTTTTAACAGGGAGCTGCAAGAGTAATACAAGGCCATAGGCGTCCTAGGAAGAAGCAAGTTCAGGAAGGTAGAAACAGAGCATCGCCAGCAAGGCTAGTAAAGTTAAACAAGAGCTTGGACCAACGGCAGAAGGATCTGATAGAAACTTACCATCTGGGAGGCATACTGAAGATCAAAGCAACAACAATGCCCGCAGACCTCAGCAGGTGGGTAATGCAGATCTACGACCCAGGTAGCGAGTGCATCGTTGTCCCAGGCAGGGGCGAGATCCCCGTAACAGCCGAAAGCGTCCACCACACCTTGGGTCTTCGCAATTCAAGGGAGGAAGTGTTCTACGGGTGGGATGCAGAAGCAATATCTTTCATAAACAGCAGGTTCGGTTTTCAGAATGGGTGCCCCCCCGAGATAACAACCGTCTGCACTATGATTAAAGAGATGAATGGGAGAGCAGACGACGACTTCATGAGGGTCTGGCTGATTGTGGTAGTTTGCACCTTCATGTGCCCTACAACGGGCTTACATGTCAGCGCTCGATGCTACCCAATAGTCGCCGACCTAGAGAAAGTGAAGAGGCTCAACTTCTGTGCATTTATAGTGAATCAGATAAAAGCTTCATTAGGGGGTAGCAACAAGAAGAAGGTTGTAAACTGTTGTGTGCACCATATGGTCGTAAGTACCACCTTCTTTTTTCCTTCTTTTTTCTTTTTTCATACTTATGCTTGGTTGTATAGTATAGCAAAAATGAGAAAGGCTAACCCATACTGATTCCCAACTTATTTCTTACCAGCTTCTCTTTTGTTGTTTGTGGCTGCAAAAACAGGTGTTATATGTAGATTCTCTGGTGGTAGACATCGCAGTACCAGATTTCCCAGTCCGGGTAGAGGCATGGGATAACAAACGTATAGGGCTAGTCGCAAAGGCAGACAAAAACCCTCAAGGAGGATACGACAAGCTTAGGGTGAGTTTGTTTTTTCATCCATCTTTTTTAAAAGCAGGTTTTTTGTTTTCTTTTTGTCCCGTTTACAATGTTACCCGACTAGTTCAGGCAGGTGCAACACAATAGCTTTTCTGCTTAACAACACTAGCCTAATGTGCTTTTTTTTCACTCACCCCACCAGATGAAGCCAAGATAAGCAAGCAACGGGCGTATGAATAGCCTTTTTGTTGGGTATGAGGAGACCCATAAGTTTGTTTTCTCAAAGTTGCCACCCACATTCAAAATAAGTGTATGTTCTCCACCTTCTTATTTTACAATTTCAATAGCTTTCCATTTTTCTTTTTCAGTTGTTTTTTACAGTGAAGTTGCATAGCCCTCTCAATTTTCTTTTTCAGTAGTTTTGCCTACGTCTGAAAACATAAAGCAGAAAACAGAGTTTCGCTCCTATCTCTTCTGCTCACATATGCATCAAATTTTTCAGTAGTTGTTTCTTTTTTCCTATATAATACTTCTTTAGTTTTAAAACCACCCGGCTTTATTTTTTTGATTCGTGATTTTTTCCTAACATTTCTTTTTTCGTGTGTTTTTTCCTTTGAAAATGCATCTTAATGCAGAAGAAGAGGAAAATCGCTGCAATGGTTAGCTCATTGTGCTCAGAATGGTCGGATAGAATTGGTATATTCACTGAAGAGATCGACAATCTAGATAAGGAGGATGTCAGGGACTCTAGGAGCAATTCACACAGGACAAAGCGTCGCAGCGCTGCACGCGTTACATGCATAAGAATCAAAGAGTCCGAGCATCATGGGGGCATCCCGGAGGACAATGAAAAGTTTATGCCAACCTCAGAGTCAGGGGAAGATGGACAAGCAAGGTGCAGCGGAAACAACTCTGATGATTTTGTCTCCCCAAGGACCACAACTTCAAAGCAAAACGAACTCAGATCCAAAATTTTACGTGAGAGGAACAGTGGAAACGTGACTATCAAACAGAAGTCAGTACCCGAGACGGAGCCTGCTAGGGAGGGTGCAAAGGTAGGCAAGTCCCTAGAGTGCAGCCATGCAAATCTTGCAGGCAAGGTAAACCAGCGGGGTCACACAGCAACCAATGGGTTTGGAATGCAAACTCAGACAACAGCAAATACAGATGGACCAGTAGAAAATGGGCACAAGGGCAACACACCTCCGGGCAGTGAAAAAAATCACAATACTTGATGTCACCCCAATATCATCAGCCCCACCTCTCGACTGTTTTGTGCATCACACACCAAGTCCAGCCACTGGTGTTCCATACATGGTCAGCTCCAGCACTCCCGCAACAAGCAAGTCGTGCCCAGCCCCTAGCAGCCAAAAGAAAGGGGAACACCCACATCAGTGCAATCCAGGGAAGCCCATGCAGCATAGTTGGCAACGGCTACGATCAGGGAGAAGCTACGATTGGGGCCACTCGCACAGCAGCAAGCAATGCAACAGGCACAAGCTGGCTCATCAAACCATGTATTCACACCATCAAGCTACACCAACCACCCAGTAAGAGCAACACAAGATTGTCCATCTTTCGATCTTAACATAAGTTTTCACGAAGATGAGGGCACCAACAGAGGCTAATCCACAGAACTGAGGCCATGCAACCTAGATGCCTGCATGTCAGAAAGCGGAGATGAATGGGGCTTGGATCCGGAGGAGCTACAAAAAGCGTGCTATGAGGCAGAAAAGGCATTTGCATTGAAGAAAGAAAAGGAGAGGGTAGAGATGGAGGAGAGCTAAGCAATGGAAGGCAAATCAACAATCAAAATTCAAAAACACCAGTCATAGCAACCACAAACGCAGAAAATGTCGCTAGCTCATCAAGAACTCCAGCAACGGTTGGGCACGAGCGGAGAGTTGTAAGGGCACCAGCTCAACTCAGGTCGCCATACATACGCCCAGAGAACACAGATCCATTCTACTGCTCAAAGAAAGTTCGCGACATCTACGATGCTGTGTGCCAGTATAGTGTGACCCACACAACGCTAGCCGACACTAAGTTGGAAATCCAATCTTTCTTTAGGCCTGTTTTTTTGGGGTTTCTTTTTTAATTGCTTCGTTTCAATACACGAGCTAACATTTTTTTTTCTGTTTTTATTTGTATATGCCAAAATTCAAAACTGAAAGCCAATCATAAACTATGACACGCTCTACATCAACTGCAATGAACTTGCACAATCGATGGCACCTGGACAGAAGATGGACATCATGGTGGCCGAGATTGCAATTATTGCATTGAGTAAAGCAGGGCTGATGCCAAAGAAGAGATTAATGCCACTTCGAGTAGCTGTAAGAATTCCCCCCCTATCCCTTTTTTGATCTTCTTTTTGTTTTTTATTCTAGAAGCACAACAACTAACATGTTACCACTTCTCTTCTTTTCGACAACATCTGCTAGACATTCTTCTAGAACAATAGTTTCACAAGGAAGGACATAGACAAACATTTTGACAACAAAACTAGGAGGCTAAGCAGATGTGAATCAGTAAGAAAAAAACAACAATGAGATTTTCTTCATGCTTCCCTCTATCCTTTTTCTTTTTTTTTGTCCCATCTCACCCACTCTCATCAACCAGGTATCATTTCCGACACTCGAGATTCTGGACAAGGAGAATCCAAAGGAAACATGGCATTATTGGCTAATGGTGTTGAACATCAGGGACAAGCGATTCGAGGTACTGGACTTGGCAAGGACGTTCAAGGACAAGGCATTAGTAGAAAATTCAAATAAAATCATGAAGGGCATGAAAATAAACTAGGAGAGGCATTACAACAAGTCAAGTGTGCAGATTGCAGATTGGAAACTTCATGAAATCAAGTGCCCAAAGCAGAATAACAGGCAAGGGCACCCCTGTCCCATATCTTACTTTCTTTTTTCCGCATTTTTTTCTTTTTTCTTTTTATCATTTTTTTTCTTATCCGAGCCTAATACAAATCGACCACCCAACCAAAATTCGCCTCCCTCAGCGGCCTAGCGTCGCCTCACCAGGCGAACCAAGTCGCCTAAAAATCCTCGACCACCCTCCCAAAGTCGCCTAACACGGGAGGTGCGGCGCACCTCGCCTACCTCGGCAGCCTAGCGTCGCCTCGCCGATAGAACCAAGTCGCCTAAAAACCCTCGACCACCCACACAAAGTCGACTAACAGGGGAGGTGCGGCGCACCTTGCCTACCTTGGCGGCCTAGTGTCGCCTCACCGATAGAACCAAGTCGCCTAAAAACCCTCGACCACCCTCCCAAAGTCGCCTAACACAGGAGGTGAGGCGCACATTGCCTACCTCCGCGGCCTAGTGTCGCCTCACCGATAGAACCAAGTCGCCTGAAAACCCTCGACCACCCACCCAAAGTCGCCTAACACGGGAGGTGCGGCGCACCTCGCCTACCTCGGCGGCCTAGCGTCTCCTCACCGATAGAACCAAGTCGCCTAAAAACCCTCGACCACCCTCCCAAAGTCGCCCAACACGGGAGGTGTGGCGCACCTCGCCTACCTCGGCGGCCTAGTGTCGCCTTACCGATATAATCAAGTCGCCTAAGAACCCTCGACCACCCTCCCAAAGTCGCCTAACGTGGGAGGTGCGGCGCACCTTGCCTACCTCGGCGGCCTAGCGTCGCCTCACTGGGCGAACCAAGTCGCCTAAAAACCCTCGACAACCCTCCCAAGGTCGCCTAACACGGGAGGTGCGGCGCACCTCGCCTACCTCGGCGGCCTAGCTTCGCCTCACTAGGCGAACCAAGTCGCCTAAAAACCCTCGACCACCCTCCCAATGTCGCCTAACGCGGGAGGTGCGGCGCACCTTGCCTACCTCGGCGGCCTAGCGTCGCCTCACCGGGCAAACCAAGTCGCCTAAAAACCCTCGACCACCCTCCCAATGTCGCCTAATGCGGGAGGTGCGGCACACCTTGCCTACCTCGGCGGCTTAGCGTCGCCTCACCGGTCGAACCAAGTCTCCTAGAAACCCTCGACCACCCACCCAAAGTCGCCTAAGACGGGAGGTGCGGCGCACCTCGCCTACCTCGGCGGCCTAGCGTCGCCTCACCGGTAGAACCAAGTCGCCTAGAAACCCTCGACCACCCTCCCAATGTCGCCTAACACGGGAGGGGGGGCGCACCTCGCCTACCCCGGCGGCCTAGTGTCGCCTCACCGGGCGAACCAAGTCACCAAAAAACTCTCGGCCACCCTCCCAATGTCGCCTAACACGAGAGGTGGGGCACACATCGCCTACCTCGGTGGCCTAGTGTCGCCTCACCGGGCGAACCAAGTCGCCTAAAAACCCTCGACCACCCTCCCAATGTCGCCTAACGCGGGAGGTACGGCGCACCTTGCCTACCTCGATGGCCTAGCGTCGCCTCACCGGGCGAACCAAGTCGCCTAAAACCCTCGACCACCCTCCCAATGTCGCCTACCTCCATATTTCTTTGCCTGCAATATTTGTTTCCTATTTGTTTTTGTACTGCATTTGTTCCTTAGTAAATAGCAATATCATTTCGTATTTTCCGGGACACACTAACGAAATCCACCATGTTTCCCTTTCTCCCCAAAAAATAGGCATGATTGCAGCATATATATGCTATACAACACCAACAACTGGGATGGCGCCCATGTCCTGAAGTATGGGCCAGAAGACATAGTCAACATGAGGATGATACTAACAGCAAAAATGGTGGACAGTGGCCACAACGACGTCAATTGGGCAAAGATGCTCAACATCAAGAAGGTACAAAAATCTTAGTTATCAGTTTCAATGGCATACCACCAACCACTTCTGTTTCAATAGCACAGAACATAAATTACATGGTCTTTTTCCACCCAAATAAAACATATTCCAGATCAACCTTTTCATTTTCACTCAATGTTCGTCCACACACAAATTGCCCCTTTTTGTCACTTTGTTTTCGCTACTGGGTCCATCAAGCACTTCGGTTTAGACCAGGCGTGCAAGTGGCACAATTGTGCCCTAACTCTTTGCAGTATGCACATTTTGTCTTCTTCTTCGGATGCAACTCAATGCCCGAATAGTACCTCTTGTCTCTCTTGCGTCCCTTAGTAGAAGATTTTGGGGGGTTACACGAAGGATTTGCTTTAGGCTCTCCAATACAAGCTTCCGTGGGGGCAAATTGGGCTGGTGGCTGTGCTGGCGCCGCTGGCTTCTTCTTCCTCCTTGATTTATAAAATTGGTTCAGTTCAGTCTCCAACGCGCGCCCATAGGACCTGCACAAAGCTGCTCCTGCATCGGACGTACTGCCCAATTTAGAGATTTTGCCAAACATAGTATTCAGGGAAACATGCCTTATTTGTTGCAGAGACTCTTTAGGCATGGCATTAGGGACTTGTATGTCAGGGGGCATATCAGTAAGAATAGCGTTCTGAGTCCATCTAGGCAGTATGTAACGCTCAGGGATCTCATCAAGACCAAGGTGGGTGAACACTTTCAAGATGTGGACGCAAAGCAGCCCATCCCTGTAAAACTTGCAACACTCACAACGGTAGTCTTGCTGATCAACCTGCGCTGTTACCATGTACAATCTACGCCCATAAATCCCCGCATAACTTCTGTTAGGCTCAAGCAGGTACATGTTGCCGCCTTGAGGCCTAACATTATATATGCCAATCAAAGAAAACTTATGTTGAAACCTGTAGTATATATCCCTTGTGTAAACTTGCAAGGCTTGCTTCTCAATTGGGAACAGGGACCAAAGCCTTGGCTCAAGCTCATCTGTTCGGTAATCATTACCCCCTTCTTTCACGAAGATCTTGTCATTTATCTTCTCATATTGCTTCACAAAGTTGAGCACAGAATTTTTTGCGGGTTCATGTACCTTTTTATGACAACATTGAAGCCTTCACTGCGCTGAGTCGACTGCAGGAATGGGAAGAAACAGTTCCTAAAGTAACAAGGGACCCAAAGATGCTTGATTGCATAGAGATCATCAAAGCGTTTATCGCCAGCAATACCATGCTTCTCAACCATAGCAACCCACCTTGCCTCAAACTCCTCAGGAGTCATGCTCAAGTCTATCACCTCATTGAGTTCTTTAGCTAGCTCAGGATGCCTAGCCAAGTAAGCACCCAACTTCTCTTGGGCTTTCTTAATGATATGCCAGCGGCAACTACGGTGAACTGCGTGTGGGAACATGTTTGCTATAGAGTTTTTCATCACATGATCTTGGTTAGTTATGATGTTGAGCGGTGCAATGCCATGCATCGCTTCAAGAAAGGCCCCAAACAACCAATCAAAGCTGGTCTCAAGCTCTTGCCGCAAGAAGCCACACCCCAGCATGAAAGACTGCCCATGCCTGTTCATCCCAATAAATGGAGCAAAGGGCATGTTATACATATTCGTCAAGTAGGTCGTGTCAAAAGAGATACAATCATTGTAAGCTTTTATGTAGGCCTCTCAAGCCCTCCCATCAACCCAAAACAAATTCTCAGCTCTGATCTTGTTTGATTTTGAAGAAGAAGCTTGGGTCTTCTTCCTGCTTTTGCTCGAAGTAGGCAACTGTCTCAGCCAAATCACCTTCATTTACCTCAGCACTGCGAAGGCTAGTTCTCATGTTGCTTATCGTTTTCGTCGTGTACGGAACAATTGCAGCTTGGCCATAGAATTCAGACATAACAGTCATCATGCGACCTGTGTCCATGTTGCACCTATGCAATATTTCCAGGAACTCAACCTCTTCCGGTGGGATGCCTTGGTGAGAGCGGAGGTATTTAGTGAGAGATGGCTTGTCAATCAGTCTATGATTGTGGTCTGCAACAACACCTGTGACCACCCATTTGTTATTAATCAGCTTGACTGCCATTTTTGCTCGACAGCCGGTCTGTTTGATAAACTCTCTTCTCCTCTTCTTAACAAGCCCCCCCTAGAGATTTATAAGAGCTACACCCTGCTTGCTTACTCCCAACATCTTGCCCATCGCCGCAGCCATCAGAATCTGAGCTTAGTCTCTCAAACACGGGTGTGGGGGCATCATCATTGATTTTAGGCTTCCCTGATTTGCAACAAAAAGTCTGCTTCTCAAGGACATTAGTGTATGAAGACCTCCTGGAAGTGTTGGCTTTCATCGAGAACCCAATTCTGCGAGAGTAAGCTTTGTAGTGTGCCTTAGCACCTTCAACTGTGTCAAACTCCATGCCGACATAAGGTTCCTGTGGGCTAGATCGCACCTCGTTCTCATCAAAACCTAACAAGCCAGCACTACCTGTACGACCTTGCCCACCATTGCTAGGCATAGTTGCAGCCGGGCTGAACATGGCAGGGGCGGGCGCGATAGTTTCAGCAGTTGCCGTCGCATCAGACACACCAGTAGCCGCAACACGAAACCCCACACCTACGACATCTTGGACAGGAGCAGAACACAAATTTGGCGACTCGCCCACCCCCTCAATTGAAATAGGGATTTCTTCAGGTTGGGCTTGTGTGCAGAACAGGGGATCACCATCACAGTCAACAAAGTCGTCGGGGAGCTCACTGAGATCAAGGCCGACCATCTGCACATTTCAGAAGACAAAATAGGGGAAGGAATCAATACATATACTAAATGAGCAGAGGAACATTTTTTTACTGAATCATTGCTAGGTTCACATACCAGGCTTTTTCTTTTGCCTTTTTCTTTTGTGTTTTTTTAAGCAACTATAATTCTCCCCCAACTGATTATTTTTTGCCCAGTTTTTACCCTGTTTTGTAAGATACTGGACCTTTTGCAAGCAACCATAATAGTTTGTTATCCACTTTTTTATCTTTATCATACCCTGATTGTTAACAATTTTTCGTACAATAAAACAGGCAAGATTCTACAATAATTATTTTGTCTTTGTTTATTTTTTGCAGAAGCAAGGCGCATAACTATAGGGAAGAAACAAGGACAATTCAAGAGCAAGCAACTTTTGTCTAGCACCATGGTTGTACAGGAGACAAGAGAAAAGGATCAGATTTGAGGGCCATAATTCAGGCTTGCAACACTGCTGTATATGAGGCAAATCTTCAACACTGGAGTACAGGAGGAACATCTAGGAAGTACTACTAGTTCTAGTACAACTAAAAAGGATCTCATGGTCAAAAATTTCTCGAACAGCTTGTTACCTTTGCTGGTAGTTCACTTGGGGAAATTTTGCCCAATCTTGGAGATTATTTTGCCCACGTTTGCCTGATCAGCACAAAAGAGTTGCAGGCAAGGCTGTGCTCTTTCACGGTGATTTTGATCTTCCGCAACCTTTTTCTTCCCCCTTTTTTCACTCTGTGTTTTTGCTGTGGGAGGGAGAAGCTCGCCACCTGCTAGGACATGGTGGGTGGTGGCGGCTGGGGGGAAGAAGAGAATTGCCGCTAGGGGAAGAAGAGAATTGCCAAGGCTTAGGGTTTTCCCCAGGGTAGGTGTGGAGATCACGTGGGGGAGGGGCACGCAGGGGGAGGGGTGTGGAGATCACGTGAGGTGTTTATTATCTGCTTTTCTACTCGCGGGAGACGTGGGCGCGGAAAGCAGATAATAAACGAGGCACAAGCGAAAAAGTTTTATTTGGTGTAGGAACCTTGTAACCAACGAGGGGATGAGAACTTCTTTTTTTGGCACAACGAGGGGGACCGACACGGGGAAATTTTCCTAATTTGCCGGCCGCTAGATCCGCCCGCACAGCGCGCGGGCGGTCGGTAGCATCGTCCAAAGAGTTATGCATCTGTTGATCTGTATTGAATCTGTCGACTCTTTCTTTGAAAATAGTCAATCAAGCTCTCTTGTTTGGATAGATCGGGAGATGTGGATAGACGAGCTAGAGTGCTATGATGAAACGCAAGGGGCGACGCGATGCTCAATGGTGGGCCACAGCAGCTTGCATTGAATTTAGCTCATGGGTCTGGGGATCTCCAACCTGGCACGGTCCATGGTCGGCTACGGGTGCACGAGGAGGCGGCACTCTTGTACACACGGTTTCTCCCTCCCGAGCAGGCATTCCCACGCTCCACCACCGGGCACCGGCCTCCGCGCGCCGCGTGGCCTCCGACTTCTCCTCGTATATGTATCCCCTCGCCGAGCAGCCAAGCAGGCAAACGAAGCATCAACACACCGACGTCTCCTACCTGCCTTGGCTACCTCCGCACCAGTTCGCTCGTCTCCTGACCTCACCGATCCTCGCCGCGGCGCGAGCTCCAACTCTGCTACATGGACGCCCCGGACGTGACGCCGGCGTGGTCTCTGGTCCGCGGCTACTTCTCGCCGGCGACGCTCTTCCTCCTCCTCAACGTCGTCATCGGCACCATCGCGCTCACCTCCCGCTCCCACCGCCGCCGCCACGACCACCACGGCGACGACGACCGCCACCACCAGCAGCACCAGCAGAAGGACCACGACGACCAGTACGCTCCTCCCCCACCTCCGGCCCCGCTGGCGCGCACGTCGTCCGTGATGGAGCGCCTGCGCTCCCTCGGCCTCTACCGCTTCCGCTCCGGCGACTTCCCTCCCGAGTACAACTACAACCACTCCGCCGCCGGCAACGTCGGCGACGACGACGACGAGGGCAGCAAGCAGCAGCAGTACAACAGGAGCCGGTCTGAGCCGGCCGCGAGGAAGCCGGCGAGCAAGACGGGCAACGAGGCGGAGAAGGCGGCCAGGGCGAAGGTGGCGAAGAAGCCGGCCACGGAGACGGAGGTGAGGAGGCTGGAGCGCGCCCCGGTGCCGGCGCCGGCGCGGCTGGTGCAGCGCGCGCCGAGGGCCCCTGCGGCTCGCGCGGTGCTGACGGAGGCGAGGCGGCAGGACGCAGGGGCGCCGGAGGCCGCGTGCGTGGACGAGAGGGCGGACGACTTCATCAACAAGTTCCGGCAGCAGCTGCAGCTGCAGAGGCTCAACTCGCTGCTCAACTACAAGGAGATGCTCAACCGCGGCGCGTAGCCTCCCGCCCGCTCGGTCGCCGGCACGCGGAGCAGATGCAGATCAGCTTGTGCGGGGTTCGATCTTCGATTAGCTACTAGCTAGTGGTCTTGCCGTCTGTTCATTGGATTGTTGACTTGTTGTGTAGTTGTGCCGTGTATGAGTCGCTGCAGGTTAATTTGGATCCTGCTGACATTACAGAAGAAGCTCCATTTTCCTCTCTTAGATCCGTTCGTCCGGTTAATCTAAACAAAACTCGTACGTATACATGGGAATGGAGGCGTGGGAGAAGAGCAAAGAATCCAACTGCTCCAGCCTGTTTGTGTGATTTCCTACGATGAACACGCCAATTCGCATATTTCAAAAAGCAAAACGTAAAAAATAGGACATCTTGCAAAAAGGAGCCTGGGCGAGGGACGAAAACAAGCCCGCTTGTATTTGCCAACTCTTGCATAACTAGGCCGAGATTCCATCCTCCCATCATTGGGAAAAGAAGCCCGCAGTTATTCAGTAGACTTTTTCCTTTTACAAAACTTTTGCCTCATTTCATTATTAATAAAGAAAAGAGAATTATCCCGTTATTTAGGGAAAATCGGACTGAACCACTACTCCCTCCGTTCAGAATTACTCGCCTACGAAATGAATGTATCTAGATGTATTTTGATTATAGATACATGCACTTTTATTCATTTTTGTGACAAGTAATTCCGAACGAAGGGAGTACAACACAGGAAGGGGCACCACCAGCCGATCTAACTATAACACAAAACCCACACATGTCGTCTAGGAGCGCCGCCCTTGTGGCCACAACGGCCACCAAACTTTAGGGTCGCCTCTTATTATCCAAAGCGCCGCTTGCGCAGTAGATTTGCTGGTTACGAGGTTCCCACACCAAATAAAACTTTTCACTTGTGCCGCAACAACACTAACAAGGGTGTTAACCTTGATAGCTTTGCTAGTTGTATAAGATATTAGAAGATTGTAATGTGATAGGTAATATTTTTGTATTTTTAGAATAAATAATAGGTGAAAATAAAAGTGCAAGTAAAAGTTACTGGAAGTGTTTCATTAAGCTCAAAATTGGATCGGGGTTTATAGGTCACTTAGGGTAATTCTCTATAAGGTAAGTAGTGCATCAAGTAACATAGTCATGTGAATAAAAGAATGAAATACTTCGTGCTCATGCTAGATTGTGTGTAATGTGCTGATCTTATATAGTCATTACGTCCATAATTACATAGAACGAGATCCTCCCCGCGTCTATAGTTATTAATTCACTCTTTTTCTCGCAATAAATAAATAAAAATTAATTCACTCTTTAACTGAGATTCTCTTTGCATCATCCAAGTATTAAGTATAAAATGGACAATTTCCTTAAGCAAGATGACACATTGTTTTTTGCATGCTTTAATTGGAGGCCAGGGCCGAAATTTTGGGGGGCCAGGGCAAAATGTAAATTGGGTCCCTAAGTTCAAGAAATCATATAATTGGAATAAATAGTATAACTCACTTAATTATATACATTTAAATATGTGCTATTCTGTACAATATCTAGAAATAGCTCAAATATTAGCACTAAAAAGAGCAAATGTGGTACTAAACCTCATGTTCAATCAAAACCGTCTTCCTGCTTTATAAGCAAAACAAAAATCATGATTCAAACACTACATGAGTTCTAAGGTTATCATTTCTCAAGATAAGAAAATAGAAAAGACCGTACCTTCAAATTTGAAGGAATGAAAATAGTTCTATTAATCCATGTGAAGTATGAAACTCTAACGGCAAAGCATCAATCTATCTGAAGTACATTGGCTAATGCTGCATTTTATTAATTATCAATGTGATAAACTTTTGCACAAAAATCACAAAACAAAGAGCATATGTATGATAGCGTTACTGGGAGTGTGGACCTTGATTTTTGAAGATCAGAAGATGTAGAACCGTTTTTGTTTTCTATACCAAAATTTGGAAATATGCAATCTGAATTCTGAAGCAAACCGGCCTGCGGCAAACATATTTTCGGCACTCACGTTGCAAACAGGCTAGGCGAAACGATCGGGATGGGCATGTACGATGTGCCGCTGGGGAGCCCCTATATCTCGCATTCTGCGAGAGCGAGGGAATCCTCGCTGAAGGGAGAGGTCAACATGGGTCAGCCCACACGCGCGCGAGGCAACAACCTTGTTTTCTGTTCTCATTTTTTGCTTTATTTTTGTATTTTTTATACTTTAAAATATTATAAATATATATTACAAAAAACACTCTACAAAAAGCATTTGGAAAATGTTGAATATGTATTTGAAAAAAAATGCTGAACAAGTATTTGAAAAATGTTAATCAAGCATTCAAAAAATGTTCAAGGAATATTTTAAATATGTTGAACAAGTATTTAAAAATTGTTAGTCAAGCATTCGAAAAATGTTGAACATGTATTTGAATAATGTTAATCAAGCATTCGGAAAATGTTGAACAAGGATTTGAAAAAACACGTTGAACAAGTATTTTTAAAAATGTTAATCAAGCATTCTAAAAATGCTGATCAAGTATTTAAAAAATGTTAATCAAGCATTCGAAAAATGTTGAACATGTATTTGAAAAATGATGAACAAGTATTTGAAAAATGTTAATTAAGCATTTGGAAAATGTTTTGAACAAGTATTTGAAAATATGTTAAACAAGTAGTTGAACAAAAATGTTAATTAAGCATTCGGAAAATATTGAACATGTATTTAAAAAATATTAATCAAGCATTCAGAAAATGTTGAACGCATATAGAAAAATTGTTGATCATGTACTAAAAAATGATGAATTTTTTTGTTCATATATAAAATGTTAATCAATAAAAAAATAGAACAACTATTTAAAAAATGTTAAACAAGCATTTGGGAAATGTTAAATGTGTATAGAAAAATATATTAACAGTGTATTAAAGAAGGATGAGTTTTTTATCATGTGTGTAAAAATGAAAATAGAATAAAAAGCGAAGAAGAAAAAGAAAAGAAACAAAAGAAATAGTAAAATAAAAAGTAAAATAAAGAACGAACAAACAAAAGAAAAAGAAAGTAAAAAACAAAGAAAGATAATGCAAAAATGAATGAAAGAAAATAAATAAAAGAAAGTAAAAAAAAGGAAACATCCCGAAGAAAAGCACTCAAGCGGCGTCAAATTGGACGCGCCCTAGTTCGTACCACGAAAGGAACTTGGGTGGGGTGGCTGGCGCAACGCACAATCAACCTAGAGACCAGGTATCAATTCCTAGACGGACGTTCATTTTGTCTGGATTTTGTCCGTTTGGACCAGGCAAATGGGCGGCGTCCGACCATTTTTCTGGATGCGTTGGTAGTGCGCCCAACGCGACTGACACATGTGGTCCGCCACGGCTAGCCGGAGGCCAAATGTAGACATTTTTTTAAAATGAACATTGCAAATAGTTTAGAAGCAAATAAATCAAACATTGCAAATACTTCTACAACCAAATAGTTTCATGTCCGAATAAAAACACAATCAAATAGTTTATAACCCAATCAAAATTGTCTTGAATACATGAAAAGAAAATGAACCGATACATGTACTGGTTGCAAATGTGAATCCACATGTGCTCAACCAAGTAATTTTGGAGTTGCATATGAGTATGCCAATCACGTATTTCACGATGGAATTGGGTGAACTGTTCAAACGTTGCCGGTTCTTGGTGCTCACGCACAATATTTTCACCATGATATTCAAACCCTTGGTCGTAGATGCTGTGATCACGCTCATCCTCCACGATCATGTTGTGCACCATCACACAAGCAGTCATCACCTCCCAAAACTTCTTGGTGCGATTGAACACATGTCTCGCCATTCCGAATTGGCGGCAAAAAAGATGTGGTTTGAAGAGAGGGAATCCCCAGAGTAATCGGCATAGAGCAGGGCGTGACTGCTCTCCCTATTGCGGTCAAGGCCGGAGCATGGCCTGAGATTAATCCCCTAAACCGAGGCCGCTGCCTAGCAATGTGATCATGGACGACTAATGCAGCAACCATAAGCTCTTCGTCATCCGACGACGAACCGTTCGATGAACAAATGAAGTTGTTGAAAAAAAATACTCGTCCCCACTATCCATGGTACCTTGCGAGCAAAGTGTCGAACACCTTGTAGTCATGGTGGAGACACGCTCGGTGAAGAGCACCTCGGCCTCCCCACACAAGCACTAGATTTGTAGAAGCGTGGAAGGCCAGCGACAGGCAGCCTTGCAGCACCAGTTAGAAGTGTTGGGGTCGATGGGTGTCGCCGGCGGACGTAGCATCCCTGTTACCGGAGGTGGCGGAAAAAGCCACAAACACCAACAAGAACTCCTCTAAAATGCAGGCGGAGGTGGCTATGGCGGGGGAGGGAGGGAGTGGCGGGTTTGGGCGGCCGGGCTGGACAGCGAGGAGGCAACCAAAAAATGGGCAGCAACGGCTATGGCCGGGGAGGGGGAGGGGGAAGGGAGGGGGAGGGGCAGGCCTCATAGCGGAAGAGGAAAAGGGGTCTGTTTCTATTGGGGAACGTTGCATGAAAAACAAAATTTTTCTACGCACACGCAAGATCTATCCATGAAGATGCATAGCTACGAGAGGGGAGAGTGTGTTTACGTACCCTTGTAGACCGTGAAGTGGAAGCATTTATTAACGCGGTTGATGTAGTCGAACACCTTCGTGATCCAACCGATCAAGTACCGAACGTATGACACCTCCGCGTTCAGCACGCGTTCAGCTCGATGACGTCCTCGCCTTCTTGATCCAGCAAGACGGGCGAAGTAGTAGATGAGTTCCGGCAGCTCGACGCCGTGGTGACAGTGATGGTGAACTCATTCCCATAGGGCTTTGCTGTGCACTGCGGAAAACTAGACGGAGGACTAAACTGTGGAGAGGGGCACCGCACACGGCTAAGATATTCTCGTGATCTTGTGTGGCGCCCCCTCCCTCATATATATAGAGGGGGGAGGGGAGGCATCCAGGAAGCGCCCCAAGGGTGGATGGCTGCCCCCCTTGGGCTCCTGCCCTCTAGTTCCCCCTTCCTTGTTTGGCGCCAAGGAGAAGGCAGTAGGGGGTGGCGCCCCCCCTTCCTTTCTCCCATGAGGAGGGGAAGGCCAGAGGGGCTAGCCTTCCCTCCTTCCCTTCTCTAGGGCCGACGGCTAGGGAGAGGGCGTGCCAGCCCCCTTGTCGGCTGGTGCGTGCCTCCCCTTGGCCCATTAGGCCCATAGACCTCCCGGGGCCTCCCGGAACTCCTTCTTGTGATCCGATGAATACCTGGTACACTCCGAAACCTTTCCGGTGTCCAAGTAGCATCGTACTATAAATCAATCTTTACCTCTGGACTATTCCAGAGCTCCTCGTCATGTCCGTGATCTCATCAAGGACTCCGAACAACATTCGGTCACCAAATCACATAACTCATATAACACTATATCGTCAACGAACGTTAAGCGTGCGGACCCTACGGGTTTGAGAACTATGTAGACATGACCGAGACACCTCACCGGTCAATAACCAATAGCGGAACTTGGATGCCCATATTGGTTCCTACATATTCTACGAAGATCTTTATCGGTCGAACCTTATGACAACATACGTAATTCCCTTTGTCTGTCGGTATGTTACTTGGCCGAGATTCGATCGTTGATATCTTCGTACCTAGTTCAATCTCGTCACCGGCAAGACTCTTTAGTCATTCTGTAATACATCATCTCATAACTAACTCCTTAGTCACTTTGCTTGCAAGCTTCTTGTGATGTGTATTACCGAGAGGGCCCAGAGATACCTCTCCGATACACAGACAAATCCTAATCTCGATCCATGCCAACTCAACAAACACCTTCAGAGATACCTGAAGAGCATCTTTATGATCACCCAACTACGTTGTGACATTTGATAGCACACAAGGTATTCTTCCGGTATCCGGGAGTTTCATGATCTCATAGTCGAAGGAATATGTATTTGACATTAAGAAAGCAATAGCAATAAACTGAACGATCATATGCTAAGCTAACGGAGGGTCTTGTCCATCACATCATTCTCCCAATGATGTGATCCTGTTATCAAGTGACAACACATGCCTATGGTCAGGAAAACTTACCCATCTTTGATTAACGAGCTAGTTGAATGCACAAGTGCTCCCTTGGTGATTTTGGTAATTAGTGTCAACATATCTCTTATTGGACTAATACTTTTATCTAGTATATTTCAGATGAGTTCAACAGTGGCATGGTAAGGACAAGAGGATGTGGAACCCCTTCAAAATGCTAAGGACAAAGATTGGCAAAAGCTCAAGACTCTTCATTTATATTTTAGTGATCCAAGATCACATTGAGTCCATAGGAAAGCCAATACTATTAAAAGGGGATGAGGTGTTGCTTAATGGTCTACTTGCTCAAAGTGCTTAATGATATAGCTCCAAAGCCCTTAACCACTTTCTGATTTCCAGATATGTCCAAAACTCAAAGTCAAACTTGGCCCCACCTAAATGATCAATCCGTCGCCACCGAGTTCATTTGACATAGCCACTGCCAGAAACCCTAGCAATTCGGTTACACCGATACGGATCTTGGTCTCACCGAGATGGCCCTGCAAACTATCTATTTCCCCTTGTAACATTTCAGTCTCACCGAAATGAGCGATCGGTCCCACCGAGTTTGCTTGACTAACTCTCTGTTTGCTCTTCGCTGAAATCGGTCTCACCGAGTTCAAGCAATCGGCTTTACCGAGATGAGGTTTTGCCCTAGCCCTAGCACATCGGTCACACCAAGTTGTTCTAGTCGGTCCCACCGAGATTCCTAATGTTTACATTTTGAACTGAATTGGTCTCACCGAGTTCTTCTATTCGGTCTGACCGAGTTGGGTAAAATGTGATTAACGGTTAGATTTTGTGTGGATGCTATATATACCCCTCCAACCCCTTCTCCATTTGTGAGAGAGCCATCAGAACGTGCCTACACTTCCACTACTCATTTCTGAGAGAGAACCACCTACTCATGTGTTGAGACTAAGATATACCAATCCTACCACAAGAATCTTGATCTCTAGCCTTTCCAGAGTTGCTTTCCACTCAAATTTTCTTTCCACCATATCCAAATCCGTGAGAGAGAGTTGAGTGTTGGGGAGACTATCATTTGAAGCACAAGAGCAAGGAGTTCATCATCAACACACCATTTACTACCTTTTGGAGAGTGGTGTCTCCTAGATTGGTTAGGTGTCGCTTGGGAGCCTCCGACAAGATTGTGGAGTTGAAGCAAGAAGTTTGTAAGGGCAGGGAGATCACCTACTTCATGAAGATCTACTCAAGTGAGGCAAGTCCTTCATGGGCGATGGCCATGGTGGGATAGACAAGGTTGCTTCTTTGTGGACACTTCGTGGGTAGAGACCTCCGCGGGCTCGCGCAACCGTTACCCTTCGTGGGTTGAAGTCTCCATCAACGTGGATGTGTGATAACACCATCTATCAGAACCACGCCAAAAATCTCCGTGTCTTCATTGCGTTTGCACACTCCAATCCCATCCCTTTACTTTCTTGCAATTAGCATGCTTTACCCTTTCCGCTGCTCATACTCTTGCCATGCTTGCTTGAAATGTATTGTGAATGCTTAAACATGTGCTGAAACTCCACCTCAACTTGAGGAACTTAAAAATTGCCACTTTTTCTTATTGAAGGGTCTAATCACCCCCCTCTAGACCCCTCTTCCGCCCCTTTCAATTGGTATCAGAGCATTGGTCTCCATTGCTTTGGTTTAATCGCCATTGGAGGAAGATGGATGAGTCTACGATTGGGAGTATTAGACGTAGAGTGCCTACACTTGACGGAGAGTTCTATAGTGCTTGTAAAAATGAGATGCTTGAGATTTTCAATGAATATAATTTGAACAAGTATATTACTAGTCCTTGTGCGCCTTCTATTGATCCCTTGCATCCTACTCCTGATGAGTATCTTGACATGACCCACAATCTTCAAACTATTGATCTTATCATTAGAGGATTGCCTAGAAATTTGCTTGTTTGCTTGCCTACATTTGAATGTGCTTATACTATGGAGATATCTTGAGGAGTGCTTTCCAAACTATTCCTTGAAAAATCTAGATGAGATTCTTCAAAAGTCCAT
The DNA here is from genome assembly GCA_963921465.1 of Triticum timopheevii. NCBI lineage: Eukaryota > Viridiplantae > Streptophyta > Magnoliopsida > Poales > Poaceae > Triticum > Triticum timopheevii. The sequence goes on along the minus strand of OY997266.1, from coordinate 392,056,285 downwards.
TGCTTTTCATAAAATGAATCCTAGTGATCCTAAATTTGATGATTGTCTATTTGAACTTTGTGACCTTATGATGCCAAAGGAGATGTTGGAGTCATTAGTAGCATCATCTCACAAGTCATTAGAATCCATAAAGATGCATATTGCTATGGCCATACATCTAATGAATCACCTTCTCTAGGTGATGTCATTCGCATGATGATGTTGAACATGGATACTATGAGGAGGATGATGATAGTGAGTTTGATCTTGATGAGTTGATGAGACACTTTGGTCTTATGGCTAACCTTCATGGTTATATGGCAGGAGGAAAGGAATGGGTTCTTGATAGTGGATGTACCGATCATATGACCGAAGACAAAGATATGTTCCGAGAGCTTGCTGAAAATGATGGTCCCCGAAAGTATGTCACTTTTGGTAACAACTCCAAGGGTAAGGCAGTTGGCCTCGGTAACGTGGCCATCTCACATGATAGATCTATCCAAAATGTTATGCTCGTTGAGTCTCTTGGTTAAAATTTACTTTCCTTATCTAGACTAGCCGATTTCGGTTTTAATGCTCTATTCATCGACGTAGATTGCCAAGTATTTCATAGAGATAATCATAATATGGTCTTCACTGGTATACGTAGAGGTGATCTATACATTGTTGATTTCACTAAGAGAGCTCAACCTCGAACTTGCTTAATTGCTAAATCTTCTAAAGGTTGGTTGGGGCATAGAAGGTTAGGTCATGTGGGCATGCAAAATCTTGATAAGATTATCAAAGGTGATCATATCCTTGGTGTTAAAGATGTTATATTTGACAAGGATAGACTTTGCAGTGCTTGTCAAGCAGGAAAACAAGTTGGAGGAAGTCATCCCGTGAAGAACATCATGACCACGAGAAGACCGCTTGAGCTACTTCACATGGATCTTTTTGGTCCCAATGCCTACAAGAGTCACGGTGGTAACTCGTTCGGTTTGGTCATTGTTGACGACTTTTCAAGATTTACATGGGTGTTCTTTCTTGATGATAAGTCACAGGCCCAAAAGATCTTCAAGAACTTCGCTAAGAAGGCCCAAAATCAATATGAAGTGAAGATCAAGAAGGTTTGAAGCGACAATGGAACGGAGTTCAAGAATGCCAATGTGGATACCTTTCTTGACAAAGAAGGGATTTCACATGAGTTCTTGGCTACGTACACACCTCAACAAAATGGAGTTGTTGAGAGGAAGAACCGGACACTTATTAAGATGGCAAGAACGATGCTTGATGAATACAAGACACCAAGACACTTTTGGGCGGAAGTGGTTGATACAGCTTGTCATGCTACAAATAGACTATATCTTCACAAGCTTCCCGGCAAGACGGCATACAAGATTCTCACCGGTAACAAAACCCAAGTTGGATACTGTCGAGTATTTGGCTCAAAGTGTTCATTCTTGATAAGCATCATTGTTCAAAATTTGCCCCTAAATATCATGAAGGTTTCCTACTCGGTTATGGCTCAAACTCTCACACTTACCGTATCTACAACAATTTCACTCGAAAGGTTGAAGAGACGGTAGATGTGAAGTTTGATGAATCTAACGACTCACGAGTAGAGCAATTGCCAATTGATGTAGGAGACAATGATCCTTCGAAAGAAATTCAAGACTTGTCTATTGGCAAGATTCGCCCAACGGAAGTGAAGGAGAACACTTCGTCCATTCAAGTGGAAGCCTCAACTTCACGACAAGGTGAACCACAAGTTGACTTGGAGGCATCCACAAGTGGAACACCTCAAGACGAAGGAAACAAGGAAGTACAACAAGATGAACCTCATCGACCTCCTTCTCCACCTCCACAAGAGAACAACAACGCCAGCAAGAATGAAGAAGGACAAGAAGAAGAAGAAGAGGATGTTCCACCCCGGCCCAAACAAAAGCTCTCACATGTTAGATCAAGAATCTCAAGAGATCATCCCGTCGAACAAATCTTTGATGATACTCAAACTGGGAGAATTACTCTCTCTAAGACTCATTTGGCTAACTTTTGTGAACATTACTCATTCATTTCTAGTATTGAACCTATGAAGGTTGAAGAAGCTCTTAAGGATCTGGATTGGGTGAAAGCTATGCATGAATAGCTACCCAATTTTGAGAGGAATCAAGTGTGGACTTTGGTTGAAAAGCCGGACGACAACCACAATGTCATTGGAACAAGTGGGTGTTTCAGAATAAGCAAGATGAGGATGGACAAGTTGTACGCAACAAGGCCCGTCTCATCACTCAAGGCTACACTTAGGTCGAAGGTATGGACTATGGTGACACTTATGCCCCCGTTGCTAGACTTGAGTCCATACACATCTTACTTGCTTATGCCAATCACCATGATATCACTTTATACCAAATGGACATTAAAAGTGCTTTTTTAAATGGTGAAATTGAGGAGGAAGTTTATGTTAAACAACCTCCTGGCTTTGTTAATCCTAAGAAACCTAATCATGTCTACAAACTTCACAAAGCTCTTTATGGTCTTAAACAAGCTCCTAGAGCATGGTATAAATGCTTGACCAAGTTTCTTATTGAAAAAGGCTTTGAAATTGGGAAGATTGATTCTACACTTTTTACTAAAAGGGTTAATGGTGAATTATTTGTGTGCCAAATTTATGTGGATGATATCATATTTGGTTCGACTAACCCTCATTTTAGTGAAAAGTTTGGAAGGCTAATGTCAGAGAAGTTTGAGATGTCTATGATGAGTGAACTCAAACTTTCCTTGGTTTGCAAATCAAGCAAACTAAGCAAGGTACCTTTGTTTCTCAAACGAGGTATACCAAGGATCTTTTCAGAAAGTTCAACATGCAAGAAAGCAAAGGTATGAAAACACCCATGCCTACTAGTGGACATCTTGACTTGACTAAGGATGGCAAACCGGTTGACCAAAAGGTTTACCACTCTATGATTGGTTCATTGTTATATCTATGTGCCTCCCGTCCCGATATTATGCTAAGTGTGTGCATGTGTGCATGATATCAAGCGACCCCTAAAGAATGTCATCTTAAGGCTGTGAAAAGGATAGTGAGATACTTAATTCATACACCAAACTTTGCATTTGGTATCCTAAGAGGTCTTCTTTTGATCTTGTTGGCTACTCCGACTCGGACTATGCTGGTGACAAGGTTGATAGAAAGTCCACTTCAGGTAATTGTCAATTTATTGGTAGATATCTTGTGTCTTGGTCCTCCAAGAAACAAAACTCGATATCCTTATCCACCACCGAAGCGGAATACAGTGCCGCCGGATCATGTTGTGGTCAATTACTTTGGATGACCCAAACTCTTAAGGATTATGGGATACATGTGAAACATGTTCCATTGCTTTGTGACAATGAAAGTGCTATTAAGATTGCTCACAATACCGTGCAACATTCTCAAACTAAGCATATTGAAGTTTGTCATCATTTCATTCAAGATCATGTTGCTAAAGGTGACATCAATCTTAAGCATGTTCGTACCGATAAGAAATTGGCGGATATATTCACCAAACCGCTTGATGAGAAAGTATTTTGCTGTTTCAGAGGTGAATTGAATATCATTGATGCCTCAACTTGGAGTATAAACTCCATTTGGATACATGCAAGGCATGATCCTTTTATAACTAATCCTCGATACTTCTCTTATGATGATGATCATATGTCTTGGATCTATACTTGTACCCTTGCATGTTATCTAACCCTGCTAGGTACTTGGATGAAGATCAAATCTATGAGATTGCAAGCCACTCACATTTTGAGAAATCTTTACATCACCAAGTCCCTACTATATGGATGTTGAAGACAAGGAAGCATGAACTCACTCAACATATCCGTTGACAATTTCAATATATTAAATTTCGTTTGATATCAAGTTTCACGATTGTCATCTTGGATACACAAGTGCTTTTCCGGGATGCATCGGCATCCTCCCGAGTTATCACTATGCTCATTATACCAAAATTCTCGTTACCGGGTTTGCTCTTCTTTCTCGTTATTGTATTCGGGCTTCCCCGTGGTGAAGTCACTTGTGTTTGGCCAGACTATGACTGATGCCATCACACCTAGAGGTCCTAGAAAATAGTTGTTCATCGTTGGAGGATCAAATCCCACTCTTGAGCTATCCGACAACTTGTCAAACTTTCCGATGAACCCGTAAGCTGTCGTTATGATCACCGTGTTACACGTGACATTTGAGAAACCCCAAATCCCATCGTACGGTAAGAAGTGACCACTGTACTCTCATGGTCCAAGGAGCAAGATTACACGTTAACACTCCGTGTTATTACAATTTAATATAGACGATATTAATCCAATTCACAACAAACAAAGTTTGGTCAATTCAGTATGATCGTTCTTCCAACATCATAATCTCAGTGTTGTTTTAGGACTATTGCTACACTCAACGATATCCTAAGATCTAGAAAACTTGATCACCACCAACACTTGAGCTAGTCCTAGAGGCAAGACTAGGAACCTTTTATTTAACCGTTTATTATTCCACATGTGCATATGAGTTTCCCACTAAATCACATATTCTAGGATCATAGCAGTTATATCATAGAATATAAACTCTTTGATTTTGAATATGGAAATATACTAATACAAATATTATTGCATATAGGGCATATTTCCAACACCGCCTGCCGCAGTCGCCCTCGCCGCCTCGTACTCCGTACACTCGTTGATCTCCTTCTTCTCTGCAACCAATTCTTTGCATGCTCATACAAGAGGGTTTCGTACGGCAACACGATCTTCACATCCTCTGCATCCTGTGTGATTTGCAACCTCTCCTTCTCAAGCTCAATCTCTCCAAATGTCTTGGCCTTCTCGAGCTCCCATTTGATCGCCACCTATTTCTTATCCAACTCGATCTTCCCCTCTCAATTTCTAGCTTCTTCTCCGCCCGCTTCCGGTCCAATTCCATCCTCTCCTTTTGCATCCAACATGATCTTGTACCTATCCTCTTTCTTGTTCTCCCTTGCCGAAAAATGCCCATCCATGTCGAGGACATTTTTGTAGCTGCGGCGTCATGGGAGGCCCTTGCCTTCTCCCACTTGTCTCCCATGGCTTGTCGGTTATCCTTTGGCACGGTGTCTCTTCCATTCTCGACGACAATATCGTCCTCTTCATCTTCCAACCCAATTGATTGGTGGGAGATTGAGCCATCATTCCTCTTCTTGCCGGCCTTGAGATGAGCCACAAGTTGTGTCCACTTTGGCACTCCATTCAATATGATCCAACAATGGCTAAAAGCAAATGGCTTCTTCTCCATCTCGTGATACAAAGTGGCTGCCACCACCATCTAGCAAACAGCATGTACGAGCACGAGAATGCAAACACAAGAAGCATATGCAAATGATTACAAGATGAAGCAATTGAGCTTACATGATTTTCCACTCTCATCCCACTCTGAGAACATTTGGTCACTTGTTAGTAGTAGCCGACGTACTTGTTCACTTCCTCTTGGATGATCCACTGTCGATGTTGGAGAGATGCTACATTGCGGTTGGTCACGCCATAATGCGGCTCCACATATTCCTTTTGTTCGTGATACTCCTTCCATATCTTCTCCCAATACTTGTTCCTCTTTTGCTCGGTGCCGTATATTGGATCCATTGTTGTGGCCAACCAAGCTTTGACCAACAAGATGTTGAGAATGCCAGACCTCTTCCCTTCATCGTCTTCCCCTTCTTCTTCTTCTTCTTCTTGCTCAGATTGAACCGGATGTTGTCCCAACTTCAAATGCGGTGCCTTCGTACTCCATTTGGGTCGGTCCTTCATTGTCATTGATTATGTTTGACATGAATGCCTCCTAGATGATCATGGTTTGCAAGCATTCATCGTGTTCGAAATGAACTAGCGGTCTATGCAAAACATTGAACATGCCATATGCAACTTTGATCGGACAGGAGCAATAAAACCATACCGACTCTTGTTGTGTCATTCCGTCAAACATGTTGCAGGCAGCCCGGACGCTGCCGGTGCCCGTGCTCATCCGCGCCCGAACGAGTTCCGACAAGTGGCATGTCGTGGTACTAAGACTGACAGTAGAATGGAGGGTAGGTATGGAGAGGCAAGATCCTAGCTATGGAGTAGTTGTATACGCAAGGGATTTATGAGTTCAGGCCCTTCTCGGAGGAAGTAACAGCCCTACGTCTCGGAGCCCGGAGGCGGTCGATTGGATTATAAGTGTATGAGTTACAGGGGTGCGAACCCTTCTGCCAGTGGAGGGGGGTGGCTTATATAGTGTCTGCCAGGACCCAGCCAGCCCACGTAGCGGAGGGTTTAAAGTACATTAAGTCCTGGCGTTACAGGTAACGCCTTACATAAAGTGCCATCATGGCCATAAAGACTACTTAATTACAGACCGTTTGGATACAGAGTGGCCTTTGGACTCCTGGTGGTCGACTGAATCTTCATGGTCGAGTGTCTCCGAGTTCGTCGAGTGGAACCCTTCCAGGTCGACTGGAAGGGAGTTTCTTCTAAAGATGTCCTTGGGAAGGGTACCTTGGACAGGTCCATGACTCTACCCTAGGTACATGACTTCATCATTAGCTCCCGAATGGATCGAGGTTTGAGTGAGGAAGGGGTTGATAGTATTTCCGACTTGATTTTTGTGCTGCGAGTGTGTCTCACTATGGATCAATGACTTCTTAGTGATGGTGTCAACTTCTCTTTCAGTCGTCTTGATCCATTCTTTATAATTGTCGAGTGAACTTTATGAACTTGGAGATTCCCGAGCGACGGATCGCGGGAAATCTCCCGTCTGACAAGTTGCTCTGCTGTTAGCGGATTTAGTGGGATCCGAATTTTGGGAAGTGCGCGAAGCGGAGAAGACCGCGGTACTCGGATGGGATAAGGCAAAGACGCCTCGATTTCCACGCCGCCTTTTTCGCCACGTATCGAGCACGCGACTGTTTCGGGATTTGACAGGATCGCCCGGGCCTACCGGTCAGCCACTCGGAAGTGACCTTATATAAAGCGCCGGACGAGGTTTTTTTGAACAGTGCGTCTTCATTCCCCTCTCCCCCTTCCTCAACCTCACCTGCTGCGCTCGCTTTTATCTCCGCCCATCTGCTCCTCGCGCGCCTCGCCGGCGACAATGGTGAAGAAGAAGACGGTGGCCTTGGAGCGAGCGAAGAAGGCGACGGCAACGGCGAAAGTGAAGGGGAGAGCGACCAGTCGGGGCGGATCTTCGTCGCGGTCCCGCCTGCCGCAAGGCTGGGTCCAAGGAGTCTGGATCCGCTTGACCATCACCCAGAAGGACCTCGACGATCTGGCCCATGAGGGACTGATCTCCCATGGGTCAGCAAGGCTTCCGGGGGCGGAATGGCAACCGCAGCCTCAGGAGGGTGAGCGCGTTCTCTTAGCCACCCATGTCGATCGCGGGTTCTCTCTGCCGCCGAATCTTTTCTTTCGAGGGTTTCTGAACTTCTTTGGGACACAACTCTATCATTTCACTCCCAACTCCATTGCCTATCTCGCCGCTTTCGTGTCTCTGTGCGAAAACTTCCTGGGTTGTCGGCCGCACTAGGGTCTCTTCAAGCACATATTCACTTGTCGTTCTCAGACGGTGAAAAAGGCGAGTCCGAATGACGAGAGGACCAAAGTAATCCAGATGTGTGGGGGTCTTGGGATCCAAATGAGGAGTAAGAGTGCTTTTCCAGCTATGACCCTTCCCGAATCGGTTAGAGGGTGGCAGTCGACCTGGTTCTACTGCCAAGACGAGTCGATGCTGGGGCAGTCGACTGGTCTCCCTCCATTCTCCATGGACCGAGTGAACAAGCCATCTTTCCTGAAGGTACTTCCGGAGGAAAAGGCTCAGGTGAAAATGTTGATGGAGCGTGTAGTTCAACTCATTCGCGACGGGGTCACTGGCATGGATCTTTTGGAGGTTTTTCTCCGACGGTGCATTCAGCCACTCCAGTACCGAGGCCACCCGATGTGGTTGTACTCTGTTACCGAGGACACCACTCGGGTCCACCCAGAGGAGGTCGACGACGCCACACTGGAGAGGTGGATGGCTGCCATCACGGGGACAAAGACAATCCTCATGGGGCGAGGAGGATCCCACCGTTCGACCAGTCTTATGAACCAGACACGGTATGACCACTTATCCCCGGTTGTGATCCTGTTTCATTCATTTTGTTTCACTACAAATCGGTCGATTGACCTTTGTCTTGTTTTGTTGTTTTCCAGGCTACCACTGAGTTATATTCGATGCCCAACGGGCGCAGGCACCGACCGAGGAGGAGGAAGGAAGTGGAGGTGAAAGTCAAGAGGAGTGGGAATCGGATGGCGATGAGGGTGATGAAGATGATGGCTCCGACGAGGAAGAGGAGGAGGAAGAGGAGAAGGAAATTGCACCTCCCTGTTCCGAAAGGAGATCCAAACTTGTCCATGATCCTGCAGTCGAGCGTGGCAAAGGAGTCGCACTTGTTGTTTAGTTGACCAAGCGTCCTCGGATGACCTCTCCGGTGCCGACTGAAAAAGCACCGAAGCAATCTCAAGTGGCGCCGTCAAAGCCGAGGAAGGCCTTGCCGAAGATGAAGATGGCGATTCCCACTATCTCTGGGTAACGACGTAACTTGCATCTCCTTGTTTCTCATGGATTTATTCTTGGTCGATTCGTTAGCTGACCGACTGATTTCTGAAATTGTAGTGCTGCTACTTCTGATACCTCGACCAGACCTGAAGACCACGAAATGGAAGATGTTGTTACTTCCAACCCTGGTATGACCTTTGTAGTTCCGTCTTCAGTCGGTAGGATCTTTGTCTTTAATTTTGACTCTTTTCTGCAGCTCCAACTAACATCATCATTGACCTTCCTGATGATGATGACGAGGAACCACTGAGGCACATGAGGAATAGGAAAGCATCTGCTGGCAAGGCAGCTCAGGTCGTGTCAGCACCCGAGACATTGGTTGTGGAGGGGGACAACGTCACTCGGCCTACCGTATCCTTTGCGGTGCCGCTGATGAGTGCACGCCCTTCGTCGTCGAGTGCTGATCAGCCTTCACTTTTGTCGACCCACCACGTCCCAGAAGACCAAGCAAGCGCTGCCAAAGAAGCCATACGCCAGGCGGGGGTCATGATGGAGCAAGTGAAGGCGATCCGAGACGCCAGTCAAGCGGCTTATGATGCCAGTTCAGCTCTTCAGAGCAATGTTCAGGTTAGTCGATCACCGCCTGTTCTGTTAGGATGATACCTGAAAACTTTTCTTTCTGAAAATCTTAGTATCTGTCGTACACCCACTGGGTGCGTCGATTGAAATTCTGAATTGGTGGGGGCACGCTGAGTGCACCCACTGGGTGTAGTCCCCAAGGGTGGACTGCTGGTAGTCGACCATAGTCTTTATGTCTTAAGCTTTCTCTTTACTCCATCAGGTCGAATGGAATCATAGACCGGTGGGGGCACGCTGAGTGCACCCACTGGGTGTAGTCCCCGAGACTGTGGTCGACTGCTGGCAGTCGAGGACAGTCTGAAGAACACCTCTTTTTTTGTGGCTATCTGCTGGTGGTTAGCCTTTCTGTCCTTTTTTGGTCGACTGATCGACTCTAGCTGATAGAACTAGTGGGGGCACGCTGAGTGCACCCACTGGGTGTAGTCCCCGAGACTACAGTCGAATGTTTAGATTCGGCTGTAGTCTTAGAAATGCTATGATTTTTCCTTAGTCACTCGGAAGTGACCTATCTTTGACGTCTGTCAATTGGTTCTTTGCAGAAATCTTGTGAGCTTGCAGCTCGTTATACTGAGTTGGAGAACAAGCATATCCAGCTCAAACTTGATCTGAAGCTTGTCCAAGAGAACTTCACGAAGGCGAAGGAGGAGGAAAAAGGTATGTTTGGTGAGAACCTTGACAACTGCCTTTGTTTCTTGTTCATTCCTGAATCTAATCTCACTGTGACTTTGCAGATAAACTAAGGGATTCTCTGAAGAAGAAGGATCTTGACCTCGCTGAGGCTCAGAAAGCAGCTTCAGAGAAAACCAAGCTCGCAGAAGAAAAGCTGGCCTCAATCACCAAGCTTGAAGAGGAGAATACCAATCTGAAAGCTGCTCTTGATGCGGCCAACAAGGAGGTCAGTCGACTGAAGAATGACAAGATTGCTTTGAGCGACAAGGCCAGCGAGTTTGTGGGAAAGAAGAATGATCTGGAGACTTATCTGGGAGGACTCGCCAAGAAGCTATTCCGCATGCTCGAATGTAATCCTTTGTATAATACATGCCTTTTACCTATGATCTTACCATCAAACTGCTGTCTTAACTTTGGGGTGTGTCAACAGAGTTCTGCCAGAACTTCGAGGAGGAGACTGGTCGACTAGAGACGAGCCTAGATCCCATTAACTCTCCTGTGAAGGACGAAACCGCCATGAATGTGCTCCGACTTGAGTCCCGCGTTGCTGCTGTTGTCGACTATCTTGCAAGGCTGAAGGTTGCAACTTCTCTCATCGACACAACACTCTGGCTAGGAGAAACACTTCAGAATGACCTTGAGTCTCTGATGACTCGACTGAATGATGTTCCAAGTCGAGTGCAAGAATGGAAGAAGTCTTCTGCCAGGTGTGGTGCGGACGTTGCTCTATCTCTGGCCCGTGTTCACTGTAAGGAAGCGCGAGACGACAAGCTGGCAGCTCTCAAGGTGGCCAATACCAAGAAGCATGACTTCCGATCCTTCATGGAGACCTTCATCACCGCTGCCACTCGGATCGCAGATGGAATCGACCTGGACGAATTCGTTGTGCCTTCCAGCCCTCCACAGGAGGGGTAAAAAACTTCTATGCTTGATGCTTTAAATTTGCCTCGGCATGCCGAGTGGTTTTTGTAACCGATAAACTTTAACGGGCTTAGCGCCTGAGCACTTATGGTTCCGTAGGACGTTATCTGAACTTGGATTCGACGTTGAATATGTTTGCATCTGGTTTGAGGTGTCCTTTTGCAGGCTTGGATGAAGCACATATTGCAATCGACTTGTACCTCATCACTCTTAGGCGAGCACTGGGCTGCAGCTAAGCCCCCGAGTGGGAGGTCTGCTCTCCACTCGGTAGGATTTTCAAAAACTTAGGCGAGCACTGGGCTGCAGCTAAGCCCCCGAGTGGGAGGTCAGCTCTCCACTCGGTAGGATTTTCAAAAACTTAGGCGAGCACTGGGCTGCAGCTAAGCCCCCGAGTGGGAGGTCTGCTCTCCACTCGGTAGGATTTTCAAAAACTTAGGCGAGCACTGGGCTGCAGCTAAGCCCCCGAGTGGGAGGTCTGCTCTCCACTCGGTAGGATTTTCAAAAACTTAGGCGAGCACTGGGCTGCAGCTAAGCCCCCGAGTGGGAGGTCTGCTCTCCACTCAGTAGGATTTTCAAAAACTTAGGCGAGCACTGGGCTATAGCTAAGCCCCCGAGTGGGAGGTCTGCTCTCCACTCGGTAGGATTTTCAAAAACTTAGGCGAGCACTGGGCTGCAGCTAAGCCCCCGAATGGGAGGTCTGCTCTCCACTCGGTAGGATTTTCAAAAACTTAGGCGAGCACTGGGCTGCAGCTAAGCCCCCGAGTGGGAGGTCTGCTCTCCACTCGGTAGGATTTTCAAAAACTTAGGCGAGCACTGGGCTGCAGCTAAGCCCCCGAGTGGGAGGTCTGCTCTCCACTCGGTAGGATTTTCAAAAACTTAGGCGAGCACTGGGCTGCAGCTAAGCCCCCGAGTGGGAGGTCTGCTCTCCACTCGGTAGGATTTTCAAAAACTTAGGCGAGCACTGGGCTGCAGCTAAGCCCCCGAGTGGGAGGTCTGCTCTCCACTCGGTAGGATTTTCAAAAACTTAGGCGAGCACTGGGCTGCAGCTAAGCCCCCGAGTGGGAGGTCTGCTCTCCACTCGGTAGGATTTTCAAAAACTTAGGCGAGCACTGGGCTGCAGCTAAGCCCCCGAGTGGGAGGTCTGCTCTCCACTCGGTAGGATTTTCAAAAACTTAGGCGAGCACTGGGCTGCAGCTAAGCCCCCGAGTGGGAGGTCAGCTCTCCACTCGGTAGGATTTTCAAAAACTTAGGCGAGCACTGGGCTGCAGCTAAGCCCCCGAGTGGGAGGTCTGCTCTCCACTCGGTAGGATTTCTGTGGTGTACCTCTGAAGAAGAAGGTATCAATCGACCTGCACCTCGTTTTCCTTGCGGAGCACACATTATACTTGTGACGTAGCTCAGAAGGAGAGGGTAGCAGTCGACCTGCACCTCGTCTTCCTTGCGGAGTGCACTTTATACTTGTGGCGTAGCTCGGAAGAGGAGGGTAGCAGTCGACCTGCACCTCGTCTTCCTTGCGGAGCGCACGTTATACTTGTACTTAGGCGAGCGCTATGCTGCAGCTAAGCCCCCGAGTGGGAGGCTGGCTCACCACTCGGCAGGATTTCGTTGAAACTTATGCGAGTATTTGGACTGCAGCTAAGCCTCCGAGTGGGAGGCTGGCTCACCACTTGGTAGGATTTTATTTAAACTTAGGCGAGCACTGGGCTGCAGCTAAGCCTTCGAGTGGGAGGCTGGCTCACCACTTGGTAGGATTTTATTTAAACTTAGGCGAAACGGATTCGCAGCTAAGCCTCCGAGTGCGAGGCTAGCTCACCACTCCGTAGGATTTTTACAAACTTAGGCGAAACGGATTCGCAGCTAAGCCACCCACTGGGGGGATCTTTGTGTAAACAAAAGTAAGAACAATCACTGGGAAAATTATAACACTATTGTCTTTGAAAAATGAACTACAGAAGTACTTTTATTACATTTCCGAGTGCATATTTTAAGTGTAAAAGGGGCGGAGCAGCTCCGCGTTCCAAGCTCGGGGCTCGTCGATCTGGTGCTCGACGTTGTAAAGACGGTATGCTCCATTGTGGAGAACCTTGGTGACGATGAAGGGGCCTTCCCAAGAAGGAGCAAGCTTGTGTGGCTTCTGCTGATCCACTCGGAGAACCAAATCTCCTTCCTGGAAGGCTCGACTCCTCACATTTTTTGCGTGGAAGCGACGCAAGTCCTGCTGGTAAATGGTCGATCGGATCAAGGCCATCTCCCTTTCTTCTTCTAGAAGGTCGACTGCATCTTACCGGGCTTGTTCTGCTTCAGCTTCAGTGTAGAGTTTGACTCGGGGAGCGTTGTGAAGCAGGTCACTCGGCAAGACCGCCTCAGCTCTGTAGACCAAGAAGAACGGAGTTCTCCCAGTCGACCGGTTAGGTGTGGTCCTTAGTCCCCAAAGTACTGACGGAAGTTCGTCGACCCATGCACCAGCTGCGTGCTTGAGGTCGCGCATCAATCGGGGTTTCAACCCTTTGAGAATCAAGCCATTTGCTCGTTCTGCCTGTCCATTCGACTGAGGGTGAGCGACTGAAGCATAGTCGACTCGTGTGCCCTGAGATGTGCAGAAGGCTCTGAATTCCTCAGAATCGAAGTTGACCTATTGTCAGTGATGATGCTATGTGGAACTCCATATCTGAATATCAACTCCCTGATGAAGCTGACGGCAGTGCCGGCATCAAGATTCTTGATGGGTTTAGCCTCAATCCATTTGGTGAACTTGTCGACTGCCACCAGCACATGGGTGAAGCCGCTTCTGCCTGTTCTCAGAGGTCCAACCATATCCAATCCCCATAGAGCGAAAGGCCAGACGAGTGGTATGATATTTAAGGCTGAGGCGGGCTTGTGTGACATATTGGAGTAAAATTGACATCCTTCACACTTGTCGACTATCTCCTTTGCCATTTCATTCGCTCTTGGCCAGTAAAATCCGGCTCGGTATGCTTTGGCCACAATGGTCCGAGAGGACGCATGATGGCCACAGGTCCCCGAGTGGATATCGTCAAGGATTATCCGACCTTCTTCTGGCGTTATACATTTCTGACCAACTTCAGTCGCGCTTTCTCTGTACAACTGTCCCCTTATCACGGTAAAGGCTTTAGATCGGCGGACGATCTGTCGAGCCTCTTCTTCATCCTCTGGGAGCTCTTTCCTTAAGATATACGTGATATACGGCACTGTCCAATCGGGAGTGATCACCAACACTTCCATGATCAGGTCGACCACTGCTGGAACTTCAACTTCAGTCGGATCTGTGACACTTTTAGGCTGCGGAGCTTCTTCGGTAAAAGGATCTTCTTTAACTGATGGAGTATGGATATGTTCCAAGAACACGTCACTGGGAATGGCTTCTCTCTTGGAACCTATCTTCGCCAAATCATCAGCCGCTTGATTCTTCAGTCGGGGTATATGATGGAGCTCTAACCCTTCAAATTTCTTTTCAAGCTTTCTCACTGCATTGCAGTATCCAGTCATGGCTGGGCTTCTAACATCCCACTCCTTCATCACCAGATTGACCACCAAATCTGAGTCGCCATAAACCATAAGGCGACGGACGCCGAGTGAAATGGCCATGCGCAACCCATATAAAAGTGCCTTGTATTCTGCTTCATTATTGGAGGAATCAAAGTGGATCTGAAGCACATATCTGAGCTTATCTCCTCGAGGGGAAACCAATACTACCCCAGCACCGGAACCATTTAACATCTTAGAGCCATCAAAGAACATGGTCCAATGCTTCGAGTGAACTTGAGTCGGCTGCTGTTGTTCAATCCACTCGGCAAGGAAATCTGCTATTGCTTGGGACTTAATGGATTTCTTTGCCTCAAACTTGATATCAAGGGGAAGGAGTTCAATCGCCCATTTCACCACTCGACCAGTTGCATCTCTGTTGTGCAGAATCTCTGATAGTGGGGCGTCGCTGACGACTTAATGGAATGATCAGAGAAATAATGAGCAACCTTCTTCGTGGTCATGTAGATCCCATACACGAGCTTCTGATAATGAGGGTATCTTTGCTTCGATGGGGTCAAAACTTCGGAAAGATAATATACTGGGCGCTGAACTCTGAAGGCTTTTCTTTCTTCTTCCCGCTCGACCGTAAGTACTGTACTGACGACTTGTCCTGTGGCTGCAATGTAAAGCAATAGAGGCTCTTTGCTGATCGGAGCAGCAAGCACCGACTGGGTGGATAGCAGAGCTTTTAGCTCGGCAAATGCTGCGTCAGCTTCTGGAGTCCACTCGAACTTGTCTGACTTCTTCATCAGTCGGTAAAGAGGCAATGCCTTTTCACCGAGGCAAGAGATGAATCGACTTAATGTGGCCAAGCATCTAGTAAGCTTCTGGACATCGTGCACACGCACAGGGCGTTTCATTCAGAGTATAGTGCCAACTTTTTCTGGGTTAGCATCGATTCCTCGTTCGGAAACGAGAAAACCGAGTAACTTTCCACCGGGAACTCCGAATGTGCACTTTGATGGATTGAGCTTGATATCATATCTCCTGAGATTGGCAAATGTTTCGGCGACATCAGTCAATAGGTCGGAACCCTTCCGTGATTTGACCACAATATCATCCATGTACGCTTCCACATTCCGACTGATTTGAGTGAGTAAACACTTCTGAATCATCCTCATAAATGTGGCTCCGGCATTCTTGAGGCCAAATGGCATGGTGACATAGCAGAAGCACCCGAATGGAGTGATGAAAGCTGTTTTGATCTCATCGAGTCCATACAGATGGATCTGATGGTACCCGGAATAGGCGTCTAAAAAAGACAATCTCTCACATCCCGCAGTCGAGTCGACAATTTGGTCGATGCGAGGAAGAGGAAAATGATCTTTCGGGCAGGCCCGGTTGATATGTTTGAAATCGATGCACATGCGAAGTGACTTGTCCTTCTTAGGGACCATGACAACATTGGCGAGCCATTCGGAGTGGTAGACCTCTCGAATAAACTCCGCTGCCAGGAGCCGAGCCACCTCCTCGCCAATGGCCTTTCTCTTCTGGACGGCGGACCGTCGAAGATGTTCTTTGACAGGTTTTGTTTTTGGGTCGACTCATAAACGATGCTCAGCCAGCCCCCTGGGAACACCCGACATGTCAGCAGGCTTCCATGCAAAGATGTCCCAGTTCTCACGGAGGAACTGGATGAGCGCTTCTTCCTATTTAGAGTCGAGTGTTGTGGAAATATGAGTCGGAGCAGCACTGGGGTCTGTTGGGTGAATGTGAACGGGTTTCGTCTCACTAGACGACTGAAACGCTGACTCTGTGGCGGTCTTCTTGGCTCGTAATAAGTCACTCGGATCTGCATTTTTCTGGTATTCTTCCAGCTCCACCACTGTTATCTGAGAATCGGCAATCTTTGAGCCCTTCTGAAAACACTCTTCTGCCTTTTTCCGATTGCCAGTGATGGTGATCACACCCTTGGGGCCAGGCATCTTCAGTTTGAGGTATACGTAACATGGTCGAGCCATGAACCGTGCATAAGCTGGCCTGCCCAAGATAGCGTGATAAGCACTCTGGAAATTCATGACTTCAAATGTCAGCTTCTCTTTACGGAAATGCTTCGAATCGCCGAAAACCACATCTAGAGCTATTTGGCTGAGTGACTCAGCCTTCTTTCCAGGAATGACTCCATGGAAACTCATGTTGCTGGAACTGAGTCTGGACATCGGAATTCCCATTCCTTTTAGCGTCTCTGCATACAATATATTCAATCCACTGCCGCCATCCATCAGCACCTTAGTCAGTCGAGTGCCTTCGACGACTGGGTCGACCACCAAAGCTTGCCTCCCAGGGGTGGCTATGTGTGTCGGGTGATCAGACTGGTCGAATGTAATGGCCGTCTGAGACCATTTCAGATAGCTGGGTGTCGCCGGAGCAACCATATTCACCTCACGGTTGATAACTTTCAACCGACTTTTGCTCTCCACATCAGCAAAGATCATCAGGGTGGAATTGACATGGGGGTACCCTTCGTCACTGTCCTCTTTGTCCACAACCTTGTCCGACTCCTTCTCCTTATCCTTGGACTATTTTCCTTGAAACTGCTGGATTAAGAGCCGGCACTGGCGAGTGGTATGTTTTGGGTAGATGAAGTTACCCTCTTCGTCTTTCTTTGTGTGGATGTGATATGGCAGATCCATCACGTCGTTTCCTTCCTTATCTTTTACCTTCTTGGGGTTCCAGGATCCTTTGGGATTCCCTTTGAATTTGCCCTGAGTCACGGCCAGGGCCTCTCCAGGAGCAGCTGGCTCGGCTTTCCGCTTTTGCTTCCGACTGGAGTTTCCTTTTTCCGACTGACTCGGCTTGTACTTGCCACTCCGGAGTCGATCCTCTTCTTCACCATTGGCGTATTTGGTGGCAATCTCCATCATTCGACTCAGGGTCATATCTCCGGTCCGACCAAACTTCAAACTTAACTCTCTGTTCTTAACGCCATCCTTGAAGGCACATACTGCTTAATGATCAGACACGTTCTCCACTGTATGATGCAATGTGATCCATCTCTGGATGTAATCCCTCAGTGTCTCATTCGACCTTTGCACGCAGACCTGCAGCTCTGTCAGTCCTGCTGGTCGCTTGCAAGTTCCCTCAAATGTCCTGACGAACACTCGGGAAAGATCTTCCCAAGTGTAAATGCTGCTAGGAACTAGTTGATTCAACCAGGCCCTGGCCGAACCCTCCAACATGAGTGGTAGGTGTTTCATGGCCACCTCATCATTGCCACCGCCAATCTGCACAGCCACTCGGTAGTCCCCGAGCCAAGTTTCAGGCTTGGAATCACCAGTGAACTTACTTACCCCAGTCGCCAACCTGAAGTTGGGAGGGATCACCGCGGCTCTGATGGCTCTGCTAAAACATTCTGGTCCTGAAACATGGACTCGGCTGCTGGTGGGCGCATCTCTGTCGTGGCCTTCTCGATGAGATCTGTTCCGGTCGACCAAACCTTGCACGATGATGGATCTCGCGTCAAAGCCTGGTTCCCTGGGGTCGACAGGAGCTCTCCGCCCAACACTGTGTTGGCGCCTGTCATCTTGCTGCCGAGGGGCGTAAGACCCACCCCTTGGGGGAGGAGTGGGCACTCGGCGCCGATCATCGCGATCGAATCGGTCATCATACTGGTCACGTCGACCTCCATGTCCCTCACGCCGCGGAGGCGATCTTGGGTTATGAGCCGACTTGACTGTATTCGCAGCGACGGATCGACTGTGAATCCTATTGCGTGACTGTGACACAGCTAAATTCTGATCTCCTGCTGCCCGGAGCAAATCTCGGATCTACATCAAGCCTCTGCCAGCCTCTGACTGAGAGGGCTGAATTGACTCTGCTATACGGGCTGCAGCTGCTAGATTCTGAATCGGGGTTCGATATACCTGAGTTGGTTGCGGAAAGAGTTGACGTCGACTGGAGTCGGGTACTCGTTGCCGCGCGCGTTCGTCGAGTGCTCGTTGGAGGTTCTCCAATCGAGTGCGCTCAGCCAAGTTGGCCAAACGCGCATCCTCCAAGGCACGAGCCTCGGGGGTTTCTTCTACGATGGGAGTATGCAGAGCATCCATATTCCGGTGGCGAAGATCTTCCCTTTGCAGAGAAGTGAGTGGCTCGGGTTGATACTCCTCGTGGACCTGAGCGGGGTCGCCTCCGCCGTCCGCCCCGTCAGTGCGGGGGAAGCCGGGAGGACTACGAGGTCCATTGACCATCAGAACCTCCGCCGCAGGATCATTGCTGTCGCACTCGGATGCAGTCCCTACGGAGCCAGTCGACAGATCGAACAGGCCGTAGATAGATTCATCGGGCTCGATTGCCGCGACTTGGGTGGTGGCCGATTGGCGAACCACTGCGTGTCTCACCCACCGCTGAATTCTCGACTGACCAGAGCGCTTGCGCTGGCGGGAGACAGGAAGGGAGGACGACACAGGAGTCGACCGATACGGAGCCGACGGTTGCCGCAGCAGGACGCCGCGGACACATGCACGAAAGTGCGTCGCCCCGCGGACGGGAAGCGCGTCGATGTCGAGTGGAGCCTCCTGGAGCCAAGCGGAGTCGTCGGCGATGAACGTGAGTGCGCCGAGACGGATCTCGCGGCCCTCGACCAGAACTCCGCCAGAAACCATGATGAAGGTGATCGGAACAATTGCAACTTCTCCAATAAGTCGCTAAGACACCGATCCCACGGTGGGCGCCAACTGTCGTGGTACTAAGACTGACAGTAGAATGGGGGGTAGGTATGGAGAGGCAAGATCCTAGCTATGGAGTAGTTGTATACGCAAGGGATTTACGAGTTCAGGCCCTTCTCGGAGGAAGTAACAGCCCTACGTCTCGGAGCCTGGAGGCGGTCGACTGGATTATAAGCGTATGAGTTACAGGGGTGCGAACCCTTCTGCCAATGGAGGGGGTGGCTTATATAGTGTCTGTCAGGACCCAGCCAGCCCACGTAGCGGAGGGTTTAAAGTACATTAAGTCCTGGCGTTACAGGTAACGCCTTACATAAAGTGCCATCATGGCCGTAAAGACTACTTAATTACAGACCGTTTGGATACAGAGTGGCCTTTGGACTCCTGGTGGTCGAGTCAATCTTCATGGTCGAGTGTCTCCGAGTTCGTCGAGTGGAACCCTTCCAGGTCGACTGGAAGGGAGTTTCTTCTAAAGATGTCCTTGGGAAGGGTACCTTGGACAGGTCCATGACCCTACCCTAGGTACACGACTTCATCATGGCATACGTCCACCGCCGGCATCTGCGTGGGTGGAAAGCTCTCCGCAGTGGCCCAACCGGCCGTCAGAGCCTCCTCTGTCCCAACGTGGTCCAACGGCGCAATCCGCGGCGGCGAACGGGTGGATGGGGTGCGGGGTTCCGGGCGTGGCAAGGGGACATCTGCTTGTCCATGTCCGCACCTCTTCGCCACACCGTTGCCACCGCTTCCCTCCCTCGCTTCCGGCATCACCGCATCTTCCGGGCGACGTTCTTTGCCTTGCACGACAGAGCCGATGAAGGACAGACGAGGCAGACACAGTCTCCGTCGCGGCGGTCGGGGACGGGCCGGACGACATCTAGGATGGCGGATAGGAATCAGTGGTGAGGACGGGGAGTAAGGATGGCAGACGGCGAGGGATCGGGCGTGAGAAAGGTAGGAGGGAGGCGGGAGGAGGAGGAAGAGTTTGGTAGATTTGGTGCAAATTACAGTGGGGTAGGGTTGTCGGGTCCAACGTGGCGGACGCACCCGGCGACCCCATATCCGCTCCATATTTGAACTGAATATAAGAGACGCCGATCAGTACGGACATTATGACCCATTTAAGAAGCTCGTACGGATCAAACTTTTATAACCGGTCAGTGACCGGACCGTCCGGGCGGACGTTTGACATGGGTTTGAGATGGCCGGGCTGTAGATGCTCTAATAAGCCGACACGAAACGCAGCCACTAGCTGCTACGCTGCTAAACCCAACAACAAGGACAAGTAGCAAAGATGAACAATCAATAATTGTGATAAAATGAACAATAAGAAAAGGACAAGTAGCAAAGAGAAAGCAAGCAAGAAAGGAAGTACAGAGAATGTTGTCACTTGCTCACGGAAGAACTGAAGAGCTCAAGCCTCAAGGCACCACCACAACCTCCATCTTCAAAGAAAAGACAGAAAAACTGTAGGTGACTTACCTACTGCAAATATATCAAATCCTCCGTATTTTCATATCATTATATGTCAATAGAGCGACATACCAACAATAACTTAGCCTAGCTACCTTCCACGGGTACAGGGCTCGATCGAGTCGAACGATCGGATCGCGGGTCGCCGTCTAGGAAAGGTCCAAAACAAATCTCAGCGGTAGTGCTGCAGCAGCCGGTCGGCCTCCCGTATGCCGCTCAGGTAGGCCGCGTGCGTCGTCGAGTAGTGCGTCCGGTGCGTCGCCTCGCCGGCGAACAGCACGCGCAGCGGCGGCCGATCGGCCTCCCGTCCGTGTGGGAGCGGCTCTGCCATTCGATCGAGATCCTCGCCGCTTGACCCGACGGCGACGTAGCTGTAGGACCCGAGGAACAGTGGGTCCGTCGCCCACCCGCTCCTCTTGATTCTCTTCACCCTCCACCGTGGGGTCGACCCCGCTGCTGCGCCGCTGCATCGGCGAGGTGGGGCCGGGAGGAACGATTCCAGCGTGGAGTGGACCGCGCGGATGACCTCGTCGTCGGGGAGCGACTCGAGGTGTGCGGCCTCCCGCCCGGCGAACCACGCGAGCGCCACGGTGGAGCCCGCGTGGGCGGGGCACACTGACTCGGTGCCGCGCATCCACCACGGGATCTTTGCTACGTCCCGGAGGAACGCCATGTGCAGGAACGGGAAAGTCGGCGGGGCCGTCCTGGCTTGCTGCTCGTCGTCGCCGTCCGGTTCCGGCATCTCCACGGCCTCCAGCTCGATAAACAGCTTGTCCACGACACCGAATCCCAGCCGCGCGACGGCCTCACGCTTGAACTGTGGGAGCGGCGGGTCGAAGGCGATTGCACCCGCAGCGGACACGTCCTCGCCGATGCTCGCCTTGAGGACACCCAGCGAGACCGTGAGGATGACGTGGTCAGCGGTGAGCGTCGTCGTCGCCTCATCGGCAAAGTGGAGGCGCACGGGGGTTTCGCCCCAGTCGAGACGACGGAGGCGGAGGCCGAGGCGGACAGTGCCGGGCGGGAGCGCGGCGACGAGGTGCTCCACCACGCGGGTGTACCCACCGGGGATCGTGACGTGGTCGCCCGGGAAGTCGCGGTACTCGCCCTCGGCCGCGAGGTCCAGGTCGCCGAGATCGCCGGCGGAGGTGTCCGTGCGCTCCCGGTTGATGTGCATGCCGAGCAGCGCCTGCTCGACCTCCTCCAGCTCCTTGCTCCCGCCCGGGCGCGCCGCCTGGTACGCTCGGAGCCCCCGGCGCAGGTACTCCTCCACACCCCCTCCGCCGACAGCCTCACCGGCACGCGCGGCCTCCATCATGTCGCTGTACAGCTTCTCGATCGGCTTGGCCACCGTCACCGCGTCGACGACGTCGCCGCCCTCGGCGACAGTCAGGACGCTGTCAGGGACCCCGTCCATGCGCTCGTAAGGGAGGTCCGCGGCCTCCTGCCGAAGCGCGCCTGCTTCCCGCGCCAGTGCGTACACGGGGCTCCCGACGATGCCCTGCACCCACGTAGCGCCCATCTCGAGACGATGGCCGGCGAACTCGGACGTGTATACCCGGCCGCCAGCACGGCAGGCAGCCTCCACCACCACCACCTCTAACTTGTCCCGGCCCGCGCCGCATAGCTGCTGCGCCGCCGAGAGTCCGGCTATGCCCGCGCCCACTATGACAATCCTCGGCTTCTTCTCAACCATCCTCGCCTGCCGCGCGCGCACCTCGCGGACGGTTTAGCACTGGTCAGTTGTCAGTTCTCACTAGTGTTTTACCTTCCCCGGTCCCCCCGGAGAGTGCAAAGCCAGAAGCACGCGCCGCTACAACAAAGGAGAGGAGCAGAATAAAGAGCATAGGTCCGACCCCTTTTTTAACACAAGACAGACGCAAGCGTTCATATACACGCGCATACACTCACCTCCATGAACGCGCGCGCACACACACATCCTATCCCTATGAGCACATTCGAAAGACTGAGCCGCCATATCATCTTGAAATTTACGAAGTCACCGTAAGCACCTCGTCGTTGACGTGAAAGTCTCCTCCCACTGAATGCGCATCACCGAAAATCCCGAAATAAATTCAGGAATAAATGCGAGCACCAGGATTTGAAACCTGTTGGGTTGGGGATATCACATTCCCTATAACCATCCAACCACAGGTTGGTTCGCTAGGTCTGACCCCTTAAAACGCCCCTAAGAGCATCTCCAACAGGCGCCGAACGCGTGGCGCGGTAAAAACTTGTTTGCGGCGCGCCCATCGCCAGGTTTGGCGCGGCGCGCAGCGCTGGCTCCAGCAGCCGCGCTAAAATGCATTGCGCGCTGGCTCCAGCAGGCGCGCTAAAATGTGGCGCGCGCACTCTAGCACAAACATTTTTTTCCGATAATTTTGGTCATAGACAAAAAAGATACATAGTTCATAGCATAGATAAAAAAGATACAAAGATATTTTACATAGTTTCTCATATCTACGGTGCAACTAGATAGAAAAACTATGGTGCAACTTGATAAGACCACGGTGCAACTAAAACCTACTTCCAGTCGTCATCATCATCACCATCATCATCATCATCATCATCATCCTCGGTGGTGTTGTCCGAGGTATCGAGCCACATGTCATCCCAATGGTCATCGTTACGGGAGAAGATCGACGTCCCGCCTGCCTCGACGATACCGCACTGCGATATGGCTAGTGCCTTGCGCCGACGCCTGTCGGCACGCTCCGCGCGGCGCCTTGCCGTCCTCTCCGCCAAAAGGCGTTCTCGGCGGCGACGTCCTCCGGGTAGCGCCGGCGCCACTCCGTCATGGCTCGCTCGTCCTCCTCGACGACGAGGACGTGGCGCTGGAGCCGAACGTGGTCCGCACGGTCCTGGTTCGTGATCAAACGAAGCGGAGGGGCGACGCGCTGCGCCTACTCGCGCGTGTAGACGTCCCGGAAGTTCATCTACGACGGGGGCGTCTCCAAGCGCCACGCCGCCGCGTCGTACGCGCGGGCCGCCTCGTGCGCGGTCCGGAACGAGCCGGGGCCGAGCCGGCGGAGTACCAGTCGTTGGGGCGCTCGCGGATGCCGCGGTAGCCCGAAGATCCCCAGCGGCGCGACGGCATGGTGGCGCGGTGGTGGCGGGGCGCTAGAAGCAGCGAAAAAGCCTGGAAGCGGCAAGGTGGCGAGGGGAAGGACGCATGGCATTGTGGTGGAGCGCGTGGCGGGCGCCGCATTTTATAGGCGCGCGCGAAGCGGTGCGCCAAATCTACCGCGCGAGCTGTCGCTTTCTCCCCCGTGCGCGCAATCGCTTCCCGCGCGCGCTAGTTTGCCGCCAGCGCTGGAGCGCGCGAAAATGGGCCGTGCACGCTAAAAAACCAGTTTACCGGGCGCGCGCGCGTCTTTTGGCGCGACTGTTGGAGATGCTATAAGAGCAACTCTATCACACACCTTAAAACGGTCCGACCCGCAAAATAACCCCGCGTTTACGGTTTCGGCTGGAAAAAGTTGCCCTTCAGAAATCGTAAACACGTCCCACCATAAAAACTTTAAGGGGTGTGGTAAATTGGCCCATCCGACCCGTGAAAACTCAAGTTTCCCCCACCCCGTCGGGGACCTGTATCCCGCAAAATGGTTGGCGGAAGGGACATTTCAGCATGCGCGTGCCCTACATCCCCTCCTGCAGCCGCGCGCCACCGTGGCCGCCCGCCCCGCCGCCTGCGTTTTCGGCCACTTTCGCCGGCGGAATCGCGCGCCGGGCCGCACTACACCCTGGTCCACTTGTCGGCGCCCCGATCAGCCGAGCTGCGCCGCCCCGAGTTGCCGCTGCCATGGATGGACCGCCACCGAGTTGTCACCGCCCTGAATCGACCGCAGCCGGTGAGCCCCTTTTTTCCACTTGTAGCTCGCCTGTACGTGTTCAAATTTCGTTGATGCGAGCTCGGATCCGGTTTTGCAGATGGACTTGAGCCCTTGCGAGCAATTTTTGCTCGAGGATTCTTCCTTGTCCGACGACTCAGACATGGAGTGGATGCTCGAGCACCATCAACATCAGATGGTGGTGGCGGTCCTAGCGGTGAAGGAGGTCGAGGATCAAAACCGCAAGAGAAGGCGGGGATCTACCGTCGGTCATCTTTGCATCCCTTGCAACCGCAAGCTTGGGAACACGATTTGGATGCAAGACTACTTCGCGGACAAATATACTTATCCGCCGCACCTCTTTTGGAGAAGGTATCGAATGCGTCGATCCCTCATCATGAAAATAGTGCAAGCCTGCGAGGCCAATTGTCGGGTTTTTACTCAAAGGAGAAATGTAGCGGGCTTGTTGGGTTTTAGCGCATATCAAAAAATCTCGGCAGCTATGCGGGTGATTGCATATGGCATTCAGGATGACTATGCCGACGAGTATCTTCGCATTGGAAGATACTACAATTGAGTCGGTGCGTAGGTTCGCTAAAGTGATCATCCGTGATTTTGGTCTTGTCTATCTTCATGCACCCAACGAGGAATAGACTAAAAAGTTGATGCAGCAAATGAGAAGCGAGGTTGGCCCGACATGTTAGGAAGCATTGATTGCATGCATTGGACTTGGAAAAACTCCCCGAAGGCATAGCACGGGTAGTTTTCTGGCAAGTCTCGTAAGGCGACAATTGTGCTAGAGACCATAGCATCCGAGGATTTATGGATTTGGCATTGTTTTTTTGTGATGCCCGGTACTCTCAATGATATCAATGTGTTGTAACGGTCCCATCTGTTTGCTAGACTTGATAATGGTGATGCTCCTTCTTGCAACTTCACGGTGAATGGGTATGAGTACACAAAGGGGTACTATCTTGCAGAAGGTTTTTACCCTTCTTGGTGTACATTTGTCAAGAGCATTAAAAACCCCAAAACCAAGAAGCATATTGAATTTGCCAAGGTACAAGAGATTGCCCAAAAAGATATTGAAAGATCCTTTGGGGTTTTGCAAACTAGATTATCCATTATTCGTGGTCCTGCTCGTTTTTGGGACAACAAAACACTGAACAACATCAAGATATGTTGTGTGATTCTTCACAACATGATCATCAAAGAGGAGAGGGACATGAAATTGGAGTTCTTCTACGACAATGTCGGTAGCTGTGTGAAGCCAACTAGAGACCCTGATCGCATACAAGTATTCCTTCAGACATACCGGCGGATTGAAGACGCAAACACCCACAATCAGCTTCAGGAGGACCTCATTGAGCACCATTTGCAAAGGCATGGCCAAAGGCATTGAGCACCATTGGCAAATGCACCAGCCAATTTACATTCATTTCATTTAATTCATTTGTGATCGGTATCATCGTTGTATTCAGGACAATTGTTGTATTGAATTATTAGTTTAATTCGGTGATTTGAATAATTATTGTAATTTGAATTCATAATAGTCGCATTTTATGTTATATTGATTCGTAGTTCTATGTAATATGTGATATGTGTCAAATTCAAAAAAAATCACGCGTTTTGCGGGCTGGCGTGGGCAGCATATTCTCTTTTACAGTTCCGCTATGCATGGTCAGTTCGGCCGTAGCCCGCAAAACGCGTTTTCCGTGAACGGTAAACACGTTATAAGGGTCCGCGTTATAAGGGGTCTGCTAGAGTTGCTCTAAGATCATCTACAGTTGGGCACCTCAAACCCGCCTTATACATTTGGACGGGCCGCCCGGTCACTGTCCCCACAAATGGCCCTCAAACGCCCGGGATGACTGGCACCCCTCATATCAAGCCCAAATAAGGGCAGATATGGGGGCGCCCGGACCCGGCCCACGCTGGCCCACCCGAACCCACATAAATTCCTCCCCATCCGCTTGTCGGAAAAAATCCTAGCCACTTCACTCCACTCCACTCCACCACCCAAGCTCGTCTCCAGCGACTTCCGGCCGTCTCCGGCATGGCGGGCAGCGGATCCGAGTCCTTCACCTCTAGATCCGTCGACCCCAAGCTCATCCCACGCGACCCCGAAGAGGAGATGGCCATTCGGATTGCGCTCTGCCACGCCCGGGAGGAGGCCCATGAACGGCTGCGCTCGGATCCTTCCTTCGGTAATCCATTGCGTCCGCCAAAATGGCTCATGGATCCGGTGCTGGGCCAGCCGTAGCTGCCTCGCCAGAGGCCGTGTGGTCCGTCTGGCGTCCGAACATGCTGGCGGACGCGCAACCCCTCCGTTAGCGCGTCGAGCATCGGGACGCACCATGGGCCTTGTCCGATGAGTCCATGGCACGACGTGCCCGCCGTGCATGGCATTTGGCGTGGGAGGAGGCGGCAGACATCGGCGAGGCAAAGTCACATTCTCCGGCGCCCCGTATTGCGCATCAGTCCGGGCGTTGCAACCATATCATGGTGGATGTCTGCAGCTCCTCCCAGGATAGATCCATCATCAATCTGACATCCACCTGCACCGTTCGCGTTCTGGGCTCCGACGAGGAAGAGTAGGGCATGGGAGGCGGTGGTGCCTTGAGTCCCATGAGCCGGCTCGTGTCCCATGCCCTATTCTACCTTGCCGGCGACCGGACCACCACTTTGAGGAGCGCAGTCGGCCGCCGGACATGGCCAGGGCGGAGCCGGGCGTGCGGGGAGCGGAACCGGATGAAGTTCCGCTCAAAGATCACTAAATTGCATGTAATGATATGGATTTGAGGTTTCTAATTTGAGGTATCCGAATCTGGAATACATTTTTTGAGGCGTGATCGGTGGGCGCGTCCGCGGGTGTTTGAGGGGTCGGATTTTCCAAGTCCGGCTGTAGATGCTCTAAGGCCAACTGCAACCAAATCGTTCGGCCACGACACGAAATATAGCCCAACCGCACATCCCATCTCCTTATTTTGTTCATTTCATGTCTGTTTGACCCCATGTATGGATTAAATTTGGTCGCGATTGGATTCAAAGCGTACATAAATCGGACACTCTTGGCATCCTCCTTGTCCCTCTATGTCCGGCTTGGACCACATGAAATCCACCCACCTCTCTCTCCTCTTTTTTCTCTCTGCTCGCTCCCTCAGACCAACTCCAGCGCATGACCCCATCCGCCCGTCTTGCTCGGATTCTGTCCATTTGGATAGGGCTATGGGGTCGTGTCCGGGCC
This sequence comes from Triticum timopheevii, assembly GCA_963921465.1. NCBI lineage: Eukaryota > Viridiplantae > Streptophyta > Magnoliopsida > Poales > Poaceae > Triticum > Triticum timopheevii. Next base: position 392,028,760 of record OY997266.1, on the reverse strand, counting down.
TTTCCTGGGATGCAATGGCCGTGCGCCCAATGTGCAGGCGCATCCTTTGGCCCCATCCTGTCCGCCACGGCCAATATGTCTCATATATTCATATTTCAAACAAGTTTGCATGTCCAAATATTAATTGTCTCAAACAAAAATAGTTTTACAACCAAATCGAAATTGTCTCGAATAACATTGATGAACCAATACATCTATTAGTTGCCAATGTGATTCCATATGTGGTCAACCAAGTCATTTTGAAGATCCAAATGAATGTGCCAACCACGCAGTTCACGATGGAATTGGGTAAACTGTTCAAAGGTGGCCGGTTCTTGGTGCATGGGCTCAACATTTTCACCTTGAAAACCAAATCCTTGGTCGAAGATGTCGTTATCACGCTCGTCCTCGACGATCATGTTGTGCATGACCACACAAGCAGTCATCACCTCCCAAAGCTTCCCTCCATCCCATGTCAGTGCAGGGTGTCGAACGATACCCCATCGGGATTGAAGCACACCAAAAGCACGCTCCACATCCTTCTAGCACTCTCTTGCATTTGGGAAAATCTCTATCTCTTCCCACCTTGGGGTTTCGAGATTGTCTTCACAAAAGTTGACCACTGAGGATGTATACCATCAGCTAGGTAGTATCCCTTGTTGTAGTGGTGTCCATTGATCTCAAAGTTGACTAGTGGGGAGTGGCCTTCTGCAAGCCTTGCAAAGACTGGAGAACGCTGTAACAAGTTGATATCATTGTGAGAACCTGCCATGCCGAAGAAAGAATGCCATATCCAAAGATCTTGTGAAGCCACCGCTTCTAATATGACAGTGCACACTTTAACATGCCCCTTATACTAGCCCTGCCAAGCAAATGGATAGTTCTTCCACTCCCAGTGCATACAATCTATGCTGCCAAGCATGCCTGGAAAGCCTCTAGCAGCGTCGATCGCCAGCAGCCTTTCTGTATCAGCGACATTTGGCTGCCTCAAGTACTCAGGGCCAAACACTGCCACCATGGCCTTGCAGAAGTGGTACAGTGACAACAGACATGTGGACTCACTCATGCGCACGTACTCATCCACCAGATTGCCTGGAATTCCATATGCAAGCATGCGGATGGCCGCGATGCATTTCTGATAAGAGGATAATCCAAGCTTGCCAAGGGCATGCGTTTTGCACTCGAAGTATGGGTCATGAGGAACCACTCCCTCCCGGATACAATTGAACACATGCCTTGCCATACGAAAACGACGACGGAATTATCCGGTTTGAAGAGCGGGGTATTCGCAAAGTAATCGGCATAGAGCAGGGCGTGACCTCTCTCTCTCTGTTGCGGTTCAGGTTGGGAGCACGACCAGGGACTGACCCCCTGTACCGAGGAAACTGCCGTTGAATGTGGTCATGAATGACCAGTGCAGCCACCACAACATCTTCGTCATCTGAGGACGAATCGTCCAATGAATAAATAAAGTGGTTGAAAAAAAATTCATCTCCACTGTCCATACCTTTATGAGCAAAGTGACAAACACCTTGCGGTCGTGGTGGCTAAGAGGCTGCGATTATCACCTCGATGGAGCAGGGGTGGTTGGTGGCTGGCTACAGGCCGCTCTTGAGCACCCGACGGAAGCTGCCGTGGTCCATAGCCATCGCCAGTGGTCGTATCCCCTCTGGCACCGGCTACGACGACGACGACCAAAACTCCTCCAACTAACGGCCAAAACTCCTATGAAAGCGCAGGCATTGTGGCGGCCATGTCAAGACATGGTTTGGTATCGACGGCTGGGGGTGAGAAGTAAGGAGGCGACCGGATAATAGTGGTGGCGCCGGCGGCGGGGTGGGACGGGGAAGAGAGAGTGGAGGGGTTGGAGGCAAATTGAGTGCTAGTGTCCCCGACAGGCGGGCCACAGGGAGGACAAGGACGTGCGTCCAACCCGTCTACGCAATGTCCGTTTCACTCCAAACGCGGCACAAGTTTGGGCCGGGAATGGGTCAAAAATGGACGAAAACCGGACATTTATCCATTTGGGGCCGCGTGTTGGGCCGTGCTATTCGTCCGTTCTACCCCAAACAGACTAGGACGAACGAGATGGGGTCGCGCGCTCGAGTTGACCTCACGAGCGCATGGTAGTGCACACATCTCCCCTCCTATCTTCTGGCCAGGACAAGATGGGCGTGGCGGCGTTGCCTCCCTCTAGGTGTGGTGGCGGCGCTACCTCCTAGCACGGCTACACAAAGTCACTCGGGCTGCTTCGAACTCAGCTTGGGCAGTGGCGACTAGCGGGGAGGATCTGAAGGCACGGAGCGGACCATCTCAAATCCATTGTTTGTGTTTAGGCACCTTTTCTAGTTTGTGCCCATGGCAAAATAACTGTGCATTATATAATACATGGCAAACCATGACAAACTAAGAGCAACTCCAACACAGGTACCCATTTTGTCTGTCGTCGTCCGTTTGGATCGGCACGGACAAAAGTGGAGGCCCAACGCGTCGACCCATTTGCAAAACACGTCTGCTTCGCGTCCATGCGGACCCATTTGCAGCCCAAATTTGCTGCAGAAATGTGTTGGAGCGGACGCGAAGCCTTCTCGGTGTCCGTCACGTCCCCAACTGGCGACCGCCCAACTACAACGGTCAGCTATCTTAATGACAACCGCCCACCTGGGGCCCACGCATCAGCGACGACGGGCGGCCTTTTTTAATCCGAGCGTGCGGTGGGGGGTCGTCTTCATCTGCTTCCAGAACCCACTTGCCCCCATCTCGCCACCCCTGTACTCCCCGTCGGTGACAACCCTGGCCACCATAAATGGGCTTCTTGTACGACAATGGCAAGGGCAAGCCCCCCGCCACCCTTTCCCCCTCCTTCCCCTTCCTTCGCCGGCGTATGCCCGCCAGCCATGGCAGCACGTCAACGTCCCAGTGCACCAGGCGAGGTGGCACTGGGACCATCGGTCCCACTCCCCTACCCCGACGTAGTGCTGCCACACGACGGACACTTGGATCTGGAGAGGATCCCACTACAGGCCGTGTCATTGACGGTGAGGGTGTACGCGGAGGAGGTGCGTCGCCGGCAGGAGCTGCTGACGCCGGAGCAGCGCCACGACCCCGCCTATGCGTTCGACTCTCCCGCGTGGGAGCAGTGGTTGGCCTTCGAACACGAGGAGGCCAGGAGGCGCGGCGTCCGCGACTTTGTCGCGCCGCTCCCCACCGCCACCCCTCGTCCTGTTTGACGAGGTCCAGGAGGCAGAGGCCGCCTACCAGGCGGCGCTGGCGGCTGTCCTCCGGGAGAGCAAAGAGGAGGAGCGGCGCAAGGAGGAGGAGGAGGAGGCGACTTACCACGTGCGCATGGTGGAGGCCGTGGCGCTCTTCGCGGCCGACAGTTGCATCGTGCCGCCGCTGGCCCCGCCGTCACCAGCCAAGGTCGAGCCCGAGCCGACCCCCATCAAGCGGTACACCTAGACCGGGATGGTGCGCAAGTGGGTCAGCGCGCCACCGGTCTGGATGGGGGCGACAGAGGCGCATGAACACATCTACTCGAGCAATGGCGCTAGCGACGGCTGGCCGAGGAGCGCCGTGAGGGCGAGCACCTCGAGCAGCTAGAGCGCGACGCCGAGAAGGAGCGCTGCGAGGCCGAGGAGGAGGGGCGTTGTGCCCGGGGTGGGGCACCCCAGCCGGCGCCGGCACAGCCAGTGGCGGAGGACGTCACCCTTGCCTGGGAGACGGCGTTCCCTTGGGCTGGCCCGGCGCCGACGTTGAACGATCTCACCGGCCCCGACGACGACGAGGACGCCTAGGGCAGAGCGCCTCCTCATAGTTTTAAGTTTAATTAATTTTTAGTTAATGTAAATGTGGATGCATGGACTCTCGCCAACCTTTGTGGCCGGTATTAATGTTTAATTAATGTTTTTCTATTTTTGGGCAACCTAAAATATGGGTCGGGCAAGCTTCGGCGCATGCGCCGACCAAACGCAAAAGCGGACATGGCTGTTCGCCGGGCCGATCCAAATGGAAAAAATCGCCGTCCGTTTGGATCGGCAAGTTGGAGCTGCTCTAACTACATACACCCTGACAACTAATTCTTTTTGCATGTAACGTGGCAATTTTTAATGACACATCATGCCAAATCATTTTTCCGTTGTAAGGGCAATGCCCCATCTTTTGTATACACCCCCTGTCAAATTGAACTTATATACCGTTGCAAATAATTCATACATACCATGGAAATTCATTTTTATGTTTTATAGGTGCCCTTTTTGTACTTTGTAACAATGGAAAATTAATTCTATGCACGTTGGCAAGCATTTCATACATACCATGTCATATTACTTTTGCATGTTTTTCGCAAAAAATATTACTTTTGCATGTAATGTTGCATTTTTTTGCCGTGCCAAATTAATTGTAGATACCCTCGCAAATAATTCTAACAAACCATGATAAATCCATTTCACATGGGATTTTTAAAGATATTTGTGTTCTATCATACATGACAACTTTTTTGCAAAATGTTTATTGGTCACTCGTGCCTTTTTTTTGGCATGTTTCAAAATTTAAAGAACTCAATAGTTTTAGTCATGTCATAGTTATCTAGATCATGGTAATTGATTTTTTTTATAGAATGTCACTTTATTATTTCGATCATGGCAATTTTATTGCAGTTTTCCAACTATCCACAATCATCGAGCATGGTAAGTTTGATGACGCCATCTACTCTCTCGTCGGACGTCAGGAAGATCGACTATGCTGCAACAATGAGTCAATGACCATCAATGTTAGTAGAATGCTTGACCACACTCAAAATCACGTGACCATAATTTATCAGAATCACATATTAATATCTAGTAAATAATACCATTTGTATCGCTGATACACATCTCGGTTATATGATGAACGATATCACAAAGAAAATTTCTCATAAATTATGTGTCCCCATAAATATTAGAAAATGAGTAGATCATTGGCAAATAAAATAATTTATTTTTTAATAGATTATGCAATGTGTCATTACCAACTTTTACACTCCATAATTATGTCCATGAAATTAGTATGCCATAACCTTGGGATTTGCATAGTTAAGGGGCAGGAAACTCCAAATAATAACTCATTAATGATCATCAGATTATGCATATATTTTACTCTTTTTTCTTTGTGAGTTTCCCCTGAAATGATTTTAGTGAGACAATAAAAATACATTTGTTCACACATGTTATATCACTTTCTCTTTTTCGTGCTTGGTTTCAAAGGAGTTTTCAATGGCACATCATATTGTTTTATTCTCTTTTTGTGAGTTTTTCTCAAAGTTTATCATAATAGTTTTAATGAGCCAATATCTTCACAATATCACCTATCCTACTTCCTATTTTCCCTAATGGAGTTTACAAAGGAAGTATATAAGACATATGCTCTAAACTCACCTATGAGTTTTCTATCTTTTCAAAAGTTTTACTTATACAAGTTATCAAGAGACAAAAATTATTATATGATGTATTATTTTCTAACTATTTCTCCCACTAGGTTTAAAACCATTTTGACAACATCTCAAATACTACTCTCCATATATAGTCTTGATGAGGTTTTTATTGGAGACTTTAACATTATAAGAACTTTCAAGGTGATACAAAAAAGCATACATTGTACATGGGGAGTGGTAGGAATTAAAGTGATTATGATCTATTATAGTTAGAACCGTCATTAGGATGATATGTATTTTTTGCGGGGAACTTTAGAGAGCTTTATTAAATAAAGGCATTCGCTGGGCAATCAGCCAGAAGACTGCTGACCAGGAAGCTAGGGATGGAGTCCATCCAGCTTCCAGTCACATTAAGCGTACATGCACGCTTAGCACACACGTGTGCAAGACCGTTAGCGGCTCTAATTACATGAGAAACATGAAAAGATGAAAAGCTAGCAGAGAGCTCTCTAATTTCAGCAATGATCGGTGCTACTACCGAACGATCGGTCTAGCTAAGGTTCCAGAGGTTAACTGCCTCAAGACAGTCGGATTCCAGTTGCACGTGCATATAGCCTCGAAGCTTGGCAAAGATGACACCCTCGCATAGCGCGAGCACCTCAGCAATGAAAGGATCCGTTATCCCCAAACGGGGCTTGCACCATGCACCCAAGAAAGCCAAGGAAGAGCGGGCAACACCCCCAGTCCAGCAGTACCAGCATCAAACTAGATTGTCGCGTCTGTGTTGATTTTGACAGAAGTAGCTTCGGGAGGTCGCCAACCATGGCCCGATAGTGGTATGAAACTCTAACGGGGGATATGCAGCAACATAGGTCTTCGCGAATGCGGCGCACCGAGCTGGCTGGATCAATAACTTCTTGATCATGTGTCCTTCTATTGTGAGACATCCAAATGGCCCACATGAATGTGATAATTGTTGCGCGGTCCTTATTTGTGAATCGGGGATCATAGAGGATGTCGCGCACCCCCAAGTGTTAGGATGGAGTCGGGGCAAACTAACCTCGAAGAGTAGCCATGCCTCCTCCCAAAACCGCCTTGCGTGAGAACAGTGCACGAGAGCATGCATCAAGTCATCATCCATAGCAAGGCAAAACTTACACAAGCTTGTATCTTTGATGTGTCGATGTTGGAGAGTGCACTCATCAGGAATGACTCCTTCAATTACCCTCCACCAGAACACCCTTCCTTTTGGGATAACTTTATATTTCCATAGTTGGCTCCACATCTGCTGTTCATTCGTTGATGGCTCTGCTATCTGCCCTTCTTCTAGAGCTAACCACTCTTTTTGATTCACTAGAGCTCGATAGGCTGTTTTGACAGAGTAGATGCCGAATCTCTCGTGTGCCCAAGCAAGAAAATCCTCTCCACCGCCCTGCCAGAGTGGGATGTTCAATATTGCCTCCGCGTCCGGTGCGATGAAAGTTGTGCGTGCGAGATCACGCTTCCAGGTCCAATTGTCCACGTCGATCAGATCGCTGACCATGGCTACAACAGTAGACGGCGGCCTACAAAGTGGTCTCATAGAGATAGTCAACGGGATACATTGGTCCTCCCAGACGGAGGTGGATACACCGTCACCGATACGTTTTACTAGGCCAACGTTGAGAGCTTCGTGACCAGCTATGATGGCCCTCCATATAGCTGATGAAGATTTGGTGTTGTTGCCTGCATAAAATCACAGTTAGGAAAGTATCTCCCTTTCACCACTCTTGTGCAGAGAGCGTCCGGCTTTGTCATGAACCTCGAGCCATGCTTCCCGAGAAGCGCTAGGTGAAAATGTCAGAGGTCACGAAAGCCCATCCCTCCCTTAATCGTTGGTGTAGCAAGTTTGTCTTAGATGATCCAATGCAAAGAACGCCTATCCACAGAACTCCCCCGCTAGAATCTTGCCATGCTTGAAGTCAAGTTTTTGCACACCTTTTTGGTTAGCAAAAACAAGACATGCTGAAAGTCGGTATAGCCTGAACAATAGATTTGATCAATGCTTCTCTAGCCGCACAAGCGAAGAAACGTTCAGACCAACCCTGCATTTTCCCCCTCGCCCAGTCCCCAATGTGTTCGAAGGTTCCACTATTGATTCTTCTGACAGCGGTGGGCAGACCGAGGTAGCGCTCAGAAAAAGTTTCTGAATGGACGTTCAGCTGTTTGAGAGCACCTTTGAGTGCAGCCGGTGTGTTTGGACTGAAGTAGATATCACTTTTAGCTTTATTAACACACTGACTGGAGGCCTCGCCGTAGATTCTGAGAATGTCATTCAACAGAGATGCACTCTCTGTGCTCGCCTGGATGAAAATCAAACTATCATCCGCGAGTAAAAGGTGACTCACCCATGGGGCTCAAAAATTTACACGAATGCCCCGATCCACATGATTGCCATAGTGTTTCAACAGAGACAAGAACCCTTCGGCGCATAGCAAAAAGAGATATGGGGATATGGGGAAGCCTTGCCGTAGGCCTCTCGAGGTGTGAAAAAGGCAGCAGTACTCCATTGACACGAACTGAGAAATGAAACGAAGTGACACACTCATGATTAATCTGACCATGTTGCTAGTAAAGCCGAGTCACAACAGTATAGCTTCAAGGAAGTGCCATTCTACTCGGTCGTAAGCCTTCATCATGTCCAATTTAATTGCACACGAGAAATTCTTCCCTTTCTTTCGCCTCCTCATTGTATGAACACTTTCAAAAGCCACTAGGACATTGTCTGTGATTAGACGACCTGGAACGAAAGCACTTTGCTCCTCACTGATTATCTCGTCCATTCAAGCCGTAACCGGTTGGTTATCACTTTGAAAACAATCTTATAGAGCACTGAGCACAATGCAATGGGTCGATATTGGGAGATGTTCCGTGGATGGTGATAACCAACAAGTATAGGGGATCGCAACAGTTTTCGAGGGTAGAGTACTCAACCCAAATTTATTGATTCGACACAAGGGGAGCCAAAGAATATTTGCAAGTATTAGCAGCTGAGTTGTCAATTCAACCACACCTGGAGATTAATTATCTTCAGCAAAGTGATCAGTAGCAAAGTAGTATGATAGTTTTGATAGTAGTAGCAACAGCAATAGTAACAGTAACAGTGATAGCAATGGTTTTGCAGAAAGTGCAATAGTGACAGTAGTAGTAGTAACTTAGCAAGAAAAATATGAGAGAAATTCGTAGGCATTGGATCGGTGAATTCATTGGATGATATTCATCATATAACAATCATAACCTAGGGCGATATGGCACTAGCTCCAGTTCATAAATATAATGTAGGCATGAATTCCGTAAATAGTCATACGTGATTGTGGAAAGAACTTGCATGACATATTTTGTCCTACCCTCCCGTGGCAGCGGGGTCCTATTGGAAACTAAGGGATATTAAGGCCTCCTTTTAATAGAGAATTGGAACAAAGCATTAACACACGGTGAATACATGAACTCCTCAAACTACGGTCATCACCGGGAAGTGTCCCGACTTCTGTCACTCCGGGTTTGCCGGATCATAACACGTAGTAGGTGAAAATAACTTGCAAGATCGGATCTGGAACATAGATATAATGGTGATAACATAAACGGTTTAGATCTGAAATCATGGTACCTGGGCCCAAAGTGACAAGCATTAAGCATGGCAAAGTCATAGCAACATCAATCTCAGAATACTAGGGATCAAGCCCGAACAAAAATAACTCGATTACATGATGAATCTCATCCAACTCCTCACCGACCAGCGAGCCCACGAAGGAATTACTCACTCACGGTGAGGAGCATCCTGGAATTGGCGATGGAGAAGGGTTGGTGATCACAAAGATCAAAGATCCCCCTCTCCGGAGCCCCAAACAGACTCCAGATCTGGCCTCCCAATGACACCAACCCTTCTGGGACACCAGGTGGAGTCTGCAGGGACACCAGGTGGGGACAACCCACCTGGGCGCGCCTAAAGGGGTGGGGCACCCTGGTGGGTTCTGCCAACCCAGGTGCCCCCCTCCGGTGGTTCTTGGCTCCAGAAATTCTATTTTATCATATAAGAAATCCTCACAATGTTTAGTTTCAATCAGGGAACTTTTATTTCTGCATAAAAACAACACTGATAACCCACAAGTGTAGGGGATTAGTTGTAGCCTCTTTCGATAAGTAAGAGTGTCGAACCCAACAAGGAGCTAAAGGTAGAACAAATATTCCCTCAAGTTCTATCGACCACCGATACAACTCTACGCACGCTTGACGTTCGTTTTATCTAGAACAAGTATGAAACTAGAAGTACTTTGTAGGTGTTGTTGGATAGGTTTGCAAGATAATAAGGAACACGTAAATAAAAACTAGGGGCTGTTTAGATAAAGAAGCAATAAAGTAAATATAGCGAGTGTGGAAAAGTGGTGGTAGGAGTTGTGAAATTTTCCCAAAGCAATTGACTACTTTACTAGACCAGTAATCACTATTGCAATACTATTTGAGGGAGAGGCATAAGCTAACATACTTTCTCTTTTTGGATCATATGCACTTATGATTGGAACTCTAGCAAGCATCCGCAACTATTAAAGGTCATTAAGGTAAAGCCCAACCATAGCATTAACGTATCAAGTCCCCTTTATCCCATACGCAAACAACCTACTTACTCGGGTCTGTGCTTCTGTCACTCACGCCACCCACCATAAGCAAATCATGAACATATTGCAAACCCTACAACGGGGATCCCTCACGCTTGCATGACACGGAGAGCACCATAGGACAGCACCAATAATAAAACATGCAACTCAAACCAATCATAGCAATTCATCAATCACCGATAGGACAACAGAAATCTACTCAGACATCATAGGATGGCAACACATCATTGGATAATAGTATGAAACATAAAGCACCATGTTTAAGTAGAGGGTACAGCGGGTTGCGGGAGAGTGGACTACTGAATATAGATGGGGGCAGGTGATGAAGATGTTGGTGAAGATGGCGGAGGTGTTGGTGAAGATCGCGGTGATGATGATGGCCCCCGGCAGCGCTCCGGCGCCACCGGAAGCAATGGGGAGAGAGCCCCCCCTTCTTCTTCTTATTCCTTGACCTCCTCCCTAGATGGGAGAAGGATTTCCTCTCTGGTCCTTGGCTCCCATGGCGTGGGAGGGGCGAGAGCCCCTCCGAGATTGGATCTATCTCTCTGTTTCTGTGTTCTCAGATCCTTCCCTTTCATATTTTCTTTTATATGCAGAGATCCGTAACTCCGATTGGAGTGAATCATTCGCCCAGATTTTTCTCATAAAATTAGCTTTCTTGCGGCAAAAGAAGAGCGTAAACTGCCTTACGGGGTGCCCACGAGGGACCAGGGAGCGCCCCTGCCTCGTGGCCCCCTGGGCACCGTCTCGCGTTGATTGTTCCTCCAAAAAATCACAAATATTCCAAAATAATTCTCCGTCCATTTTTATCCTGTTTGGACTCCGTTTGATGTTGGGTTTCTGCGAAACATAAAACATGCAACAAACAGGAACTGACACTGGGCACTGGATCAATATATTAGTCCCAAAAAATAGTATAAAAAGTTGCCAAAAGTATATGAAAGTTGAATAATATTGGCATGGAACAATAAAAAATTATAGATACGACGGAGACGTATCAGCATCCCCAAGCTTAATTCCTGCTCGTCCTCGAGTAGGTAAATGATAAAAAGATAATTTTTAATGTGGAATGCTACCTAGCATAATCTTGATCATATATCTAATCATGGCATGAATATTAAGAGACGAGTGATTCAAAGCAATAGTCTATCATTTGACATAAAAACAATAATACTTCGAGCGTACTAATAAAGCAATCATGTCTTTTCAAAACAACATGGCCAAAGCAAGCTTATCCCTACAAAATTATATAGTTTGGCCATGCTTCATTTTTGTCACACAAAATGCTCCCATCATGCACAACCCCGATGACAAGCCGAGCAATTGGTTCATAATTTTTAGCGCGCTTCAGCCTTTTCAACCCTCACGCAATACATGAGCGCAAGCCATGGATATAGCACTATAGGTGGAATAGAATATGATGGTGGAGGTTTATGTGGAGAAGACAAAAGGGAGAAAGTCTCACATCGACGCGTCTAATCAACGGGATATGGAGATGCCCATCAATTGATGTCAATGCGAGGAGTAGGGATTGCCATGCAACATATGCACTAAGAGCTATAAGTGTATGAAAGCTCAAACTGAAACTAAATGGGTGTGCATCCAACTTGCTTGCTCATGAAGACCTAGGGCATTTGAGGAAGCCCATCGTTGAAATATACAAGCCAAGTTCTATAATGAAAATTCCCACTAGTATATGAAAGTGATAACATAGGAGACTCTCTATATGAAGAACATGGTGCTACTCTGAAGCACAAGTGTGGTAAAAGGATAATAACATTGCCCCTTTTCTTTTTTTTCCTTTTTTTGGGAGCTTCTTTGGCCCCCTTTTTTATTTAGACTTCTTTGGCCTCTCCTTTTTTTTGGGGGGGGGGGGGGGGCAATGGTCTAAAACGATGATCATCATATTTTTATTTACTTACAACTCGATACTAGAACAAAGATATGACTCTATATGAATGCTTCAGGCGGTGTACCGGGATGTGCAATGATCTAGCGTAGCAATGACATAAAAAAAGGATAAGCCATGAAAACATCATGCTAGCTATCTTACGATCATGCGAAGCAATATGACAATAAATGCTCAAGTCATGTATATGATGATGATGAAAGTTGCATGGCAATATATCTCGGAATGGCTATGGAAATGCCATGATAGATAGGTATGGTGGCTGTTTTGAGGAAGATACAAGGAGGCTTATGTGTGATAGAGCGTATCGTATCACGGGGTTTGGATGCACCGGCGAAGTTTGCACCAACTCTCAAGGTGAGAAAGGGCAATGCGCGGTACCGAAGAGGCTAGCAATGATGGAAAGGTAAAAGTGCGTATAATCCATGGACTCACATTAGTCATAAAGAACTCATATAATTATTGCAAAATTTTATTAGCCCTCGAAGCAAAGTACTACTACGCATGCCCCTAGGGGGATAGATTGGTAGGAAAAGACTATCGCTCGTCCCCGACCGCCACTCATAAGGAAGACAATCAAAGAAACACCCCATGCTTTAAATTTGTCACACAACGGTTACCATACGTGCATGCTACGGGACTTGCTGTTTACACACGAACACGTCACGTGTACCCTCGACGCCGGGGGTGATGCACCGGAGCTCACGTCGAAGGAGACCCGACCGACAGTGCGATACGCAAGACAGTTGGCGGGCGCTTTTTGCATACCCGAAACCCCGCGCACCCGGGAGGGACCCCGTCAGGGATTGCGGCGGCTATGGGCTGCCCTAGGTCGATTCGCTCGCCCCTAGAGCCTCGGGATTTGCAGCTCTCAAACACGAAGAACATCGAAGAACGAGAGAGAAAAACAGTGGAGAGCTAAAAAGTAGATAGGAAAAAGTAGTATATTGATTTGTTCGATTGTGTGTTGTTTCAATCGGCCGTCACCCCCAACATATATAAGAGGCGGCTGGACTTCCAGTACAAGCAAAGGATTCATCTAGGCTTTCCTTACAAGAAAATTACATTAATTCACGTCCTCCAGTTCTAATTCCAATCCAACTCGGATTCAGCCCGAATCTGGCCCAAACTTCTGTCCTATTTCTTGTACAGGCCGTGGAGTTTGCATATGACCTCCGATTGAGAAGATCAAAATACCAAATTTATGCACCTCGACGATACGAACAACTTCCCTGTTGATCATTCTTCCAAATAAGGTAATCTTCAATACTTTACGAGGTGATCTTTAACTTCCAGTCGGATTTGGTCATGCAGTTTTCTTGGTTGTCTGACTCTTTCAGCAACTCTACAGGTTGTATACTATCTCGGTTGATGATGACTCCAAAATAAAAGTTGACCATTTCGACGATACACACAACTTTCATGTAGGACACTTTCCTATCCGAGGTCATCTGAATAATCTTTCAAGCCCATCTCCAACTTCCGGTCGGGTTGACCCCGGCAAGCTTTCCACCCGGCAAGCTTTCACACCGGCAAGGCTTTCACCCGGCAAGGTTCTCGCCCAGCGAGGTTTTCACCCCGACAAGGTTTCTACCCCGGCAAGTTTCTATCCCGGCAAGGTTTCTACCCCGGCAAGGTTTCCACCCCGGCAAGGCTTTCATTCAGCCGGCAAAGGCCAAATAACTCACGCGACCCATCAGACACCACCTAGGTGGGTGTGTGGTCCCTCGCGTCACTTTTTTCACTCAGGACCGGCCCGTGGAGTGTTGCCTCTAACTTTTGCATACAAACTCGGATTGGGACGATTTTTTATATCAAAATCGATCGTTTCGACGAGACAAAGAAAATTCATGGAGATAATTTTTCCATATGAGGCCGTCTTGGGGGCGTAATCAGCCGAACAGTGTTCTGAGTACAAAATCTCAGTACTTTGAACATAACTTCGGCCTTAGAGATGAGGTCGGATGGCTATGACTTAAACATCAAAGTTGTTCCTCTCAGCGATGTGAAACCTTCCATGCTGAAAACCCTTTCACTCGAAGCCATCTCATTTTCTTTTTATGTCATGCCAAAATCTGGTGTCAACACATGCCCCCCTGTTTTTTGGCAAAGCTTGCACGCCAAAAAATAATATGCACGGTGTTTGTTCTAAGGACGATGTCAACACTTCATCGGCCATTTTTTTTTGGAAAATAATTATGTATCGGCCATGTTTGTGCTAAGGGCGATAATCGTACATCGGCCATTGCCTACTCAGGCTTCTTGCCACACACTCGGATGGTACTTATTCAAGTACTTGCCATTGAGAGCTCGAGGTAACAATGCCCCTTGTACGGATTCCACCAAATATGAGTTTCCGGGAACTAATCTTGTAATCCTAAAAGGACCTTCCCAACTTGGAGACCACTTCCCGAATTTTTTATCTCTTGAACCAATCGGCAGAATCACTTTCCAGACGAGATCACCAACTTGAAAATTCTTCAACTTAACTTTCTTATTGTAAGCTCTTGCTACCCTCAACTTGTCCCTCTCTATGGCCTTCAAAGCAGCCAAACGTTTATCGGCAACCTCATCATCATTATCCATCATCAAGTTATAAAAGTCTACTGCCGATAAATCATTTTGTTTGGCTATTCTCAAATCATTCAAATTTACTTCCACTGGTAAAACAGCCTCTTGACCATATACTAGCTCATATGGAGTCACTTTCGTAGCACCATGCCTTGATATTCTATGTGCCCATAATGCTTCAGACAACAACTCATGCCATCTCCTCGGATTATCCTCAATTTTCTTCTTGATGAGTTTGATTAAAATTTTATTGCTAGACTCAGCTTGTCCATTGGCTTGGGCATAATATGGAGAGGAATTGAGCAACTTTATGTTATAAGATTCGGCAATCTCTCAGACTTGGTGTGACATGAAAGATAAGCCTTGATCTGTAGTCAACGTTTGAGGAATGCCGAATCTATGAATAATGTGCTCGGTTATGAACTTAATTACCTTTCTATGTGTCATGTTCTTGAGAGGCACTGCTTCAGACCATTTAGTGAAATAATCGGTTGCTACTAATACGAACCGATGCCCCTTTGATGAAGACGGATGAATTTGTCCAATAAAGACTAAACCCCATCCTCTGAAAGGCCACAGCTTGATAATGGGATGTAACACAACAGCAGGAGCCAACTGAATATCAACAAATTTTTTACAAGCTTCACACCCTTTATAATATCTGAAGCAATCATTAATCATGGTCGGCCAATAAAACCCAGCACGTCGTAGTAACCATTTCATCTTTGGAGCCGACTGATGAGTGCCACAAATACCTTCATGGACCTCTCCCATAGCAATTCTCGCTTGGTCTTCGTCCAAGCACTTTAAAAGAACATCATCAACCGTTCGGCGATAGAGACCATCATCTCTCATTGTGTACTTGAAAGCCATACGCCGAACAACCATGTCCACCCTTCTACTAGGATCACACAAATAATCAATGATGGGTTTCCTCCAGTCTTGATTTTCTCCTGCATTGAATATTTCATTAGTGGCCAAAACAGTGGGCTCCGGTTCGGCCTCCCCTAGGTTGGCAAGACTAGACATCGACTTTTCAGAAATATGAAACATGCCACGATCAACATGATAGCCGGATGCTTGTTGTGCCAAAATCATTTGCTTTCCAATTGTCATGTCTAGATATATGAGCAATGATAAAATAATCCAAAGTAGAAATTATATCTAGACATTTATCAAGATAAACATTAAGTGATTCGTCAAAGCATTGAAAGACTTTTGATATTTGTTATACTACTAATAATGAATCACCATAAGCCTCAATATGTGTAACACCTATAGCAAGTAACATCTCTAAGCCGAATAATAATGCTTCATATTCGGCTTGAATGTTTGTACAAAAATATTCTAAGCGGCATGAGGCTTCAAAAACAACACCATGAGGAGATATGTAAACAATACCAACACCTTGGCCATTGCTACAAACTGAACCATCAAAATATAATCTCCACAGTACTAGTGAGACAAGGTTTATATCAACATCATGCTTGCCATCAATCCGATGTTCAACACTAAAATTAGCAACGATTTGGCCTTTCATGGATTTTAGAGATTCATAAGCCAAAGCATAGTCAATCAAAGCATAAGCCCACTTACCAATTCTACCACTAAGAATTGGTCTATGCAACTTTTATTTAATGACATCGGTCTGACAAGCTACTATGCAAGCACTCGAGACAAAATAATGTCTCAATTTTGTGCAAGCATAATATAAACATAGACATAATTTTTCAATAAATGTATACCTTGTCTCGGCGTCCAATAAGCGGCGTCTCAAATAAGTGATGGCATGCTCTTTTCTGTCGGTTTCTTGAGTCAGAACAACACCAATAACTCCTTCCTCTGCTGCAATGTAAAGCCTGAAGGGTTCCCTATTCTTGGGTGCTTCCATCACCGGAGGAGTGCACAAATAATTCTTGATCATATCAAATGCTTCTTGCTGTTTTTCCCCAAGTGAAATCAGCATCATTCTTTAACCAAAGGATAGGAGTAAATGGATCAACCTTCCCTGACAGATTAGCTATGAACCTCCTTAAGTAATTGACCTTGCCAAGGAACTTTTGCATATCTCTCTTGCACATTGGAGCCTCCACTTTCTGTATGGCCTCTATCTTTTTGGGATCAATCTCCATTCCATCTTCATGGATAAGGAAACCCAAAAACTTGCCAGCTGACACGCCGCGCACTTCAAAGGATTCATCTTTAGTCCATACTTTTTCATTCTTTCAAAAGCTAAACGCAAATCAGCCAAGTGAGACTCAAAAGCATCCGATTTGACAATAAAATCATCAATATAAACTTCAAGTATGACACCAAGTAAATCATGAAAAATCAAAGTCATAGCCCTTTAATATGTGGCGCCAACATTTTTTAATCCGAATGTCATCACCGTCCACTCGAATAAACCAAGAAAACCAGGGCAACGAAAAGCTGTCTTGGACATGTCCTCTTCGGCCATAAAAATTTGATTGTATTCGGCATTACCATCTAGAAAGCTAATAACCTTATGTCTAGAAGCATCATTAATAAGCATATCGGCTATTGGCATGGGTGAGGGAGACCTGGATTAGGGGGTATCCGGACAGCCGGACTATATACTTTGGACTGGACTGTTGGACTATGAAGATACAAGACTCAAGACTTCGTCCCGTGTCCATATGGGACTCTCCTTTGCATGGAAGACAAGCTTGGCGATTCGGATGTTAGATCTCCTTCTTTGTAACCGACTCTGCATAACCCTATCCCCCTCTGATGTCTATATAAACCGGAGGGTTTAGTCCGTAGGACAACAACAATCAGAATCATAGGCTAGCTTCTAGGGTTTAGCCTCCACGATCTCGTGGTAGATCTACTTTTGTCATACTCATATAATCAAGATAAATCAAGCAGGAAGTAGGGTATTACCTCCATCGAGAGGGCCCGAACCTGGGTAAAACATCGTGTCCCCTGCCTCCTGTTACCATTAGCCTTAGACGCACAGTTCGGGACCCCCTACCCGAGATCCGTCGGTTTTGACACCGACATTGGTGCTTTCATTGAGAGTTCCTCTATGTCGTCACTGCGATGCTCGATGGCTCCTTCAATCATCAACCACAACGCAGTCCAGGGTGAGAATTTTCTCCCCGGACAGATCTTTGTGTTCGGCGGCTTCGCACTGTGGGCCAATTCGCTTGGCCATCTGGAGCAGATCGACAGCTACGCCCCTGGCCATCAGGTCAGGTTCGGAAACTTGAAATACACGGCCGATATCCGCGGAGACTTGATCTTCGACGGATTCGGGCCTACGCCAGGAGCGCCGAACAGTCACGACGAGCACGGCCTAGACCTGCTGTCAGACAATACTCGGGATATCGCACCTGCAACAGCTCCGGACCTAATTCCGGGGCTGATCGCGTCGTCCGAGGATGGGTGGATGGACCCCGCCCCAGAGGCCGCGTACTCATCGGCGGTAGAGCCGAACACGAACTCTATCCCCAAGGAAGTCTGTGTCACTGGACCCCTGGACTTGTATCCGGCTGTAGGTTCCAGACCGCGCGCCCCCGAGCCCGCCGAATCTGGTTGGGCTCCGGTAATGGAGTTCACCGCTGCGGATATCTTCCAGCACTCGCCCTTTTGCGACATGCTGAATTCATTAAAGTCTCTCTCTTTGTCAGGAGACTCTTGGCCGAACTATGTCCGGCTCGAGTGGGAAGCAGGAGACGAGGAAATTCGTTGCCCTCCCACCACCCACTTCATTGCCACTATCAATGATTTGACCGACGTGCTCGACTTTGACTCTGAAGACATCGACGGTGTGGACGACGATGCAGGAGAAGAACAGGAACCACCGCACACGGGACGCTGGACGACCACCTCCTCGTATGATATATATATATGGTGGACACTCCCAAAGAAACCAATGGCGATGAGGCAATGGAGGATAACCCCTCAAGGAAGAAATCAAAGCATGGGCGTCATCGGCGCCTCTCCAAGGCCCGCCACAGCAATACCGGCACAGGAGACGAAAACAATCCAGATGGTGTCGAAGATGAATACAACCCCGATCAGCCTGCCTTCGAGCAGGCCGAACAGGAAGACGGGTAGGTTAGCCCAGACAAATAGGCGACAAACGGATACTTGGAGGAGGACAACTACATGCCCCCCTTCGAAGATGAGGTGAGCCTCGCGACGATGAATTCGGCGTGCCTGAGGATCCCGTAGAGCAGGAGCGCTTTAAGCGCATGCTTATGGCCACTGCAAGAAGCCTGAAAAAGAAGCAGCAACAGCTCCAAGCTGATCAAGATCTGCTCACAAACAGATGGACCGAGGTCCTGGCAGCCGAGGAATACGGACTCGAGCGCCACTCCAAAGGTTATCCAAAACACAAGTTGCTACCTCAACTTGAGGAGGAGGCCCTAAGGCCCACACAGGACGAGGCTGACCAGCCACCTCGTGGCCGGGATAAAACGACATATCAGCCCGAATACCAGCCCGCACCCCCACACCAATACACTACGGCCCCGAGGCAATAGGCAGGACCTGCGAGACATACTGGAAAACAAGGCAGGACAGCCAAGATCGATCTACGGATTGCGAGGGCGCACCCCGACACATGACGATGATCGTCATGCCGGATACACTATCAACAAGTCCGGCCGGGCCGAACATAGCCGACCAGACTTATTCAAACTGCGTAGCAACATAGCCCGGCATAGAGGCGCCTCACACCCCCTCTGCTTCACTGATGAAGTGATGGATCACAAATTCCTAGAAGGGTTTAAACCCGTAAACATCGAATCGTACGATGGCACAACAGACCCCACAGTATGGATTGAAGATTTCCTTCTCCACATTCACCTGGCCCGCGGTGACGATCTACATGCCATCAAGTATCTACCCCTTAAACTCAAAGGAGCGGCCCGACACTGGGTAAATAGCCTGTCGGCAAATTCCATCGGCAGTTGGGAAAACCTGGAGGACGCGTTCCTCGACAACTTCCAGGGCACTTACATGCGACCATCGGATGCCGATGACTTCAGTCACATTACCTAACAACCCGGAGAGTCAGCCAGGAAATTCTGGACTCGGTTCCTAACTAAAAAGAACCAAATTGTCGACTATCCGGACGCCGAAGCCTTGGCGGCCTTTAAGCATAATATCCGCGACGAGTGGCTCGCCCGACACCTCGGCCAGGAAAAACCGAAGTCCATGGCGGCCCTTATGACACTCATGACCCGCTTTTGCGCGGGCGAGGACAGCTGGTTGGCTCACAGTAGCACCACTCCAATAAACTCCGGCACTTTAGATGTCTGTGACAATAACGGCAAGCCACGACGCAATAGACATAAGCGTCGGAACAATGGAGACAACACTGAAGACACGAAAGTTAACGCCGGATTCAGTGGCTCAAAATCCGGTCAGCGGAAAAAGCCATTTAAAAGAAACAATCTGGGATCGTCCAGTCTGGACCGCATACTTGATCGCTCGTTCCAAATTCATGGCACCCCTGATAAGCCAGCCAAGCACACTAACAGAGATTGCTGGGTGTTCAAAAAGGCCGACAAGATAAATGCCGAAAACAAGCACAAGGGGCTGCACAACGACGATGACGAGGAGCCCCGACGTCTGAACACTGGGGGACAGACGAAATTTTCTCCTCGGGTGAAAATGGTAAACATGATCTATGCCACCCACATTCCCAAACGGGAACGAAAGTGAGCACTAAGGGACGTCTATGCGATGGAGCCAGTCGCCCCAAAGTTCAACCCATGGTCAGCCTGTCCGATCACTTTTGATCGTAGGGACCACCCTACCAGCATCCGTCACGGCGGTTCAGCCGCATTGGTCCTTGACCCAATCATCAACGGATTCCACCTTACGCGAGTCCTTATGGACGGTGGCAGTAGCCTGAACCTGCTTTACCAGGACACAGTGCACAAAATGGGCATTGATCCTTCGAGGATCAAGCCCACCAAAACCACCTTCAAATGTGTAATTCCAGGAGTAGAGGCCCGTTGTACGGGCTCCATAACACTGGAAGTGGTCTTCGGATCCCCAGATAACTTCCGAAGCGAGGAGTTAATCTTTGATATCGTCCCTTTCCGTAGTGGCTATCATGCACTGCTCGGACGAACCGCATTCGCTCGATTCAATGCGGTACCACACTATGCATACCTCAAGCTCAAGATGCCAGGACCTCGCGGGGTTATAATAGTCAATGGAAACACAGACCGCTCTCTCCGTACAGAAGAGCACACTGCGGCCCTCGCGGCAAAAGTACAAAGCAGCCTTCTCCGGCAAACAACCAATTTGGCGACAACAACCCCGAACACCATCAAGCGAGTCCGAAGTACCCTGCAACAGGATCGCCAGGCACGCCAAGAGCGCGACTAGCAGTCCGGCCTCCGCCCTAGCCCCATTCAGGCAGCATTTGTGTCGCGCGTACACAATTATGCACTCAAAATACCATGGGCATAGGCGGAGGCACAATGGTGATGCGGTCAATAGTGCGGTTCAACCGCAACATACTTTAGTAACCTTCTTTCTATTTTAGGACCCTACTTTCGGGCAGCCTCTTTAGAGAGCCGGATCATCGGACTTATCACAGGAGGGAAAACCAAGGAGGCAAAAGGCTTTGCGCACAGAGGGAATACCCAGGTGGTATCTGTCAATGATCGTTATACCTGTTTTGCATACCCGCATGCGGCCCGCCCTTGGATAGGACATGTCAAATAGTCCTATTCGCTTCTGCTTAATGCATTAATTGTACACATACGCTTGAACATATTATTTAACAATGGGAAACAATATATAGCGTCATCTTATTATTCCTATCTTCACATTTTTCCTATAAATGTTTATTTAATATTGAACCCGTACACTTTGGTACGTTCAGTTTGCCAGGGGCTTCTTATGGTGCCCCATAATACGACAAGATAAGTCCGGACACTTTCGACAGTGCGGCACCCCGAACTTATAGCATTATATGCATCAGCTTTGAATCATGTCTTGGGTCAATAGTTGGGTTTGCCCGGCTCCCTTGTTTTGGTACCTTACGTTCTGCTTAAGGTAGCGCAGGGAGAACTACTGCAATTGTGTCCCGGTTCTTCCGGACAAGCACCTCACTAGAGAAAGCCTCCCGGTTCTTCCGGACGAGCACCTCACTAGAGAAAGCCGAAAACTGATTGTCATGATGCGGCGAGAGCTGGTCGCTGTTCGAGAGGTATTAAATCCTTAAAGATTTTTTCCGCTTCAGGGGAGGAATCATCCTTGTACGATTTAGGCATGTATAGCGCCCCAATTCGGTTTTCCGAATTCTAGGGGCTTCGCCAAAATTTAAAATTGTAGACTTCTATGGCTAAGTGAGAGTTATAAAGCCACATAGTCTGATTGCCTTGTTCGCTGTGCCGAACACCTCCTTCAGGGACCAAAAATTTGGATAAACAGTGTTCGGGATTTCCACAAACACCCCAGTACTAGTTACATGGGGGCAGAAGCCGACGACTGGCCTACTTTCAGAAATTTATAAACAGCCGCACAAAAGGTAATATTTTAAATCAACAAAGTGCCATATAGTGCAAATGAACTAGTTTTCATATTACAAAGACAACATGAGTACATTCACTCAAAGATCACGTCCTTGGTACTTCATCGGCCATGAGGCGAGCGCCTTTGATAACTCCATCATAATATTTCTCGGGGTAGCGATGCGCGTTGCCCTTCGGTGGTCCATCCTTCACCAGCTTCTCTGCATCCAGCTTGGCCCAATGCATCTTCGCACGGGCAAAGGCCCGACAGGCACCCTCAATGCAAACGGATTGCTTGATAACTTCGAGCTGCGGACAGGCATTTACCATCCGCTTTATAAGGCCGAAGTAGCTATCGGGAAGGGTCTCACCAGGCCACATCTGGACTATGAAGTCCTTCAAGGCCACTTCGGCCGCCCTGTGGAGCTCAACCAACTGCTTCAATTGCTCACTCAGAGGCATTGGGTGTTCGGCTCCAGCATACTAGGACCAGAACAGCTTCTCCGTCGAGCTCCCCTCCTCGGCATGGTTGAACTCCGTGGCATCCGATATGCTGCGTGGCAGATCTGCGAATGCCCCTGGAGAGCTCCAAATTCGGGTAAGTAAAAGAAATGTCTCCTCCACATGCTTGCTTTGCATAATGAATGCCTTACCCGCCGCTATCTTCTTGGCCGCCAGGATTTCCTGCTGGGCCTTTTGGGCATCGGTCCTGGCGTCTTTCGCGCTCTGAAGGGCCTTCGCAAGCTCAGACTCTTTTGTCTTGAAGTCACGCTCCAAGGACTCAAACTTCTTGCCAAACTCCTGGAGCTCTTGCTGTACCTCGCCCACCCTAGCATCTTGCTTTTCACGCTCAATACGCTCCGTGGCCGACTTGTCTTCGGCCTCGGACAGCGCTTTCCTCAGGGCTGCTACTTCGGTCGTGGCCCCTATTAAAAAATCATGACGCTTTTTGTTAGCATCACCAATTTTTTATCCTCTATATGAAACGTGAACGGGGTATCGCTTACCTTTGTTCTCTTCGAGTTGCCTCTTCGTGAGGCCGAGCTCCTCTTCGGCCTGCTTCAGGTCCTATTTGAGTCCGGCGACCTCTACTGTACAGGAGCAGTGGCAAGCAACACCGCATGCTTATTCACATAGACACATACTGTTAGATTCCTGCGGTTTAAAGTTGACCCTCCATTTGGCTTTTCTTTCCGAACACCAAACAGAGTATTAGGGGCTACTGTCAATTGGGTGATAATTTCTCACACTTTTGATTACTTACCTCAAAGCCTATCAGGAGGCTGGTGCAGGCTTCGGTCAATCCGCTTTTGGCGGACCGAACCTTCTGAATCACCGTACTCATAAGGGTACGGTGCTCTTCATCCATGGAAGTGCCGCGAAGCACTTCCAAAAGACTATCCGATGCCTCTGGCAAAACGGATATCATCGGCGCGGCCGGCTCGCCCTCCCTAGCGAGGGGCTGCCTACCCGAATCTGGAACCTTTGGAAGTTCCGGTGCAGTGTCCGGCTGGGAGCCCAACTTGCTGCGTCTCCCGTCAGCGTAATCCATGGGGATCTTACTCCCCATGTGCCCGGCATCCAGAATTTCGCCTTGGGGCGTCTCCAGAGCCGCCTCCCCCTGCTCTAGTACCCTTTGGGACCACACCTCCATGTCATCCGCAGGCCGAGGGGAGGTGGCTGTCGAGAGCGAATTCATTGCTGAATCGCTCAGAGACCCATCCAAAGAGGATACCTCGGGATGGGACCTGGCCGGACTGCATATGCGTGTTCGGTGTTATAAAAAACTATGAAGTTAAGTCGCACTAAAAGTATTATAGAGTGCGAATACTTACGGTCTCACCAGGGGCTTGCCCCTGGGTAGCCACTCCTCCTCGCTATAGGCGGCGGTTGTGGAGTGGTCCGGAGGGAGGGTCCGTCCCCTCTTGGACCCTTCGGCCTCCCCGGAAAGGGTGGCCTTCCTCTTCTTCCCCCCTAGTTTTTAGGGAGAGGGTTTTCCACCTCCTCCTCCTCGTTGTCATTGGAGGAGTGTGCCCTGGTGTCTTCGGACGATGAGTCCGGCACCACATTGCGCCGGGAACTTCTTCTGGTCCTTGTGGCCTTTTTTCTTGGCCTTCTTCTCCGGCACCTCATAGGGTGTCGGAACCAGCATCTCCGTCAGGAGTTCGTTTGCTGGGTCCTCAGGCAACGGAGCCGGATAGTCGATCCGCTCCGCCGTCGCCACGTATTCTTGTTAAGATCAGGACAGTGGCCTAAGTTCCTCCCACGAATATACTGTGGAAGGGCAAATCTTGCGAAATGTAGAATGCTTACCGC
This sequence comes from Triticum timopheevii, assembly GCA_963921465.1. Taxonomy (NCBI): domain Eukaryota; kingdom Viridiplantae; phylum Streptophyta; class Magnoliopsida; order Poales; family Poaceae; genus Triticum; species Triticum timopheevii. The sequence goes on along the minus strand of OY997266.1, from coordinate 392,004,421 downwards.
ATTGGCCAGGCGCTTAGCGCTGAGTCCGCGGTCCTCAGAGGTGGGGGGAGGAACTTCGCTGGCCTTGAATAACACCTTCCAGGCATCCTTGAGCGTCGTGTCAAAGAGCTCTTGCAGTGTCTGGTGTTGGGCCGCGTCGAACTCCCATAGGTTGAATACCCGTCTCTGACAGGGGAGAATTTGGCGAAATAGCATGACCTGGACCACATTGACCAGCTTGATATTCTTGGTTATCATGTTTGTGACGCAGTTTTGGAGTCCGGTCAGCTCCACGGATGAGCCCCAGGCTAGGCCCTTCCTCTTCCAGGAGGTGAGCCGCACAGGGACACCGGATCGGAATTCGGGGGCCGCCACCCAGTTGGCGTCGCGCGGCTTGGTGATGTCGAACCACCCCGATTGCCACCCCTTCACGGTCTATGCAAAGGAGCCTTCGAGCCAGGTGACATTTGGCATCTTGCCCACCATGGCGCCTCCGCACTCCGCCTGCTGGCCGACCACTATCTTTGGCTTCACGTTGAAGATCTTTAGCCACAGGCCAAAGTGGGGCCTGCTGCGGAGAAAAGCCTCGCACACGACGATAAACGCCGAGATGTTGAGGATGAAGTTTGGGGCCTGATCGTCAAAAAAATCCATACCATAATAGAACAGAAGCCCGCGGACAAATGGGTGGAGGGGGAATCCCAGTCCATGGATGAAGTGGGCGAGGAACACGACCCTCTCGTGGGGACCCGGAGTCGGAATGATCTGCCCTGCGTTCGGAAGCCGGTGCGCGATATCTGCGGCCAAGTATCCGGCCGCCCGGAGCTTCGGAGGAGGCCACCCACTTACCTCCCGCTCCGGGCATGTTTGGCTATGCGGAGAAGGCGAGAACTAGGGCGCTGGAGCTCTAGGGTGCGAGAATGGATGAGCGAAGGAGGAAGAAGGCGTGGGTAAAAATGGGAGATCCTTATGCCTTTATAGAGGTGGCGAAAATGGTGCGCCTCCCCGCTTGCCTGAGGAAATCGCTTATTTTCCAAGTGCCACGGTTGGGTTACCCATACCCGTATTGATGAGGATCCCATAATAAGGGGACATGATCTCTGCTTCGACAAGATGTGCCGAGGAAACCGCCTCGTAATATGTGCGGTGGCTGGTTGTGGGAAAATGGTTCGAATAATGACTTGACCATGGTGTGATGCCACATTGTCTAAAGTTGTCAGCAGATTATATTTGTGGAATATTGTTCTCTCTACGGTGGAATGCAGAAATTATCTCACAGAGCCGGACACAATCCTCAATCTACTTTGGAGTATTCGAAGATGGAACCCGCCTTGCAATGCCGAAGACAATCTGCGCGCCGGACTCATCGTCATTGAAACTTGTGGCAGTGGCATAGGAGGAGTAGGACTACTAGTTGTAGGTAGGAACTGTGGCATGTATGCCGAACTATAGTTCGGTAATGGCGGAGTGGTTCCAGCTGTAGGTAGGGTTTGGTTCGGCGTTGCCACCGAACCTGGCATACTCATAATAGGATTAGTGGGTGCAGTCACAATCTGATTTGTTTGAGTAGGATAATAAGTCATCGGCATGGGAGGTGCCGATGAGATAGGTAAAGCTAGATTAGGGTTTTGTACACTAGTAGCTACACCATCATTACCACTAGATGATTGAGATATTTTTTTGAGCATTAGTATTTTCTATGAAAGTTTGATAGACCAGATTGTTACCATCAGCAATACGACTCTCAATCTCAGCCCACTGCTCAGGAGAAAAGGTAGTACTCAGGAGAAAAGGAGGGAACTTGATTTCTTCAATCGGAGTGATGTTGCCTTGGCGATACTTCTTGAATTTTGCAAGGAACTCCTGCAAATCCTTCTCTTCACGCGCCTTCTTGTACTCCTCATAGAATTAGCGATGATCGGCCAATATCTCATCAGACTAGGCTTAATGATGTTATCGGCGTCTATCTCAGATGGCTTGGGAAGATCAGACATGGTAGATGATGATGATTGATCTTCGTCCCCAGCGGAGTCGCCAAAAAGTGTGTTAAAACACGAACACGTCACGTGTACCCTCGACACCGGGGGTGATGCACCGCAACTCACGTCGAAGGAGACCCGACTGACATCACGATACGCAAGACAGTTGGCGGGCACTTTTGCAGACCCGAAACTCCGCGCACCCGGGAGGGACCCCGTCAAGGATTGCGGCGGCTATGGGCTGCCCTAGGTCGATTCGCTCGCCCTAGAGCCTCGGCATTCACAGCTCTCAAACACGAAGAACAGTGAAGAACGAGAGAGAAAAACGGTGGAGAGATAAAACGTAGACATGAAAAAGTAGTATATTGATTTGTTCGATTGTGTGTTGTTTCAATCGGCCGTCACCCCCAACATATATAAGAGACAGCTGGACTTCCCGTACAAGCAAAGGATTCATCAAGGCTTTCCTTACAAGAAAATTACATTAATTCACGTCCTCCAGTTCTAATTCTAATCCAACTCGGATTCAGCCCGAATCTGGCCCAAACTTCTGTCCTATTTCTTGTACAGGCCGTGGAGTTTGCATATGACCTCCGATTGAGAAGATCAAAATACCAAATTTATGCACCTCGACGAGACGAACAACTTCCCTGTTGATCATTCTTCCAAATAAGGTCATCTTCAATACTTTAAGAGGTGATCTTTAACTTCAGTCGGATTTGGTCATGCAGTTTTCTTGGCTGTCCGACTCTTTCAGCAACTCTACAGGTTGTATGCTATCTCGGATGATGATGACTCCAAAAGAAAAGTTGACCGTTTCGACGATACGCATTCATGTAGAACACTTTCCTATCCGAGGTCATCTGAATAATCTTTCAAGCCCATCTCCAATTTCCGGTCGGATTGACCCCGGCAAGCTTTCCACCCCGGCAAGCTTTCACACCGGCAAGGTTTTCACCCGGCAAGGTTCTCGCCCAGCGAGGTTTTCACCCCGGCAAGGTTTCTACCCCGGCAAGTTTCTATCCCGACAAGGTTTCTACCCCGGCAAGCTTCTATCCCGGCAAGGTTTCCACCCGGGCAAGGTTTTCATTCAGCCGGCAAAGGCCAAATAACTCACGCGACCCATCAGACACCACCTAGGTGGGTGTCTGGTCCCTCGCGTCACTTTTTTCACGCAGGACCGGCCCGCGGAGTGTTGCCTCTAACTTTTGCATACAAACTCGGATTGAGATGATTTTTATATCAAAATCGATCGTTTCAACGAGACGAAGACAATTCGTGTAGATAATGTTTCCATATGAGACTGTCTTGGGGGCGTAATCAGCCGAACAGTGTTCTGAATACAAAATCTCAGTACTTTGAACACAACTTCGGCCTTAGAGATGAGGTCGGATGGCTATGACTTAAACATTAAAGTTGTTCCTCTCGGTGATGTGAAACTTTCATGCTGAAAACCCTTTCACTTGAAGCCATCTCATTTTCTTTTTATGTCATGCCAAAATCTGGTGTCAACACTTGCAAACCTCAACACAAGTGTCTCTACAATCCACAACCACCCACTAGCATGACTCTAATATCACCATCTTTATATCGCAAAATTATTGCAAGGAATCAAACATATCATATTCAGCGATCTACAAGTTTATGTAGGATTTTATGACTAACCATGTGATTGACCAATTCCTGTCACCTCTCTAAATGGATATAAGTGAAGCAAGCGAGTTTAATTCTTTCTACAAAATATATGCCCACGCTCTAACACATATAAGTGAAGCAAAAGAGCATTCTACAAATGGCGGTTTTCTATGTGAAGAGAAACAGGCAATCCAAACTTCAAATGATATAAGTGAAGCACATGAAGCATTCTATAAAGCCATACTCAAAAGATATAAGTGAAGTGCAATGAGCATTCTATAAACCAACCAAGGACTATCTCATACGAGCATGGTGCATAAAAGAAAAGTGAAAACTAAATGCAAAAGACGCTCCAAGACTTGCACATATCGCATGAATGAAACGAATACGAAAACATACCGATATTTGTTGAAGAAAGAGGGGATGCCTTCCGGGGCATCCCCAAGTTTAGATGCTTGAGTCTCCTTGAATATTTACTTGGGGTACCTTGGGAATCCCCAAGCTTGAGCTCTTTCCTCTCTTCCTTTTCCTCATATCGAGTCATCCTCGATCAAACACTTCATCCACACAAAACTTCAACAGTAAACTCGGTAAGATCCGTTAGTATAATAAAGCAAATCACTACTCTAAGTACTGTAGAAAACCAATTAATATTTTTTTGCATTGTGTCTACTGTAATATAACTTTTCCATGGCTTAATCCACTGATATAAATTGATAGATTCATGAAAACAAGTAAACTATGCATCAAAAACAGAATCTGTCAAAAACATAACAGTATGTAGCAATCTGAACATTCAACATACTTCTGGTACCCCAAAAATTCTACCAAAATTAGCAAAAATAAAAAATTTGTACATCAAGACAGTGCAAAAAGAATCAGAACCGTTTTACGTTCCAGTTAAAAATGTAAAATCACGCACTACAGCCAAAGTTTCTGTCCTGCACCATACAAACCAACAAGCATTGTAAACATCCTAAAGGCAAACCTTAGCACATTATTTTTATAATACAATGGAATTATACCAAGGGATAATTATTTTTGTTGAAAATTTTCTGTAATCAAGATTCGCAAAGTTTTCGTGAGCATGAACAAAGTTCAAGGAGCTCTCCCACTTCAACAATGCTTGTCTTTCTCACTTTCACTTTCCTTTTTGAAAAGTTTTGGGTTCCCCCCTTTATTTTTTGTTTTTAAACTATATAAAAGCACTCAACAGAAATAAATGACTCTCTAAAACTTCCGGGTTGTCTCCCTGGCAGCGCTTTCTTTAAAGCCATTAAGCTAGGCATATAGTGCTCAAGTAGTGGATCCACCCGGATCCCAAGGTATATCAAAGCCACTTTTAATTAACAATGATTTGTAATTTAGTAGTTAGCTCAAAATAACATATATCATGCAACAACAAAGTCTAACTCTCTTCCTATGCATCGGCATGTCATAAAAGAACAATTCATGCACACCAAGTAAAGGCCAATGCATAGTATAAGCAGTTTCTTGCAATTTTATCATATTGGAAACATAGACAGGTGGAGATATAGTTCCTCTCTCATAATGATTGCAAGTAGGAGCAGCAAGCACATGCATATTATATCTATCAAAATCATCATGTGTAGTAGTAAAAATCAACCCATCAATATAATCCTTAATAAGCACAAACTTCTCCGGTATAGTGTAGTCGGGAGAATTAAAAAAGATAACAGGACTATCATGCATGGTGCAATAGCAACAATTTCATGTTTAACATAAGGAACTATAGCAAGTTCATCTCCATAAGCATAATTCATATTGGTATCTTGGCCACAAGCATAGCAAGCATCATCAAAAAGGGATATTTTAAGAGAATCAACGGGATCATAACAATCATCATAACAATCATCATAGCAATCATCCTTCGGTAAGCACGAAGGGGAATTAAAAAATGTATGAGTTGAAGTGTTACTCTCATTAGAAGGTGGGCATGGGTAGCTAATCCGCTCTTCCTCCTTTTGTTCTTCGCTCTCCTCATCATATTTTTTCATCCAATGAGCTCACAGTTTCATCAATTTCTTCTTCTTGGACAGCGGAGAATTTCTCAATAAATGCATCAATATTGGAATTGTATTCATAATTCTTATAACAATATTTATGTATAGAAAAATTTTCAGGTCTATAAACTGAATCATCAAAATCGTCAAACTCTTTAAACACAGATTCAATCTCATAAGCACCCATAAAAGCAACAAATTCTTCTATTTGTTCCACATCATAGTAATCACAGATACCATTAGCATAAGAAGCCAAGGTTTTATCATCATTAAATTCGCATGAAAAGGGAAGGTGTGGAGCCTCCATCCTAAAGCAACAAGTATAATCAATCTCAAGCATAGTTGCCTAGCATACCAATACAACATATAAATTTGATCCCATAATAGTTTCCCTTTTTGATTCAAGCGATAATCCCTAAAGTATTCCCGTGGATCCAACGTGTCTCCCATAACATAATTGAATGGGGTTTTCTCAGGATTATCAAAATAGTACATAATATCTTGAACATAACGAGCATCGAGGGTTTTAGGAGGTTCCCCATCTCCATGAGTAGCAAGTACACCTATTTTTTTTGGTATTTCGTGTTCCATATCCATAACTAAAGATAGAGAACAAATCAGAACAGCAAATAAAAATTACTTAGTGATAAAGCAAACAAGCACACACGAGATATTCACCCCACGCTATGACTCCTCGGCAACGGCGCCAGAAAAAGGTCTTGATAAGCCACAAGTGTAGGGGATCAGTTGTAGCCTCTTTCGATAAGTAAGAGTGTCGAACCCAACGATGAGCTAAAGGTAGAACAAATATTCCCTCAAGTTCTATCGACCACCGATACAACTCTACGCACGCTTGATGTTCGCTTTACCTAGAACAAGTATGAAACTAGAAGTACATTGTAGGTGTTGTTGGATAGGTTTGCAAGATAATAAGGAACAAGTAAATAAAAACTAGGGGATGTTTAGATAAAGAAGCAATAAAGTAAATATAGCGAGTGTGGAAAAGTGGTGGTAGGAGTTGTGAAATTGTCCCTAAGCAATTGACTACTTTACTAGACCGGTAATCACTATTGCAATTCTATTTGAGGGAGAGGCATAAGCTAACATACTTTCTCTTCTTGGATCATATGCACTTATGATTGGAACTCTAGCAAGCATCTGCAACTACTAAAGATCATTAAGGTAAAACCCAACCATAGCATTAAAGTATCAAACCCCCTTTATCCCATACGCAAACAACCTACTTACTCGGGTCTGTGCTTCTGCCACTCACACCACCCACCATAAGCAAATCATGAACACATTGCAAACCCTACAGCGGGGATCCCTCACGCTTGCGTGACACGGAGAGCACCATAGGACAGCACCAATAATAAAACATGCAACTCAAACCAATCGTAGCAATTCATTAATCACCGATAGGACAACGGAAATCTACTCAGACATCATAGGATGGCAACACATCATTGGATAATAATATGAAGCATAAAGCACCATGTTTAAGTAGAGGGTACAACGGGTTGCAGGAGAGTGGACCGCTAAATATAGATGGGGGAAGGTGATGGAGATGTTGGTGAAGATGGCGGAGGTGTTGGTGAAGATCGTGGTGATGATGATGGCCCCCGGCAGCGCTCCGGCGCCACCGGGAGTAAGGGGGAGAGAGCCCCCCTTCTTATTCCTTGACGTCCTCCCTAGATGGGAGAAGGGTTTCCCCTCTGGTCCTTGGCTCCCATGGCGTGGGAGGGGCGAGAGCCCCTCCAAGATTGGATCTATCCCTCTGTTTCTGCGTTCTCAGATCCTTCCATTTCATCGTTTCTTTTATATCCAGAAATCCGTAACTCCGATTGGGGTGAATCTTTCGCCCAGATTTTTTCATAAAATTAGCTTTCTTGCGGCAAAAGAAGAGCGTCAACCGCCTTACGGGGTGCCCATGAGGGTCCAGGGCACGCCCCCTGCCTCGTGCCCCCCTCGGGCACCATCTCGCGTTGATACTTCCTCCCAAAAATCATAAATATTCCAAAATAATTCTCTGTCTGTTTTTATCCTATTTGGACTCCGTTTCATGTTGGGTTTTTGCAAAACATAAAACATGCAACAAACAGGAACTGGCACTTGGCACTGGATCAATATGTTAGTCCCAAAGAATAGTATAAAAAGTTGCCAAAAGTATATGAAAGTTGAATAATATTGGCTTGGAACAATAAAAAATTATAGATACGACGGAGATGTATCAAACACCATGGTAGTTCTGCTGAAAACAATGTCAGTCCGGGCTAGTTTCATTCAAATCATGCAAATTAGAGTCCAAAAGAAGAGTAAAAGCATTAGGAAAAGTAGATACGTTAGAGAGTATTAGATGGCGTACCTTAGGAATTAATGTGATTGATGTTTCATTTATGCCAGCAGGTAGCTCACCACCATTTAGAAAGTTAAGCACCATTGGTACTATGTCATGCTTCAGTACTTCCAAGTGACGTTGATAAAAGCGTGTTGTAAATCTGTCCACCCCAGGTGCTCTAGACGGGGCCATCTGAAATAATGCATCATGGATCTCTTGAGCTTCGAACGGTTTACATAGAATATCGTTCATAGCCGATATGACCCGGCTTGGAACATGCAATAATAATTCCTCACTATTGTTGTAACCTTGAGATGTGTATAGAGCTTTATAAAACGCAAGGGTTTCTTCCTTGTCCTCATCTCTAGAGGAACAAACTTAGCCATCCACACGCTACAGATTGGTGATCTTGTTAATGCACTGACGTTGCTTTGCTTGCTCCTGGAAATAGGCCGTGTTCCGGTCCCCTGCCTGGAGCCAAGGTACGCAAGAATGCTATTTCAACCATATCTCCTCCAGTCTAAGAGCTTCTCAGAACTTGAGCATGGTAGCTTTCTCTTCCTTTGAAGGACCCCAACCAACAGACTGACACCACAGCCTGTCGAGCCGCTTTTGTAGTTGTCAGACTGTCCTTGTTAAGCACCCAAATTCTCGAACTCACCAAGGCACCAACCTACGTTGTAGAGAATCTAGGGAGTCCATTACACCAAGTAGACTTGGCTGTCTTGCTTGTGCTCGCCAAGTTTTAGTAACTAGTTGTTTGTAATCACTATGAGACTACCAAATGTTCTCATAGCAGAAAGGTTTCGAAGTATGTCGATTGTTGTTGGGGGATTGACGCCAAAAGTTAGCACAAAGCAATGGTCTGACTCCACCAAACAGATGTGGCGCACTTTAACATACTCAAAAATCTGCCTGAATTCCTCATTAGCAAAGGCTCGATCTAGTCGAGCTTTAACATTTGCGTTGCCGGGTTGTCGGTTGACCCATGTGTAAGCCACTCCCATCCAACCTAGATCCTGGAATGCACAATCGTCGGTGACATCACGAAAGGCTCTCATTTGCATTCTAGCCGAGCTGTTCGACTGAAATGCTCTTCCCCATATAGGGTTTCATTGAAAACACCCTTACATAAACCATGCTGCATGCGGTAGTGTATGTAGGGTACGGAGGAAGCGCCAACTATGATGCATTTTTTCTGCTCTTGGCGCTCCATAGAAAACGGTGAACTCCAGTTCATCGAGGTGTCCAAAGCATCGTGCACCACAACATCAATATGGGCAGAGCCATAGTTCTTGAGCTCTACTGTAACATCTTTGGACCAGAAGATTCCAATGCCTCCACTTAATCCGACGCTCTCAACAACAAAGCAACACGCAAACCCCACGGTTTGCTGCAATCTCTCTACACGATTCCCTCTAATCTTTGTTTCCATGACAAAAACTAGAGCAAGCCCTTCTTGCTTCACAACACTGCGAAGCTCACGAACTGCCTCGGGGTTCCCAAGCCCCCGGCAGTTCCAGCTTAGGCAAATCATTGGGCCGGGCAGGGCTGCCTAGCAGCCTCTGTCGAAGTATCAGAATTGGTAGGAGTGGGTTTCTTCTTCTTTGGTTCTCACATTATACCATCATCCTCAGAACACCCTCCATCCTTAGTGACAGCCGTAGCTGCGTGCTCCATCCCTTCCACATCATTTGCTACATGATTTGTGAGGAGGGGGAGCTCGACTCTACGTTTAACTTGGGTCACCCCCCTTGTGCTTTGGACTAGTGTTTGCTTCATGGGGGAGTTCACCTTGACACCACCCTTAGCTGCATTACTAGAGTTCTTGGTCTTGTTCCTGCTGGATTTAGCTGACTGGGTTTTTGAGGAACCCTCGGAAGATGCAGCTTCCTTCTTCTCGTCTGGAAGCCACAATCCTTTGCCAAAGGGCAAATCCCCGTTTTCATCTCTCGTACCAGGTGTCGGACAGAACAGATCAAAATGGCCCAAACGGACACATGAAAAGCAAAAGTGGGGGATGTTCTCATATTGGATATCATATGGATCTGTAGTGCCCCTCCTTGCAGAGTTGATCAAGATCCACCTTCTCAATGGTTTAGCTACGTCCAGAGTGACTCTAGCATGTAGGTAGCCCCTCCCCCACCCCCCATGATCAAAGTGAATCGAACTAGCATCCTTGTCTATCTGCTTTGCAATCGTCTTGCACCATGGGTCATCCCGTAGATTGAAAGGAAGGTTAACAACACGAGCCCAGACTTTCAACTTGTCGAACTTGAGTTCCGACGGGCACATGCACTCGTCGAATTCTAAAAGTAAGACCATGTTCTTACTGATGTACCATGGGGATCCGTCCCATACACGATCTCTGTCTCGCTGTGTTGCGAACTCCACAACAAACATGTTTTCTCCTACTATGCGGAAAGTTAGACCCTTAGGGTTTCCCCATGCAGGTCAAAGAGCGTTCGTGATGGTCTAGGTGTGGAGTATGTTGCGATGTAAGATCTTCCCTGCCGCCATCCACTTCTCTGGCGCCCCCTCAGCACAATCATCTAACACCAAGGGCGTCGCCTCTTCCTCTGAGATGTCTAGCTTCCCGAGTTGTTCCTCCAGGCGCGCCCTAGTAGTCCTGGGCGACAGCGTCTCCGCCGCCACAACTCCCGGAGGGTGTCGCCATCCCCCATCTGGTGGAACTCCGGTGCGCCCCGCCGATCCGATCTGCGGGCGCCGTCAGGTCTGCCAAACCCTAGTCGCCAAGACCTTAGGGTTTCCAGAAATAAAAGTCCAGCGGTCTTGATACGTCTCCAACGTATCTATAATTTTTGATTGTTCCATGGTATTATATGATCTATTTTGGATGTTTTATATGCATTAATATGATATTTTATATTATTTTTTGGGACTAACCTATTAACCTAGAGCCCAGTGCCAGTTTCTATTTTTTCCTTGTTTTTGAGTTTCGCAAAAAAGGAATACTAAACGGAGTCCAAACGGAATAAAACTTCACGATGATTTTTCTTGGACCAGAAGACACCCAGGAGACTTGGAGTTCAAGTCAGAAGAGCCACGAGGCGGCAACAAGTGTGGAGGGCGCTCCCTAAGGGGGGGCACCCCCTACCTTGTGGGCCCCTTGGTGACATCCTGACCTAGATCTTCCTCCTATATATTCACATATATTCCAAAACCCTCAGAAGCATCCACAAAAACACTTTCCACCGCCGCAACCTTCTATTCCCGTGAGATCCCATCTTGGGGCCTTTTCCGGCATCCTGCCGGAGGGGGATTCGATCACGGAGGGCATCTAAATCAACTCTATTGCCCTTCCGATGAAGCGTGAGTAGTCCACCACAGACCTATGGGTCCATAGCCAGTAGCTAGATGGATTCTTCTCTCTATTTGATTCTCAATACCATGTTCTCCTTGATGTTCTTGGAGTTCTATCCGATGTAATACTCTTTTGTGGTGTGTTTGTCGAGATCCGATGAATTGTGGATTTATGATCAGCTTATCTATGAATATTATTTGAATATTCTCTGAATTCTTATATGCATGATTTGATATCTTTGTATTTCTCTTCGATCTATCGATTTGGTTGGCCAACTAGATTGGTTTTTCTTGCAATGGGAGAGGTGCTTAGCTTTGGGTTCAATCTTGCATGATTTCACCCAGTGACAAAGTAGGGGTAGCGAGACATGTATTGAATTATTGCCATCAAGGATAAAAAGATGGGGTTTTCATCATATTGCTTGAGTTAATTCCTCTACATCATGTCATATTACTTAAGGTGTTACTCCATTCTTTATGAACTTAATACTCTAGATGCATGCTGGATAGCGGTCGACGTGTGGAGTAATAGTAGTAGATACATGCAGGAGTCGGTCTACTTGACATGGACATGATGCCTATATTTCATAATCATTGCCTTGGATATCATCATAACTTTGCGCTTTTCTATCAATTGCTCGACAGTAATTTGTTCACCCACCGTATTATTTTCCTTCAAGAGAGAAGCCGCTAGTGAAACCTATGGCCCCCAGGTCTATTTTCCATTATATTAGTTTCCGATCTACTATTTTGCAATCTTTTATTTTCAAATCTATAAACCAAAAAAACTCAAAAATATTGTATCTTTTGTTTAGTTTTATCTATCTCTATCAGATCTCACCTTTGCAAGTGACGGTGAAGGGATTGACAACCCCTTTATCGTGTTGGGTGCAAGTGTTTGATTGTTTGTGTACGTACATCTATTGGGGTCTTGCACATTTCTCCTACTGAATTGATACCTTGGTTCTTAACTGAGGGAAATACTTATCTTTACTGTGTTTTATCACCCTTTCCTCTTCAAGGGAAAAACCAACGCAAGCTCAAGAAGTAGCAGTTCTACTTACAGAGGACCATTAGGATGATATGTAATTGCTGACTTAAAGGTGCATGTTCCTAGGGTATAAATACCCATAATAATCAATCAATGAAAGTGCTAGTTCTTTCTCGGTCTTTAGAGTATATCTAGCTGGACCCTCACTTTCCCATATGTCGAGTAGATAGTCGGGACACCACTTACCCTAAACCCAACCCATTTGTCCACCCCTTCAAACCCAACCCACATGTTAGGTGGATTTGGGGCCGTCCAGACGTGCCCGCCATGTCGGACTGACGGACGGGATCCACACGAAAACCCATCAGTCGGCCAGGAGAGGTCACCGGTGTGGTGATCGCATTCATGGCGCTGCGCTGATGTGTCGTTAAAGGGGCCAAGAACCTGGATATTTAAGCCAGATGGCAAGGACAAACCATATCCGCCCTCCTTTACCTCCCGTCCATGGCGCCACTGCTTCCCCGTCCATGTCCCCTTCCATTTAGACCTTGTCGTATTCCATGGTCCGAAAGAATGCCACATATTACAAAATGCTGACATCGGAGCATCAAGGTAGAGATCTTGGTGGAGATGCACGCCCTCAAGGCACATCGCTCCACTCTCATTATGGGGAAGGAGCATGAGGCGGGAATGGAGGAGGTGGAGGTGGAGGGCGGCATGCATGGATGTTGAGCCTGGAAGATTTGGCATGAAGAAGGCGGTGGAGTAGTCCCACCTCGCCCAAGCCACGAATGCACAGTTGTAGGTCGAGCACACAAGCGTTGCCGCCTTCATGGCGCTCGTCGTCAATCCTGGTCTCGTGGCGGAAAACCAGGCCGCTTTATCCACCTCAGTGGCATGAGGTGGGAGTGGCTCTTCGCAGACGACGACAAGAAGGGGATGCCAGAGATTCACCCTGCCACCAATGTTCACGAGGCTGGCCGCTCTAGCAAGGGGGTCATCTACATCTCCCATGATGGAGAATATGATTTTAGGGTAGTTTCTTTTCAAATGTAGCTCATTTTATCTTTGTATCATGGACTACATATGATCAAACCAACATTGCATGAAATTGTATGGAAATGAGGATTTATAAATGTGTGGTTGCCTAATCTAACAAATGAGTACATACCTTGACAAGTTTTTGAAAAGGTTCAAAATGGAGCATTCAAAGAAGGAGTTCTTGTCTGTATTACAAGGTGTAAAGTTGAGTAAGACTCAAAGCCGGACCACGACAGAAGATAGAAAGAGAATGAAAGTCATTCCCTATGCCACAGTCATAGGTTCTACAAAATATGTTGTGCTGTGTACCAGACCTATTGTGTACCTTGCCGTGAGTTTGGCAAGGGGGTACAACAGTGATCTAAGAGTAGATCACTGGACAACAGTCAAAATTATCCTTAGTGAGGACTAAGGAAATGTTTCTTGGTGATGGGGGTGAGGGAGTCCTGGATTAAGGGGTCCTCGGGCAGCCGAACCATATACTTTGGCCGGACTGTTGGACTATGAAGATACAAGATTGAAGACTTCGTCCCGTGTTCGGATGGGACTCTCCTTTGCGTGGAAGGCAAGCTTGACAATTCGGATCTGTAGATCTCCTTCTCTATAACCGACTTTGTGTAACTCTAGCCCCCTCCGGTGTCTATATAAACCAGAGGTTTTAGTCCGTGGGAGGACAACAGTCATAATCATAGGCTAGCTTCTAGGGTTTAGCCTCTATGATCTCGTGGTAGATCAACTCTTGTAATACTCATATCATCAAGATCAATCAAGCAGGAAGTAGGGTATTACCTCCATCGAGAGGGCCCGAACCTGGGTAAAACATCATGTCCCCTGCCTCCTGTTACCATTAGCCTTAGATGCACAGTTCGGGACCCCCTACCCGAGATCCGCCGATTTTGACACCGACATTGGTGCTTTCATTGAGAGTTCCACTGTGCCGTTGCGATAAGGCTTGATGGCTCCTTCAATCGTCTTCAACAACGCGGTCCAGGGGGAGATTTTCCTTCCTGGACAGATCTTCATATTCGGCGGCTTCGTATTGCGGGCCAACTCACTTGGCCATATGGAGCAGATCGATAGCTATGCCCCTGACCATCAGGTCAGGTTTGGAAGCTTGAACCATATTGCCGACATCCGCGGAGACTTGACCTTCGATGGATTCGAGCCCATGTCAGGTGCACCAAACGGTCATGACGAGCATGACTTGGATCTGCCATCGGACAGTGTTTGGGAGATCGCGCCTGCGGCGGCGCCAGGAATCAATCCGGAGCAGATCGTGCTTTCCGAGACGGGTGGAGGGACCCCGCCATGGGGGCCGCACATTCATCGGCGTTGGAGCCAAACACTGATCCCACCTCCCGTGAAGGTGGTGTCATTGGACCCTCGAACTCGTCTCCGGCTACAGGATCCGAACCGCGTACATCCATGCCTATCGAATCTGATTGGGCACCGGTCATGGAGTTCACCGCCACGGATATTTTTTAGCACTCGCCCCTGGGTGATGTGCTAAACTCATTAAGGTCTCTTTCCTTGTCGGGAGATTCGTGGCCGAACTATGTCCGGCTCGAGTGGGAAGCGGACGACGAAGAAATTCGTTCCCACCCACCACCCACTTAATAGCCACTATCGACAACTTAACCGACGTGCTTGACTTCAACTCCGAAGACATCGATGGTATGGACGAGGATGCATGAGAAGAACAGGAACCACCGCCTATAGGGCGCTGGACAACCACCTCATCATATGATATATATATGGTGGACACCCCCAAAGAAAGCAATGGCGATGAGGCAACGGAAGATAACCCCTTGGAGAAGCAATCTAAGCACCAGCGTCATAGGCGCCGCTCCAGGCCCCGCCATAGCAAAAATAGCGATACCGGCACAAAATATAACAATCCGGATGGTGCCGAAGACGAAAACAATCCTGCCTAGCGAGGCTTCGAGCAGGCCGAGCAAGAGGATGGGAAAGCTAGCCCTTAGGAACAGGCGACAGATGGAGAATCAGAGGGCGTTAACTACATGCCTCTCTCCGAAGATGAAGAGAGCCTTGGCGACGAAGAATTCATCGTGCCTGAGGATCCCGTCGAGCAGGAGCACTTCAAGCGCCATCTTATAGCCACTGCAAAAAGCCTGAAGAAAAAGCAGCAACAGCTTCAAGCCGATCAAGATATGCTAACTGATACATGGATCGAGGTCTTGGTTGCCGAGGAATATGGACTCGAGCGCCCTAGAAAAAGCTACCCAAAGCATAGGTTGCTACCTCAACTCGAGGAGGAGGCCTTAAAGCCCATGCTACGAGTGCATGATGCAGCTGATCGGCCACCCCATGGCCACGACAAAGCGGTGTACCAGCCCAAAGGCCAGACCGCACCCCGTCGCCAATCAAACGATAATACTAAGGCCCGGGGCTACACGAAGGACCTGCGAGATGTATTGGAAAACAAAGCAGGACAGTCAAGATCGATCTATGGATCACGGGGGCGCACCACAAGACGTGATGATGACCGTCACGCCAGATACAATAAACCAAAGTCCGGCTGGGCCGAATACAACAGACTGGATTCATTTGAACTATGTCGGGATGTAGCCCGACATAGAGGCGCCGCACACCCCCTATGCTTCACTGATGAAGTTATGGATCATGAATTCCCAGAAGGGTTTAAACCCGTAGACATTGAATCATATGATGGCACAACAGACCCCGCGGTATGGATTGAAGATTTTCTCCTCCACATTCACATGGCCTGCGGCGATGACTTACACGCCATAAAGTACCTACCACTTAAGATCAAAGGACCGGCTCGGCATTGGCTGAATAGCCTGCCAGCAAGCTCCATTGGCAGTTGGGAGGACTTGGAAGACGCATTCCTCGACAATTTCCAGGGCACTTATGTGCGACCACCGGATGCTGATCACTTAAGTCACATAACCCAACAGCCCGGAGAGTCAGCCAGGAAATTCTGGACTCGGTTCCTAACTCAAAAGAACCAAATTGTCGACTGTCCGGATGACGAAGCCTTAGCAGCCTTCAAGCAAAACATCCATGATGAATGGCTCGCCCGACACCTTGGCCAAGAGAAGCCAAAGTCCATGATAGCCCTCACGACACTCATGACCCACTTTTGCATGGGCGAGGACAGCTGGCTGGCTCGTAGCAACATCACACCCAAAAACTCAGGCGATTCAGACGCCAGGGATAGCAACGGCAAGCCACGACGAAATAGACACAAGCGTCGCAACAATGGCGACAACACCGAAGACACGGCAGTCAATGCCGGATTCAAAGGCTTTAAATCCGGACAACAGAAAAATCCATTCAAAAGAAACAGTCCGGGCTTGTCCAGTTTGGACCGCATACTCGATCGCTCATGTCAAATTCACGAGACCCCCGATAAACCAGCCAACCACACCAACAGGGAATGCTGGGTGTTTAAACAGGCCAGCAAGTTGAATGCCGAAAACAAGGAAAAGGGGCTGCATTGCGATGACGACGAGGAGCCCTGGCCGCCGAACACAGGAGGACAGAAGAAATTCCCTCCCCAAGTGAAAACAGTGAATATGATATACGCAACCCATATTCCCAAGCGGGAACAGAAGCATGCACTAAGGGACATCTATGCGATGGAGCCAGTCGCCCCAAAGTTCAACCCATGGTCCTCTTTTCTGATCACTTTTGATCGCAGGGACCATCCTACCAGTATCCGTCATGGCGGTTCGGCCGCATTGGTCCTTGACCCCATCATCGACGGATTCCATCTCACACGAGTCCTCATGGACGGTGGCAGCAGCCTGAACTTGCTCTATCAGGATACATTACGCAAAATGGGCATCGACCCCTCAAGGATCAAGCCCACAAAAACCACCTTCAAGGGTGTCATACCCGGTGTGGAGGCCTGTTGTACGGGCTCAATCACACTGGAAGTGGTCTTCGGATCTCCGGACAATTTCCGAAGCGAGGAGTTAATCTTTGACATCGTCCCCTTCTGAAGTGGCTATCATGCATTGCTTGGATGAACCGCATTCGCCAAATTCAACGCGGTACCGCATTATGCATACCTCAAGCTCAAAACACCAGGACCTCACGGGGTTATTACGGTTAATGGAAACATAGAGCGCTCACTCCGCACGGAGGAGCACACTGCATCCCTCGCGGCAGAAGTACAAAACAGCCTTCTTAGGCAAACAGCCAATTCGGCGATAAAAAACCCAGACACCGTCAAGCGAGTCCGGAGTACTCCACAATAGGATTATCCGGCACGTCCAGAGCTCGACTAGCAATCCGGCCTCCGTCCTAGTGCCAGTCAAGCGGCGAAATTTGTGCCGCGCATACACAACTACGCACTTAAAATACCTTGGGCACAGGCGGAGGCACGGCCATGACACGGTCCACAATGTGGTTCGACCGCCCCAGGACCCACGCATCTTTGCACCCCCTTTCCCTTTTTCTTTCAGGTCCTCATCTTCGGGAGGCTCCTCCGATAGACAGACTATCGGACACATAGCGGGATGGACACACCAGGAGGACAAGAAGCTTTGGCGTACAAGGAAATCCTCAGGTGGTCTCTGATAACGATCGTTATACCTGTTTTACATGCCCGCATACAGCCCACTCCTGGTCATGATGTGTCAAACAGTCCCATCTTGCTTATTGCACTACTTGTTTATGTACCTTTGACGTATCATTTGAATAACAAGGGAAAATAGTGTACAACACCAGCTTGCTATTACGTTTGTTTACCCCTTCCCTTTACTGCTTATTTATTATACCCATGAATTTTGGCACGACCAGTTTGCCAGGGGCTTCAGTGTACCCCATAACCTGGCAAGAAAAAGTCCGAATACTTTTGACAGTGCGGCACCCTGAACTTATAGCACTATATGCATCAGCTCCGAATCATGTCTTGGGTCAATAGTTGGGTTTGCCCGGCTCCTATGTTTTGGTACCTTATGTTCCGCTATATCGGCTAAGGTAGCGCAGGGAGAACTATTGCGATTGTGTCCCGGTTCTTCCGGACGAGCACCTCAGTAGAGAAATCCGAAAACTGACTGTCATGATAAGGTGAGAGTCGGTCGTTGTTTGAGAGGTCTCAAATCCAAGATTTTTACCGCTTCAGGCGAGGAATTGGCCTTGTCCGATTTAGGCGTGTATAGCGCCCCGAGTCCGGCCTTCCGGATACTAGGGGCTTCGCCAAAATTTGAAAATTGTAGACTTCTATGGCTAAGTGAGAGCGATAAAGCCGTATAGTCCAATTGCCTTGTTCGCGGTGCTCAATACCTCCTTAAAAGGACCGAAAATTTGGATAAAGAGTGTTTATATTTATCCCAAACACCCAGGTACTAGTTGCATGGGGGCAGAAGCCGACGACTGGCCAACTCTCAAGATTTTATAAACGGCCGCACAGAAGGTAATATTTTAAATTAACAAGTGCCATATAGCGCACATGAACTGGTTTTCATATTACAGGATGACACGAGTACATTCATTCGAACATTACATCCTTAGTACATTCATCCGCTACAAGGCGGGCACCCTTAATGACAGTGTCATAATACTGTTCGGGGTGGCGATGCTCCTTGCCCTTCGACGGGCCCTCTGTCACCAGCTTCTCGGCGTCCATCTTCCCCCAATGCACTTTTGCACAGGCCAAGGCCCTGCGTGCACCCTCAATGTAGACAGACCGCTTAACGACTTCAAGCCGCGGACAGGCATTTACCATCCACTTGACAAGGCCGAAGTAGCTACTGGGCAGGGGCTCGCTAGGCCACAACCGGACTATGAAGTCCTTCATGGCCAGTTCGGCCGCCTTGTGAAGTTCGACCAGTTGCTTCAGCTGGTCACTCAAGGGCAGCGGTTGTTTGGCCCCAATATACTGGGACCAAAACAGCTTATCCGTCGAGCTCCCCTCCTCAGCCCGGTAGAACACTGCGGCATCAGAGATGCTGCACGGCAGATCTGCGAATGCTCCTGGAGAGCTCTGAACTCGGGTAAGTAAAAGGAAAGTCTCCTTCACATGCTTGCTTTGCATAATGAAAGCCTTACCCGTTGCTATCTTCTTGGCCGCCTCATTTTCCTGGAGGACCCTCTGGGCTTCGGCCTTGGCGTCTAGTGCGCCCTGACAGGCCTTCGCAAGCTCCGACTCTTGCGTCTTGGAGTCATGTTCCAAGGACACGAATTTTTTGACGAAGTCCTGGACCTCTTGCTAGACCTCATCAACTCGAGCCGCTTGTTTTTCACGCTCGGTGCGCTCCCTGGCCGCTTTGCCTTCGGCCTCAAACACCGCCTTCTTAAGGGCCACCACTTCGGCCGTGGCCCCTATTAAAATTCATCATGCTTATATTAGCATCAGCGATTTTTCCTTTATATAACATTCAGACGGGGTATTACTTACCTTTGTTCTCCTTGAGCTGCCTCTTCACGAGGCCGAGCTCTTCTTCGGCCCGCCCCAGGCTCTGCCTCAGTCCGGAGACCTCCGCAGTAGCGGCAGCGATAGCCAGCAGCGACGCCTGCTCATTCACATCGACATAATATGATTAGACTCCTGGGAATAAAATTTGATCCTCTGTTCGGCCTTTCTTTCCGAACACCAAACAGAGGATCAAGGGTTACTGTCTATACTGTGATACTTTCTCACAGTTTGAATTACTCACCTTAAAGCCTGTCAGGAGACTGGCGCAGGCTTCTGTCAATCCGCTTTTGGCAGACTGAACCTTCGCAATCACCGTACTCATAAGAGTACGGTGTCCTTCATCAAGGGAAGCGCTCTGAAGCACTTCCACCAAGTTACCCGATGCCTCTGGATGGACAGAGGTCATCCGCACAGGCGGCTCGCCCGCCTTGCAGAGGGGCTGCCTTCCTAAATCCGGAACCACTGGAGGTTCCGGTGTAGTATCCGTTTGGGGGCCAAGCTTGCTGCGACCCCCCTCATCAGAATCCATGGGGATCTCCCCCCATGAGTCCGGCATCGGGGTTTTTGCCTTGAGGCGCCTCCAGAACTATCTCTCCTTGGCCCGGTATCCTCTGAGATAACACCTCGGTATCATCCTTGGGCCGGGGAGTGGAGGCCGTCGGGAGCGAAAAGTTGTTCATCTCTGATGAACTCAAGGACCCATCCGAGGAGGATAAGTTGATGTGGGCTTTGGACGGATTGCACAAATATATTTTGATATGATAAAGAAGCCATAGAGCTACACATGCAAAAAGTATTATGGTATCCGGATACTTACGACTTCACCAGGGGCTTGGCCCTGGGTAGCCACTCCTCGTTGCTGTAAGCGGCTGTGGTGGAGTGGTCCAGAGGGAGGGTCCTTCCTTTCTTGGACCCTTCAGCCTCCCCGGAAGGGGCGACCTTCCTTTTCTTCTCCCCCTCGGTTTGGGGGAGAGGGTTTTCCTCTTCCTCCTCCTCGTTGTCATTGGAGGAGTGCGCCTCCGTGTCTTCGGACGATGAGTCTGACACCACCTTGCGCCGGAGACTTCTCCTAGTCCCCGTGGATTTATTCTTGGCCTTCTTCTCCGGCACCTCATAGGGCGCAGGAAACAGCATCTCCATCAGGAGATCAGTTGCTGGATCTTCAGGCAATGGAGCTGGGCAGTCAATCCGCTCCACCATCGCCACATAGTCGTGTTAAATCAGTACGATGGCTTAGGTTCCTCCCACGAATATACTGAGGAAAGGCACATCTTGAGAAATATAGAATGCTTACCGGATTGGCGTGGCGCTTGGCGCTGAGTCCGCGGTCCTCGGTGGTGGGAGGAGGAACTTCACTGGCCTTGAACAACACCTTCCAGACGTCTTTGTGCGTCGTGTCGAAGAGCTCTCGTAGCGTCTGGTGTTAGGCCGCATCGAACTCCCACATGTTGAATGCCCGTCTTTGACATGGGAGGATCCGGTGAAAGAGCATGACCTGGACCACGTTGACAAGCTTGATCTTCTTGCTTATCATATTTCTAACGCAGTTCTGGAGTCCGGTCAGGTCGGCGGGCGTGCCCCAGGCTAAACCCTTCTTCTTCCAGGAGGTGAGCCACATGGGGATGCCGGATCGGAATTCGGGGGCCGCCACCCAGTTGGCGTGACGCGGCTTGGTGATGTAGAACCACCCCGATTTCCATCCCTTCACGGTCTCCACAAAGGAGCCTTCGAGCCAGCTGACGCTGGGCATCTTGCCCACCATGGCGCCTCAGCACTCCGCCTGCTGGCCGACCACTATCTTCGGCTTCACGTTGAAGATCTTTAGCCACAGGCCGAAGTGGGGCCTGATGCGAAGAAAAGCCTCGCACTCGACGATAAACACCGAGATGTTGAGGATGAAATTAGGGGCCAAATCATGAAAATCCAGCCCGTAATAAAACATGAGCCCACAGAAAAATGGGTGGAGGGGGAATCCCACTCTGCGGACAAAGTGGGCGAGGAACACAACCCTCTCGTGGGGTCCCGGAGTCGGAATGATCTGCCCTGCGTCCGGGAGCCGATGCACAATGTCTACGGCCAAGTATCCGGCTGCCCGGAGCTTCGTAATGTCCTCCTCCATGACGGAGGAGGCCATCCACTTGCCTCCCGCTCCAGACATGTTTGGCTGTACGGAGAAGGTGAGAAATGGGGCGCTGGAGCTCGAGCGTGCGAGAATGGATGAGTGAAGAAGGGAGAAGGCGTGGGTGAAAGAGGAGAATCCCTATCTCTTTATAAAGGCGATAGAAACTGTGCGCCTCCCCACTTGCCCGTTAAAATCGCTTATTTCCCAAGCGCCACGATTGATGGCGCGGTTGGGGTACCCATACCTGTATTGATGAGAATCCCATAATAAGCGAACACGATCTCTGCTTTAACAAGATGTGTCAAGGAAACCGCCTCACATTACGTGCAGTAGCTGGTTGTGAAAAACGGTTCGAATAATGACCAGACCGTGGCGTGATGTCATGCTATGAAAAGCTGTCAGCAGATTAGATTTGTGGAATATTGTACTCTCTACGATGGTATGTGGAATTTGTTTCACAGAGCCGGACACAATTCTTGTGTTCAAAATCTTCTACGGAGTATTCGGAGGAGGAACCCGACTTGCAATGCCGAAGACAATCTGCGCATCGGATCATCGTCAATGAAGCCTGGTTCAGGGGTTATTGAGGAAGTCCTAGATTAAGGGGTCCTTGGACAGCCAGACCATATACTTTGGCCGGACTGTTGGACTATGAAGATACAAGATTGAAAACTTCGTCCCGTGCCCGGATGGGACTCTCCTTTGCATGGAAGGCAAGCTTGGCAATTCGGATATGTATATCTCCTTCTCTGTAACCAACTTTGTGTAACCCTAGCCCCCTCCGGTGTCTATATAAATCGAAGGGTTTAGTCCGTGGGAGGACAACAGTCATAATCATAGGCTAGCTTCTAGGGTTTAGCCTCTACGATCTCGTGGTAGATCAACTCTTGTAATACTCATATCATCAAGATCAATCAAGCAGGAAGTAGGGTATTACCTCCATCGAGAGGGCCCGAACCTGGGTAAAACATTGTGTCCCCTGCCTCCTGTTACCATTAGCCTTAGACGCACAGTTCGGGACCACCTACCCGAGATCCGCCGGTTTTGACACCGACAGGGAGTGATAAAGAGTTCGTCGTAAAGATTTACGGCGATGCAAGATTTTACACCGATCCAGATGACTCTAAGTCTCAATTTGGATACATATTGAAAGTGGGAACTATTAGCTAGAGTATCTCTATGCAAAGCATTGCATACATAGAATATTTGCAAAATACATATGGCTCTGAATGTGACAGACCCCGTTGACTAAACTTCTCTCACAAGCAAAACATGATCACACCTTAGTACTCTTTGGGTGTTAATCACATTGCGATGTGAACTAGATTATTGACTCTAGTAAACCCTTTGGGTGTTAGTCACATTGCGATGTGAACTAATCACATAAAGATGTGAACTATTGGTGTTAAATCACATGATGATGTGAACTAGACTATTGACTCTAGTGCAAGTGGGAGACTGAAAGAAATATGCCCTAGAGGCAATAATAAAGTTATTATTTATTTCCTCATTTCATGATAAATGTTTATTATTCACTCTATAATTGTATTAACCGGAAACTTAGTACATGTGTGAATACATGGACACAACATATAGTCCCTAGTATGCCTCTACTTGACTAGCTCGTTAATCAAAGATGGTTATGTTTCCTAACCATAGACATGTGTTGTCATTTGATGAACAGGATCACATCATTAGGAGAATGATGTGATGGACATGACCCATCCGTTAGCTGAGCATTATGATCGTCTTAGTTTCATTGCTACTGCTTTCTTCATGACTTATGCATGTTCCTCAGACTATGAGACTATGCAACTCCCGAATACCGGAGGAATACCTTGTGTGCTACCAAACTCACAACGTAAATGGGTGACTATGAAGATGCTCTACAGGTGTCTTCAAAGGTGTTTGTTGGGTTGGCATAGATCGAGATTAGAATTTGTCACTCCATATTTCGGAGAGGTATCTCCAGGCCCTCTCGGTAATGCTCATCACTGTAAGCCTTGCAAGCAATGTGACTAATGAGTTAGTTGCAGGATGAAGCATTACGGAACGAGTAAAGAGACTTTCCGGTAACGAGATTGAACTAGGTATTGAGATACCGACGATCGAATCTCGGGGAAGTAACATACCGATGACAAAGGGAACAACGTATGTTGTTATGCGTTTTGACCGATAAAGATCTTCGTAGAATATGTAGGAACAAATATGAGCATCCAGGTTCCACTATTGGTTATTGACCGGAAGTGAGTGTTGGTCATGTCTGCATTGTTCTCGAACCCGTAGGGTCCGCACGCTTAACGTTCGATGACGATCGGTATTATGAGTTTATGTGTTTTGATGTATCGAAGGTTGTTCGGAGTCCTGGATGTGATCACAGACATGACGAGGAGTCTCAAAATGGTCGAGACATAAAGATTGATATATTGGAAGGCTATGTTTGGACACCGAAAAGTTCCGAGTGGTTCGGGCATTTTTCTGGAGTACCGGGAGGTTACCGGAACCCCCCGGGGAGTTAATGGGCCTTAATGGGCCATGGTGGAAGAGAGGAGGAGGCGGCCAAGGTGGGGGCGCCCCCCCTAAGCCCAATCCGAATTTGGAGGGGAGTCGGGCCCCTTTCCTTCTCTCTTTCTCCTTCTTCCTTCTTCTCCTACTCCAACTAGGGAAGGGGGGAAACCTACTCCTACTGTGAGTAGGACTCCCCCCCTTGGGCGCGCCATAGAGAGGGTCGGCCCTCCCCTCCTCCACTCCTTTATATACGGGGGAGGGGGGCACACCATAGACACACAAGTTGATTGTTTAGCCGTGTGCGGTGCCCCCCTCCACATATTTCCACCTCGGTCATATCGTCGTAGTGCTTAGGCGAAGCCCTGCGCCGGTAACTTCATCATCACGGTCACCACGCCGTCGTGCTGATGGAACTCTACCCCGGCCTTAGCTAGATCTAGAGTTCGAGGGACGTCACCGAGCTGAACGTGTGCAGATCGCGGAGGTGTCGTGCATTCGGTATTTGATCGGTTGGATCGCGAAGACGTTCGACTACATCAACCGCCTTACATAACGCTTCTGCTTTTGGTCTACGAGGGTACATGGACACACTCTCCCCTCTCGTTGCTATGCATCACCTAGATAGATCTTGCGTGATCGTAGGATTTTTTTTGAAATTATCGCTTCCCCAATAGTGGCATCTGATACGTCTCCAATGTATCTATAATTTTTGATTGTTCCATGCTATTATATTACCCGTTTTGGGTGTTTATGGGCTTTACTTTACACTTTTATATCATTTTTGGGACTAACCTTCTAACCGGAGGCCCAACCCGAATTGCTGTTTTTTTGCCTATTTCAGTGTTTCGAAGAAAAGGAATATCAAACGGAGTCCAAACGCAATGAAACCTTCGGAAGCGATCTTTTTGGAACAAACGTAATCCAGGAGACTTGGAGTGGATGTCAAGAAGCAACCGAGTCGTCCACGAGGGTGCAAGGCGCGCCCCTCATCCTTGGGGACCCCTCGTAGCTCCCCTGACCAACTTCCTTCACCTATATATACTTGCATACCCTGAAAACATCCAGGAGCACCACGAAACCCTATTTCCACCGCTGCAACGTTCTGTACCTGTGAGATCCCATCTTGGAGCCTTTTCCGGCGCTCCACCGGAGGGGGAATCGATTACGGAGGGCTTCTACATCAACACCATAGCCTCTCCGAAGAGTTGTGAGTAGTTTGCCACAGCCCTTCGGGTCCATAGTTATTAGCTAGATGGCTTCTTCTCTCTCTTTGAATCTCAATACAAAGTTCTCGATCTACTTGGAGATCTATTTGATGTAACTCTTTTTGCGGTGTGTTTGTCGAGATCCGATGAATTGTGGGTTTATGATCAAGTTTATCTATGAGAAATTTTTGAATCTCCTATGAATTCTTTTATGTATGATTGGTTATCTTTGCAAGTCTCTTTGAATTATTAGTTTGGTTTGGCCTACTAGATTGATGTTTCTTGCAATAGGAGAAGTGCTTAGCTTTGGGTTCAATCTTGCGGTGTCCATTCCCAGTGACAGCAGGGGCAGCAAGGCACGTATTGTATTGTTTCCATCAAGGATAAAAACATGGGGTTTTAAAATTAGTACAGCATGGTATTTTCTTTGGTTATAAAATTAGTCCTAATATGATGGGCATCCAAGTTGGGTATAATAAAAACTATCATAAAAAGTGCATTGAATACTATGAGAAGTTTGATGCCTGATAATTGTTTTTAGATATGATGATGGTAATATTAGAGTCATGCTAGTTGGGTAATTGTGAATTTGAGGAATACTTGTATTAAAGTTTGTGATTCCCGTAGCATGCACGTATGGTGAACCGTTATGTGATGAAGTCGGAGCATGATTTATTCATTGATTGTCTTCCTTATGTGTGGAGGTCGGGATCGCGCGATGGTTAACTCCTACCAACCCTTCCCCTAGGAGCATGTGTGTAGTACTTTGTTTTGATTACTTGTAGATTTTTTCAATAAGTATATGAGTTCTTCATGACTAATGTTGAGTCCATGGATTATACACACTCTCACCCTTCCACCATTGCTAGCCTTTCTTGTGTCGTGCAACTTTCGCCTGTACCATACAACCACCTTATACCTTCCTCAAAACAGCTGCCATACCTACCTATTGTGGCATTTCATAGCCATTTCAAGATATATTGTCATGCAACTTTCCACCGTTCCGTTTATTATGACACGTCCATCGTTGTCATATTGCTTTTGCATGATCATGTAGTTGCCATCGTATTTGTGGCAAAGCCACCTTGATAATTCTTTCATACATGTCACTCTTGATTCATTGCATATCCCGGTACACCGCCGGAGGCACCCACATAGAGTCATATTTTGTTCTAAGTATTGAGTAGTAATTCTTGAGTTGTAAGTAAATAAAAGTGTGATGATCTTCATTATTAGAGCATTGCCCCAAGTGAGGAAAGGATAATGGAGACTATGATTCCCCCACAAGTCGGGAAGAGACTCCGGACTTTATAAAAAAAGGGGGAGGCCGAAGAAGCCCACCAAAAAAATGAGAGAAAAAGAGAGGAGGGACAATGTTACTATCCTTTTACCACACTTGTGCTTCAAAGTAGCACCATGATCTTCATGATAGAGTGTCTCCTATGTTGTCACTTTCATATACTAGTGGGAATTTTTCATTATAGAACTTGGCTTGTATATTCCAATGATGGGCTTCCTCAAAATGTCCTATGTCTTCGTGAGCAAGAAAGTTGGATGCACACCCACTTATAGCTCTAGTGCATCCGTTGCATGGCAATCCCTACTCACTCACATCGATATCTATTAATGCGCATCTCCATAGCCCATTGATACGCCTAGTTGATGTGAGACTATCTTCTCCTTTTTGTCTTCTCCACAACCACCATTCTATTCCACATATAGTGATATGTCCATGGCTCACGCTCATGTATTGCGTGAAGATTGAAAAAGTTTGAAAATACTAAAGTATGAAACAATTGCTTGGCTAAAACCGAGGTTGTGCATGATTTAAATATTTTCTATGATGAAGATAGAGCATAGCCAGACTATATGATTTTGTAGGGATAACCTTTCTTTGGCCATGCTATTTTGAGAAGACATGATTACTTTCTTAGTATGCTTGAAGTACTACCATTTTTATGTCAATATGAACTTTTATCTTGAATCATTTGGATCTGAACATTCATGCCACAATAAAGAAAAATTACATTGAGAAATATGCTAGGTAGCATTCCACATCAAAAGGTCTGTTTTTATCATTTACCAACTCGAGAACGAGCAGGAATTAAGCTTGGGGTTGCTTGATACATCTCCAACGTATCTATAATTTTTTATTGTCCCATGCTATTATATTACCCGTTTTGGATGTTTATGGGCTTTACTTTACACTTTTATATCATTTTTGGGAGTAACCTACTAACCAGAGGCCCAACCCAAATTGCTTTTTTTGCCCATTTCAGTGTTTCGAAGAAAAGGGATATCAAACGGAGTCGAAACGGAACGAAACCTTCGAAGCGATCTTTTTGGAACAAACTCAATCCAGGAGACTTGGAGTAGACGTCAAGAAGCAGCCGAGGCAGCCACGAGGGTGAAAGGCGCACCCTAGGGGGGTGGGCGCCCCCCCACCCTCGTGGGCCCCTCGTGGTTCCCCTGACCGACTTCCTTCACATATATATACTTGCATACCCTGAAAACATCTAGGAGCACCACAAAACCCTATTTCCACCACAGCAACCTTCTGTACCCATGAGATCCCATCTTGGAGCCTTTTCTAGCGCTCTGCCGGAGGGGGAATCAATCATGGAGGGCTTCTACATCAACACCATAGCCTATCCGATGAGTTGTGAGTAGTTTACCACAGACCTTCGGGTCCATAGTTATTAGCTAGATGGCTTCTTCTCTCTCTTTGAATCTCAATACAAAGTTCTCCTCGATCTTCTTGGAGATCTATTCGATGTAACTCTTTTTGCGGTGTGTTTGTTGAGATCCGATGAATTGTGGGTTTATGATCAAGTTTATCTATGAGAAATATTTGAATCTCCTATGAATTCTTTTATGTATGATTGGTTATCTTTGCAAGTCTCTTCGAATTATTAGTTTGGTTTGGCCTACTAGATTGATCTTTCTTGCAATGGGAGAAGTGCTTAGCTTTGGGTTCAATCTTGCGGTGTCCTTTCCCAGTGACAGCAGGGGCAGCAAGGCACGTATTGTATTGTTTCCATCAAGGATAAAAACATGGGGTTTATATCTTATTGCTTGAGTTTATCCCTCTACATCATGCCATCTTGCTTAATGTGTTACTCTGTTCTTATGAACTTAATACTCTAGATGTATGCTGGATAGCGGTCGATGTGTGGAGTAATAGTAGTAGATGCAGGTAGGAGTCGGTCTACTTGTCGCGGACGTGATGCCTATATACATGATCATGCCTAGATATTCTCATAACTATGCACTTTTCTATCAATTGCTCGACTGTAATTTGTTCACCCACCATAATACTTATGCTATCTTGAGAGAAGCCACTAGTGAAACCTATGGCCCCCGGGTCTATCTTCCATCATATAAGTTTCCACACTACTTTATTTTGCAATCTTTACTTTCCAATCTATATCATAAAAATACCAAAAATATTTATCTTATCTTATTATCTCTATCAGATCTCACTTTCGCAAGTGGCCGTGAAGGGATTGACAACCCGTTTATCGCGTTGGTTGCGAGGTTCTTGTTTGTTTGTGTAGGTATGAGGGACTTGCACGGAGCCTCCTACTGGATTGATACGTTGGTTCTCAAAAACTGAGGGAAATACTTATGCTACTTTACTGCATCACCCTTTCCTTTTCAAGGGAAAACCAATGCAGTGCTCAAGAGGTAGCAGCATCCGAGCCAGGTCTATGCGTAGATGTTATATGCACGAGTAGAACACAAAGAGTTGTGGGCGATAATAGTCTTACTGCTTACCAGCATGTCATACTTTGATTCGGCGGTATTGTTGGATGAAGCGGCCCGGACCGACATTACATGACCGCATTCATGAGACTGGTTCTACCGACGTTCTTACGCACATAGGTGGTCGGCGGGTGTCTATTTCTCCAACTTTAGTTGAATTGAGTGTGGCTACGCCCGGTCCTTGTTGAAGGTTAAAACAGCACACTTGATGAAAAATCATTGTGGTTTTGATGCGTAGGTAAGAACGGTTCTTGCTAAGCCCGTAGCAACCACGTAAAACTTGCAACAACAAAGTAGAGGACGTCTAACTTGTTTTTGTAGGGCATGTTGTGATGTGATATGGTCAAGACATGATGATATAAAAATGGTTGTATGCGATGATCATGTTTTGTAACAAAGTTATCGGCAACTGGCAGGAGCCATATGGTTTTCGCTTTATTGTATCCAATGCAATCGCCATGTAATTGTTTACTTTATCACTAAGCGGTAGTGATAGTCATAGTAACAGTAGTTGGCGAGACGACAACGATGCTACGATGGAGATCAAGGTGTCGCGTCAGTGACGATGGAGATCATGACGATGCTTCGGTGATGGAGATCATGAGCATAAGATGATGATAGCCATATCATGTCACATATTTTGATTGCATGTGATGTTTATCTTTTATGCATCTTATTTTGCTTAGCACGGCGGTAGCATTATAAGATGATCCCTTACTAAATTTCAAGGTACAAGTATTCTCCCTGAGTATGCACCGTCGCTACAGTTCGTCGTGCCGGGACACCACATGATGATTGGGTGTGATAAGCTCTACGTTCACATACAACGGGTGCAAGCCAGTTTTGCACACGCAGAATACTCGGGTTAAACTTGACGAGCCTAGCATATGTAGATATGGCCTCGGAACACTGGAGACCGAAAGGTCAAGCATGAATCATATAGTAGATATGATCAACATAGTGATGTTCACCATTGAAAACTACTCCTTCTCACGTGATGATCGGACATGGTTTAGTTGATTTGGATCATGTGATCAATTAGATGACTAGAGGGATGTCTATCTAAGTGGGAGTTCTTAAGTAATATGATTAATTGAACTTTAATTTATCATGAACTTAGTCCTGATAGTATTTTGCATATTATGTTGTAGATCAATAGCTCGCGTTATAGCTTCCCTATGTTTTTATATGTTCTTAGAGAAAACTAAGTTGAAAGATGATAGTAGCAATGATGCGGACTGGGTCCGTGATCTGAGGTGTATCCTCATTGCTTCACAAAAGGATTATGTCCTTGATGCACCACTAGGTGACAGACCTATTGCAGGAGCATATGCAGATT
Source organism: Triticum timopheevii (assembly GCA_963921465.1). Taxonomy (NCBI): domain Eukaryota; kingdom Viridiplantae; phylum Streptophyta; class Magnoliopsida; order Poales; family Poaceae; genus Triticum; species Triticum timopheevii. The sequence goes on along the minus strand of OY997266.1, from coordinate 391,973,762 downwards.
TTATGAACGTTTGGCTAGCTCAATATGATGACTACTTGATAGTTTAGTGCACCATGCTTTATGGCTTAGAACCGGGACTTCAAAACCTTTTATGAAACGTCACGGAGCATATGAGATGTTCCAAGAACTGAAATTGGTATTTCAAATTCATTCCCGTATCAAGAGGTATGAGACCTCTGACAAGTACTTTGCCTAAAAGATGGAGGATAATTGCTCAACTAGTAAGCATGTGCTCAGAATGTCTGGGTACTACAATTGCTTGAATCAAGTGGGAGTTAATCTACCAGATAAGATAGTGATTGACAGAGTTCTCTAGTCACCATCACCAAGTTACTGGAAGTTCGTGATGAACTATAGTATGCAAGGGATGACGAAAATGATTCCCGTGCTCTTCGTGATGCTGAAATCGACGAAGGTAGAAATCAAGAAAGAGCATCAAGTGTTGATGATTAAACAAGGCCACTAGTTTCAAGAAAAGGGCAAAGGGAAAATAAAGGGAACTTCAAAAGAATGGCAAGAAAGTTGTTACTCCCGTGAAGAAGCCCAAAGCTGGACCTAAGCCTGAAACTAAGTGCTTCTACTGCAAAGGAAATGGTCACTGGAAGCAGAACTGCCCCGAATATTTTGGCGAATAAGAAGGATGGCAAAGTGAACAAAGGTATATTTCATATACATGTTATTGATGTGTACCTTACTAGTTCTCGTAGTAACCCCTGGGTATTTGATACTTGTTCGGTTGCTAAGATTAGTAACTCGAAACAGGAGCTGCAGAATAAATAGAGACTAGTTGAGGATGAAGTGACGATGAGTGCTGGAAGTGGTTCCAAGATTGATATGATCATCATCGTACACTCGCTATACTTTTGGGATTAGTGTTGAACCAAAATAAATGTTATTTGGTGTTTGCGTTGAGCATGAATATGATTAGATCATGTTTATTGCAATACGGTTATTCATTTAAGACATGGAATAATTGTTATTCTGTTTACATGAATAAAACCTTCCATGGTCATACACGCAATGTTGATGGTTCATTGAATCTTGATCATGGTAATACACATATTCATAACATTGATGCCAAAAGATGTAAAGCTGATAATGATAGCACATGAAGAAACTCCTTGCTGATGGACTTTTGGAATAACTTGATTATGAATCACTTGGTGATTGCGAACCGTGCCTCATGGGCAAGATGACTGAAACTCCATTCTCCGGAAAAATGGAACGAGCTAGTGACTTATTGGAAAATAATACATACCGATGTATGCAGTCCAATGAATGTTGATGCTCGTGGCAGGGTATCATTATTTTCTGACCTTCATAGATGATTTGAGCAGATATGAGTATATCTTCTTAATGAAACACAAGTCTGAAACATTTGAAAAGTTCAAAGAATTTTAGAGTGAAGTGGAGAATCATCATAACAAGAAAATAAAGTTTCTACGATCTGATCATAGAGGAGAATATCTGAGTTACGAGTTTGGCCTTCATTTAAAACAATGTGGAATAGTTTCATAGCTCACACCACCTGGAACACCACAGCGTAGTGGTGTGTCCGAACGTCATAACCACACTTTATTTGATATGGTGCGATATATGATGTCTCTTACTGATTTACCACTATCATTTTGGGGTTATGCATTAGAGACAGTTGCATTCACGTTAAATAGGGCACTATCGAAATCCGTTGAGACGACGCCTTATGAACTGTGGTTTGGCAAGAAACCAAAGTTGTCGTTTTTTTAAAATTTGGGGCTGCGATGCTTATGTGAAAAAGCTTCAACCTGATAAGCTCGAACCCAAATCAAAGAAGTACATCTTCATAGGATACCCAAAGGAAACTATTTAGGTACACCTTCTATCACAGATTTGAAGGCAAGATATTCGTTGCTAAGAATGGATCCTTTCTAGAGAAGGAGTTTCTCTCAAAAGAAGTGAGTGGGAGGAAAGTAGAACTTGATGAGGTAATTGTACCTTCTCCCTTATTGGAAAGTAGTTCATCACAGAAATTAGTTCCAGTGATTCCTACACCAATTAGTGAGGAAGTTAATGATGATGATCATGAAACTCCGGATCAAGTTACTACCGAACCTCGTAGGTCTTCCAGAGTGAGATCCACACTAGAGTGGTACGGTAATCCTATTCTGGAAGTCATGTTACTAGACCATGATGAACCTACGAACTATGAGGAAGCAATGATGAGTCCAGATTCCGGAAAATGGCTTGAGGCCATGAAATCTGAGATGGGATCCATGTATGAGAACAAAGTGTGGACTTTGGTGGACTTGCCCGATGATCGGAAAGCAATAGATAATAAATGGATCTTCAAGAGGAAGACGGACGCTGATAGTAGTCTTACTATCTACAAATCTTGACTTGTCGCAAAAGTTTTTCGACAAGTTCAAGGAGTTGAATAAGATGAGACTTTCTCACCCGTAGCGATGCTTAAGTCTGTCTGAATCATGTTAGCAATTGCTGCATTGTAGGATTATGAAATTTGGCAGATGGATGTCAAAACTGCATTCCTGAATGGATTTCTGGAAGAAGAGTTGTATATGATGCAACTAGAAGGTTTTGTCGATCCAAAGGGTGCTAACAAAGTGTGCAAGCTCCGGTGATCCATTTATGGACTAGTGCAAGCCTCTCGGAGTTGGAATAAACGCTTTGATAGTGTGATCAAACCATATGGTTTTATACAGACTTTTGGAGAAGCCTGTATTTACAAGAAAGTGAGTGGGAGCTCTGTAGCATTTCTATATTATATGTGGATGACATATTGTTGATTGGAAATGATATAGAACTTCTGGATAGCATAAAAGGATACTTGAATAAGAGTTTTTCAATGAAAGACCTCGGTGAAACTGCTTACATAATTGGCATCAAGATCTATAGAGATAGATCAAGACGCTTGATAAAGATTTTTCAATGAGTACATACCTTGACAAGTTTTTGAAAAAGGTTCAAAATGGAGCAATCAAAGAATGAGTTCTTGTTTGTATTACAAGGTGTAAAGTTGAGTAAGACTCAAAGCCCGACCACGGTAGAATATAGAAAGAGAATGAAAGTCATTCCCTATGCCATAGTCATAGGTTCTATAAAATATGTTGTGCTGTGTACCAGACCTATTTTGTACCTTTCCATGAGTTTAGCAAGGGGGTACAATAGTGATCTAAGAGTAGATCACTGGACAACGGTCAAAATTATCCCTAGTGAGGACTAAGGAAATGTTTCTCGGTGATGGGGGTGATAAAGAGTTTGTTGAAAAGAGTTACGTTTATGCAAGCTTTTACACCGATCCAAATGACTCCAAGTCTCAATCTGGATACATATTGAAAGTGTGAACAATTAGATAGAATAGCTCTATGCAGAGCATTGTATACATAGAATATTTGCAAAATACATACGGCTCTAAATGTGACAGACCTGTGACTAAACTTCTCTCACAAGCAAAACATGATCACACCTTAGTACTCTTTGGGTGTTAATCACATTTAAATGTGAACTAGATTATTGACTCTGGTAAACCCTTTGGGTGTTAGTCACATGACGATGTGAACTAATCACATAAATATGTGAACTATTGGTGTTAAATCACATGACGATGTGAACTAGATTATTGACTCTAGTGCAAGTGGGAGACTAAAGGAAATATGCCCTAGAGGCAATAATAAAGTTATTATTTATTTCCTTATTTCATGATAAATGTTTATTATTCATGCTAGAATTGTATTAACCGGAAACTTAGTACATGTGTGAATACATAGACAAAACATATGGTCCCTAGTATGCCTCTACTTGACTAGCTCGTTAATCAAAGATGGTTATGTTTCCTAACCATAGACATGTTTCGTCATTTGATGAATGGGATCACATAATTAGGAGAATGATGTGATGGACATGACCCATCCGTTAGCTTAGCATTATGATCGTCTCAGTTTCATTGCTACTGCTTTCTTCATGACTTATGCATGTTCCTCAGACTATGAGATTATGCAACTCCCGAATACCAGAGGAACACCTGGTGTGCTATCAAATGTCACAACGTAAATGGGTGATTATAAACATGCTCTACAGGTGTCTCTGAAGGTGTTTGTTGGGTTGGCATAGATCGATAATAGGATTTGTCACTTCGTGTTTCGGAGAGGTATCTTTGGGCCCTCTCGGTAATGCTCATCACTATAAGCCTTGCCAGCAATGTGACTAATGAGTTAGTTGCGGGATGAAGCATTACGAAACAAGTAAGAGACTTGCCGGTAACGATATTGAACTAGGTATTGAGATACCCACGATCAAATCTCGAGTAAGTAACATACCGGTGACAAAGGGAACAATGTATGTTGTTATGCGGTTTGACCGATAAAGATCTTCGTAGAATATGTAGGAAACAATATGAGCATCCAGGTTCCACTATTGTTTAATGACCGGAAGTGAGTCTCAGCATGTCTACATAGTTCTCGAACCCGTAGGGCCCGCACGCTTAACGTTCGATGACGATCGGTATTATGAGTTTATGTGTTTTGATGTACCGAAGGTTGTTCAGAGTCCCGGATGTGATCACGGACATGACGAGGAGTCTCGAAATGGTCGAGACATAAAGATTGATATATTGGAAGGCTATGTTTGGACACCAGAAAGGTTCCGAGTGGTTCGGGCATTTTTCCGGAGTACCGGAGGTTACCAGGAACCCGAGGGAGTTAATGGGCCTTAATGGGCCATGGTGGAAGAGAGGAGGAGGCGGCCAAGGTGGGGGCGCCCACCCCCGCCCCCTCCCAAGCCCAATCTGAATTGGGAGGGGGGCCGGCCCCCCTTTCCTTCTCTCCCTCTCCCTCTTCCTTCTTCTCCTACTCCAACTAGGGAAGGGGGGAAACCTACTCCTACCGGGAGTAGGACTCCCCCCCTTGGCTGCGCCATAGAGAGGGCCGACCCTTCCCTCCTCCACTCCTTTATATATGGTGGAGTGGGGCACCCCATAGACACACAAGTTGATTGTTTAGCCGTGTGCGGTGCCCACCTGCACAGAGTTCCACCTCGGTCATATCGTCATAGTGCTTAGGCGAAGCCCTGTGCCGGTAATTTCATCATCACCGTCACCACGCCATCATGCCGATGGAACTCTCCATCGGCCTCAGCTGGATCTAGAGTTCGAGGGACCTCACCGAGCTGAACGTGTGCAGATCGCGGAGGTGTCGTGCGTTTGGTACTTGATCAGTTGGATCACTAAGACGTTCGACTACATCAACCGCGTTACATAGTGCTTTTGCTTTGGTCTACGAGGGTACGTGGACACACTCTCCCCTCTCATTGCTATGCATCACTGCTACGTCTTGAGCTTGCGTTGGTTTTCCTTGAAGAGGAAATGGTTATGCAGCAATAGTAGCGTAAGTATTTCCCTCGGTTTTTGAGAACCAAGGTATCAATCCAGTAGGAGGCTCCTCAAAAGTCCCATGCACCTACACAAACAAACAAAGAACTCGCAACCAACGCAATAAAGGGGTTGTCAATCCCTTCACGGCCACTTGCGAAAGTGAGATCTGATAGAGATAGTATGATAAGATAAATATATTTTTAGTATTTTATAATATAGATTGGAAAAGTAAAGATGCAAATAAAATTAGATTGACAGCTTATATGATAAAAGATAGACCTGGGGGCCATAGGTTTCACTAGTGGCTTCTCTCAAGATAACATAAGTATTACGGTGGGTGAACAAATTACTGTCGATCAATTGATAGAAAAGCGAATAATTATGAGATTATCTAGGCATAATCATGTATATAGGCATCACGTCCGCGACAAGTAGACCGACTCCTGCGTGCATCTACTAGTATTACTCCACACATCGACCGCTATCCAGCATGCATCTAGAGTATTAAGTTCATAAAAACAGAGTAACGCATTAAGAAAGATGACATGATGTAGAGGGATAAACTCATGCAATATGATATAAACCCCATCTTTTTATCCTCGATGGCAACAATACAATACGTGCCTTGCAACCCCTGCTGTCACTGGGTAAGGACACCGCAAGATTGAACCCAAAGCTAAGCACTTTTCCCATGGCAAGAAAGATCAATCTAGTAGGCCAAACCAAACTAATAATTCAAAGAGACTTGCAAAGATAACTCAATCATACATAAAAGAATTCAAAGGAGATTCAAATATTTCTCATAGATAAACTTGATCATAAACCCAGAATTCATCGGATCTCGACAAACACACCACAAAAAGAGTTACATCGATTAGATCTCCACAAGAGAGGGGGAGAACATGGTATTGAGATCCAAAAAGAGAGAAGAAGCCATCTAGCTAATAACTATGGACCCGAAGGTCTATGGTAAACTACTCACAACTCATCGGAGGGGCTATGGTGTTGATGTAGAAGCCCTCCGTGGTTGATTCCCCTTCCGGCGGAGCGCCGACGAAGGCTCCAAGATGGGATCTCGCGGATACAGAAGGTTACGACCGTGGAAATTGTTTTTTATTGGCTCCCTGGATGTTTTCGGGGTATGTGGGTATATATAGGAGGAAGAAGTACGTTGGTGGCCGCCCGAGGGGCCCACGAGACAGGGGGCGCGCCCTGTAGGGGTGGGCGCGCCCTCCACCCTCGTGGCCGCCTCGGCTGCTTCTTGGCTTGTACTCCAAGTCCTTTGGATCACATTCGTTCTAAAAATCATGCTATCGAAGGTTTCATTCTGTTTGGACTCCGATTGATATTCCTTTTCTTCGAAATACTGAAATAGGCAAAAAACAGCAATACAGGCTTTGCCTCCGGTTAGTAGGTTAGTCCCAAAAATGATATAAATGTGTAAAATAAAGCCCATAAACATCCAAAAGGGGTAATATAATAGCATGGAACAATAAAAAATTATAGATACGTTGGAGACGTATCAAGCATCCCCAAGCTTAATTCTTGCTCGTCCTCGAGTAGGTAAATGGTAAAAACAGAAATTTTGATGTGAAATGCTACCTAGCATAATTCTCAATGTAAATTTCTTTATTGTGGCATGAATGTTCAGATCCAAATGATTCAAAATAAAAGTTCATATTGACAAAAGAAATAGTAATAATTCAAGCATACTAATAAAAGCAATCATGTCTTCTCAAAATAACATGGCTAAAGAAAGTTCATCCTTACAAAATTATATAGTTAGGCTATGCTTAATTTTCGTCACACAAAAATGTTCCCAAATTCTACACCCCTGATGACAAGCCAAGCAATTGTTTCGTACTTAAATAATCTCAAACTTTTTCAAACTTCACGCAATACATGAGCGTGAGCCATGGATATAGCACTATGGTTGGAACAGAATATGATGATGGGGATTGTGTGGAGAAGACAAAAAGGACAAAGTCTCACATTAACGAGGATAATCAACGGGCTATGGAGATGCCCATCAATTGATGTCAACATGAGGAGTAGGGATTGCCATGCAACGGATGCACTAGAGCTATAAATGTATGAAAGCTCAACAAAAGAAAACTAGTGGGTGTGCATCCAACTTGCTTGCTCACGAAGACCTAGGGCATTTGAGGAAGCCCATCGTAGGAATATACAAACCAAGTTCTATAATGAAAAATTCCCACTAGTATATGAAAGTGACAACATATGAGACTCGCTATGTGAAGAACATGGTGCTACTTTTAAGCACAATATAGGAGGCTCATTATATGAAGGACATGGTGCTACTTTGAAGCACAAGTGTGGAAAAAGAGATAGTAACATTGCCCCTTTTTATTTATTTTCTTTATTTTCTTTTTTTCTTCTTCTTATTTTTTTGGGCCTTTTTTGCCTTTCTTTTTTTCTTTTTTTCTTCTTCTTATTTTTTTGGGCCTTTTTTGCCTTTCTTTTTTTCTTTTTTTTTCTTTTTGGGGACAATGCTCTAATAATGATGATCATCACACTTTTATTGATTGCAACACTTGAATTACAACTCAAAACTAGAACAAGATATGACTCTGTATGAATGCCTCTGGCGGTGTACCGGGATGGTGCAATGAATCAAGAGTGACATGTATGAAAAACTCTGCATGGTGGATTTGCCACAAATACGATGTCAACTACATGATCATGCAATGGCAATATGACAAAAGTAATGCGTGTCATGATGATAAACGAAACGGTGGAAAGTTGCATGGCAATATATCTCGGAATGGCTATGGTAATGCCATAATAGGTTGGTATGGTGGCTGTTTTGAGGAAGATATAAGGAGGTTTATGTGTGATAGAGCGTATCGTATCATGGGGTTTGGATGCACCGGCGAAGTTTGCACCAACTCTCAAGGTGAGGAAGGGCAATGCACGGTACCAAAGAGGCTAGCAATGATGGTAAGGTAAAAGTGTGTATAATCCATGGACTCAACATTAGTCAAAAGAACTCATATACTTATTGCAAAAATTTAGAAGTCATCAAAAACTAGGCACTACGCGCATGCTCCTAGAGGGATAGATTGGTAGGAAAAGACCATCGCTCGTCCCCGACCGCCACTCATAAGGATGCACAATCCAAGGACACTTCATGTTTCAAATTTGTTACACAACTTTAACCATACATGCATGCTACGGGACTTGCTAACTTCAACACAAGCATTCTTTAAATTCATAATCACCCAACTAGCATGACTTTAATATCACTACCCCCATATCTCAAAACAATTATCAAGTATCAAATTGATCATAGCATCCAATTCACTTCCTATGATAGTTTTTATTATACCCAATTTGGATGCCTACCATTCTAGGACCAATTTTATAACCATAGAAAATACCATGCTGTTCTAAGAGACTCTCAAAATAATATAAGTGAAGCATGAGAGACTAGCAATTTCTACAAATTAAGCCACCGCCGTGCTCTAAAAGATATAAGTGAAGTACTAGAGCAAAAACTATCTAGCTCAAAAGATACAAGTGAAGCACATAGAGTATTCTAATAAATTTCAATCAAGTGGGCTTCTCCCAAAAGGTGTGTTCAGCAAGGATGATTGTGGTAAACTAAAAAGAAAATACTAATATAATACACGACGCTCCAAGCAAAACACATATCCTGTGGCGAATAAAAATATAGCTCCAAGTAAAGTTACCAATGAACGAAGACGAAAGAGGGGATGCCTTCCGGGGGCATCCCTGAGCTTAGGCTTTTGGCTAATCTTGAATATCTTGGGGTGCCATGGGCATCCCCAAGCTTAGGCTCTTGCCACTCCTTATTCCATTGTCCATCAAATCTTTACCCAAAACTTAAAAACTTCACAACACAAAACTCAACAGGAAATCTCATAAGCCCCGTTAGTGAAAGAAAGCAAAACCACCACATAAGGTACTGTAATGAACTGATTCTTTATTTATATTGGTGTTAAACCTACTGTATTCGAAGTTCTCTATGGTTCATACCACTTAATACTAGCCATAGATGCATCAAAATAAGCAAACAACACACGAAAAACAGAATCTGTCAAAAAAAGAACAGTCTGTAGCAATCTGTAAATAACACAAACTGCTCGAACTTTAAAAATCCTACAAAAATAGGAAGTCCTGGGTAATTTGTCTATTTATCATCATCAAAAAGAATCAGCGCAAAAGCACGTTTTTGTGATTTAAAAAAACTAATGTTGCGCGTGCAAAGTTTCTGTTTTTCAGCAGAATCAAATCAACTATCACCATAGGTTATCCTATAGGTTCTACTTGGCACAAACACTAATTAAAACATAAAAACACATCTAAGAAGAAGGTATATGCAAAATTTATTCAATAACAGCAAGGAAAAATATTGGGTTGTCTCCCAACAAGCGCTTTTCTTTATAGCCTTTTAGCTAGGCATTGATAATCTTAATGATGCTCACATGAAAGACAAGAATTGAAGCGCAAAGAGAGCATCATGAAACATGTGAAAAACACATCTAAGTGTAAAATACTTCCTATGCATAGGCATATTATAAACAAACAAATTTTCAAGGCAAGAAAAATCTAGCATATGCAAGGAAGAAGAAAGAGACGATAGCAATATCAACATGACGAGAGGTAATTTAGTAAGATAAAAATTTCTACGACCATATTTTCCTCTATCATAATAATTACATGTAAGATCATAGGAAAATTCAACAAAATAGCTATCACATAACATATTGTCAACACGATCCACATGCATGCAAAGTTGACACTCTTCCAAGATAGTGGGATTAACATTAACTAAAGTCATGACCTCTCCAAACCCACTTTTATCGAAAATGTCATAAGATTGAACATACTCCAAATATGTGGGATCTAAAGTTGACACTCTTCCAAATCCACTTTCAATATTATTGTAAAAACTATTATCAATCTCATATTCATCATGGGGCTTAAATAAATTTTCAAGATCATAAGAAGAATCATCCCAATCATGATCATTGCAACAAGTAGTAGACATAGCAAAACTAGCATCCCCAAGCATAGGGTTTTGCATATTATTAGCACAACCGACATCAATATCATTGCAATCATGCCTTTTATTCAAGGAGCCATCATGAATCTCTTCATAAATTTCTTCATCACAAATTTTAGATTCACGAATTTCAAGCAAAACTTCATAGAGATAATCTAGTGCACAAAACTCACTAGCAATTGGTTCATCATAATTGGATCTCTTAAAAAGATTAGCAAGCGGATGAGGATCCATAGATCTTAGCTTCTTTGTTTAGTAATAAATTAACAACTACTCCAACCAAACGAGCAAACGAGCCAAGTAGGACATCAAAACAAACGAAAAGATGAACAGAAGAAGGGAGAACAAAATGGCAAGGGTGAAGTGGGGGAGAAGAAAATGAGAGGCAAATGGCAAATAATGTAAATGCAAGGGAGATGAGTTTGTGATGGGTACTTGGTATGTCTTGACTTGAGCGAAGACCTCCCTGGCAACGGCGCCAGAAATCCTTCTTGCTACGTCTTGAGCTTGCGTTGGTTTTCCTTGAAGAGGAAAGAGTGATGTAGCAATAGTAGCGTAAGTATTTCCGTCAGTTTTTGAGAACCAAGGTATCAATCCAGTAGGAGGCTCCTCAAAAGTCCCACGCACCTACACAAACAAACAAAGAACTCGCAACCAATGCAATAAAGGGGTTGTCAATCCCTTCACGGACACTTGCGAAAGTGATATCTGATACAGATAGTATGATAAGATAAATATATTTTTGGTATTTTATAATATAGATTGGAAAAGTAAAGATGCAAATGAAAGTAGATTGAAGCTTATATGATAAAAGATAGACCCGGGGGCCATATGTTTCACTAGTGGCTTCTCTCAAGATAGCATAAGTATTACGGTGGGTGAACAAATTACTGTCGAGCAATTGATAGAAAAGCGAATAATTATGAGATTATCTAGGCATGGTCATGCATATAGGCATCACGTCCGTGACAACTAGACCGACTCCTGCCTGCATCTACTACTATTACTCCACACATCGACCGCTATCCAGCATGCATCTAGGGTATTAAGTTCATAAGAACATAGTAACGCATTAAGAAAGATGACATGATGTAGAGGGATAAACTCATGCAATATGATATAAACCCCGTCTTTTTATCCTCGATGGCAACAATACAATATGTGCCTTGCAACCCCTGCTGTCACTGGGTAAGGACACCACAAGATTGAACCCAAAGCTAAGCACTTCTCCCATGGCAATTAAGATCAATCTAGTAGGCCAAACCAAACTGATAATTCAAAGAGACTTGCAAAGATAACTCAATCATACATAAAATAATTCAGAGGAGATTCAAATATTTCTCATAGATAAACTTGATCATAAACCCACAATTCATCGGATCTCGACAAACACACCGCAAAAAGAGTTACATCGAATAGATCTCCACAAGAGAGGGGGAGAACATGGTATTGAGATCCAAAAAGAGAGAAGAAGCTGTCTAGCTAATAACTATGGACCCGAAGGTCTGTGGTAAACTACTCACAACTCATCGGAGGGGCTATGGTGTTGATGTAGAAGCCCTCTATTGTCTATTCCTCCTCCGGCGGAGCGCCGGTGAAGGCTCCAAGATGGGATCTCTCGGATACAGAAGGTTATGGCAGTGGAAATTGTTTTTCATTGGCTCCCTGGCTGTTTTCGGTGCACGTGGGTATATATAGGAGGAAGAAGTACGTCGGTGGCCGCCCGAGGGGCCCACGAGATAGGTGGGCGCGCCCTGTAGGGGTGGGCGCGCCCTCCACCCTCGTGGTCGCCTCGGATGCTTCTTGGCTTGTACTCCAAGTCCTCTGGATCACATTCGTTCCAAAAATGACACTCCCGAAGGTTTCATTCCGTCTGGACTCCGTTTGATATTCCTTTTCTTCGAAATACTGAAATAGGCAAAAAAACAGCAATACGGGCTGGCCTCCGGTTAGTAGGTTTGTCCCAAAAATGATATAAATGTGTAAAATAAAGACCATAAACATCCAAAAGGAGTAATATAATAGCATGGAACAATAAAAAATTATAGATACGTTGGAGACGTATCAATCACCTAGATAGATCTTGCGTGATCGTAGGATTTTTTTTTGAAATTACCGCGTTCCCAACAGTGGCATCCATGCCAGGTCTATGCGTAGATGTTATATGCTTGAGTAGAACACAAAGAGTTGTGGGCGATAATAGTCATACTGCTTACCAGCATGTCATATTTTGATTCGATGGTATTGTTGGATGAAGCGGTCCGGACCGACATTACATGACCGCGTTCATGAGACTGGTTCTACCGACGTGCTTAAGCACATAGGTGGCTGGCGGGTGTCTGTTTCTCCAACTTTAATTGAATTGAGTGTGGCTACGCCCGGTCCTTGTTGAAGGTTAAAACAGCACACTTGATGAAAAATCGTTGTGGTTTTGATGCGTAGGTAAGAACGGTTCTTGCTAAGCCCGTAGCAGCCACGTAAAACTTGCAACAACAAAGTAGAGGACGTCTAACTTGTTTTTGCAGGGCATATTGTGATGTGATATGGTCAAGACATGATGATATATAAATTGTTGTATGAGATGATCATGTTTTGTAACAAAGTTATCGGCAACTAGCAGGAGCCATATGACTGTCGCTTTATTGTATGCAATGCAATCGCCATGTAATTGTTTACTTTATCACTAAGCGGTATCGATAGTCTTAGTAACAATAGTTGGCGAGACGACAACGATGCTGCGATGGAGATCAAGTGTCGCGCCGGTGACGATGGAGATCATGACGATGCTTCGGTGATGGAGATCATGAGCATACGATAATGATGGCCATATCATGTCACATATTCTGATTGCATGTGATGTTTATCTTTTATGCATCTTATTTTGCTTAGTACGGTTGCAGCATTATAAGATGATCCCTTACTAAATTTTAAGGTACATGTGTTCTCCCTGAGTATGCACTGTTGCTACACTTCGTCGTGCCGAGACACCACACTACAAAAAAAAAGACACATCCGTGACATTTAGGGCCGAACAAAAAAAATTTCTGTCATACATATGACACTTCTATGACGATAATTGTGACAAAACCCGGTATCATCATAGATGTGGTGGGCTCCTACTTCTATGACAAAAAATCATGATAGAAAATGGGCTTTTCGCCCTGGGCGGGCCGGAGACGCAGTTGCATGACATTCTTTGGGCCGTCCATGACGGAAAAAACCGTGGTAGAAGCGAGGGGGAGGAAAATTTCGGGGAGTTGTCGGTTACGGTGGGAGGTCGGGGGCCGAGGAATGCGTGTTTCTCTCGTACGTACGCGCGTGTGTGCGAGGCGTTGGCTCTAACTGAAGCCGAGCGAGGCGTTGGGCTCTAACTGAACTCGAGCGATTGCACTGCAGGCTACGCCTTACTGAACCTGAGCGATCGATCGATGGCTGTTAACTGAACCCGATGGAGGGATTCCTTTGCTACTGCTGCTAACTGAAGCCGATCGATGCTGCCTCTGAGATGAACAGTGAGTGTTGCGGGGGCGGGGGGGGGGGGGGGTTTGGATGAACAGTGAGCAGTGGGTTGCCTCTGGATGAACAGGAACCCGTGGTGTGGAGGGATGGATGAACAGTAGATGGTGGAGGGGTGGCCGTGGAGGGGTGGCTAAACAGGGCCCCGTGGTGTGGAGGGCTGGATGAACAGTAGATGGTGGAGGGTTGCCCATGGAGGGGTGGTTGAACAATAGCCGGTGGAGTAGCGCGCGGTGGAGGCTGGATGAACAGGAGCCTGTGGAGGCTGGAGGAGGTCGACGATAGCCCGTGGAGGCTGGAGGAGGTCGACGGTAGCCCGTGGAGGCTGGAGGAGGTCGACGGTGGAGATGAACAGTATCTCGTGGAGTCCCGTTTTGCAGTACGCCACACCCCTCCCGGTGAACAGGACCCCCGTTTTGACCGTAGGAGGTCCGTTTCGTCCGTTTTGCGGTAGGCCACACCCCTCCCGATCAACAGGACCCCCGTTTCGACCGTAGGAGGTCCGTTTCCTCCGTTTTGTGGTACGCCACACCCCTCCCGATCAACAGGACCCCCATTTCGACCATAGGCGGTCCGTTTCCTCCGTTTTGCGGTACGCCACACCCCTCCCGATTAACAGGACCCCGTTCCGAACGTAGGAGGTCCGTTTTCGCCATTCTGCGGTACGCCAGGCCTCGTTTCCATCGCCTGTTCCATCCAGGCCCTCCCGATGAACATGACCATGCATTCCGTTCCGACCCAGCCGGTTGGCTCCCCATGAACACGACGACGACACTGTTTCTTCGTTTCGACCCAGCCATGTACGTATGCACGAGTAGGCGTTCGAGACCCTGCCCGTATGTACGTACGTGGCCGTATTTTCTTTCTTGCACCCTCGCCACTGTACGTACGTGTACATGCTACGTGTGCGCCTCTACTACGACACGTGCGCGCCTCTACATCTAAGACACGTGCGCGCCTCTATATCGACCAGTATGTACGTACACGTTCGCGACCAGAATGACAACACTACGTACGCTTCGACCAGGTGGGTCCCGACTGTCAGACACTTCCTTGCGTGCGAAGACGTAGCTGGTGGGTCCCAGCAGTCAGGGGGGCGAATCGTTTTGGTTTTTTTTGCCCGGACGCACTTCCTTGCGTGCGAATATGTAGCTGGTGGGTCCCAGCAGTTAGGGGGGCGAATCTTTTTTTGGGACGCACTTCCTTGCGTGCCAAGGTGTCGCTGGTGGGTCCCAGCGGTCAGGGGGGCGAATCATTTTGTTTTTTTGCCCGGACGCACTTCCTTGCGTGCGAAGATGTAGCTGGTGGGTCCCAGCAGTCAGGGGGAAATGTGTTTTTCGCGAAATACAGTGGCCCGTCCGGTGGGTCCCAGCTGTCAGGTGGAGGAATCACTATTTTCTGCGTAATAAGGAGGCACTTCCTTGCTGCGGCCGTGGACCCAGCTGTCAGCCTCTACACGTACAGTCCACGTCCGATGGAAGTCGTTCCTTGACCACGTTGACCACGCTGCGCCGAGAGCACCCGGGCGGTGGACAACGACGAGGCCTAGGAAGGGGACGACAGGGAGCCGGGGAAGACGCGGCAGTGGAAGCCCGCGCGGAGAGGAGTACGAGGGTTCACTGGTTCGGCTGCGGTGTGAGACTACCATCGCCGCAGGGCCTGGCCAGCGGTGGGAATAGTAGGGGACGGTGAGGCCTCTGCGGCAGCACAGCCGGCCACGGGAGGCAGGAGCATGCGGCACGACCGGCGCTGCTTTGGGCGGCTGGAGCAAGAAGACCAGAGGTTGAAGAAGCACTACGGCCGTTGGATGGACATCGTATGGTCACTGGAGCTAGAATCATTCATATTGACTAAAGTTGACAAAGGCCCCCGTCCCAGTCAACTTAGTAGGCCCACAAGTCAGCCTCCCACCATGGTGGGTCCCAGCTAGCAAGGGGAGTATTCATTTTTTGTGCGTAATAAGGAGGCACTTCCAGTGGGTCCGAGCTGACAGCGCGGGGAACATTTTTTCGCGAAATACGCTGGCCCGTCCGGTGGGTCCTAGCAGTTAGGGGGGAAACGTTTTTTTTCGCGAAATAAGGTGGCCCATCCGGTGGGTCCCTACTTTCAGGTGGAGAAATAATTATTTTGCGCGTAATAAGGAGGCACTTCCTTGCGGTCGCCTGGACCCAGCTGCCAGCCTCTCCACGTACAGTACTCTTCCGATGGAAGTCGGTCGTTGACCACGTTGACCACGCCGCGCCGAGAGCACCAGGGCGGTGGTCTGGACGATGGCGAGGCCTAGGAAGGGGACGACGCGGAGCCGGGGAAGACCCAACAGTGGTAGCCCGCGCAGAGAGGAGTACGAGGGTTCACTGGTTCGACTGTGGCGTGAGGCTGCCGTGGCCGCAGAATAACAGGGGGTGTGGGTGAGTAGAGGGATACCCTGGGCCAGCGGTGGGAGTAGTAGGGGCGGTGAGGCCTCCGCGGCATCACAGCCGGCCACGAGAGGCAGGACCACGCGGCACGACCGGCGCTGCTTTGGGCGGCTGGACCAAGAAGACCAGAGGTTGAAGAAGCACTATGGCCGTTGGATGGACATCGTACGGTCACTAGAGCTAGAATTATTCATATTGACTAAGTTGACAAAGCCCTCCATCCCCGTCAACTTAGTTGGCCCACAAGTCATCCTCCCACTATGGTGGGTCCCATCTAGCAGGGTGGGTATTCATTTTTTGTGTGTAATAAGGAGGCACTTCCTTGCATGCGAAGATATAGCTGGTGGGTTCGACATGTCAGCGGGGGGAACGTTTTTTCACGAAATACAGAGGCCCTTCCGGTGGGTCCCAGCTGTCAGGTGGAGGAATCATTATTTTGCGTGTACAGTCCAAGGCCGATGGATGTCGTTCGTTGACCACGTTGACCAGGCCGCGCCGAGAGCACCATGGCGGTGGACGACGGCGAGGCCTAGGAAGGGAATGACACGGAGCCGGGGAAGACTCGGCAATGGTTTCCCATGCGGTGGGGAGTCCGAGGGTTTACTGGTCCGGCTGCCGTCACCGGAAAATAACAGGAGGTGTGGGTGAGTAGAGGAATGGCCTGGCCAGCAATGAAGTAGGGTGGGGCGATGCGGCCTGTGCGGCAGCACAGCCGGCTACGGGAGGCGGGAGCAGGCAGTCCCACCGGAGCTGGTTTGGGCGACTGGAGTAAGAAGATCAGATATTGAAGAAGCAACAGGGCCGTTAGATTAACATCCGACGGTCAGTGCTGCTAGAATCGTTTGTGGACTAAGTTGACAAAGCCAAAGTACACGTCAACCTAGTAGACCCACAAGTCAGCCTCCAAATCTGTCCCAAACAGCATACAGCCCGAAATTTCTAGCCGGATTCAAATTAATTTCAAATCTAAATATACCTTAATTTAAATTCAATGAAATTTTACCCGCACAAAAACAATGAAATTTAAAATATCAAAATTCGAAAGAAAACATTATTTGGGAACTAATTGCATGTTTGCTGTATTTTTTTCATTTTACAGCCCATTTATTATTACTTATAGCCCATTTATCATTAGTAGCAAAAGAGCCCGTGCGTTGCAACGGGAGAAAAAACATAACACATACTCTTAACTCAACAACCATCACTCAATAGATCCATCTCCTTTATATTTGCGAGGCATCATATTTGTGTTGCTGCTTATCCTCCTTCTCACCCTCGCTGGCGATGGACTCGGTGTTCACATAAAACAACAAAAAAACGTGTTTGAATATGGTTAATCCTAAGACGTCGCTCTCTCCCTCTCTCCTCCCTCGCCCCCACCCCCCTCTCTCTCTCTCGCTTTCTCTCATTCTCGCGATGAAAAATCTGTTGTTTTCCCCTGCGACATTTTTCAGAGGTATGCATGTGTAGTTATTGATGTTTTCTTTTGCCTATATGGTTATAGTGGGGTGTTTATTTGCAATCCGGATCGCCGCCAGAACGAAAGAAAAACGGATCTTGCGCTAGAAATTATAAGTTTGCTTTCAAAACAATATTTTAAAAATATTTAAGAGGTAAAATTTACATCATATTTAGATTCCACACATTTTTATAATAAAATTTCATATATAATATGTTAAAATCGAAGTTACGGTTTAAAAGATACTGATAATTTAGAAAATCATTTGTTTGATTTAAATATATTCCAAAGTAATAGTAAAAAACTTAATAGGTAAAAATAATCTCATATTCATATTCTACATATTTTTCTAATCAAATTTCATATATAACATGTTCAAATCGGAGTTACAGTTTAGAAGATATGGATGATTTAAAAAAGTATTTGTTTGACCTAAATATGATCCGCGGATGAATTACCTAAAACGTCAGGGGGGTTTTCAAAAAACGTAAAATAACGGTTCGGGTGTGACTTAAATTCGGACTGCGGGTTGATTTAAAAAAAACACAGGAACTTTTGTGTAAAATACGAAAAAATGATTCGTTTTGACTTAAAACAGGACTGTGGGTTGAATTCCCTGAAATAGAGGGACTCTTCTGAAAAATGCCATGACGGACGAAAGAAACCCAATTTGCTTTATTATTAGGTAAAGATTAAAATCGAAGTTATGGTTTAAAAGATACGGATAATTTAGCAAATCATTTGTTTGATTTAAATATATTCCAAAGTAATATTAAGAAACTTAATAGGTAAAAATAATCTCATATTCATATTCTACATTTTTTTCTAATCAAATTTCATATATAACATGTTCAAATCAGAGTTATGGTTTAAAAGATATGGATGATTTAAAAAAGTATTTGTTTGACTTAAATATGGTCCGTGGATGAATTACCTAAAACGTCAGGGGGATTTTCAAAAAACGTAAAATAACAGTTCGGGTGTGACTTAAATTCGAACGGCGGGTTGATTTCAAAAAAAGACAGAAACTTTTGTGTAAAATACGAAAAAACGATTCGTTTTGACTTAAAATAGGACTGCGGGTTGAATTCTCTGAAATAGAGGGACTTTTCTGAAAAATGTCATGACGGACGAAAGAAACCCAATTTGCTTTATTATTAGGTAAAGACTTATAGCCCACTTCTTATTACTTATAGCCCATTCCTTATTACTTATAGCCCATTTTCTGGGCAAAATGCATCCCTCCTCGTATTGAAAGATTTTCGGCCCAGCAGGGCATAGAAAAGCAAGTAGGCCTATGTTGGTTATTCTGCAAAAAACAAAATAGCTGGCTAGCCATTTTTCAGAAAGAAAAAAAAACAAACTGGGCTGGTCATGTGCTAAACATATGAAATAAAAGCCTGGGCTGGACGGGCTACGGGTCCCGCACAACCCAGTTGATACCCTTCTCCGTCCCGAAAAAACAAAATTACTGCGCGCACTGCTGGGTCCCTACTATCATCCTCACCATGTACAGTCATCTCCTTATTCCTCTCAGTTGTTGACCATGTTGACAACACTGGAGGGCGATGCAGCGGCGAGCACGGAGGACGATGGTGAGGCCTCGGACGAGAACGAATAGGAGTCAGGGAAGATCACAGCCAGCCGTGGGAGGCGGGAGCAGGCGGTCCCGCCAGCGCTGGTTTGGCTTTGGCGGCTCGAGGAAGAAGAGACTGAAGAAACGCGACAGACGTTGAATGTCAATCGAACAGTCAAGGTTGGCACAATCGTTTTTTGACTAAGCGGACACCAAGTAGCATACTTTTTTATATATAGGAAGAAAACTGCGAGGAAAATGCATTCGTCTGCCATCCTCCTCACAGGGAATGTTTGCCACATAAGTGACTAGCACCCTTGGTTTTCAACCAAGAGGTCTTGGGTTCGAGTCCGAGGAACTCTCAATTTTGTCCTCCTTCCTTCCTCGCAAAAAAGGGAAAGAAAATCAAAGACTTGCGAAGGCGTACAGAACAAGCTAGTGTACCAGTAAAGAGACGTTGCCAAGTTTTAGAAAAAAGAAAGACGTGTTCCTCTAGCTGGTTCGAATCCAAACCTAGACTATGACTATATATGGTGCTATGCTACTCTGCAAGTAATGAAACTGACATATCCAACATTCGCTTCTCCTCTTCTCTACTTACTCTGCCTAGCATCA
This sequence comes from Triticum timopheevii, assembly GCA_963921465.1. Taxonomy (NCBI): domain Eukaryota; kingdom Viridiplantae; phylum Streptophyta; class Magnoliopsida; order Poales; family Poaceae; genus Triticum; species Triticum timopheevii. The sequence goes on along the minus strand of OY997266.1, from coordinate 391,953,764 downwards.
GAAGCTCTGGCCGCAACAACCATGTCTGTTGGCTGCTCGTCCACCTGCTCTTCAGCAGGCAACAACCAGATATGCGCCAAGTCGCCACCCGTACCATCGCCTGTGGGTCTCATCACACCCCCGCCGGCACGCGCACCGCAGCCGATTGCTCATCGCAACCCGCTGCCGTTGGTGTGGTGCCACTGCTGCAAATCACGCAGAGTCATCCGTCACGTCTCAACCACAATCTGCAACCCTGGCCGAGTCTTCTACAAATGCCCGAATCATGGGGTAATAATATGTTTAAGTGTTGTTCTGCTGCTTTCAGTTGCTGATTTTTTCATAGTTTGGTTGATGATCTTCCAATTTGATTCGTGCAGAAAAGGGAAGATTCGTGTGATTTGTTTTTCTGGGAAGTTGCTGATGTGGGGGAATGCAACTACGCTGATTATTTGGTTAGCCGAGGAATCCCAATACCAGCAGGTTGGGGTGTTGGACAAGTAACTGAAGGAACGACAGAAGAGGAAGATGCAGAGCAGAAGGTTAAAGACGCAGTTCCTCTGATCATGGCCAAGCAACAGCTGCTGAACGGCCTTGACAACAATGAGGAGATGAAAGAGCTTGTGAAGATAATGGGCAAAATCGATGTGCTTTGTAGGATGATTGTCTCTTTATTTGCAGTGTAGGTAGCACTCGTGATGTATTCAGTGGCTACGACATGAGCACTTTGCTGAAACTAGTAATGAATGAAACCTGTGTAGCAGGCTGGGCGTAGTGTTGTGAACATCTAATGATTTCTATTAATGGAAATCAGGGGGTATCCCCTTTTGCTCATATAAATAAATAGATATCAGAGGCCATGTCGGGTCAGCTTTGTTCTCATTCGAAGACGTCGAGCAAATTGCAGTCCAACAGCAAACTATGTCATCAAATTCAAGTTTCACAGCCAAATATGAGTAGCGGCGCCGCAGTCTGCGTGCTGCCCGTCGACCACCTTCGGCTTCATGTTGAAGACCTTGAGCCATAGGATGAAGTGTGGGTGGACGCGGAGGAGAGCCTCACACACGACGGTGAACGCCGAGATGTGGAGGAATGAGTTTAAACCTAGCCCGTAGTAGTACATGAGTCTGCTGACGAACGGGTGGAGTGGAAAACCTAACCCTCTAAGGAAGTGGGGAAGGAAGACAACCCGTTCACCGGGCTCCGGAGTGGGACTTGACCTTCGGGGGGGGGGGGGGAGCCTGTGATTGATATCGGTAGCGAGATACCCCGCACTCCGGAGATCTTTTATCTCCTTCTCTGTCATGGAGGAGGCCTCCCACTCATCTTTGGAGCCAGGTCCGGCCATGGTCGGAGTAAGTGGTGGTGGTGGTGAGAAAGACGGAAGCTTTGCGGGCGCATAGAGCTTGGGAGATTAGAAGGCTGAGGAGATGTGAAGGCGTTAGGCAGAAAGTAGATATCCATTACCCTCTTATAGGCAGTGAAAATGCCAACCGCCCCCTACTCGTGCCTTGAATCTCGCCTATTCCCAATGAAGGCGTGCGCCACAAACGGTTGGATTACCCAAATATCATTGACTTGCAATCCCGCATTAAGTGGGCATGATCTCTATTTGACAGGACGTGCCAATGAGGCGTTGCCTCGAAACACGGAACACAGGATGGGAAAACGGTTCAAAGAGCCGAAGGGTCAAGTCCGACGCTTCGTCCAAAAAGTTGTCAGTAAAAGACACTGTTTTTATTTTTATATCCTGCCTGCGGGGCTAAGGGTTGTGTTTATTGTGAAAAGCCGGATGCAATTCTTTTACAGAGGAAAGTTGATGTGTATTCTTCAAGGAACCCGCCTTGTAATGCCGAAGACAATATGAACACCGAATATATCATCATTGAAGACAGGTTCAGGGGCTACTATGGGAGTCCTGGACTAGGGGGTCCTCAGGCGTCCGATCTATTGATTTGGGCCGGACTGATGGGCCTTCAAGATACATGACAGAAGATTATCTCTCGTGTCCAGTGGAGACTCCTGTATGCATGGATGGCAAGTATAGGTGTCCGGTATCTTATTCCTTTCTATAAAACCGACTTTGTACAGCCCGAAGCCCCTCCGGTGTCTATATAAACTGGAGGGTAGATTGGAGGCAGGACCACAACATCACTAGGCTAGCTAATCTAGGGTTTGCCGAATCGATCTCAAGGTAGATCAACTCTTGTAACCCCTATACCCTCGAATATAATCAAGCAGGAATAGAGTTTTACCTCCATTAAGAGGGACCGAACCTGGGTAAACACCGTGTCCTTTGATTCATAGTTACCATTGGTCCTCAGACGTACAGCTTGGGCCCCCCTACCCAAGATCTGCCGGTTTTGACACCAACACATGTGCCTTTGTAGAGCATGAGTAGAACAGTGTCTCCAATTTTGCCATACTGATGCATTGCCACAACAAGCGAGAACTTGTTAATTTGAATGGTTCCATTTCTGCGGGAAATGCAGTACCTTGCAATCACTTTGGCATTATTAGCAGGCACAAGTGTAATTCGACCACGTAGGGAAATCAATCCAGGAACAGCTACAATGGGTAATTTCTGTTGAAATGTAGAACAAAAATCAATTGAAACATATCGTTGAAGATATATATAGTTTATGAGCATCAACATAAAAATAAGACTTTATACCAGCGTTTTGTGCACACAATTGGTCTTGTTAAATGTGTGCACCATTGGTGTAATTAATCCCAACCAAAATCTAGCATTCATACATTGTACTATCTTTGTCAGATTATCAACAAAGTTTATGACATGCTTCAAGTCCTTCCAGTGAAATTTGGTACGCTTAGTAACATACAGATCGTTAACTATGCATCCAACATATCCTGCTTAAAAGGTGGAAAGGTATTATTTATTCAGAACATGGCAGAAGAATATATAGTGTGCATAAATTGGTAAATATAATTTGTTACTGCCTAGGAACGGAGTCAGAAAATGAAATCACAATTGGTTGCTTAAATAGTGATCAATTAGTCAGAACAAATACCCCGATTTTGCTCAGTAATATGCCAACATGGAGAAATTTGAAAGCACACTAACCTCAGTCAGACTTTGATCGGCTGATGACGTTGGGGAAGTAAACATCCAGGTTAATTACACCAGGTTGTGGTGCACGCGCTAGAATTGTATTGCCAGCCTTCAGTTCATAACACAGACATTTTTCTCCAAAGGTCCGCATAAAAATAGGAGTGACCATCTTTATCAAGTTTTACGCTAACTGTCATTGTAAATCCATGGTGCATTGTCAATATGACATCCATGGAGTCATCAACATAGTAAAGCCCAAGATTTCCTTCTACTCCTGTTCTTGCAAAGCAAGGGATGTATTGCTTGAAATGAAAATTAAGATCGTAAATTAGAGATATCGATATAACAGAGCAAGATGCAAATATGGGAGTAACTGATAAAACAGATCAATATATAGCTTAAAGCAAAGTACAAAATTATATAATTAAACATAGATAATGTAACAAAGATTTGATGCAAATATGAGAGTGACTGAATGAACAATACATCATAAATTTGCCAAATATAGGGGGGAAATCGGCTTCGACATCTAGGCTGCACGTGGCACCGTATCTTTTATCCAAATGCAGCAATAGACGGTATATGTTCACAAATTTAGGCCATGCCGACCGTGGTAGGGTGGGATTGAACATACTGAGCGGCTCCCTGAAGTCATCTGGAATGGTGAGATAGAACTTCATTTCCGACTGGCACGCGACCACACTTGCCCGATTTGTGCTCGCACTGTGGACACATGAATGAAAACCCTTGAATTAGCTAGAAGAAAAATGAGTCGACGGCAATTTCCGTCGGTTGATTAACAGCGACGGACGGATAGCGATAAGAGATGAGTGAATATTTCTCTAAATTGATTACCTTCTCCATGAGAAAAATACCTGGCCTAATCCGCAGAAAACCCCAATCGACCAGAGTCTAGAATGTCGGTGCAAGTCGGTGCAGATAGGCGGCAGCAAGTGGTAGGGGCGAAATCCCATGCCGTTTGGAGTGCGACCCCCACTCGCCGATGACATCCGTTGAGCTTAGGGTGGTCACTGCGATAGAAGTTGATGAGGTGTAGAGTTGTGAAGGAGCCCGTGGCGAGTGGGTTGGAATGAAGTGGGCGAGGGTTTTCTTTTTTCCTTTTGCATGTGTGGGTGAACACACACGGTTCACAAAGGCGACGGAGATAAATCGTGTGTGATAGTAAATCACCGGGATTGAAGGGGAACCCAAATTTTCTTTGTCCTTTGTCCATGAGTTTTTTTCAATGATGAACATAAACCCTGCAAATCATCTTGTTCAAATTTGGCAATTTTCTGAGTTCATTTACAATATTCAGGAGATTAGTGTATTTTCTAGGCATTAATGCACATAATTCAAATACAAACAATCGATGCATGAAAAGTTGCACGAGAACGGTCTGGAAAACCATGCTCATGCTATTTAGTAAATTCTCATGCCTTTTACAAGGAATTGGAAGATATTTCACGGAAATGTGTGGCAATAGTCAATCAAAAACACATCGTTTATTGGTTTTTCAACTGTAGAAAAATGAAATACATGCTTGAAAAACATGACAGTTGGCATGGTGCCATGGTATGGCCTCACCATGCCCTGGTAAAAATTTGAGAAGTTTTGGCTTATGTCGTCATGCACGCCATTCATAATCGAACTATCACCGAAGAATTTTCATGGTTTCGAAGCGGAAATTACTAAGATTGAAGGGGCCGGGAATCCAAATTTCCTTCCTAGTTTTTCATTCAGTTTTTGTACAATCAACATACCCCCTCCAATGCAACATGTTCAAATTTGTCATTTTTCCAGGCTCATTTACCATATTTCGGGAATTGTGTGCATTTTCTAGGCATTAATCCACATAATTCAAATTTGAACAATCGATGCATGAAAAATTGCACAATAACGGTCTGGAAAACCATGCTCGTGGTATTTAGTAAATTCTTATGCCTTTTACAAGGAACAGGCAGAGATTTCAATGGAATGTGTGGCAATATTCAACCACAAATGCGTCATTTACAGGGTTATCAACTATAGAAAAATAAAATATGTGCTTGAAAAACAAGACGCATGGCATGGTGCCATGGTATGGCCTCACTGTGCCCTGGTAAAAAGCTCAGAAGGTTTGGTTTATGTCGTCATGCACGCCCTTCATAAATCGAACCATCACCGAGGAAGTTTCATGGTTTCGGGGGGGATCACCAAGATTGAAGGGGAATCCAAATTCCCGTCCTAGTTTGTCATTCAGTTTTTTTTCAACGATCAACATACCCCCTCCCATGCAATGTGTTCAAATTTGGCATTTTCCGGGCTCATTTACCATATTTAGGGGATTATGTGCATTTTCTAGGCATTCATGCACATAATTCAGATTCGAACAATCAATGCATGAAAAGGTGCACGCGAACGGTCTGGAAAACCATGCTCGTGCTATTTAGTAAATTCTCATGCCTTTTACAAGGAATGTGCAGAGATTTCAAGGAAATGTGTGGCAATAGTCAACCACAAATGCGTCATTTACTGTGTTAACAACTATACAAAAATGAAATACATGCTTGGAAAACATGACGCCTGGCGTGGTGTCATGGTATAGCCTCACCGTGCCCTGGTAAAAATTTGAAAATGTTTGCCTTATGTCATCATGCACGCCTTTCATAAATCGAACCACCACCGAGGAAGTTTCATGGTTTCGAGGGGGAAATCATGAAGATTAAAGGGGGATCCAAATTTCCTTTGTCCTTTGTCCATGAGTTTTTTCCTATGATGACCCTGCAAATCATTGTGTTCAAATTTGGCACTTTTCCGGGTTCATTTACCAGATCGACGGGACTATGTGCATTTTCCAGGCATTAATGCACATAATTCAAGTTCAAACAATTGGTGCATGAAAGGGTGCACAATAACAGCCTGGAAAACCATGCTCGTGTCATTTAGTTAAGTGTCATGCCTTTTACAAGCAATGGGCAGATATTTCTATGAAATGTGTGGCAATAGTAAACCATAGGCGTTTGTTTATTGGGTTTTCAACTTTAGAAAATGAAATAAATTCTTGAAAAACATGACGCCTGGCATGGTGCCATGGTATGGCCTCACCATGCCCTGGTAAAAATTTGAGAAGGTTTGGCTTATGTCGTCATGCACGCCCTTCATAAATCGAACCATCACCGAGGAAGTTCCATGCTTTAGAGGGAAATCACCAAGATTGAAGGGGAATCCAAATTTTCTTTGTTATTTGCCCTGGAGTTTTTTTCAACGACGAACATACACCATGCAAATCACCGTGTTCAAATTTGGCATTTTTTCGGGCTCATTTACCATATTTAGGGGATTATGTGCATTTTCTAGGCATTTAGCGCATATAAATCAAATCCAGCTACAACTGCACGGGTGTGATGTGAGGGACGTGGAATGTTGTTCGATCGTGATGCATCCTACCGTGCACATGTGTGATCTGCGTGGTTGGGGTTCCGGCCAATCATAACGCAACACACAATAGGCTAAGCGCACACTGTATCCGGAGGCGATGGAGATGAACCGTGTGTGATAATGAAGAAGCAAAATTGTAAGGGAAGCCAAATTTCCTTCGTTGTTTGTCTTTGAGCTCTTAAAAACCACCGTACTGTACGGCTGTCCGGACACTGTCCCAGAGCTCTCTCCAAGCATTGTTCTTTGCACCACGGCGCACACTAACTGGTAAGGAAGCAATGGTATCTCGCTGCACTGAGTTCATCGCCACCGGCGTACACACAATTACGTGGGCGGACTTTGAGGCTGCCATGGCTGAATGGGCGGTGGATCTAGAGGCGGCCAAAGCTGCACAGAAGGAGCGGAAAAGGCGGAAAGCATTCAAGAAAAGAGAGTCTTGCCGCCGCAAGAAAGAAGAGGTTGCACGCCGTGTTGAGGGGAGCTTGGTGGAGATCGAAGCACGGTGGGTTGCCGCCTACAAGGCCGGGAAGGAGAACGCTGGCGTCTGGCCAGCATGCCCCGTTGGCAGCATGTGAGAAGTAGTTAGTGCATGTGTCCCCCATAAGTTTGTATAATTAATTACGAGCATCTACCTGTGCTACATATGTACTAGTTCTAGAGCAAATTACCAGTAGTGCTTCAAGTTGGTACTATCTATTATTAACGTACAATATCAGTAAGTGCATCCTTTGAGGGCTTTGAGCGTTGATTAGCATGTGTTTACTGAAGTTTTGTAGCCGCACCCCGGCCCCAAATACTCCCGAAACATCCGCCCGCAGCCACTGGGGGAGACTAGAGCTGGCCGCAGCTGATTTTTAGTCCCACCTCGCCACGCGAGTTGGCCGCACACCGGAAGATGGTAGCAAGCTTCTCCCCTTGTTGCATAGGATCAAATCTGGCTATGTGAGCGAGGCAGGTTGACACTTGATTGCATTTCATAAACCAATGATCGCTCATCAGGTGTCACCTTGCCTTGTTCATATACATTGAATAATCCTGATACAATGAAAGAGATTTTTGAAATTAGGTGCAGTTGGAGATGCTGATAGATAAAGGAATTATTAGAAGTTCACAAAACACACGGTTTCTATGGCGTACCCATGTGCGTTTTTTGCGTTAATGATCCATAAGTCAGTTACATGTGCGATGTTTCCTAATAAACCAAGCGTACCATTGACCAAAAAGTTCAACTACACGTGTACATTTTTTTGGAGACAGGGTCTACCAATTTTCTCTTTTCTCGCACACAAGTAATTTACGCGCTTCGTCTGTGATGTGTGTTTCCCCCGCCCAAGTTTCAAGTTTCGCAGTGAAATTTTCATTAGGCGCACAATTTTAGAATTTATTCCTCCCACCACATCCCCACCCATCAAATTTCCTCGGTATCTCCCCTCCCCCCTACTGGTAGCTCAAACCGTCGCCGCCGCAACCACAGCTTCAACCACATCTACGTTCTGCCCGAGCATCATCGATCTAGTCAGGTAACCCACCGATCTCTATCACGGCCCTGGCCTGATTGCTTAAATGGCGCATGCAAAACATCCTCATGCCTCCAAATCCCCATCGCCCTACCTCTAGAGCATCATCGCGCAAGCCCAACCACATATCACGTGAAGGTCGAGGAGTTGATGGCAGTCGATGGTGCGATTGCCATTGTGCGTGTTGACCCGGAGGAACACCTCGCCTCCGCCGCCGCCGACTTGGTGGAGGCTCTGGCCCAGATGAAGTGCCTGAGCGACTACCCCCACAGGACTTACCAGGTATGATCTGACCAGCTCAATCTTACCAATACCACTTGCAATGGCTATGTTTTGTACAGTTGATGTATTAAGCATGTTCGTGCCTTGTTTATTTTAGTACCGCACACTGTGTTATGTTCAAGTATTAACTATCCAGCTCAATTTCACCAATACCAGCAACAAACTTACAATACATGACTCGGGATATCACTAGAGATGTTGCTCATTTGCTATTTTTGGTTGATACTAACCCTGTTGTAATTAACATGCCTGTCCATATACTTATGTAGGGTCATAACGAGCGATGATGTCGTTTGTCGTCGAGGTTAGCTGCATCCCATGTCTTATAGTATTTCACATCATTTGTGCAATTCCAGTTTAACTTCTAACATTTAGTGGTTGCCTGTAGGTACACATGTCAGTGGTAGTGATCCACGCTTCGACCCGGAGGAACAGCTCACCTCCGCTGCTGCTGACTTGGCGGGCTCTGGCCAAGATGAAGTGCCCCAGCAACAACTTCTCAGGACTTACCAAGTATGAACTCACTAGTTCAATATGACAAATACCAGTTGCAATTAATGGCTATGTTTTGCACGGTCGATGTATTGAGCATGTTGTAGTAGACATGCCTAACACATTTTTAGCTATTTTCCCTACTTTTTATAGACAACTGGGCCATTCTCTACTCTGGCAGCACCTGCCTTGCGATGTTTAACTCTTCCAATTGCATTTTTATCAGTACCAGTTTCAATGGCTATTAAGCTTGTTGCAATTAACAGTTGTGTCCATTTTTAAAAAGTTGTATTTCAATGGCTACAAACTTACAAAACATGACTTAGGATGTTGTTAAGCCTATTGCAATTAACAGTTGTATCCTTTTTTTAATATGTCCCTTTGCTACCATGCTACTCTCCGCAATTAAGATATACTAGAGATGCTGCCCATTTGCTATTTTTGGTGGATGCTAAGCCTGTTGTACTTAACATGCCTTTCCATGTACTTACACAGGGCCATAATGGGCGATGTTGTTGTTTGCCGTCGAGGTTAGCTGCATCCCATGTCTTACAACATTTTACATCATTTGTGCAATTATCGTTTGGCTTCTAACTTTTACTTGCTTCTTGTAGGTACACATGTCGGCGGCACTGATCCACTCTTTGACCCGGATGAACACCTCGCTTCCCCTGCGGCCAACTTGGGGTGGGCTCTTGTCCATATGAAATGCCCCAGCCACTACCCCTCAGGACTTCCCAAGTATGAACTCACTAGTTGAATCTAACCAATACCAGTTGCAATGGCCATGTTTTGTATGGTTCATGTATTAAGCATGTTATAGTAAACACGTCTAGCCTGTCTTATCTATTTTCCCTACCTTTTAATAGATAACAGGGCCATTCTCTGCTCTAGTAGCACCTGCCTTGCGATGTTTAACTTTGACAATTTCATTTCTATCAATACCAGTTTGAATGGATATACTAGGTTGTCTGTTGCAGTAAACAATTCTATCCATTTTTTAGTCCGTCCCTTTGCTACCATGCTACTCTTTCACAATGAAGATATCACTACAGATGCTGTCGTTTTATTACCATTTGCTATTTTTGGTGGATGTTAACCCCGTTGTAGTTAACATTGGCTTTCCATGTACTTACATAGGGCTACAATGGGGATGTTGTTGTTTGCCGTTGAGGTTAGCTGCATCCCATGTCTTATACACCATCTATTCCTAAATATAAGTATTTTTTAGATATTCCAATATAGACTACATACAGAGCAAAATGAGTGAATCTAGATTCTAATCTAAAATATATCTATAATCCTATATACATCCGTATGTAGTCCATATTAAAATCTCTAAAAATACTTATACTTAGGAACATAGGTAGTTGTATTTTACGTCATTTGTGCAATCTTAGTTTAGCTTCTAACATTTACTGGTTGCTTGTAGGTACATATATGAGCGGTATTGATCCACGCTTTGATCCCTTTTGCGTGTGGGGCAATGAGATATTCATGAACAAGCGTCAAGTGAGGAAACTAAGAAAGATTGTTAAGCGAAAGAAACGGGTGATGGGAATTAAGCTCTTTCTCTACACTTTGTCCAAGACAATAGTGAACTTTAGGATGGTAAGTAATATGTTGCATTTTCCCCCTGCCCACAACAAGTTACTCTATTAGACCTCAGTATCTGAAATTTTTTCTCTTTTTAGTGGTTTTCGAAGCTATTTACTGATGGTTACCTTGCAAACTACATGACCGGAGTGGAGGCAACTAAGGTTAACGTATATAATTCATGCTACCATGATAATGCTCTAGAAGTCTTCTTGAAGGCGGTGAAGGCTGGGCGGGCGATCGTCACAAGGGGTTGGACAAAAGTTGTTCGTGCCTATGGCATGCATGAGGGCACATTATGGGCATTCCGCTTCTTCAACACCATCGGCAGCCAAAATGATTTACACTTCTCTCTTCACCTTTACCGCCTCTAAATATTGTGGTTCATCATAGTTAATTGTTGTCTAATCCTGAGCATATTGTACTGCCAATTTTATTTATGGATTCATTGTTGAATCATTGTGTTGAGATTTTGAATTCCACATTTCATATTTCAAAATTTCCAATTCGAATAATAAATTACAGGGAAATATAAAAGTATACATGAGCGAATAAAATAATGTGCACACGGTTAGAAAGAAAACAACGTGTGAGATAAAAAATAGAGAACTGACGGTTCTTTGACGTGAAACATTTGCGATGCCCGACGGATGCACACACGGTTTCGTCTCATATGCATGTGTGATTCATGGTAATACGGCAAACGTTTCAAACAGTGTGCGTGTGTGATAGGAATACCTATCGCACACGGTTATGAAAATGGACACGTTGGCGTTAGTAGAGGCACCGCACACATTTTACATTCTTGAATTGTGTGTGATAACGTACCTATCGCAAACATATCGATAGATTAAATGTTGATGTCCACCTTTTTCACAACTATTGCGGCGTAATCGTTTGAGATGTCTCTCAGATCAGAAATGTAATGTCGAGATGTAATGTGTGGAACTGGGGCGACTTCTCATACGTTTATTCTATGGCGATCGTCAGTAGCCGCTCGCCTATCCCCAGCGGTTTCTGGGTCGTGTGGGGAGGAACCCCCTATCGTAGTCACTCACTTGGCGAAGGTTCAGCATGCCTTCGTGGAAAGGGGTTAAAAAATGTTTGTATAGCACCTTATGGTACTAGTGATTGTAGGGGGAAGACCACGATGAAATTGTTGAGTGGCTTTCATATGCTTTGTTGTCAATCTAATGAAGAGCCTACATTACCTTTCTTCTCGTTTGAATAAATTATTTGCAGATTCCTGTCGGCATTCTGGGAACGGGGGTCCCCAGACTTGCCTGCCTGCGGCCTGCGGCGTGGCTCAAAGGGGGCCCAGCGCGGCCCATCCTCATCAACACAAGCTCAAGACCCTCGCGAGGGGCCAAGCCTCGCGGGGCGGATGACAGGTAGCTTCCTCAGGCGCGGCCTCATCAGGCTGGCTCACAAGGAGGCGGAGAGTTCAAGGCGGGGTACCTCGCGAGGTGCCCATGACGCAAGCTATGACGACCAAGGGCGCCAGTCGGGCGCCAGCCCGCGCAGTGTCCTCCTTTCCTCTTTGGTGCAAAGGGGGCAAGCGCAGGCGAGAGCATCAAGCAAAAGCATCCGTTTCGGTGCAACAAGACCAAGACCAGCCCAACGGCAGGGAGGAAGTCATTGTGGAGCCCAAGCAGGCGTCACCACTAGAGCCTTTGGCAGGCGAGGACCAACTTTAGTCAGGATAGGTGTACCCGCTGTTCCCATTCAAAATGGCCGATTGTTGGCGCCCTTCCCGCTCAATATTTGGGGAGAGGCCCAGGTCCTTTGCCTATAAATAGGACTAGCCACCCCCAGGGTAGAGGCATCTGGATCCTCACCAAGAAACTAGTAGATAGAGCGATTGAACTCCTCCTAGCAGTTCATCACACCAGCCAAGAACAGACCCTCGCGAGGTTCTTCTTCTTTGTATTGTTCATCATCAGCCCAAGAGGCAATCCACCACACCACACACTGGAGTAGGGTATTACACCACAATGGTGGCCTGAACCAGTATAAACCTTGTGTCTCTTGTGTTGTTCTGTTTGGTAGTTTAGATCCCAGCGATTCAGCGAGGAGCAGGTAGGCAGAGAGTGAAATCTTCGCGCGCACCCCAGTGTTCGAACCTCAAGGGTCTGCCGGAACCCGAAATCCGACATTTGGCGCGCCAGGTAGGGGTGCGCCGGGTTTCGCCTCCCGTTGCCCTGTTCTTCTCTGAACATCGCGTTCATGTCTGACGCTCGTTGGGCCCGCGCCGAGTGCCGAGCCGCCCTTGCTTCCCGTGTCGCCCAGACGGCTCCCGTCGGCGGGCGCCCCCGTCGTTCCCCGTCACCTGCCGTCAACGCCGCCACCGGCCCGGCAGGGAACGGGCAGCAAGCATCGTCCCAGCATTCCCCCGTGGCCTCTTGGGAAGAGCCATGCGGCCTCTTCCTCACCCAACCCGTCGCGCCGGCTCCCTCGGTCATCACGGCCCTCCTGGGCGGCTCGCTGGTGCCGCCCTCCAGCCACCACGTCAAGCCATTCGTCCGCCAGGTCAGCGCCGCCTCCACGCGGCAGGGGGCTCCCCTGGGCCGGTTGGAGCCATCGGCCAGGCTGGCCTTCAGCTCTGAGGACCACCCCTCCAACTTGGCCTGCTCGGGTGCGCTCCCCATGCTCTGCACGCCCACCATCTGCCAGGTGGCTGTCACCAGGACTCTCATCGACGGCGGTGCGAGCCTCAGTGTGCTCTCAGTTGAGGCCTTCAACCTCCTCTGCATACCCCGGGAGCGGCTGCAACCCAGCCGGCCTTTCTTGGGCGTCAGAGGCAGGTCGTTCAGCTCCTTGGGACATATCCGACTCCCAGTAACTTTCGGCACCTACGACAATTTCCGCACAGAGCTGGTCGATTTCGACATCGTCCCCATCGTCCTCCCCTACAACGCCATCCTCGGCTATCCAGCACTGGCCAAATTCATGGCCGCGACTCACCCGGCGTACAACCTCGTGAAGATGCCCGGGAGCAACGGCGTCCTCACCGTGCCCGGGGACACCGGAGATGCGCTGCGAGTACTCAAACTCGCCCTCAAGACGGCGGCGGCGGCACGGCCCGCCGACGCAGAAACCCCCAAGCCCAAGGGGGATGCACCAACCAAGAAGAAGCAGTTGTTCACCCAAGACAAGGCAGAGACCAAGCAGATACCTGTCGACGAGGACGGGTCCACTAACACCACTTTCACCATAGGCGCCAACCTCGGGCCCGAGCAGGAGGAAGCCCTGGTCAAGTTCCTGCGCGCAAACAAGAAGGTGTTCGCCTGGGAGCCCGATCAGTTGGCAGGGATCCCACGGGGCGTAATCGAGCACCACCTTAACGTGTGCCCCAACGTGCGCCCTGTGAAGCAGAAGGCGAGGAGGCAGTCCACTGAAAAGCAGGCCTTCATCGTCCAGGAGACCGGCAAGCTAGAAGCCGTGGGGGTTATTTGCAAGGTCCGTTATCCAGATTGGTTGGCCAACCCCGTGGTTGTGCCAAAGAAGGGAGGGAAGAAGCGCATGTGTGTCGACTTCACCAACCTCAACAAAGCATGCCTGCAAGATCCGTTCCCGCTCCCTCGCATCGATTAGATCGTCGATTCCACCGCTGAGTGTGACCTGTTATGCTTCTTGGATGCCTTCTTCGGGTATCACCAGATCAAGATGGTGGTGGAAGACATGGAGAAGACGGCCTTCCTGACCCTGTGTGGGGTGTACTGCTATACATGCATGCCGTTCGGACTGCGCAACGCGGGGGCAACCTTTCAACGGCTCATGCACATCACCTTGGGCCCACAGCTCGGGAAGAATATGGAGGCTTACGTCGACGACATCGTAGTGAAGTCTCGCGAGGCCAAGACCCTGATACAAGACCTGGAGGAAACCTTCGCAAGCCTCGACGCAGTGAGCTTGCGGCTCAACCCGGAGAAGTGTGTGTTTGGAGTCCCCTCGGGCAAGCTCTTGGGCTTCCTCGTGTCCCACTGAGGCATCGAGGCCAACCCAGAAAAGGTCAAGGTAGTTGAGGACATGAGCCCACCAAAGACCCTCAGAGAAATGCAGAAGCTCACAGGGCGCGTGACTGCGCTGCGGCGCTTCATCTCCAGGTTAGGGGAGCAAGCGCTGCCTTTCTTCCAGCTGATGAAGAAAAAGGGGCCCTTTGAATGGACTGAAGAAGCCGACAAGGCGTTCTAAGATCTCAAGAGATACTTAACCAGCCCTCCAGTGATGGTGGCCCCACGCCCTCAAGAGCCCTTGGTACTCTATCTCGCCGCCACTCCTTACTCCGCCAGCACGGCTCTAGTGGCAGTTAGGGAGGAGCATCGGACCAAAGCCATGGCAGCTACCTGTGTCAAGGCAAAGCAGGACCAAAAAGGACTCGGAGAGGTCGCTACCACGGCTGAGGAGGATCAGCCGCCGCAGGGGAGCGCACCGGGAACGAAGGAGGCCCCTCCCCCAGGCAACTAGCTTCCGGAGGCCCCATCGCCTCAGCAGGCGCCACGGCCTCCGGAGGGCGCCACCAGCGCCGACGCTCCAAGCCTCGTCGAGCACCCGGTGTACTTCGTCAGCACGGTGTTGCGGGATGCGAGGGAACGGTACCCATGCCACAGAAGCTCCTCCTCGCGCTGCTGGTGGCCTCGCGCAAGCTGTGGCACTACTTCCAGGGTCACCCGATCAAGGTTGTCTCAGCATACCCCTTGGAAAGGGTGCTCAGGAGCCCTAACTCGGCTGGAAGGGTCGCCGAGTGGAACATTGAACTGCAAACGTTTCAGCTCGAATTCAGCATGACCAGGGTCATCAAGGGTGCCGCGCTAGCAGATTTCGTGGCTGAATGGACGGAGGCACCGGACGTCAAGGCCGACAAGGACCGATCCCACTCCCCGGGAAGCGAGGCGCCAGAAGGCTGGGTCATGTACTTCGACGGGGCGTTCTCCAGGCATGGCGCTGGGGCTGGGGCGGTGCTCATATCTCCCACTCAGGACAAGTTGTACTACGCCGTGCAGCTCTGCTTCCAGCAGTGTGAAAAGGTCTCCAACAATATAGTGGAGTACGAGGGACTGATAGCGGGCTTGAAGGCCGCCGTTGCCCTAGGGGTGAAGCACCTTACTATCAAGGGCGATTCGTAGCTCCTCGTCAATTTCTCCAACAAGGTAGATGAGCCAAGAGATGAGCACATGGAGGCCTACCTTGCGGAGGTCCGCATGATGGAGAAGCAGTTCTGGGGGTTGGAGCTACAGCATGTGCCCCGCGGCACTAACCAAGAGGCCGACGACATCGCGAAACAAGCCTCCAGGCGGTTGCCCCAGGAGCCGGCGTCTTCGAGGACCGGCTCTTCAAGCCCTCGGCCCTGCCATCATTATCGAACACAGCACAGCCTCGGGTGGAGCTTCCCCAGCCACCTGCCTCGGGAGCCCCAGCCTGCGGCCCGGCCTTAGGAGCACGCTTGCTCCTGACGATGGAGCCTCAGGAGGGGTGCTGGATCACAGAGCTCCGGAGCTACTTAACGCAAGGGACCCTACCGGAGAAGGAGGAGGATGCAGAGCGTGTGGCGCGGCAAGCTACAACGTACTGCATCAGGGATAGAGAGCTCTACTGGAAACGACCAAACGATGTGTCCCTGCGTTGCATCACCAGGGAGCAAGGGAAGGAACTGCTGGCAGATATACACGATGGAGACTGTGGGCATCATTCGTCGTCACGGACCCTCGTCGACAAGGCATTCCGCAGCGGTTTCTATTGGCCTACTGCGCTCAATGACGCTGTCGAACTAGTGAAGGCTTGCGAGGCTTGCCAATTCCATGCCAAGCAGATCCATCAGCCGGCAGGAGGTCTGCAAACCATACCCCTCACGTGGCCATTTGCAGTCTAGGGGCTGGATATCTTGGGCCCATTTCCTCGGGCGCCAGGGGGCTATCGCTACCTCTACGTCTCCGTGGACAAGTTCACCAAGTGGGCTGAAGTCGAGGCCGTCCGCACCATCCCTGCTGGTTCTGCGGTCAAGTTCATCAAGGGCATCGTGAGCCGGTTCGGGGTGCCGAACCGCATCATCACTGACAACGGTTCGCAGTTCACCAGTAACCTCTTCAAAACGTACTGTGCTAACCTTGGAACGCAGATATGCTACACTTCGGTGGCGCACCCCCGAAGCAACGGCCAGGCCGAGCTGGCCAACGTAGAAGTCCTGAGGGGCCTCAAGACCAGGATGTTCAAGAAGAAACTGGAGGCCTGCGGCAGAGGTTGGCACGACGAGCTTCAGTCTGTGTTGTGGTCCATCCGCACAACCATGACCAAGCGGACTGGGGAGACCCCCCGTCTTCCTGGTCTACGAAGCCGAAGCGGTCCTCCCTCACGAGGTCAGGCGTCATTCCGCGCGGGTCCTGGCGATCGATGAGACGCTGCAGGATGCCATGCGGGGGATGGACCTCGTGCTGGGGGAGGAGCATCGTCGAGAAGCTACGCTGCGAGTGGCAAGGTACCAGCAAGCACTGCGGCGATACCACTGCCGCAACATCTGCCCTAGAACTCTCGAGGTAGGGGACCTCGTGCTCCGGCAGGTCCTCTCCAGGGAGGGACTGCATAAGCTCTCTCCCATGTGGGAGGGCCCATTCAAGGTTGTTCATGTTTCCAGGCCCGGCTCCGTGCGCTTGGAGACTCAGGAGGGAGTACCTGTCCAGAACGCGTGGAACATCCAGCACCTCCGGAGGTTTTACCCCTAAAAAGGCCCAGAGCCTGTGAAGAAGGCGAATGCCTGTGAAGCTCATCTCTTTGGAAAAGGCCCAGAGCCTGTAAAGAAGGCAAGTGCCTGTGAAGCTCATCTTTTTGGATAAGGCCCAGAGCCTGTGAAGAAGGCGAATGCCTGTGAAGCTCATCTTTTTGGATAAGGCCCAGAGCCTGTGAAGAAGGCGAATGCCTGTGAAGCTCATCTTTTTGGAAAAGGCCCAGAGCTTGTGAAGAAGGCGAACGCCTGTGAAGCTGTCGCGTTTTGGAAAAGGCTCGGAGCCTGTGAAGAGGGCCAATGCCCGTGAAGCTTGCCTCCCCGAAGAAAGGCCCGGAGCCTGTGAACAAGGCGAACGCCTGTGAAGCTGTCGCGTTTTGGAAAAGGCCTGGAGCCTGTGAAGAGGGCCAATGCCCGTAAAGCTTGCCTCCCCGAAGAAAGGCCTGGAGCCTGTGAAGAAGGCCAACGCCTGTGAAGCTCGCCGCCCATGACACTCTCACGTAATAATGAGTTGGGGCTGTACACGCCCCGGAGTCTCAGGGGTGCCGGCCTCAGGCCCTGGAGCTCCCTCCCACGCCCAGTGGCAGCACTTAGCTCCGCGCTGGTGAGAAGACGTCGAAGACTAGACTAGGTGCCGGATGCGGCTTTTTCATTTGCTTTCTGCAGTTGGCTAGTTCATTCCCATTTGGAGTTTTATTAAAACTATCGCCGCCTTTTGACCTATGGTTCTTCAACTTTTTCGCTCTCCTGCCTCGATTTCTCTTGCGCAAGGGCTCGCGAGGTGGAAGCCCCGGGAGCCCTCGCGAGTGTTCCTGTCCCTATCGCTCAAGGTTTCACGGCCCAGGTCCACTACAGGAGCACCCCTCCAGTCCATGCCTCACGGGCACCATGACACGAATACAAGGCCTGGGTCGGTCGCCCCCACAGCTGAGGCTGGAAATTACCTACGCGCGGGCATGCGATAGAAAGGAACAATACCGAAATAACAGAAACAGTACGATGATTGACGACGATAACCCAAACATGCCCCCACGGGGCCCCACACTGCTGTCTTTTTGTGCAGGAGAAAAGAAAGGAAAGAACAAAGCAGATGAAGCTTGCCCTGCGCTGGCCCTCAGGGAAGACCCGAGCCGCCTCCGGAGCTCAGGCGTACTCCCTCTCGCGCTTCACCGGGGCGCGACGGCGAGCAGACCCGCTGCCGCCCTCCAAGCAGGAGCGACGGCGTGGAGGCTGACCGCGGCCGCTGCTAGAAGGGTCGCTACCCGAAGAATAGCTGGTGAAGCTTGAGGAGTCTCGGGCGCCACCAACCACGCGCGCGTTGTCCTCTCCGTCCTCGCCGGGGCTGAGTCCCCGGCCGCGGTCGTCGTCTTCAGGGCAGCACCCTGCGCGGCGACCATCTTCCCCAAACACCCTCACATAGAGAGTGGCGTCGCCGTCGAACTTGAAGTGTAGAGTGCACCGGCGGCTCAGGCCACGCGCGCGGGCAAGAGTCTGCCAGCCGCGGGTCAGGGCCAGGTTCCCGGCTGCGGAGACCTCCAGCGAAGCCCACGAGGCCCGGCTGCAGCAGCTATCTGCCTGGAGCCAGAGGCCGCCCAAGGCACCAGCTGGGAGCTCACCTAGGAGGAAGCGAGGGCGCTGAAGCCGGGCGTTGGTTGGCTCCGCCGCCCACACAATGAACTCCGACAGCACCTCCGCAGTATGGAGGCGCGACCTCGGGGGTCGCACGGCCGGAACACGCCCCCCAACCATGGCCAGCCGCTCATCGCCGCGTAGAGAGCCACCTCCGGGACCGCGGGGGGCCGCCGTGGAGGCCACAGGATGTTTGCGAGGGCGACCTCGACCGCGCTTGGGCGGGGGAGAGGTAGACTCGACCTGGCGAGCCTTTCCTTTCTCCGCGACCGAGAACTTCCTTGGCGGAGCCATGAAGAAGAAGGAGAAGCAAGAGGGGATAGACTGGAAGGGCGCGCGCTGTTCCGTACTTATAGTCGGTGAAGACCAACCGTCGACCACCACGATCGCAGGTAATCATGACCCATTTTGCATGCAGGGACTTGTCGAATCCGTGCAGTTGCCGAGGCGTCGTGGGGAAGCGGAGGCGCCCACGTCCAATCAACCGCCACGCGGCGCCCAAGGCCGCAGGCTGTTAGGGCCCGCGACGCTTCGCACTTGCCCTTTCGCCTCTCTGCTCGGCCAAGTCCGGGCGCGCCGTGGGCCCGGGGGCTACTGTCGGCGTTCTGGGAACAGGGGTCCCCAGACTTGCCTGCCTGCGGCCTACGGCGTGGCTCAAAGGGGGCCCAGCGCGGCCCATCTTCATCAACACAAGCTCAAGACCCTCGCGAGGGGCCAAGCCTCGCGGGGCGGACGACAGGAAGCTTCCTCAGGCGCGGCCTCATCAGGCTGGCTCACGAGGAGGCGGAGAGTTCAAGGCGGGCTACCTTGCGAGGTGCCCATGACGCGAGCCATGACAACCAAGGGCGCCAGTCGGGCGCCAGCCCACGCAGTGTCCTCCTTTCCTCTTTGGTGCAAAGGGGGCAAGCGCAGGCGAGAGCATCAAGCAAAGGCATCCATTTCGGTGCAACAAGACCAAGACCAGCCCAACGGCAGGGAGGAAGTCATTGTGGAGCCCAAGCAGGCGTCACCACCAGAGCCTTTGGCAGGCGAGGATCAACTTTAGTCAGGATAGGTGTACCCGCTGTTCCCCTTCAAAATGGCCGATTGTTGGTGCCCTTCCCGCTCAATATTTGGGGAGAGGCCCAGGGCCTTTGCCTATAAATAGGACTAGCCACCCCCAGGTAGAGGCATCTGGATCCTCACCAAGAAACCAGTAGATAGAGCGATTGAACTCCTCCTAGCAGTTCATCACACCAGCCAAGAACAGACCCTCGCGAGGCTATTCTTCTTTGTATTGTTCATCATCAGCCCAAGAGGCAATCCACCACACCACACACTGGAGTAGGGTATTACACCACAATGGTGGCCTGAACCAGTATAAACCTTGTGTCTCTTGTGTTGTTCTGTTTGGTAGTTTAGATCCTAGCGATTCGGCGAGGAGCAGGTAGGCAGAGGGTGAAATCTCCATGCGCACCCTAGTGTTCGAACCTCAAGGGTCTGCCGGAACCCGAAATCCGATAGCTTAGTCCATGGCACTCTTGCACTATTATTTTTACATTGTTCAGTTGTGCAAGTGAAAGGAAATTATGACGAAGATTTGATGAAGTGACTGTGGCAAAGAAAAGTTGGTATGAAATCTTCTTGTTTTAGTAAATATGTTTAACTTAGTATCCATGATTCAGCATATTATGAGTAAACATGTTTGTGATGATAATTAAATATTATTGCGACGCCCCCGATTTCAATCGTACACTAATCATATACGCAAATGTGTACGATCAAGATCAGGGACTCACGGGAACATAGCGCAACACAACTCGACAGAAAATGAAATAATACAAGCTTCATATTACAAGCCAGGGGCCTCGAGGGCAAGAATACAAGCTCGATACACAAGAGTCAGCGGAAGCAACAATATCTGAGTACAGACATAAGTTAACAAGGATGTATTAAGAAGGCTAGCACAAAGGCAACTCAATTGAAGAGGCAAGGCCTCCTACCTGGGACCTCCTAACTACTCCTGGTCTTCGGCGGCCTCCATGTAGTAGTATCCGTCGATGGTGGCATCTGGCTCCAGGGATCCACCAACTGGTTGTAACAACCGGAAAGAAGAAAGAAGGGGGAAACGGGATAGCAAAGCAACTGTGAGTACTCATCCAAAGTACTCGCAAGCATCAGAACTATACTAAGTATGCATTGGTATCAAATGGAAGGGGTGTATCTGTGGACTACACTACAGAATGCCAGAATAGAGGGGAAGGCCTAGCCTATCAAAGACTAGCATCTTCGAGCAGCTCCAAGCATCTTGCAGCATTCAGAAGAGTATAGAATAGCAATTTAATTAACAAGCATGTTGTAACATTAATGCCCAGAGATCATTCCTCGACTCCCTGCGAGAAAGCAATCTCAGAGCCACATATCCATCACATGTCTCAAGTAACCAGTTCTAGTTGTAATAGACCAGGATACAAGTTTGAACGTCCATTAGCAAGGACACGGTATTCGAATAGATAACTTCCCTGCAGGGGTGCATGACATTACCCAACACACTTGATTACTCTGGCCGGACACACTTTCTGGGTCAATGTCCGACCTCGGAAGATCAACACGTCGCAGCCCTACCTAGGCTCAGCAAAGAGGTCCCCGCCGGTCTACATCCTAAGGTCACCGGGGTCTTGGGGCCATCACCGGTTGCACTCCGGGTCGTTGCGAGCAGGGCGGACCAGGCTCCACCACTACAGGATGGCATCGGCCCAGCCATGCCGTAATGCTAAACTGGACGTTTAACAAAGCTTTGGCTGATACTACGACGGTGAGTGCCCATAACTGTTCCCGCATGGTGGTTAGTGTGTAAAGGCCAAAGGCCAACTCGGAACAAATACCCAAACCTTAGTGTATTAGGAGCTCGCGAAGATGAGCAGAGACTCACGATCGATGTGACCATGTCGCCCCATCTCGTGGACTTACGGCAAGAATGCTCGGCCGTGCCACGTAATTATCTTGCGGGTGCTCCCTGGGCCCGCCCGACTTTCACATCAACTCGCGGGTACCCCTTAGGGCCGACCCGGCTTTAACAAAGGTCTCAAGTAAACTCTAGGTAATCGTGTGTCCAAAACATCAAGGGGAAACCCCGAGGAATCACCCTCGAGGGATTCCACTCGATGCAATCGTCAAGCTGAACTTAGGAGGAATCACCCTCGAGGTTCACACTTGAGGTGTTGCACGACACAGTCATATCAGGAATAGTGAAGGAGGAATTACCCTCGATGACCATGACCGAATAACTACACTACAAAGTTATCAGCAGGAGTGCGTTATGAGGTATCACCCTCGGCACTCGATAATAACTATGCAGAATCGAGCAACAAAAGGGGTGAGGGAGTCCTAGACTAGGGGGTGTCCGGATAGCCGAACTATCATCATTGGCCGGACTCCAAGACTATGAAGATACAAGATTGAAGACTTCGTCGCGTGTCCGGATAGGACTTTCCTTGGCGTGGAAGGCAAGCTTGGCGATACGGATATGTAGATCTACTACCATTGTAACCGACTCTGTGTAACCCTAGCCCTCTCCGGTGTCTATATAAACCGGAGGATTTTAGTCCATAGGACGAACAACAATCATACCATAGGCTAGCTTCTAGGGTTTGGCCTCCTTGATCTCGTGGTAGATCTACTCTTGTACTACCTATATCATCAATATTAATCAAGCAGGAGTAGGGTTTTACCTCCACCGAGAGGGCCCGAACCTGGGTAAAAACATCGTGTCCCTCATCTCATGTTACCATCCTCCTAGACGCACAGTTCGGGACCCCCTACCCGAGATCTGCCGGTTTTGACATCGACATTGGTGCTTTCATTGAGAGTTCCTCTGTGTCATCACCTATAGGCCCGATGGCTCCTTCGATCGTCAACAACAACGCGCTCCGGGGCGAGACCTTTCTCCCCGGACAGATCTTCGTATTCGGCGGCTTTGCACTGCGGGCCAATTCGCTTGGCCATCTGGAGCAGATCGAAAGCCACGCCCCTGGCCATTAGGTCAGATTTGGAAGTTTGAACTATATGGCTGACATCCACGGAGACTCGATCTTCGACGGATTCGAGCCATAGCCGAGCGCGCCGCATTGTCACGATGGGCATGATTTAGCTCTACTACCGGACAGTGCCCTGGAGGCCGCACAAGAGTCCGCTCTGACCCTTAGCTTGGAACCGACTGCGCCGATCGAGGATGGGTGGCTGGACACCGCCTCGGGGGCTGCTACCTCTATGGCGATGGAGCCGAATACCGAACCTGTCCCTTGTGAAGCTTGTGACTCCAAGGTGCTGGACTCCTCTCCGGACCCCGAACCTTCCGTGCCCCTGCCAATCGAATCCGATTGGGCGCCGATCATGGAGTTCACCGCTGCGGACATCTTTCAGCACTCGCCTTTTGGCGACATCCTGAATTCGCTAAAGTGTCTCTCCTTATCAGGAGAACTCTGGCAGGATTAATGGTCAGAATGGTTGGGATGCGGACAACGAAGAAATTCAAAGCCCACCCACCACCCACTTTGTAGCCACTGTCGATGACTTAACCGACATGGTAGACTTCGACTCCGAAGATATCGACGGTATGGACGACGATGCCGGAGACGACCAAGAACCAGCACCTACAGGGCACTGGAAAGCCACCTCGTCATATGACATATATATGGTGGACACCCCAAAGGATGGGAATGGCGATGGACCAGCGGAGGATGACCCCTCCAAAAAGCAGCCTAAGCGCCGGCGTCAGTGGCCCGCTCCAAATCCCGCCACAGCAAGAATGGAGATTCCGGCACCGGAGATAATAACACCCCGGACAGTGCCGAAGACAACCCCCTCTAGCAAAATTTAGCATAGGAGGACGGAGAAGCCAGCCCTCGTGAGAGAGCGGCAGACGAAGAGGTAGAGGACGATAATTACATGCCTCCCTCCGGAGACAAGGCAAGCCTCGACGATGACGAATTTGTCGTGCCCGAGGATCCCATCGAACAAGAGCGTTTCAAACACAGGCTTATGGCCACGGCAAGCAGCCTCAAGAAAAAACACCAACAGCTTAGAGCTGACCAAGACTTGCTAGCCGACAGATGGACTGAAGTCCTTGCGGCCGAAGAGTATGAACTCGAACGCCCCTCCAAAAGCTACCCCAAACGCAAGCTGCTGCCCCGATTCGAGGAGGAAGCACATAAACCTACATCACCAGTGCACAATACGGCCACCGGCCACCTCGTGGCCGCGACAGAGAGGCCTCTAGGCCCTCCACTAAAGCCGCACCCCAGCGTCGCTCAAAAAGTGCAAAGCCACGGGGGAACGTGCCGGACTTGCAAGACATATTGGAGGATAAGGCGAGGCAAACAAGATCGATCTATGGATCGCGTGGGCGCCCTATGATATGCAACGACAACCATCATGCCGGATACAGCAATCCCGGCCAGGCCGAGCACTATAGACAAAGCTCGTTTGAGCTGCGTCGTGATATAGCCCAATACAGAGGCGCCGCACACCCACTATGCTTCACGGATGAAGTAATGGATCATCAAATCCCTGAAGGGTTCAAACCCGTGAACATTGAATCCTACGATGGCACAACAGATCCTGCGGTTTGGATCGAAGACTATCTCCTTCATATCCACATGGCCCGTGGTGATGATCTTCACGCCATCAAATACCTCCCACTCAAGCTTAAAGGACCAGCTCAGCATTGGCTCAACAGCCTGCCAGCAGAATCAGTTGGGTGTTGGGAGGACCTGGAAGCCGCATTCCTTGATAACTTCCAGGGCACATATGTGCGACCACCAGACGTTGATGACTTAAGCCACATAATTCAGCAGCCAGACGAATCGGCCAGACAATTCTGGACACGGTTCTTAACCAAGAAAAATCAAATCGTCGACTATCCGGATGCAGAGGCCCTTGCAGCCTTCAAACACAACATCCGCGACGAATGGCTTGCCCGGCACCTAGGACAGGACAAGCCAAAATCAATGGCATCCCTCACATCACTCATGACCCGCTTCTGTGCGGGAGAAGACAGTTGGCTAGCTCGCAGTAACAACCTAACCAAAAACTCTGGTAGTTCGGATACCAAAGACAGCAATGGCAGGTCGTGTTGCAATAAGCACAAACGCCGCATCAACGGCGATAATACTGAAGATACGGCAGTCAACATCGGATTCAGAGGCTCTAAACCCGGTAAGCGGAAAAAGCCATTTAAAAGAACTACTCCAGGCCCGTCCAATTTGGACCGGATACTCGATCGCTGGTGCCAGATACACGGCACCCCCGAAAAGCCAGCTAATCACACCAACAGAGATTGTTGGGTGTTCAAGCAGGCATGCAAGTTAATCGCCAAAGGCAATGACAAGGGGCTGCATAGCGATGACGAGGAGGAGACACAGCCACCGAACAATAAAGGACAGAAGGGTTTCCCCCCACAAGTGCGGACGGTGAACATGATATACGCAACCCACATACCCAAAAGGGAGCGGAAGCGTGCGCTCAGGGACGTATACGCGATGGAGCCAGTCGACCCAAAGTTCAATCCGTGGTCCTCCTGCCCGATCACCTTTGATCGAAGGGACCACCCCACCAGCATCCACCATGGCGGATTTGCCGCATTGGTGTTAGACCCAATCGTCGACGGATTTCACCTCACTAGAGTCCTGATGGACGGCGGCAGCAGCCTGAACCTGCTTTATCAGGATACAGTGTGCAAGATGGGCATAGATCCCTCAAGGATCAAACCCACAAAGACGACCTTCAAAGGCGTCATACCAGGTGTAGAGGCCAATTGTACAGGCTTAGTTACACTTGAAGTGGTCTTCGGATCCCCGGATAACTTCCGAAGCGAGGAGTTAATCTTCGACATAGTCCCATTCCAGAGCGGCTATCATGCACTGCTCGGACGAACAGCATTTGCAAAGTTCAATGCGGTGCCGCACTATGCATACCTCAAGCTCAAGATGCCAGGCCCTCGAGGAGTCATCACAGTCAACGGAAACACCGAACGCTCTCTCCGAACGGAGGAGCATACAGCGGCTCTTGTAGCGGAAGTGCAGAGTAGCCTCTTAAGGCAATTCTCGAGTCCGGCTATTAAGCGACCGGACACTGTCAAGCGCGCCCAGAGTAACCTACAACATGACCACTTGGCACGTTCCGAGCACGCGTAGCAATGCGGCCCCAACCCCAGCCCTTGCAAAATTGCGAGACCAGTGCCACGCGTACATCACTACGCTCTGGAGATACCATGGGCATAGGGGGAGGGGCACGACCACGGCATGCCCAGAGTGCGGATCAACCACACCAGGGGCTCCCGAATTTGTCATTCTTCTTTTTTTTCTTATTCTCAGGACTCCGTTTTCCAGAAGCCCTGTCCGGCAGTAGATCTACCGAACTCACGATGCAACAGCTAGGGAAGCAGAAAGGCTATGACGAGTATCCAGGTGGTCTCCATTACGAGCATTATACCTATTTTACATACCATTCCGCAGCCTACCCCTGGAGGGGGACATGTTAAATAGTCCCACCCCTCGCTTATCGCACTATTTGTATCATTCTGCCTTTATTGCAGTATCTTTTGAATAAACAATGCATCACTTTTTGCCTATTATTTCATTCCTTTCTATATATGTTCACTTATGACATGTCACACCCGTACGCCTTGGTACGGCCAAATACACCAGGGGCTTAAGTTCCCCAAAGTATGGTGTGAGTCCGAACACTTTCACAAGTGCGGCACCCCGAACTTATAGCATTATATGCATCAGCTCCGAATCATGTCTTGGGTCAATAATTGGGTTTGCCCGGCTCCCATGTTTTGGTACCTTACGTTTCGTTATATCGGCTAAGGTAGCGCTGGGAGAACCACTGCGATTGTGCCCCAGTTGAGCTGGGTTGAGCACCTCAGTGGAGAAAGCTAAAACTGACCATCATGATAAGGCGAGATCTGGTCGCTGTTCGAGAGGTCTTTTCGAGTCCCTAAAGACTTATGCCGCTTAGAGCGAGGAGCCGGCTTTGTTCGGCCCCAGGCGTGGATAGCGCCCCAAATTCGGCCTTCCGAACACTAGGGGCTTCGCCGAAATTTAAAATTATAGAACTCTATGGCTAAGTGAGAGTGTTCAAGCATTATAAGTTCGGTTGCCTCGTTCGTTGTGTTGAGCGCCTCCCTAGAAGGACCCAAAAATGGGAACAAGAGCGCTCAAGTTTATCCCGAACACCCCAGCACTCGTGGCATGGGGGCTGAAGCCAACGACTTGCCATCTCTCAGATTTAATAAACGGCCGCATAGAAGGTAATATTTTAAATTAACAAGTGTTGCTTAGCGCATATGAACAAAGTATTCAGCACACAGGATAACAAAATGCGAGTCTACTCAAAAATTATATCTTTGGAGCATTCACCCGCAATCAGGCGGGCACCCTTCAGGACACCCTTATAATACATCTCGGGCGTGCGATACTCCTTGCCCGGCGGTGGCGCGTCCGTCACAAGCTTCTCGGCGTCCATCCTGCCCCAGTGCACTTTAGCACGGGCAAGGGCCCGACGGGCACCTTCAATGCAGGCGGAGTGCTTGATGACTTCAACCCATGGACAGGCGTCCACCAGCCGCCGCACCAGGCCGAAGTAGCTCCTAGGCATGGCTTCTTCGAGCCACAGCCGAACTATGAGGCCCTTCATGGCCTGTTCGGCCACCTTGTGGAGCTTGACCAGCTGCTTCAGCTGGTCGCTCAGGGGCACCGGATGTCCGGCCTCAGCATACTGAGACCAGAACACCTTGTCCATCGAGCTCCCCTCCTTGGCTCTATAGAACGCAGCAGCATCGGACAAGCTACGGGGCAGATCTGCGAACGCTCCTGGAGAGCTCCGAATTCGGGTAAGTAACAAGTAATTCACTTTTACATGCTTGCTTTGCATGAAGAATGCCTTACCCGCCGCTATTTTCTTTACTGCCTCGATCTCCTAGAGGGCCTTTTGGGCCTCGGCCTTAGCAGCTTTGGCACTCTCAAGAGCCGATGCAAGCTCGGACTCTCGAGTCTTCAAGTCACGCTCAAAACTCTCGTGTTTTCCCACGAGAGCCTGGAGCTCCTGCCGCACCTCCGCCACCCGCGCCTCCTGCTTCTCTCGCTCGGCGCGCTCCGCGGCCGCATTGCATTCGGCCGTGGACACCGCCTCCTTCAGGGTCGCCACCTCATTTGTAGCCCCTGCAATACCCACATTATTCCTGTCATTTTTTGCAACCAAATCCTTTCTATAAGGTATCACTTTAATGAGGTATTACTTACCTTCCTTGTCCTCGAGCTGCTTCTTGGCACGGCCGAGCTCTCTCTCGGACCGCTCGAGGCTCTACTTCAAGGCAGTGACCTCCGCAGTCAGTGCGGCAGAGGTCAGCAGCGCAGCCTGCATTCCCATATTGACATATTTGTGTTAGACTCCTGCGTATATCTTTTTAGATCCTCAGTTCGGCTTTTCTTTCCGAACACCGAACTGAGCATCAGGGGCTACTGTCTATGCGGTACTATTTCACATATCTTAAAATCCGTCCCTCAAAGCATGTTAAGAGGCTGTTGCAGGCTTCGGTCAGCCCGCTCTTGGCGGACTGAACTTTCTGAATCACCGCACTCATAACAGTGCGGTGTTCCTCTTTGATGGAAGCGCCGTTGAGCGCGTCCAGCAAGTTATCCGGCGCCTCCGGTTGGACGGAGGTCACCGACGTCGCCGTCTCGCCCTTCTTACAAAGGGGCCACCCGCCGGACTCCAGAACAACAGAAGGTTCCGGCGCGGAGTCCGGCCCAAAGTCCGGGGCCTCCTCCTCCTGGCCGGTCCCCTTCTGGGACACCTCCTCGGCGTCGTCTGCGTCAAGGGGGGGAGGAGGCGGTCGGAAGTGAAGCGCTATTCACATCCGACGAACCCAGGGACCTGCTCGACGAAGCGGGGAGATCATCCTTGGGTGGGCTACATGGTTGTGTTCGGCGTTAGAAGACACTATGCGACGAAAAGAAAAATCATAAGCTATTCTGGAATTCGGACACTTACGATCTCGCCAGGGGCTTGGCCCTTGAGGGCCACTCCTCTTTGCCGTCGTCGGCGTTGGTGGAACAGTCCGGAGGAAGGGTCCTTCCCTTCTTGGACACTTCGGCCTCCCCCGTTGGGGAAGCCTTCCTCTTCTTCTCTCCCCCCGCTGGGGGAGAGGCCTCTTTCTTCTCCTCCTCGTCCTCATGGGAGGAGTCCGCCTCGGAGTCATCGGAGGATGAGTCCGATAACACCTCGCGCAGGGAACTCCTCTGAGTTCCCGTGGCCTTCTTCTTGGGCTTCTTCTCCGACACCACGTAAGGCGTCGGGACCAGCAGCCCTGTCAAACGGGCATCCGTTGGGTCTTCTGGAAGGGGAGTCGGACAGTTAACCTGTCCAGACGTCTTCTGCCAGGCCTG
The DNA here is from genome assembly GCA_963921465.1 of Triticum timopheevii. Lineage (NCBI taxonomy): Eukaryota > Viridiplantae > Streptophyta > Magnoliopsida > Poales > Poaceae > Triticum > Triticum timopheevii. Next base: position 391,924,631 of record OY997266.1, on the reverse strand, counting down.
TTAAAGGTAATGGGAGTTTAGATCCCACATAGAGTCAAACTATGGAAAGCAAGTGTCCCGTAAAGGATAATATAGCTTACGTCGCCAGCCTGACGTTGCGAGCTGAATCCGCGATCTTCGGTAGCGGATGCGGGAGCCTCGACGCCCTTGAACAGCACCCTCCAGGCTTCTTCGTACGTAGTGTCGAAGAGCCTGCTCAAGGTCTGGTGCTGTGCCGGATCAAACTCCCACAGGTTGAAGTCCCGCTGTTGGCACGGGAGAATCCGGTGGATGAGCATGACCTGGATTACGTTGACAAGCTTGAGCTTCTTGTTCACCAGGGTTTGGAGACAGGATTGGAGTCTGGTCAGCTCCTCCGAATCGCCCCACGACAGGCCCTTCTCTTTCCAGGAGGTGAGCCGTGTGGGGATGCCAGATCTGAATTCGGGGGCCGCTGCCCATTCAGGTCACGCGGCTCGGTGACATAGAACCACCCCGATTGCCACCCTTTGATGGTTTCCACGAAGGCGCCCTCGAGCCAGGTAACGTTGGGCATCTTGCCCACCATGGCGCCTCCGCACTCCACTTGGCGGCCACCCACTACCTTTGGCGTGACATTAAAAGTCTTTAGCCATAAGCCGAAGTGGGGCTGGATGCAGAGGAAAGCCTCGCACGCGCCAATAAACGCCGAGATGTTGAGGATGAAATTCGGGGCCAGATCATGGAAATCCAGGCCATAGTAGAACATGAGCCCCCAGACAAATGGGTGGAGTGGGAAGCCCAGCCCACGGAGGAAATGGGGAAGGAACACCACCCTCTCATAGGGCCTGGGGTGGGGATGAGCTGCCCCTCGTCGGGGAGCCGATGCGCGATACCGCTGGACAAATATCCGGCCTTGCGCAGCTTTTTGATGTGCCCCTCCGTGACGGAGGAGGCCATCCACTTGCCTCCCTCTCCGGACATGGTTGGAGAAGGATGAGGTAAGTTGTGCGGACTTGGGCGCTGGAGCTCGAGTGCACGGAGATGGATAAGCAAAGGAGGAAGAAGGCGTAGGTGAAAAGGTGGATCCTTGTCCCCTTATATATGGGCGGACGAAACTATGCGCCCCCACCAGCCCGGTAAAACTCGCTTATCTCCCAAGCGCCGCAATTAATGGCGCGGTTGGGTTACCCACGTCCGTATTGATGAGAATCCCAGAATAAGGGGACACGATCTCTGCTTTGACAAGACGTGCCAAGGAAACCGCTTCGCTAAACGCGCTGAGGTGGAACAATAAAAACAATTCAAGTAAAGGCTTGGCCGTGGTGTGACATCATGCCGCGAAATACGTCAGCAGATTGAACTTGTGTAAATATTATTCTCTCTACGGTGGTATGTGGAATTTATTTTGCAGAGCCGGACACTATCATGGTGTTCAAAATCTTCTATAAATTATTCAGAGGAGGAACCCGCCTTGCAATGCCGAATACAATATGCGCGCCGGACTCGTTGTCATTGAAGCCTGGTTCAGGGGCTACTGAGGGTGTCCTGGACTAGGGGGTGTCCGGATAGCCGAACTATCATCATTGGCCGGACTCCAAGACTATGAAGATACAAGATTGAAGACTTCGTCCCGTGTCCGGATGGGACTTTCCTTGGCGTGGAAGGCAAGCTTGGCGATATGGATATGTAGATCTCCTACCATTGTAACCGACTCTGTGTAACCCTAGCCCTCCCCGATGTCTATATAAACCGGAGGGTTTTAATCCGTAGGATGAACAACAATCATACCATAGGCTAGCTTCTAGGGTTTGGCCTCCTTGATCTCGTGGTAGATCTACTCTTGTACTACCCATATCATCAATATTAATCAAGCAGGAGTAGGGTTTTACCTCCACCGAGAGGGCCCAAACCTGGGTAAAAACATCGTGTCCCTCATCTCCTATTACCATCTGCCTAGACGCACAGTTCGGGACCCCCTACCCGAGATCCGCCGGTTTTGACACCGACAAGGGGCATGATGTGATGTGAGGTGTCGGGTTCTAGTCGTCGATCACGTTGATTGAGTCGTCGGTGATGAAGTAGGGGCAACAAGGACAAAGTGGGGGTCACTGATTGATCACCAACCAACCTATACTAAGCAGTTTAGGATAAGCAGGTAGGTAACAATAGCAGGTACAAAAGCAGGCTATGCATCAGAATATGAGCAATCGGTTACAATAGCAAAATCTAATGCAAGAGAGAGTGGAATGGGCGATATCGGTATGATCAAAGGGGGGCTTGCCTAGAAGCTCCGCTGAAAGGGAAGAAGGCTCGTCGTCGATGTAGTCGACCACAGTGGCATCAGCAGCGGTGTCGGGGTCTACTTGAGAGAAGAGGGGGAAGAAACAACAAATACAATGCAAACAGATGGGACACAGATGCATGACGAGGTAACACGCAGGGCTAGGGGTGTTCTAATGTGGTGGTAGACGATACCGGCAAAGGGGGAAAACATTTGGGAATGTTCTTCCAGTGTTTGGCCTTTTTGGACAAATGAAAGAGAGGGGACGGTTGCATGTTCTCTGCGTTAGGGATGTGGGGCGGATGAATGGGCAACGTATTTGGATTTGTCTCGTCGTTCTGAGCAACTTTCATATATAAAACTTTTTCATCGGAGTTATGGTTTATTTTCTACGAATTTCTAAAGTTTTAGTAATACCCCAGAAATCCCTGAAATTTTGCCAAGTCTGAGAATTTGCCAGTTTTAAACATCACTTAGCTGTTTTCAAAAAGCTACAACTATTGTTCTGTACCTCCTATGATTTTGTGTCTTATATCAATTTTTAGCATTTTAAGCGAACTACATGTTAGTATCACTTTCATCCATATTAGAGTTCATTTGCTTGATCATCAACAGCTCTAAAGTAGCTATGCAAATAAAGGTGTTTTTTGGTTTTTTCTGTTAACAGAACATACCACTTTGCGATTTTCATAGGATTTAAACCATGCATCGAAAGGATTTGGTCCACTGGGATAAAATGGAGTTTGTCAAGTATACCTTCTACTCATATTATTTTTAGCCTTGTTAACAGTTGTTTAACCGCAGTTTAGGGGCTGCCAAGGGGGTTACTCAGTGTGATATTTGTAAAGCTAACCATAGTAGCAGCTATAGTAGCTAGTAGTAATAGTAGATTCAGTAGAGCAGCGTTGGGCAGTGGTGTGGCTCAGGCGCTGCAGGCGTGCGAGGCACAGCAGCATCCACAAGTAGAGCAGCGCGCGGCATGCACGGGCACCGGCAGGGCTGACGGGCGGGCGCCGGGCATGGGTGCGGTGGTGGCTGGGCACGCACGCGGCTGTGCGGGGCCACGGAAGCAGCAGCTGGTCGAGCAGCCAGCCGGGTAGGTCCGGCTATGGCAGGGCAGAGGAAGCAGAAGCAGGGGCGATCGGGATTACGCGGCAGAGGCAATGCGAGGCGTGGCGAGCGGAGCAGCTAGCAGCGTGCCGCGAGCGACGATGACATGGGCGCAGAGGCGGGGTAGCCGCGGGGTCAGGGGCGGGCGCGCGTGCAGATGCGTAGCTTTGGCCATGGGAACCGTGCTCGACCGCGGAGGCAGGTAACTACGGCGAATACGGCTACGAACGCGGAGGAAGGCGCCAACGGAGAGAGAGAAAGGAGCCAGAGCTCACCGTCATTACAGAGAAGGCCCGGGGAAGCTCCGGAGACAACGAGCCATCTGAGGTAGAAGACGGAGGTGTTGGCGGTGATGGAGCGGCTCGGCTCCATCCAACGTGATGAGGAGATGTGGACGATGACGGCGGAGCAGCTTGACGTCATGGCGCAGTTCGGGGTAGCGCTGGAGTGCGCTGACGGTGGGGCGCATCGACCTCCCCACTCGGGATGGTGGGGGAGAGAGAGCGCCGTGAACTGGGGATGAAGTGGGGTCTAGGGTTAGGAGAGGGCTCGACGGCAGGGAGATACAGGCGACGGGGGTCGCCAGATGGCTGCCATGGCGACGGCCGGTGCCGTGGCTGGCATCATTGCTGCCCACGATCCCCCCGGTGAACAGGGAGGGGGAGGCAGTGCGCCTGGGCTGGCCCAAGTGGGACTGGTGGGCCAAGTGGCCCAGGGTGAGGGGGGGAGACGTTTCTCCTTTTATTTTTATTTTAAAAATCTTTTTCTATTTCCTTTCACCGTTTTGCATTTATTTGGGACACCAAATGATTTTTTTTTGAACAAAACTTGGCACATAATTTTAACACAATACCTTGACATGGCACATAAAGTTTGGGGGCAAAAGGAGTTTCCTAACCATTTTTAGAAATTGAGAAGTCCAATTTAATTGTTGCTGGACCAAATTAAATTCCAGGGGCCTTTTGGGAATTCAAATGAGGTTGGTTTCAACATGAGAATGATCACGTGAATTTATAGAATATTGTGAACATTTTAGTTACATTTAAAAACTTTTATTTTTGACCTTGTTTTAGTTTTGAATTTGAACCGGGTTCGAACCAACGCGAGTTTAAGAACAGTAATCGTGGTGACATGGAACCATTAGAAGTGAATTACTGTAGCTTAATTATACGGGCGTCACAGTTATAGTTGCTCATGCCATGCTTAAGTAGCCAAGAGCGTATAATGGTTTATCTTGAGCGTCAAGATGCATCAAAATGGTTATGATGTAGTATGTTAGTAGGGTATCCTCCTCTGAATAATTCAAGTGGCTTGACTTGGCACATGTTCACACATGCAGTTCACTCAAAATGAATGCAACATTTGTGATATCTATGTTCAGGGTGTTTATATCCTACTCATGCTAGTATTCAATGGTAATTATTCACAGTGCATGATTATGACCGTTGTCGCTCTCTAGTTAGCCGCTTCTCAATCTATTTGCTAGCCTTCACCTGTACTAAGCAAAAATGTTGCTTGTGCACCCAAAATCCTTAAACCAAAGTTGTTCCAGATGAGTCCACCATATCTACCTGTATATGGTATTACCCTACCATTCCAAGTAAATTTTAATGTGCCATCTCTAATCATTCAAATAATCAACTGTTTTGTGTGCCCGTACCACTCATGGGGTGACGAGGGGGTGATCACTATCTTCCATGCTAAGCGGGTCATTCTCACAATGGGTGTTTATTCACTTGTCATTTCCTGAGAGAGGCTGGTAATTGGGATGCCTATTCCTATAATCAAAATAAAGAAAAATATAATAAAACAAACACCAAGAAAGTTGATTGTTTGGAGGGCACCCGTGAATTTGGCTAGCCATGGTTTGTGTTTGTATGGTTGAAGGGAGTAAACATTTCCCTCTCCGCTTGGGAACCGCCGATAATGTGTTTAGCATGGAAGATATTGAAAATCCTTTATCATGACATTGACATGAAAAGTACATCACTCAAAATTGTATTCATCTCTGATTTAAGCTTCGAGTTCTGGCACCTCAGCAAATCTCTGCTTCCCTCTGTGAAGGGCCGATCTATTTCATGTTATTTAATTTTATTATTGAGTCATCACCTTCTTACTCAAAGCACTAGTACTGAGAGCGCTATTGTCATTCTTATGCATTGGGTCTAGTTAATGTTGGATATACCATGACTGGATCTCTCCTACCCTGAATTACAATGTTTAGGCGCTGCTTGAACTTCAGAGGTGCTCTGCATTTATGTTTTGCGGTCTTAGAAAGGGCTAGTGAGATACCATGTTATCATATTATATCATGATTATTTTGACAAATTGTTGGAATTTGAGATATGTTATTATTGCTCGCTAGTTGATTATGCCATTGATATGAGTAAATATAAATTCTAAGTGTTATCATTTGCATGGTTAGTTCATGATCTTTGCTAAAAACTTCGGTGCTATTTAAGCTTATATATGGATACAAGAACAAAAGAGTTCGTAAAAGTTTTCCTTTATCACTTTCAGTTTGTCAACTGAATTGCTTGACGACAGGCAGTGAGTTATCTTGGGGGAGTTGATACGTCCCCATCGTATCTACTTTTACAAACACTTTTGCTCTTGTTTTGTACTCTAATTTGCATGATTTTAATGAAACTAAATCGGAGTGACGTTGTTTTTAGCAGAACTACCATGGTGTTGTTTTTTTTGCAGAAGTAAAAGTTCTCAGAATCGGGCGGTTCTTTCTGGAGATTTTTTATGGAATATATACAAAATATTGGAGCAAAGATCCACCAGAGGGGGCCCACCTATTCCTCACAAGGCAACAGACCACGCTCACCCCCAGAGTGCGCCCTGTTATCTTGTGGGGCCCACATGTGTCCGTCTGACCTAATTCCAATGCTATAAATTATGTTTCCTCGAGAAAAAAATGAGAGAAGAAGTGTTCATCACGTTTTATGTTACGTAGCCGCCGCCACCTCCTGCTCTTCATCGGGAGGACTGATCTAGAGTCAGTTCGGGGCTCTAGAGAGGAGGATTCGTCGCCATCATCATCACCAACCCTTCTTCATCAACAACTTCATGATGCTCACCACCGGGAGTGAGTAATTCCTTTGTAGGCTTGTTGGACGGTGATGGAGTTGGATGAGATTTTTCATGTAATCGAGTCAATTTGTTAGGGCTTGATCCCTAGTATCCATTATGTTCTGACATTGATGTTGCTATGACTTTGCTATGCTTAATGATTGTTACTAGGGTCGAGTGTCGTGATTTTAGATCTAAAACCTTTATGTTTGCATGAATACAAGTGTGTTTTGGATCCTATCTTGCAAGTTGTATGCACCTATTAGGTGTTATGATCCGCAGACCCAAAGTGACAACAATTGGGATTCACTCCGGTGATGACTGTAGTATGAGGAGTTCAGGTATTCACTAAGTTCTAATGATTTGTTCTGGTTCTCTATTAAAAGGAGGCCTTAATATCCCGTAGATTTCCTTATGGACCCCACTACCACGGGAGGGGAGGACAAAAGATGGCATGCAAGTTTTTTATTATAAGCACATACACTACTGCAGGATGCTGCTAACGCGACACTACGATCAAAGACCCTTTGACGAAACTGTGTGCGATGCATTAATCACAAACGGTGATGTCAAAAAATGTCAAAAAAGGTGCAAAACGTTTGCGATGGCGGATGCATCAAACACGGTTCTGAATTTAGTTGTGTGTGCGATGCAGGGCATACGGTTCAGTTCAATGAACTATTTGCGACGAGTTCGAAGAATAGAAACGGGCAGCCAGATGAAGGTGTGTGCGATATACGACATACAATTCACTCAGATTAACTGTTTGTGATGAGGAGGAACAACAGAAATGGGCAGCTAGATAAAGGTGTGTGCGATTGAGGGCATACGCTTCAGAAGGATTAACTGTTTGCAATTAGGCAACAGAACAGAAATGGTCAGCCAAATCAAAGTGTCTGCGATTGATGGCATACACTTCACACGAATGAACTATTTGCGATTAGCCACAACAAACAGAAATAGTTAGACAGATCAATATGTGTGCGCTAGACGGATACACATTCTAATTAAAAGAAGCATGTGTGATGGTAATAACGAGCGTGCACGGTTGTTGGAACAAGACGTGTGCTGACATTGCCTATTGCGGTGCAACCCATGGTGCAAACGCCACGTACGCCGCCGAGAAATCGTGCCCACATTACGCCGTCCGGGAATAGTGCCGCACTTAGAAATTATGGAACCGTCAATAAATTTTGAGGCTGCGTCCCGTCACATTCCAAAATGCCACCACACTATATTTAAAATGCAAACCTGTTCACACCGATCAAAACATAAATGTTTTCCCACTTAGGAGCGTATTAGTACTCGGTTATAAATATTACTACTCCAAGATGACTGCACATTCCTCCTCAACTCCTCATCCACAAAAATAAACAAGTCATTCATCATCGTTCCTTTGCGTCTGCCATGGCCAGTGTGAGTTCTGAGTCAAGAGATTGCCAGCAGGGAGAGGCGAACATGGAAGCAGAAGTACGAGAGATGTCCCGCCTCACCGCGAAAGCAGCCGACATGTCCCACCGCGTGGCCGTAGCAGCACGGAGGTCCCGCCGCGCTGTCGATGCAGCAGACTGGTCTGGCCACACCGCGGAAGCAGTAAAGATGTCCCACCGTGCTGCAAATGCAGCAGAGATGTCCTCCCATGTCATGGCGACCTGGGAAAATGTCTCGTGGCAGGCGAGGACTCTTATAGGCGCATGCATGCAATCACCCATAACCAGATGGATCAGATCTCCGGCTAGGCAAGGTTGCAGGACGACATGAAAGCCTCATTTGAACAAGCTAGCTTCGGGCCGAGCGCGGCCTGCTAAGGGCGAAGATCATCGGAAGTGCGGAGCAGCAGGAGGAGACCACTGCCTTGTTGAAGAGGACCGACGTCATCGTCAAGAAACTTATGGACGAGAATGACATGCTCTGCATCGAGCGCCTAAGGCTGGTGGAGGAATCCGTGGATGCTCTCAAGCAGCGTCTTGAGGACACGAAAGAGCTCATCGCCGCTCGCTGCGGAGACTAGTTCCCGCAGCCTGCAGCAATGCACTAAGAAAGTAGAGATTAGTGAGCCAGATTGTTGTCTTCCTTCTTCTTTTGCCCTTGTATATTTCGGGCATTGCTGCATGTGGCTTTTTTAATTATGTTCCTAAATATGTAAGACAATTATTATCCATTGTCATCGTCCTTATATTCATTAGTCTTGCTATAAGTCGCAGTCGATGCTATATAGGTCCGTCGGATCTTACATGAAGATCTGTGCAAAACTTTCTTTTCAGATTTTCTTTTTTCTCTCTTAAATCTCAGTCTAGTGAGATATAGCCATGCCGTGAAACAGGGGCTCGGGCGCCATTAATGGAGACGTTGGAGGGAGGTGCACGGCGGATAGAAGTCAAAGGGCTCTCCTCCTGATGAGCGCGCGCAGGGGTCTGATCGCACGCCTCTCATACTCAAATAGCTACCCCGCACGGCACCTCCTAGCCAATAGAAAGGGGACGCGTGGCGGCACATAATTGGTAAGTAGAACGCTTACAGTTTCAATAATACTTGTGTTTCCGATTTGTAACGTGACAACACTTGTTCCAAAATGACTTTGCCGATTGTTAATGTGTGCGCCTTCGCAAATAGGACAAAAAATTACCACAACATGTTGGTGCCATGTCATGACACCATACCAAGTTTCATAATTTTCAGGCGAGTTTTGGATTTACGGGAATTTAAAACCAAGTTTCTCGATGTTTCCGGCCGAGCCAAGACGCCCAGATGTTTGAATTCCATTCCCACTTCTTCCATGGGTCCTAGAAGTACGCCCAAGTACACATAAATGATTTTCCAACTAACTTTTGCGCACTGGAGCATGCACTTGGACTTCAAATTTGAATTATATGCTTTAAATGCCTGGAAAATGAATTAATGTATAAAAAGGCCAAACAAACCTGGAATAATTCCAAAATTTAGCACGAAACTCCTATTTGGTCTAAGCTGCCTGTGTAAAAAAATCAAGGCGAGAGAAGGTAGTGTATGTCGTTTCGCACACGGAGGTGACATGTTCCCTCTCGGAACCATGAGCCTTCTTGAGAAAAGCTCAGGTTTGCAAGAAGCTTATACCAAAGCTTGTCCCAATTCGGCCAAAAAAAATTTACCACAGCATGTTGGTGCCACGTCATGACACCATGCCAAGTTTCATGATTTTCAGGCATGTTTTGGATTTATAGGAATTAAAAAACCAAGTTTCTCAATATTTCCAGCCGAGGCACGACGCCTAGATGTTTGAATTCCATTCTCATTTCTTACATGGGACCTAGAAATTCACCCAAGGACACACATGTGATTTTTCAACCAACTTTGGTGCACTGGAGCATGTGCTTGTAGTTCGAATTTGAATTATGCACATTAAATGCCCAGAAATTCAATTAATGTCTAAAAAAGGTCAAACGAACCCGGAATAATTCCAAAATTTAGCACGATACTTCTATTTGGTCATAATCTACCTGTATAAAAAATTAAGGCGGGAGAACGCAGTGTATGTCGTTTCGCACACGGAGGTGGCACGTTTCCTCTCGGAACCACGAGCCTTCTTGAGAGAAGCTCTGGTTTGCAAGAAGCTTATACCAAAGCCAAAAAATTAACACAACATGTTGGTGCCATGTCATGACACCATGCCAAGTTTCATGATGAGGCATGTTTTGGATTTACAGGAATTAAAAAACCAAGTTTCTCAATATTTCCGGCCGAGCCATGACGCACAGATGTTTGAATTGCATTGCCATTTCTTGCATGGGACTTAGAAATTCACCCAAGGACACACATGTGCTTTTTCAACCAACTTTGGTGCACTGGAGCATATGCGTGTAGTTCAAGTTTGAATTATGCCCAGAAATTCAATTAATGTATAAAAAAGGCCAAGCGAACCCGGAATAATTCCAAAATTTAGCACGATACTTCTATTTGGTCTAATCTGCCTGTGAAAAACAATTAAGGCGGGAGAAGGCAGTGTACCTATGTCATTTCGCACACGGAGGTGACACGTTCCCTCTCGGAACCACGAGCCTTCTTCAGAGAAGCTCCGTTTTGCAAGTAGCTTGTCCCAATTTGGCCAAAAAATTTACCACAGCATGTTGGTGCCATGTCATGACACCATGCCAAGTTTCATGATTTTCACGCGTGTTTTGAATTTACATGAATTAAAAAAACCAAGTTTCTCAATCTTTCCAGCCAAGCCACGATGCCCAGATGTTTGAATTTCATTCCCATTTCTTGCTTGGGACCTAGAAATTCACCCAAGGACACACATGTGATTTTTCAACCAACTTTGGTGCACTGGAGCATGTGCTTGTAGTTCAAATTTGAATTATGCACATTAAATGGCCAGAAATTCAATTCATGTATAAGAAAGTCCAAACAAACCCGGAATAATTCCAAATTTTAACATGACACTCATATAGTCTATGTTGCCTTTGTAAATTTCAAGGGGGGAGGCAGCATATACAATTTCGCACACAAAGGTGACACGTCACCCCTCGGGAACCACGAGTCTTCTCGAGAGATACTCCAGTTTGCAAGAAGCTTATACCAAAAACTCGTCCAAATGTGGTCAATTTTTTTACCACAACATGTTGGTACCATGAAATGACACCATGCCAAGTTTTATGATTTTCAGGCGAGTTTTGAATTTCCAGGAATTTAAAAACCAAGTTTCTCAATGTTCCAGGCCGAGCCACGACGCCCAGATGTTTGAATTTCATTCCCGTTTCTAGCATGGAACCTATAAATTCACCCAAAGACACACATGTAATTTTCCAACAAACTTTGGTGCACTAGAGCATGTGCTCATTGTTTAAATTTGAATTATGGACATTAAATGCCTAGAAACTCAATTAATGCATAAAAATGCCAAACGAACCCAAAATAATTTCAAATTTAAACACGGCACTCATGTAGTTGCATATTCACTGTACATAAATGTTCTAGCAATTCAAACACCATCCTTTCCCTCCGTAACACCATTTTGTCTTTCGAAACATAATGAAAAAATATGGTATACCACAAACAGTTCACTAGAAAGAATTATGTGGAATGCGATATAAAATATCTTGGTGCACCATCTTGTCTGGCTTACGTAGGAAGCTTCGTCGTCTACAGTCCACCGCCCCCGCTTGAACCACACTTGCGGGCCAGTTTCTCGTGGCACCGAGCGAAATTTTTCTGCCACCGCGGAAATATCTATCTCCCCGCCCCTCCCTCCCACCAAAAGCCACATTTCCATTGTTCCTCCTTGCTTTCCAAGTTCAAACCTTCACTACTGCTTACTGGGACCTCAGCCTCCTCGCCGGCGACCCTTCTTCTTACAGCGCCACCTTCTCGCTGGCTAACCTTCTTCTTGCAACACCGCCTCCTTGTCGGCGATCCTTCTTCTTGTAGCATCGCCTCCTCGCCGGTGACCCTTCTTCTTGTTGCGCGGCCTCCTCACCGCCGACCCTTCTTCTTGATGTGCGGCCTCATCATTATGGTCAAGTAATCCACACCCCACCCACACGATCCTCCTCCTTCCCCGTCCCACATGCCCCGGCCGACGGCGCGACACCTTTCGCCGAAATCACTGTCCCCCTCCTCCAATTAAGCGCCGCCCACATCCATTTTGCATGCAGTATAACATGGAGCTCAGTAGCATATGGCAGCGGAGAAGCAGATCGCGGCCGCACGCGCGCACGAGGTCGCTATGGCTGCCATGCGTGTCGACCGCCAGATCTTCGAGGAGCACCTCATCTTCGAGGCCACCGTCGACACCGCCACGCGGTTGTCTACTTTAAAATACAGTTCGTGCTATTTTCTCGAGGCCACCGCCAGTGCCTTATAGTGATTTGTCCTCTATAATGTTAATATGCAATCTGATGTTCAGTTAATAGTTTGGTCCTCCGAAATGTAATGTTCAGTTAACAGTTTGGTCCTCTGAAATGTAATGTTCAGTTAATAGTTTGGTCCAACAATTGCTACATTTTGCAGTACTGTTCTCAAGCATTCTTTGTTTTGTTCACTGTCTTATCTTCTAGTACATGTTTCTATTCTGCAATGTCGTGCTCAGTTAACTGTTTTGGTTCATTTGGTCTGTTGTCCATTTAACTGTTTGGTTCAATTCTGCAATTTGATTTTCATTTGCTATGGGTACAATTTTGTATTGTTATGCATGTGAAATAAATCAAATTTGGCTGTACTCAATACATATTCTGCTGATAGTATGGCAACTCTCAGTTAACCTGATCAAGATCTTCCTTATATGTGTTGCAGGGAAACAATAGGAGACAATGCGGTATACCATAGAGGTTTGCTCATGCATGGTCTTGTCGCTAATAGCACATTATTGTGCAGTTGCAGGAATCATTCTAATATTTAGGTTTCTTACAATTTGGTCTTACACATGTAGGTCCTGCTGTCAAAGGCTTAGACCCACTGTTCGACCCATTTTGCATATGGGGAAATGAGATGTCCATGAATATCAGTCAAGTCAAGGAACTAAGAAAGATTGTTAGGATGAAGAAACTTGCGACGAATAATAACAAGATCTTTGTTTGCACAATGAAGAAGACGTAAGTCAACTATAGGATGGTACTAACTCTTTACCTTGTTTTTACCCCTTGCACCATTTCAAAATTTATAACAACGATTTATGCATATCTTTGTTTTTGTCGGCGTTCTGGGAACGGGGGTCCCCAGACATGCCTGCCTGCAGCCTGCGGCGTGGCTCAAGGGGTGGCACAGTGAGGCCCATCTTCATCAGCTCAAGCTCAAGACCCTCGCGAGGGGCCAAGCCTCGCGGGGCGGATGATACAAGGCTTCCTCAGGAAAGGCCTCATCAGCCAAGATCACGAGGAGGCAGAGAGATCAAGGCAGGGGTACCTCACGAGGTGCCCATGACACAAGCCATGACGATCGAGACCAGGCGGGCGCCGTCCTACACAGTGTTCTTGTTTCCTCTTTGGTGCAAAGGGGGCAAGCGCAGGCGCGGAGTACCGAGGCATCAAGCAAAGGTTACCATTTCAGTGCAACGAGACCAAGACCAGCAGAGCGGCAGGACGGAGGTCACCGTTGAGCCCAAGACGGCGTCATCGCCAGTGCCTTTGGCAGCCGAAGACCAACTTTAGTCAGGATAACTTGTACTAGATGTTCCCCTTCAAAATGACCGTTGTTGGCTCCCTTCCCGCTCAATATTTGGGAAGAGGACCAGGGCCTCTATATATAGAGCTAGCCATCGTAGTAGAAGGCATCTGGATCTGACCCGGAGCCAACAGAGATGGAGCAATTCCTCTCCAAGCACACCACCACAAGAACACCCCTCGTAAGGCCGTTCTTCCTCTGTACTGTTCATCACCAGCCCTAGAGGCAATCCACCACGCACACACTGTATTAGGGTATTACAGCACAATGGTGTCCCAAACCAGTATAAACCTCGTGTCCCTTGTGTTGTTCATCGTTTAGCTTAGATTCACAACGAGGCGTTGGGACGTGGATCGGTAGGGGGAAAGATCTCCGCGCGCACCCCCCAGAGTTCGAACCTTAAGGGTTTTGCCGGAGCCCGATATCCGACATTTGGCGCGCCAGGTAGGGGTGTGCCGGAATCTTTCTTCCGCCGTCCTGCGTTCCACCTCTTCATCGCCCCATGTCCGGCGACCCAACGGCCAACGCCGACCGCTGAGCGGCATGGCCTGCCCATGCCGTGTCACCTGCCCAAGGTGACCTCAACCCCGCGCCTCAGGCAGACCATGCTCCGCAGAACGCTGCGGGGCGCGGGCGACGCGGTCAAGCACCGCTTGCCCTCACCCCGCGGCAGGTGCGATCAGCAGCCAAGGGCCTCAAACCACGCCACGGCCACAGCACCGCACACCCGACGGGAGCAGGCGAACATGAAGGTCGCGCTCACGGTGGCTCAAGAACTGCTACGATGCAGGCTCCAAGAAAGCGGCCATGACGTGCTGCTGGAGCGCGTCGCTGAGCTCCTGGATGTCGCTGCTTCAAGGGCGCCCCCTTTCTGCATCCAGCTTCCACCCCAGGCCCCGGGCATATCATATGGTGGACCCATCCGCACCTGTGCGCCCTTAGGCGTACCTCAAGGCTTCATCAACACCAGCTTGGCCATCAGCGTCGGGCGACAAGCTACGCCAGCACCTCCCCTGGTAAGCGAGGGCATGCGCGTCGTTGCCTATGGCCCAGGCGGGCCGCCGCCCTACCACCCCCAAGATGGTGCTTCAAGCCAAACTGCGTGGAGCGTGGGGCACTACGGCGAAGCCTTTTGGGGCAGCGACCCCAGAGGCTTATGTGCCCCACATGGTGGATCAGGAATACGCGCTGGAAGAAGACCATGGCTTGTTCCTCAGGCCAAGCTGGGAGGAAGAGACACTAGAAGCTGAGCCCTTCCAGGAGCCTCAAGGAAGCATTGCCAACTGCGCCGGTGGCGGCAGCTATCGGGTACCTCTAATTCCTCAGGAGAAAGCTTATGCTAACCATGGGTCACAGGAAGTCCAAGTCACCGCAGCGGAAGGCTGCCCCAGTGCGGTAGCCTCCCTCCCCTCAGCAGGAGGGCACTGGGGGCTGCAGGAGAGGGGCCGGGAGCCAGGCCCCTCCCCACAGCATGCGGAGCAAGGTGTTCCTCGGAGGTAGGCCCTCTTCTGGGGAGGTGCCGCAAGGCCTGCCCCCGGTAGAGGATCCGTGGTCGTCGGGGGAACCGCTGGCGTCCCCTTTTCCCTATTGGCGTCGTCCTTGGTTTCCGGTCACCATCAATGGTGGTCGAAGGTGGCGCAAGGCGGGGCCCTCATTTGGCGATATGAAGCAAGGCCAGTACCTGTGAAGAAGGCCCAGTGCCTATGAGGCTCGCCGCCCGTGACACTCTCACGTAATAATGAGTTGGGGCTGTACACGCCCCGGAGTCTCCGGAGAGCCGCCCTCGGGCCTCGGGGGCTCCCTCCCACGCCGAGTGGCAGCACTTAGCTCCGCGCTGGTGAGAAGACGTCGAAGGCTAGACTAGGTGCCGGACGCGGCCTTTTGCTTTTGCTTCCTTTTATGTGGTCAAGCTTTCTCGTTTCGGATCTAAGTTGAAGTTGAATTTGTGTTTGCGTATGCGGGGAGGGGTGTTTTGTCTTGATTCGCATGCTTTCTCGTGTTCCAGTTTCTGCTCAAGTTGGAATTTGCACTAGCTGCCTCCCACTCGCGAGCCCCTCACGAGTAGGGTCGGGCCCAGCACACACGCGCATGTTGTCCCGCGGTCGTCGCTCGCTCTTGCAGGGCTCTTGCCGTAGGGTCAACAGGTCTCCCGAAGGATCCTCGGAGAGTTGCCACAAGCCTACTCGAAGCTCGCCAAGGTAAAGGTAAAATCATAGCAACCGATTCATCGCAGATCCCATAACATCATACGGGCGCCCATTTGATGTCGACCTTAACAAACACGTGGACAACAATCCTTTTTACATGAGGGGCTTCCCCTCCCAAAATGCTCTTACAACCTTCGGGGCCACGCCCGAGCTTTTTCTGTGCAGGATAAATAGCAGGGGGGCGTAGGATCAATCAGACATATCGCTCACCGCGTCCTCTTGGTTGTCTCCAGAAGCGTCGCTGGCGCCACTGTCGTTGTCGCTGGCCTCACCCTCGCCGTCGTTGGCACCGTCTTCGCCGCTGTTCACCATGTCGCCTTCATCAGCAGCAACAACCACCCCGTCATCATCAGAGGCGAAGGCCCGGACAAGTGCATCCACGTTGTCCTCCACCCACCGCGCCAGGTCGCCTCGGATGGCCTCGGGCACCGGGGCGATGGCGGCGTCGAAGTCAAAGTGGGGTCGATGTTCTGGAGATGGCTGAAGACACGGGAGAATGCCCGTGCAAGTAGGCTGCGGCTCCTCTCCTCGACAAGCTGGCGAGCCTTCTTAGAGCGATTCTCCAGATGCGTCACCATGTCAGTGAAGAGCTAGAGATTACCGGTGTAGTTGGTCGCATGAGGCTGCTCAGCGGCCGCATCACAGATATTGCCCAAGGCCGCGTTGGCCCTTTCCCTGAGTGTTTGGAGCATGGGGCCATGCATGTGCTCCAGCGTCTGCCGCTGGCGAATCTCATCTTTGTTCCGCCGTGCAACGGACTCGGCGTCATCAACCCTCCGTTGGAGGAGAAGCAGCTCGGCGCAGGAGGAGGCCAGCTCAGCCAGTGCCGTACCTAAGGCGGTTGCGGTGGTCTCGGCGCGCTGCGCTGCTTCGTTCAGCTTGGTCCTAAGAGCGGCAGTCTTGCCCGCAGCCTCGGCCTTGATCAGCTCCAACCTCTCTTCATACTCACGCTCGAGACCCGCGCGAGCTTCCGCCACACGACGGTCGATCTCTTCTTGGATTCGGGCCTCCTGCGCACCAACATCGTCCTCCGCCTGGGTAACCTCGCGCTCCCTCGTCTCCAACTGTTCAAGATCGAGGTTGCGCTCGGTAGCCTCCAGCGTCAGCGCTTCCTCACGCTTCTGGAGCTCCTCCTCTTCGACGGGCACCCCTTTCAGTGACGCAAGGGCAGCTTGGCGCAGCTCCACTTGCTGCTCCAGGGAATTGCACCAAGCTTGGAGCTCCCACGCGCGCTCCTCCGCAGCCTCGCACCGTCGGTCTACCTCCTGAGCCTCCTCGATGGCTCGGGAGCATGCCTCTCGCGAGGCTGCAAGAGATGCTTCGACCTTTGTGTTGTCAAGATCGCGCTGGTGGCGCGCAAGACTGACGGCAACCTTTAGCTTGCGCCGCTCTTCAACCAGCCGCAGACCTTCGGCTTCAAGACACGCGTCTGCATCCGCGAGCTCTCCATCAAGCTGGCTCATTGCGTCCGTCGCCTTCCAGAGAAACTCTCGGCAGATGGCGCTGCGCTCCCGCGCGCGCCTGAGCACGTCGTCCACGTCGTCCTCCGCCATCGGCGTCGGCGGAGGGCCCTGAAGCGGTTTTCCCCCTCTCGGCAGGGGGCTGGGGGCTGGTGCCCCCATGATCGCCGGACGGGCCCCGCGAGGGACCCAGCCCAGCGTTGACCCATCCCCATAAGAGGAGCCAAAGATCGACTTCAACCACTCGCCGACCATGATCAGGGGAGGAGCCCGGGGCAAGCTGGTTGTGCCCCGGGAAAGCTCGTGAAGGAAGAGCGGCGAGCGCACAGGCTCAAGGCACACCGCGGGTCGGCCCACCTCTCCGGCCAAACTTGCGTCGGGGTGGCGCTCAGGCTTGGGACGCTCAAGGTCAGCAATGAAGATGAAGCCTGAGGAGGTGGCTTCTCGGCCGGCTCCGTAGGCTCGGCAGGAGGGATCCTGAAAGGCCACAGTCAGCGAAGGGAACGGCAAACAAGGAGTTACAGGAAGTAGGAACTTACTCGTCCATGGCGAAGTACTTCCTGTACTTCAACGGGCGGCAGGGGCGATCACTGCCACCCGAAGCCTCCTTCCTCTTGCGGAGGGCGTCGAAGTCAATGCGGAACCGACCCAAGCTCTCGACGTGAGGGCCGGAGCGTGCCGTTGATGAAGAAGCACCAAGGCGACTTGCATCTAAGGCGCAAGGCTGGGAGGAGCGATCAGGTACCACCTCTTGGTGGCCTGCCGAGGCCTTGGGAGTTTCGGCCTCGGGAGCCGCAGGTTGCGCCCCCTCATCAGCTACCACCTCGGGGAAGGTTTCGCAAGCTCCGGAGGATGACGACTCGGGAGCTCCGCATGACATCGGCGTCTCGACACCAGATCCCCCAACTTCCGGCGATGCTTGCCTCCCTGCACCACCTCTTGAGGAAGGATCGACGTGTGCGGCGAGGGGAGGAGCCACGGCAACTGGATTCTTGCGGGGCCCCATGAGGTCAGCTGGGCGCAACGCCCATTCATCGAAGCGGGGCATCTGCCTCGCGAACTCGGCCCTGCTCGAGCAAAGATACAAGAGGCCGCCCCCATGCGGGATGCTGCCCGGAGAGGGGTCACCATTCAAGACTTTCAGCACCTTCCTCAGCATTTCAGGCACAAGATCCCCCTCCTGGAGCCTCATGTGGTCTTGATGCCCAGTCAGGGTCCACATCAGCCAGGAGTGGCGCTCGATAGGAGCGATGCGACACTGAAGGAACTCCTTCACCACATGGGGTACCATCACGCCAAGCGTCCTCAACCTCTCGAATCGGCGCCACATAAAAGCGAGCTGGGGGCTCGTGAGCTTCTTGTGACCCCATCCTGGGTTGGCAATAGCAGGCGATGTCAGGTGCGCGAGCAGGGGGCTGGGCACCCCGACATCCACGTACAGCCACCGCTCCCGGAACCCTCTCATGGAAGGGGGAAGGCCAAAATCAATCCCCGAGGCGGCCGTCTCTGGCACGGCCTGGAAGCTCACGCACCCCGAGCACTGCACTGGGTCGGTCAGGCGCAGGGAGAAGAAGTGGCGTAGGAGAGCAACGGAAGGGGCAACGCCCACCATGGCTTCCCAGACGAAGGCGAAGACAGCAAGAAGAGTAATGGATTGGGGACCGAGACTCATCATATGGATCTGGTAGTGGGAAAGCACCGCATTGAAGAAGGCGGAGAAAGGGGGAACCAGGCCTGCCCACAGGGCGTTGATACAAGTGTAGGGGATCTATCATAGTCCTTTTGATAAGTAGGAGTGTCGAACCCAACGAGGAGCAGAAGCAAATGATAAGCGGTTTTCAGCAAGGTTTTCTCTGCAAGCACTGAAATTGTAGGTAATAGATAGTTTTGTGATAAGATAAATTGTAACGAGTAACAAGTAAATAAAGTAAATAAAGTGCAGCAAGGTGTCCCAATCCTTTATGTAGCAAAGGATAAGCCTGGACAATTTCAAATAATGAGAAAGGAGCTCCCGAGGACACATGGGAATTATCGTCAAGCTAGTTTTCATCACGTTCATATGATTCGTGTTCGGTACTTTGATAATTTGATATGTGGGTGGACCGGTGCTTGGGTGCTGCCCTTACTTGGACAAGCATCCCACTTATGATTAACCCCTATTGCAAGTGTCCGCAACTACAAAAGAAGTATTAAGGTAAACCTAACCACAGCATTAAACGTATGGATCCAAATCAGCCCCTAACGAAGCAACGCATAAACTAGGGTTTAAGCTTCTGTCACTCTAGCAACCCATCATCTACTTATTACTTCCCAATGCCTTCCTCTAGGCCCAAATAATGGTGAAGTGTCATGTAGTCGACGTTCACATAACACCACTAGAGGAAAAGACAACATACATCTCATCAAAATATCGAACGAATACCAAATTCACATGACTACTAATAGCAAGACTTCACCCATGTCCTCAGGAACAAACGTAACTACTCACAAAGCATATTCATTTTCATAATAAGATGAGTAATAATATGCATTAAGGATCTGAACATATGATCTTCCACCAAGTAAACCAATTAGTATGAACTACAAGGAGTAATCAACACTACTAGCAACCCACAGGTACCAATTTGTGGTTTGGATACAAGATTGGATACAAGAGATGAACTAGGGTTTTGAGAGGAGATGGTGTTGGTGAAGATTTTGATGGAGATTGACCCCCTCCCGATGAGAGGATCGTTGGTGATGACGTTGGTGATGATTTCCCCCTCCCGGAGGGATGTGTCTCCGACAGAACAGCTCCGCTGGAGCCCTAGATTGGTTCCGCCAAGGTTCCGCCTCGTGGCGGCGGAGTTTCGTCCCATAAGCTTGCCCATGATTTTTTCCAGGGTAAAAGCCCTCATATAGCAGAAGATGGACACCGGGGGGCCACCAGGGGGCCCAGGAGACAGGGGTGTGCCTAGTAGGGGTGGGCGCGCCCCCCACCCTCCTGGACAGGGTGTGGGCCCCCTAGTGTATTTCTTCCGCTCAATAATTCTTATTAATTCCAAAAATAGGTTTCGTGGAGTTTCGGGATTTTTGGAACAGTGCAGAATAGGTTTCCAATGTTTGCTCCTTTTTCAGCCAGAATTCCAGCTGCCCGCGGCATTCCCCCTCTTCATGGTAAACCTTGTAAAATAAGAGAGAATAGCCATAAGTATTGAGATATAATGTGTAATAACAGCCCATAATGCAATAAACATTGATATAAAAGCATGATGCAAAATGGACGTATCAACTCCCCCAAGCTTAGACCTCGCTTGTCCTCAAGCGGAAGCCGATATCGAAAAATATGTCCACACGTTTAGAGATAGAGGTGTTGACAAAAATAAAATACAGACATGAGGGCATCATGATCATTCTTATAACAGCAACATATATAGATTTTATCATATGATTTCTTATGCTCAAGTAACAATCAATTCACAATATCAAGTATGGTTCAAAAACTTCATTGAGAACTAACAAACTATAATCTCAGTCATTGAAGCAATTGCAATTTATCATAACATCAGAAAGAGTCAACAATAGAGCTTTTCAGCAAGTTCACATACTCAACTATCTTGTAGTCTTCTACAATTGCTAACACTCATGCCATACTTGTGGTTATGGAGTTTCAGCCGGACACAAAGAAAGATAAGGGCTTATTGTGTTGCCTCCCAACGTATTCACCTTTAGGTGATGTCAACAATAATAGCCCATGCTAACATACATCCAATTGGATATATATATATCATGATCTTTCAAACACAAGGAGCTTGCCAAAGGATAAAATGAAAAAGGGAAAGGTGAGGATCACCTTGACTCAAGCATAAAGTAAAAACATAAAGTAAAAGATAGGCCCTTCGCAGTGGGAAGCAGAGGTTGTCATGTGCGTTTAGGGTTGGATGCACAAAATCTTAATGCAAAAGAACGTCACTTTATATTGCCCCTTGTATGTGGACCTTTATTATGCAGTCCGTCGCTTTTATTACTTCCACAACAAGATCGTACAAAGCTTATTTTCTCTGCACTAATAAGTCATACATATTTAGATAGCAATTTTTACTACCTGCAACATGACAACTTACTTGAAGGGTCTTACTCAATCCATAGGTAGGTATGGTGGACTCTCATGGCAAACTGGGTTTAAGGATATTTGGAAGCACAAGTAGTATCTCTACTTGGTGCAAGGAAATTAGCTAGCATGAGGGGGAAAGGCAAGCTCAACATGTTTGGAAGGTCAATGACAATACAATTCAACTGATATGTGAGAAAACATAAACCATTACGTTGTCTTCCTTGTCCAACGTCAACTCTTTTAGCATGTCATACTTAATGAGTGCTCCCAATCATAAAAGGTGTCCAAGATAATATATTTATATGTGAACCTCTCTTTCCTTATCACTTCCTATTAATTGCAGCGATGACCAAAACTATGTTTATCAACTCTCAACAATTTTTATGCCTCATACTTTCTATGTGTGAAGTCATCACTAACCATAAGATCAATATGAACTCTTTTATTCTTTCTACTTTCTCAAGATCATAGCAACATAGCAAAGCCCTTGACTCAACACTAATCTTTATTATAGATAGCTCACGGACTCGATTACATAAAGATATCACAAAGCAAAACTCAAAACAACTTGATATCAAAACTTCAATCTACTAGATCAAGATACTACTAAAAAGGATCGAGCTAAATAAAATGGTAAAGATAGGAGTGTGATGGTGATACGATACTGGGGCACCTCCCCCAAGCTTGGTAGTTGCCAAGAGGAGTGCCCATACCCATGTGATTATGTCCTCGGAGGTGATGGAGATGGTGATGATGACGGTGGATAATCGCACATCGAGCGTAAAAGCTCCTCCAGCTTGCGGATAATGCCCTTGAGTCCGGCGATATGATCCTTCAACAAAATATTCTCCTGCGTGAGATACTTGTCCTGAATGCGAGCCAATTCAATCATCTTGAAAGCTTCAAGCTCTGTTGAAGTAAAGAGGTTAGGTAAGGGTTGAGGGATGGCTTCTTCTTCCACCGCCGGAGCTTGGACCTCCATGACCTTCTTAATCCCTTCCTCCTTGTTGATCTCTTCTGGTTCTTCTCTTTTCATCTCTATCTTCAATAACCAAGCATCCTTGTCTTCATTGTTGAAGGAGGGCGACGTCATGGTGCTCTAAATCTGCAGCAGAAACAGCTCGAAACGAAAACAGAGGATATTTGCGTGATACGATGGTCAAAACCTTCGGGAGTATATATAATGGATTTTTACCGACCAAAATACATAACGTGCAAGAAAACGGAGTCCGGGAGGCACACGAGGTTTCCACGAGACAGGGGGGCGCGCCCAGTAAAGGTAGGCGCGCCCTCCACTCTCGTGGGGGCCTCGTGTCCCTTTCGGACTACTTCTTTCTTCCTAAAATTCTTAAATATTCCAAAACTGATAAAAATTGACATTGGAGTTGTTTTGGAGTCGGTTTACTTACCGTACCACATACCTATTCCTTTCCGGAGTCTGGAACGTTCTGGAAAGTGTCCCTTATGTATTCCTCCGAGGTTACGGTTTCAATAATATTAGTTTCAACATTGATAGGATTACCTGAAATATAATGTTTAATTCTTTGACCGTTCACAACCCTCGGACTTGTGCCTTCGAAGTTGTTAATTTTTATGGCACCAGAACGATAGACCTCCTCGATAACGTAAGGACCTTCCCATTTAGAGAGAAGTTTTCTTGCAAAAAATCTTAAACGAGAGTTGAATAATAACACATAATCTCCTACGCTAAACTCACGCTTGTGTATCCTTTTGTCATGCCAGTGTTTGACTTTTTCTTTGAATAGCTTGGCATTCTCATAGGCTTGGGTTCTCCATTCATCAAGTGAGCTAATAGCAAACAAGCTCTTCTCACCGGCAAGTTTGAAGTCATGGTTGAGCTCTTTAATAGCCCAATATGCTTTATGTTCAAGGTCAAGAGGTAAATGACACGCTTTTCTATAAACCATCTTATATGAAGACATACCGATAGGATTTTTGTATGCAGTTCTATAGGCCCATAATGCATCATCAAGTTTTTTGGACCAATTCTTTCTAGATCTATTGGCAGTCTTTTGCAAAATTAATTTGAGCTCTCTATTGCTCAACTCTACTTGACCACTAGACTGCGGGTGATAAGGAGATGCGATTCTATGATTGACATCATACTTAGCAAGCATCTTACGGAAAGCACCATGAATAAAATGTGAACCACCATCAGTCATAAGATATCTAGGGACTCCAAACCTCGGAAAAATAACTTCTTTAAGCATTTTAAAGAAGTGTTATGATTAGCACTACTAGTTGGAATAGCTTCTACCCACTTAGTAATGTAATCAACAGCAACTAAAATATGTCTGTAACCATTAGGCAGGAAAAGGTCCCATATAATCAAAGCCCCAAACATCAAACGGTTCAATAACAAGAGAATAATTCATAGGCATTTCTTGACGTCTACTAATATTACCTATTCTTTGACATTCATCACAAGATAATACAAACTTACGAGCATCTTTGAAGAGAGTAGACCAATAAAAACCAGATTGTAGTACCTTGTGTGCAGTTCTATCTCCAGCGTGGTGCCCTCCATAGGATTCAAAGTGACACTTGCATAGGATCTATTCCTGTTCATGCTCAGGCACACAACGTCTAATAACACTATCTACTCCTTCTTTATAAGGGTGTGGGTCATCCCAAAAGTAATGTCTTAAATCATAAAAGAACTTTTTCTTTTGTTGGTATGTCAAACTAGGCGGTATAAATTTAGCAACAATGTAATTAGCATAATTCAGCATACCAAGGAGCAGTATGAGAAGCATTAATGACCGCTAATGGTTCATCAGGAAAGCTATCATCAATAGGCAGTGGGTCATCAAGAACATTCTCTAACCTAGACAAGTTGTCTGCAATGGGGTTCTCAACTCCCTGTCTATCAATAATATGCAAATCAAACTCTTGGAGCAAGAGAACCCATCTAATGAGCCTAGGCTTAGCATCTTTCTTTTCCATAAGATATTTAATAGCACCATGATCAGTGTGAATAGTAACTTTGGAATCAACAATATAAGGTCTAAAATTATCACATGCAAACACAACTGCTAAGAACTCTTTTTTAGTAGTAGCATAATTTCTCTGGGCAGTATCAAGAGTCTTACTAGCATACTGGATAACATTCAATTTCTTATCAACTCTTCGCCCTAGAACTGCACCTATAGCATAATCACTAGCATCACACATAATTTCAAAGGGTAAATTCCAATCAGCTGGCTGAACAATAAGTGCAGTGATCAAAGCTTTCTTAAGTATTTCAAATGCTTCTACACAATCATCATCAAAGACAAAAGGAATATCTTTTTGCAATAGATTAGTCAGAGGCCTAGAGATTTTAGAAAAGTCCTTAATGAACCTCCTATAAAAACTGGCATGACCAAGGAAACTTCTTATACCTTTTATGTCCTTGGGAGATGGCATCTTTTCAATAGCATCAACTTTAGCTTTATCAACTTCAATACCTCTCTCGGAAATCTTGTGCCCTAAGACAATGCCTTCATTAACCATAAAGTGACACTTTTCCCAATTTAGGACGAGACTAGTGTCTTCGCATCTCTGCAAAACTCGATCAAGGTTGCTCAAACAATCATCAAAAGAGGATCCATAAACGGAGAAGTCGTCCATCAATACCTCACAAATCTTTTCACAAAAATCAAAGAATATAGCCATCATGCATCTTTGAAAGGTAGCAGGTGCATTACATAAACCAAAAGGCATACGTCTATAAGCAAAACTACCGAAAGGGCAAGTAAAAGTAGTTTTTGAATGATCCCCCGCTGACACGGGTATTTGAGAGAAACCAGAATAACCATCTAGAAAGCAGAAATGGGTGTGTTTGAATAGTCTTTCTAGCATTCGATCAATAAAAGGTAAAGGGTAATGATCTTTCTTAGTAGCCTTATTTAATTTACGGAAATCAATTACCATCCTATAACCTGTAATAATTCTTTGCGGCATCAATCCATCTTTATCATTAGGAACAACGGTAATACCTCCCTTTTTAGGAACACAATGGACAGGGCTTACCCAATCACTATTAGCAACGGGATAAATTATACCTGCCTCAAGGAGCTTTAGTATCTCCTTTCTTACCACTTCTTTCATCTTGGGATTCAGTCGTCGTTGAGGATCTCTAACTGGTTTAGCATCGTCCTCCAAATTAATTTTATGTTGGCATAACGTGGGACTAACGCCCTTAAGATCATCCAGAGTATATCCAATAGCAGCTCGGTGCTTCTTCAGAGTTTTCAATAATCTTTCTTCTTCTTGCTCTGAAAGGTTAGCACTAATAATAACAGGATATATTTTCTTCTCATCAAGATAAACATACTTAAGATTATCAGGTAATGGTTTGAGTTCAAACACAGGATCACCCTTGGGTGGAGGGGGATCCCCAAGAATTTCAACGGGAAGATTGTGTTTAAGCATAGGTTCCTGTTTAAGGAACACTTCATCTACTTCCCTTCTTTCCTTCATAAACATTTCATTTTCATGGTCTAGCAAATATTGTTCTAACGGATCAGTAGGAGGCACGGCAATGGAAGCAAGACCAATAATCTCATCCTTACTAGGTGATTCTCTATCACGAGGTTGTCTACGAAACTTAGCAAAATTAAACTCATGCGACATACCCTCTAAGCCAATTATAACAGTATCCTTTTCACAATCAATCCTAGCACTAGCTGTATTCAAGAAGGGTCTACCAAAAATAATGGGACAAAAATCATCTTGTGGGGAACCAAGAACAAGAAAATCAGCAGGATATTTAACCTTCCCACACAAGACTTCAACATCTCGAACTATCCCAACTGGTTTAATGGTAACCCTATTAGCAAGCTTAATGTTAACATCAATGTCTTCCAATTCAACGGGTGCAATGTCGTGCATAATTTCTTTATATAAATCATAGGGTATTGCACTAAAGCTAGCACCCATATCACATAAGCCATGATAACAATGATCTCCTATTTTAACAGAAATAACAGGCATGCCTACGACAGGTCTATGTATCTTAGTATCTGGTCTAGCAATATTAGCAGTCTCACCACAGAAATAAATAACATGCCCATCTAAATCATCATCCAAGAGATCTTTAACCATAGCAATACTAGGCTCAACTTTGATTTTCTCAGGAGGTGTATAAGTCCTAGTATTACTCTTACGAACAACAGTCGAAGTTTTAGCATGATCCTTCATCCTAATAGGAAAAGGAGGTTTCTCAACATAAGTAGTAGGAACAATAGGATCACTATAGGTGACAGTCTTTTCTTCAACTGTAATAGGTGCAACTACTTTCACTTCAATGGAAGGATTATATTTAAACCACTTTTCTTTAGGGAGATCAATGTGAGTAGCAAAATATTCACAGAAAGAAGCTACTATCTTAGAGTCAAGCCCATACTTAGTGCTAAATCCATGGAAAGCATCGGTATCCGTAAAAGATTTAACACAATCGAACTTAGGTGTCATACCTGACCCCTTACCATCGTATGAACCCCAGTCTTCAGAGTTGCGTTTAATTCTTTCCAATAAGTCCCATTTGAAATCAATAGTCTTCAGCATATAAGAACCAGCACAGTAAGTATCGAGCAGGTTGCGATCATTAAGAGAAAGTCGAGCATAAAAATTTTGAATAATCATTTCCCCGGAGAGCTCATGATTGGGGCATGAATATAACATTGACTTAAGCCTCCCCCAAGCTTGAGCGATGCTTTCTCCTTCGCGAGGCCAGAAATTATATATGTAATTACGATCATGATGAACAAGATGCATAGGATAGAACTTCTGGTGAAATTCCAACTTCAATCGTTTATAATTCCAAGATCTCGTATCATCACATAGCCCATACCATGTCAAGGCATATCCCTTCAAAGATAAAGGGAAGAACTTCCTTTTGACAACATCATCGGGAATACTTGCAAGCTTAAATAATCCACAAACTTCATCCACAAAGATAAGGTGTAAATCGGGATGCAATGTTCCATCTCCTGCAAATGGATTAGCTAGCAGTTTCTCTATCATACCCGAAGGAATCTCAAAGTAAATATTTTCAAAAAGTTCAGTAGGTTGAGAAGCAACTCTTTGCTCTTCTGATCGGGGTGAAGATACGCCGAACAAGCCCCTCAAAGGATTTGTTTCCATAGTGACAAGTAACAGAAAATTTCAGCACACTATATAAATGTTTCCTTACCAAGTTCCACTCGCCAAAAGCGCTACACTCCCCGGCAACGGCGCCAGAAAAGAGTCTTGATGACCCACAAGTGTAGGGGATCTATCGTAGTCCTTTCGATAAGTAAGAGTGTCGAACCCAACGAGGAGCAAAAGGAAATGATAAGCGGTTTTCAGTAAGGTTTTCTCTGCAAGCACTGAAATTGTAGGTAATAGATAGTTTTGTGATAACGAGTAACAAGTAAATAAAGTAAATAAAGTGCGGCAAGGTGGCCCAATCCTTTTGTAGCAAAGGATAAGCCTGGACAATTTCTCATAATGAGAAAAGAGCTCCTGAGGACATATGGGAATTATCGTCAAGCTAGTTTTCATCACGCTCATATGATTCGCGTTCGGTACTTTGATAATTTGATATGTGGGTGGACCGGTGCTTGGGTACTGCCCTTACTTGGACAAGCATCCCACTTATGATTAACCCCTATTGAAAGCATCCGCAACTACAAAAGAAGTATTAAGGTAAACCTAACCACAACATTAAACATGTGGATCCAAATCAGCCCCTAACGAAGCAACGCATAAACTAGGGTTTAAGCTTCTGTCACTCTAGCAACCCATCATCTACTTATTACTTCCCCATGACTTCCTCTAGGCCCAAATAATGGTGAAGTGTCATGTAGTCGATGTTCACATAACACCACTAGAGGAAAAGACAACATACATCTCATCAAAATATCGAACGAATACCAAATTCACATGACTACTAATAGCAAGACTTCACCCATGTCCTCAGGAACAAACGTAACTACTCACAAAGCATATTCATTTTCATAATTAGAGGAGTAATAATATGCATAAAGGATCTGAACATATGATCTTCCACCAAGTAAACCAATTAGCATCAACTATAAGGAGTAATCAACACTACTAGCAACCCACAGGTACCAATTTGTGGTTTGGATACAAGATTGGACACAAGAGATGAACTAGGGTTTTGAGAGGAGATGGTGTTGGTGAAGATGTTGATGGAGATTGACCCCCTCCCGATGAGAGGATCGTTGGTGATGACGTTGGTGATGATTTCCCCCTCCCGGAGGGAAGTGTCCCCAGCAGAACAACTCCACCGGAGCCCTAGATTGGTTCCGCCAAGGTTCCACCTCATGGCGGTGGAGTTTCGTCCTGTAAGCTTGCCCATGATTTTTCCCAGGGTAAAAGCGCTCATATAGCAGAAGATGGACACCGAGGGGCCACCAGGGGGCCCACGAGACAGGGGGCACGCCCAGTAGGGGTGGGCGCGCGCCCCACCCTCCTGGCCAGGGTGTGGGCCCCCTGATGTATTTCTTCCGCTCAATAATTCTTATTAATTCCAAAAACATGTTTCGTGGAGTTTCAGGATTTTTGGAGCAGTGCAGAATAGGTTTCCAATGTTTGCTCCTTTTCCAGCCAGAATTCCAGCTGCCGGCATCCCCCCTCTTCATGGTAAACCTTGTAAAATAAGAGAGAATAGCCATAAGTATTGAGATATAATGTTTAATAACAGCCCATAATGCAATAAATATTGATATAAAAGCATGATGCAAAATGGACGTATCACGGGCTTGCAGTTAAGCATGCCGGCACGCTCCAGGAGCTCGTGAGCGTACTTCCGCTGATGGAGGAAGAAGCCTTCCGGACGGTGCACCACCTCGACACCGAGGAAGTAGTGCAAAGGACCCAAGTCCTTGATGGCGAACTCAGCGCGAAGACGAGCCGTGAGCTGACTGAGGAGACCAGCCGTACATGCCGCCAGGATGATGTCATCGACATAGAGCAGCAAGTAGGCCGTGTCAGAGCCCTGATGATAAACGAAGAGCGAGGCGTCCGAGCGGGTAGAGCGGAACCCAAGCTGGTGGAGAAACGCTGTGATGTGATGGTACCAAGCGCGTGGAGCCTGCTTGAGCCCGTACAAGGACTGTGAAAGCGGGCACCACGTGGTCTGGAAGCGTCGGGTCAACAAACCCGATGGGTTGCTGGCAGAAGACCTGCTCCTCGAGGTGACCATGGAGGAAGGCATTGGAGACGTCCATCTGGTGCACCGGCCAAGCACGGGAGACCGCAAGGTGGAAAACCGTGCGTATCGTGCCGGGCTTGACGATTGGAGCGAAGGTGTCGGTGAAGTCGATGCCAGCACGCTGTCAGAAGCCACGAACGACCCAGCGCGCTTTATAGAGATCAAGGGTACCATCAGGATGGAGCTTGTGTTTAAAGATCCACTTCCCGCTAATCACGTTGGCGTGCCGGGGACGGGGAACAAGCTGCCACACCCGGTTGCGCAACAGGGGGTCCAACCCCTCTTGCATTGCAACCATCCAGAGCGGGTCACGAAGAGCGGCTCGAACAGAGAACGGCAATGACGACGGCTCAGAGGTGGACGCCGCATGGACGTAGTCGTCCAAGGCGTAGCGCGAGCTCGGGCGAAAAACACATGTACGAGCGCGGGTGACCGAACCGTCCGCGGGCGCCAGGGGGACAGGGGGCGTCGGGGGCGTCGAGGGCGCCAGGGACGCCGAGGGCGGCAAGGAGGCTGGGGGCGCCGAGGGCGGCGAGGAGGCTGGGGGCGCCGAGGGCGGCGAGGAGTCCGGGGGCGCCAAGGAGGCCAGGGAGGCCGGGGCATCGAGGATGCCGAGAGGCCGGGGGCACCGAGGGGGGCACGGGGGCGCGCCGCGGTTGTACGAGGCGCCGCATGTGGGGGGCGTGCCTCAAAGACAGGGGCGGGCCAAGAGAGGCGTGCAAGGGCCCTAGGATAGGCATTGAGGAGCCCGCATCACCGGTGGCGGGAGGAACAGCCGGGGGTACCTGCTAAAATGGAAACACATGCTCATCAAAGTAAACGTGCCGGAAGGTGAACACACGATGGGAGACAGGATCATAGCACCGATATCCCTTGGAGTTAGAAGGGTAGCCGATGAAGATGCAAGCGATGGATCGAGGTGCAAGCTTGTGAGACGCAGTGTCGGTAGTGCTGGGATAGCAAAGGCACCCAAAAATACGCAAGTCGTCATAAGACGGGGGCGTACCAAAGAGAAGATGGTGAGGTGCGTAGTTCCACCGTGGGCGGCAGGGTCTAAGGTTAAGAAAAAGTGATGCAGTGGCGAGCGCATCCGGCCAGAAACGAGGTGGCACGTTGGCATGAAACAGGAGCGTGCGAACGCAGTCATTCAGAGTGCGAAGGATGCGTTCGGCTCGACCGTTCTGCTGTGAAGTGTACGGACATGTGAGGCGAAAAAGGTGCCGTGATGCGCCAAAAAAGTGTGGAAAGCGAGGTTGTCAAACTCTTTTCCATTGTCTGTCTGAAGCGCAAGGATGGGACGCCCAAACTGCGTGCGGACATAGGAGTAAAAAGCCGTCAAGGTAGAGCGTGCATCCGACTTTCTGCGCAAAGGAAAAGTCCACACATAGTGAGAATAATCATCAAGAATGACCAGATAATATAAATAGCCCGAGTTACTAGGAACCGGAGAGGTCCACACATCGCTATGAATCAACTGAAAAGGAAAAGAAGCAATGGTGGTGGAATTATTAAATGGCAGGCGAACGTGTTTGCCAACTCGACAGGCGTGACAAGTGTGATCCTCGTTCTTATTGCAAGTGAAACTGAAACTCCTAAGAATATGACGAAGTGTGACGGGGTTGGGGTGACCCAAGCGAGCGTGCCAGAGACCAACTTTAGCGGAGAGAGTGACCGGTGCGGTGGTGGTTGATGAGGGCGAATGCACCGGATAGAGCTCGTCGGGGCTGTCACATCAATGAAGTACCATCCTGGTTCGAGCGTCCCTGACACTAAAACCAAACTCGTCAAATTCAACAGTGACAGGGTTTTCACGAGTGAAATAACAAACGGAGATAAGATTCTTAATAAGATAAGGAGACACAAGTATGTTAGACTAAGATAAAGGCGTCGAAGTAGAAGGAAAAGAAGTGTGCCCAACATGTGTGATAGGAAGTGTGGAACCGTCACCGATAATGATGCGGCGGTCGGTGGAGACAGGAGTGAAGGAGGCAAGGTTATCAGGATGAGCAAACATGTGAGCCGTAGCACCAGTGTCCATGTACCAATCACCATCTCCAGTGTAGTTGTTTGGCGTAGAAGCAGCATGCAGCCCGGTGAGGAGCACCAGGTCCCAGGGCGCCGGCGGCAGGGTCGGCGATGGAGACGAAGACGCCATGGGGAAGCCGTAATCGCCGCTCAGCTGCGGTGGTGGGTACTCTCCATACGGCTGCGGAGCCGCGTAGTATGCATGAGGCGCGGGAGGGGCGGGAGGCCCGTACGGTGTGGATAGTAGCCCCGGCGGCAACTGTGATGTCGGGTAGGCTGGATGGTCCGCCGAAAAAACCTGCTGGCCTGCTGACGACCCCCACCAGTACCCGGGAGACCCGTACGCGGGCGGAGCTCCGTACGCCCCGTACGTGGGAACGGGCGCGTGGGGAGCCGCACCAGAGGGCGCCACCGGCGGGGCGACGACGGACTGGCCGGAGAACACCAGCGGCGGAGCCGCGCTAGAGGGCGCCGGCGGCGGGACGGCAGTGGCGGCGGTGGACGGGCCGGCGGCGGGACGGCAGTGGCATCAGCCTCCAAATTAATTTTGTGTTGGCATAACGTGGGACTAATACCCTTAAGATCATCCAGAGTATATCCAATAGCAGCGCGATGCTTCTTCAGAGTTTTCAATAATCTTTCTTCTTGCTCTGAAAGGTTAGCACTAATAATAACAGGATATATTTTCTTGTCATCAAGATAAGCATACTTAAGATTATTAGGTAATGGTTTGAGTTCAAACACAGGATCACCCTTGGGTAGAGGGGGATCCCCAAGAATTTCAACGGGAAGATTATGTTTCAGCACAGGTTCCTGTTTAAGGAACACTTCATCTATTTCCCTTCTTTCCTTCATAAACATATCATTTTCACGGTCTAGCAAATATTGTTCTAACGGATCAGTAGGAGGCACAGCAATGGAACCAAGACCAATAATCTCATCCTTACTAGGTGGTTCCCTATCACGAGGTTGTCTACGAAACTTAGCAAAACTAAACTCATGAGACATACCATATAAGCCAATGGTGACAGTGTCTTTTTAACAATCATTTCAAGCACTAGCTGTATTTAAGAAGGGTCTACCAAAAATAATGGGACAAAAATCATCTTGTGGGGAACCAAGAACAAGAAAATCAGCAGGGTATTTAACCTGCCCACACAAGACTTCAACATCTCTAACAATCCCAACTGGTTTAATGGTATCCCTATTAGCAATCTTAATGGTAACATCAATGTCTTCTAATTCAATGGTGCAATGTCGTGCATAATTTCTTTATATAAGTCATACGATATTGCACTAGCACTAGCACCCATATCACATAAACCATGATAACAATGATCTCCTATTTTAACAGAAATAACATGCATGCCTACGACAGGTCTATGTATCTTAGTATCTGGTCTAGCAATATTAGCAGTTTCATCACAAAAATAAATAGCATGCCCATCTAAATCATCATCCAAGAGATCTTTAACCATAGCAATACTAGGTTCAACATTGATTTGCTCAGGAGGTGTATAAGTCCAAGTATTACTCTTATGAACAACAGTCGAAGTTTTAGAATGATCCTTTATCCTAACAAGAAAAGGAGATTTCTCAACATAAGTAGTAGGAACAATAGGATCACTATAGGTGATAGTCTTTTCTTCAACTGTAATAGGTGCAACTACTTTCACTTCAACAGGAGGATTATATTTAAACCACTTCTCTTTAGGGAGATCAACGTGAGTAGCAAAAGATTCACAAAAAGAAGCTACTATCTCAGAGTCAAGTCCATACTTAGCGCTAAATCCACGAAAAGCATCAGTATCCATAAAAGATTTAACAGAATCAAACTTAGGTGTCATACCTGACTTCTTACCATCGTCGGAACCCCAATCTTCAGAGTTGCGTTTAATTTTTTCCAATAAGTCCCATTTGAAATCAATTGTCTTCAGCATATAAGAACCAGCACAGGAAGTATCGAGGAGGTTGCGATCATTAAGAGAAAGTCGAGCATAAAAATTTTGAATAATCATTTCCCGGGAGAAGATTGGGGCATGAATATAACATTGACTTAAGCCTCCCCCAAGCTTGAGCGATGCTTTCTCCTTCACG
The DNA here is from genome assembly GCA_963921465.1 of Triticum timopheevii. NCBI lineage: Eukaryota > Viridiplantae > Streptophyta > Magnoliopsida > Poales > Poaceae > Triticum > Triticum timopheevii. The sequence continues at coordinate 391,890,958 of OY997266.1, read as the reverse complement.
AGGCCAAAAATTATATATGTAATTACGATCACGGTGAACAAGATGCATAGGATAGAACTTCTGGTGAAATTCCAACTTCAATCGCTTATAATTCCAAGATCTCGTATCATCACATAGCCTATACCATTTCAATGCATCTCCCTTCAAAGATAAAGGGAAGACCTTCCTTTTTACAACATCATCGGGAATACCTGCAAGCTTAAATAATCCACAAACTTCATCCACAAAGATAAGGTGTAAATCGGGATGCAATGTTCCATCTCCTGCAAATGGATTAGCTAGCAGTTTCTCTATCATACCCGAAGGAATCTCAAAGTAAATATTTTCAAAGAGTTCAGTAGGTTGAGGAGCAACTCTTTGCTCTTCTGGTCGGGGTGAAGATACCCCGAACAAGCCCCTCAAAGGATTAGTTTCCATAGTGACAAGTAACAGAAAATTTCAGCACACTATATAAATGTTTCCTTACCAAGTTACACTCACCAAAAGCGCTACACTCCCCGGCAACGGCGCCAGAAAAGAGTCTTGATGACCCACAAGTGTAGGGGATCTATCGTAGTCCTTTCGATAAGTAAGAGTGTCGGACCCAACAAGGAGCAGAAGGAAATGATAAGCGGTTTTCAGTAAGGTTTTCTCTGCAAGCACTGAAATTGTAGGTAATAGATAGTTTTGTGATAAGATAAATTGTAATGAGTAACAAGTAAATAAAGTAAATAAAGTACAGCAAGGTGGCCCAATCCTTTATGTAGCAAAGGATAAGCCTGGACAATTTTTAATAATGAGAAAGGAGCTCCCGAGGACACATGGGAATTATCGTCAAGCTAGTTTTCATCACGTTCATATGATTCACGTTCGGTACTTTGATAATTTGATATGTGGGTGGACCGGTGCTTGGGTACTGCCCTTACTTGGACAAGCATCCCACTTATGATTAACCCCTATTGCAAGCATCCGCAACTACAAAAGAAGTATTAAGGTAAACCTAACCACAACATTAAACATATGGATCCAAATCAGCCCCTAACGAAGCAACGCATAAACTAGGATTTATGATTCTGTCACTCTAGCAACCCATCATCTACTTATTACTTCCCAATGCCTTCCTCTAGGCCCAAATAATGGTGAAGTGTCATGTAGTCGACGTTCACATAACACCACTAGAGGAAAAGACAACATACATCTCATCAAAATATCGAACGAATACCAAATTCACATGACTACTAATAGCAAGACTTCACCCATGTCCTCAGGAACAAACGTAACTACTCACAAAGCATATTTATCTTCATAATCAGAGGAGTAATAATATGCATTAAGGATCTGAACATATGATCTTCCACCAAGTAAACCAATTATCATCAACTACAAGGAGTAATCAACACTACTAGCAACCCATAGGTACCAATTTGTGGTTTTGATACAAGATTGGATACAAGAGATGAACTAGGGTTTTGAGAGGAGATGGTGCTGGTGAAGATGTTGATGGATATTGACCTCCTCCCGATGAGAGGATCGTTGGTGATGACGTTGGTGATGATTTCCCCCTCCCAGATGGAAGTGTCCCCGGCAGAACAGCTCCGTCGGAGCCCTAGATTGGTTCCGCCAAGGTTCCGCCTCGTGGCGGCGGAGTTTCGTCCCGTAAGCTTGCCCACGATTTTTTTTCCAGGGTAAAAGCCCTCATATAGCAGAAGATGGACACCGGGGGCCCACCAGGGGGCCCAGGAGACAGGGGCGCGCCCCCCACCCTCCTGGACAGGGTGTGGGCCCCCTGGTGTATTTCTTCCGCTCAATAATTCTTATTAATTCTAAAAATAGGTTTCGTGGAGTTTCAGGATTTTTGGAGTAGTGCAGAATAGGTTTCCAATGTTTGCTCCTTTTCCAGCCAGAATTCCAGCTGCCGGCATTCCCCCTCTTCATGGTAAACCTTTTAAAATAAGAGAGAATAGCCATAAGTATTGAGATATAATGTGTAATAACAATCCATAATGCAAGAAACATTGATATAAAAGCATGATGCAAAATGGATGTATCAGGCGTCGGTGAAGAATCGAACCTCCGTGACGATCCTGTCAAAGGAGGCATGGGACACGGGCCAAGCCGCCGTCCTTCCGCACTCATTGAATCTGGAGCCGAGGGCGGAGCGGACCTTATCCAAGGCTTCCGGATTGAGTATGAGCGACCGGTCGACGGCGGGCGCAGCTGCCGGAGCCGAGCTTTCCGAAGGAGCGGCCTTCTTCCCTTTCTCCTTTTTTGTTGGCGCCATGGCAATGGGAGAGGGGCAGAGCTCAAGTCGGATTGGAGGCAGAAACAGAGGCTCAAGGAAGAAAGGGGAGCAGGAAGCACGCGGGCAGCAAGGAGAGAATAACTGTGTACAGTTTCGTGGCCGCCTAGCGAGGCGGATATTGGGGGAGCATGGGGAAGCGGAGACGCCCACGTCCAATCAACTGCCACGCAGCGCCCAAGGCCGCAGGCTGTTCGGGCCCGCGGCGCTCCACACTTGCCCTTTTGCTTCGCTGCTAAGCCAAGTCCGAGCGTGCCTTGGGCTTGGGGGCTACTGTCGACGTTCTGGGAACAAGGGTCCCCAGACTTGCTTGCCTACGGCCTGCGGCGTGGCTCAAGGGGTTGCCCAGTGCGGCACATCTTCATCAGCTCAAGCTCAAGACCCTCGCGAGGGGCCAAGCCTCGCGGGGCAGATGACGCAGGTCTTCCTCGAGAACGGCCTCACCAGGCAGGCTCACGAGGAGGCGGAGAGATCAAGGCAAGGGTACCTCGCGAGGTGCCCATGATGCAAGCCATGACGATCGAGACCAGGTGGGCGCCAGGCGGGTGTCGACCTGTGCGGTGTCCTTGTTTACTCTTTGGTGCAAAGGGGGCAATCGCAGGCGCGGAGTACCAAGGCATCAAGCAAAGATCATCATTTAAGTGCAACGAGACCAAGACCAGCAGAGCGGCAGGACGGAGATCACCGTGGAGCCCAAGACGGCGTCATCGTTAGTGCCTTTGGCAGCCGAAGACCAACTTTTGTCAGGATAACTTGTACTAGATGTTCCCCTTCAAAATGGCCGTTGTTGGCTCCCTTCCCGCTCAATATTTGGGAAGAGGACCAAGGCCTCTATATATAGAGCTAGCCATCGCAGTAGAAGGCATCTAGATCTGACCCGGAGCCAACAGAGACGGAGCAATTCCTCTCCAAGCATACCACCACAAGAACACCCCTCGCGAGGCTACTCTTCCTCTGTACTATTCATCACCAGCCCCAGAGGCAATCCACCACGCCACACACTGGATTAGCGTATTACACCACAACGGTGGCCCGAACCAGTATAAACCTCGTGTCCCTTGTGTTGTTCATCGCTTAGCTTAGATTCACAGCGAGGCGTTGGGACGTGGATTGGTAGGGGGAAGATCTCCGTGCGCCCAGAGTTCAAACCTTAAGGGTTTTGTCGGAACCCGATATCCGACATTTTTCAGTACTTTTCGAAGCAGTTCACCGATGATTACCTCTCAAACCACCTGCATGGTCAAGAGGCGAGGAAGGTATTCATTCAACACCCACGGTACAATATTGAAGTCTTTCTAAAGAGGACGAAGGTTTGGCGGGCAATTATCCATAGCCACTGGCCTAAAGTTGCAAGGACATTCAACATCACTGAAGGCTCAATATTTGCCTTTCGCTTCTATAGTTTCCCAGATGATATTGATCTGTCTATTTACCATGTATGATGCTACTTTCCAAAGGTTTTCGATGTTGCATGTGAAACTTGGTGTTGTTGTGTAATGGTGTAACTGAGTGCCGAAGCTATCTCATGTAATTCGATTATGGAATCCTGGTTGTCGTTATACGGATATGAAATATTTGGTGTGTTTTATAAGAAATATCAATTTGATTAGTACATGTATTATCAATAATAGGCTAATTACCTTGCTTATTGGGGTTTTCTATTGCAGACGGTTACTCAGACAGCACCGTGGGCGATGAACTCAAACAACCCACACGGAGAAAGTAGGCATGTTCGATCAACTAACAATCATACACGGCTTCCGGCAGAGAACTATTTGCGTTAGGCCACCTTGCACAAACGTTTCCACACGAAAAACTGTGTGTGATATATATACGATCAGAAATGTTTTTCTGGGATTAGCCGTGTGGGATGTACATAGAAATAGAAACTATTGGGTTTCGATGCCTCGCCAGATCACACACGAGCTCATTTTTCCCCGGCCTATGTGCCAGGAGGGCCTATCCCCGACGGTTTCTGGGTCGTGTGGGAAGGACCCCCCTATCGCCCACACTCACTTGGCGATGGTTCCAAACGCCGTTGCGGAAAGGGGTTAAAAACCGTTTGTATAGCAGGTCTCTGCACCAGTGATATGACTATATACGGAATACATGCCTACATTACATTGATGACTTCGAGCTGTTGTGTATCGCTCTAGGTTGTGACTGTTATATGATGAATGTCATCCAACACAAATATCCATCACTGATCCAATGCATATGCTCTTCTCATAATGATCTTCTCTAAGTTAATTCCATTATTGTTGATGTTACAATCACTACAAAACTGCTTCTGTTACTATTACCGTTACTATTGCTAATGTTACTGTTGCTATACTACCATGCTACTAAACACTTTGCTGTAGATATTTAGTTCTCCAGGTGTGGTTGGATTGACAACTCAACTGCTAATACTCATAAATATTCTTTGGCTTCCCTTGTGTCGAATCAATAAACTTGGGTGAAATACTACCCTCGAAGACTGTCCTGATCCCTATACTTGTGGGTTATCAAGGGAGAACACACGCACCCTTGCCTGAGGGGAAAATTAGGCAGTCCATGCCATGGCTGGACTACCCCTACCCCCCCCCCCAAAAAAAAGAGAAGAAAGAGGATAGCAATGGGTCGGACAGCTCCGGTGATGCGTAGATCTGGCTTGGTCCATTTTGTGTCTTCGATCGCTACTTATGCGACAAAGACAGCAAGGGCGCCGCGAAGGGCAAGGCAACCCATCGATGATCTTTGTCCATAGCTAGTATTGTAGGTAGAGCATGCCAATTTTGGGTAGTCTGATAGCATGTGTTGATGTAGTAGCCGAATGTTCCATCGTAGAGATAGTTTACGTTGCATGTGTTTGTATGGATTTGAGGTTTACTAATTGAGGTATCTGTATGTGCAAAGCAAAATTTGAGGTGTGATCGATCAACGTATGCGGACGCACCCGGACTCGTCTGCGAACTTTTGAGGGGTCAGAATTGGTGTATCCACCTATAGATGTTCTTGCCCCCTTACTGTTTAATATAGTTGTTGATGCCCTGGTGACCCTGGTTAGAAGGGCTCGGGAGCAAGGTTTTATAAAATGTCTAGCCTCTCAGATTTATGAAGGTGGCCTTTCTATTTTACAATATGCTGACGACGTGATCTTTTGTTTTGAGGACAACTTGGAAGGAACTAGGAACCTTAAAATTATCCTTTGTGTTTTTGAGTATATGACTGGTCTTAAAATTATTATTTTTAAAGCGAGGTTTACTGTTTTAGTGAGGTGGAACTAAAACAGAAGGATTATGCTTAGATTTTTACATGGATAGTTGGAACTTTTCCTTTTCGTTACCTAGGTATACCTCTGCACTACAAGAAGCTTAGTATTAGCTATTGGAAACCTGCATAGGAGAAGTATGAGAAGAAAGCAGCTGCCTGGCAGGGCAGCTTGCTTCCTATGGGGGAGAGGCTCATTCTAACTGAGACTTGCTTGATCAGTGTCATATGCTTTCCTTCTTTAGGCTGCCTAAAGATATCGGTAAACGGTTTGATTTTTTTTCTGAGCCTGCTTGGTTTGGTAAGAAAAAGAGGGGTGAGAAAGTATCACCTGGTCAATTGGAATAGTGTGTGCCAGCCTAGAGACCGAGGAGGACTGGGGGGTTTACTAATCTTGACATTAAAATGTTAATCTTCTTTGCAAGTGGCTCTAGAGATTAGAAAAGGAGGAGGGGATTGGTAGAAGATGGTTAGAGCAAAGTATGTGAAGAAGAAAACTTTGTCTCGGTATGAACCATCTCCTGGCAACTCCCACTTCTCGAATGGCTTAATGGAAGTTAAGAATATCTTCTATAATTGTTGTCAGAGAGCTGTGGGGGACGGTAGTAAAACTTGATTTAGGGAAGATGCCTAGATAAAGGATAAAACCCTTTGTTTTGTTTTTTTCCTCGTCTATATAACTTAACATTCTGTAAACATATTATTGTTGAAAAAGTATTTAACTTGGATTTAATTGCATTAGGTTAAGAAGATGTTTATATGGGCAGACTCTTGATATGTGGAATAAGTTGCTTGATATGTGGTCACGTGGTCTTGTTTGATAAACCTGACAAAGTTAAATGGTTACTTACAGACCCGGTAGCTTTTCGTTAAATCACTTTATCATTGTCTTATTGCTAGACAAGTTATTTTCCCTTTTAAAAAACTTTGGAGGATGAAGGTGCCTCTTAAAGTTAAGGCCTTCTCTTGGTTAGTAATCAAAGATAGGATTCTGACCAAAGATGTTTTGAGCAAAAAGTTTGGAAAGGTGCTGAGTTTTGTGAATTTTGTGACTATGAAGAGAGTGTGGATCATTTATTTTGCTCTTGCTCCTTAGCTAAGTTTCTATGGAATATTGTGGGATGTGCATTGGGTAATCAGAGATCTCCAATATTTTTTTACCTATGGCAGCACTAGATGCCTAGCAATACTGGCAAAGATAGGAACAAACCTTGTTTTCAAAAATTTATGACTAGAGATCCTACTAACATTATTTTTCCTCTGTGTTACCTGCTCGACTCTTGGAAAAATCTACAGAAAAGTGGGGTACAAAACATGCTTCATCGGATGTCTAGACGAATTGCGTTGGTGACTCTCGAGGTCTTCGGAGGCGGGCATGGTTTGGCGCAACACGTAAGAAGAATTTTCTGAAGTCAGATGCTGGGGTGCTTGCTGGCCTCGAAGCTTGTTCTGTTATTTTTTTTCATGCCCTTCAAACTGTTGATATTTGTAGTTTGTTGAGTAGTTGCTGCTCCTAATAGCTGGTGTGGCTTGATGTAGTTCCTTTGCTTAGCTGGTTAGAATTTGTTAGATTTGAAGCATCCTGGTGTGGTTATATATCAATCATGTAATGGTTGTTCAGTTGTTCATGTAAAAAAATACTCCATTTTCGTAATGAAAATAGGGTCATGTGGCCCCTTTTATCGAAAAATATATAAAAACTAGAGTACAACATAGCTGTTTGGATTGCTAATGGCATGTGCAATGGTGCGGTTAGAATTTTGACGAAGTTGAGGTGTATCCCTTCTTTCTTATTTTTCCCATCCAAATGGGGAATTCTATAGACTCAGCTTGACAAAAAAACAACTAAAACTGATTTTCCTAAAAAAAATCCTCCAAAAACTGGTTCTCTAAAAGCTCACATTTAATTCCTAGCATACAAACAACTAGCACCATTGTACATGCCCTTGGCAATTTGTGGTTGACCAATTAATTTAGTTAAGCTAATGTCATGCGACCGAGTAGATATGCCTGGGCACGGTTCATGAAAATTCGGTGCACGTGGTACCATCTCATCAAGAGTCATCATAGACTGATGCTTAATACCGAATTTCATCTCGTCAAGAGTCATCACAGACTGATGCTCAATACCGAAATTCTGAAAAATTGAATAATCCGAAAGGATATTATCAGGAGCTCAAAGTACTAAGTATCATAATAACAATACGTTCATAGTAAATTCGTTCAGCCACATAGTCACAGCAGAATGATGATCAAGTTCACGTCAATGGGCACCATAAAAAAATCACAGTCCACGGTAAATATTTAGACACGGTAAATTCGTTCAGCCACATAGAGACAGTCACAACAGACTGATGCTCAATTGCTCATGTTCAGGCCAAAGAACACCATAACAACACCAGGTTCACAGTGAATATTCAGACACTCTTAGTTGTGAGCTCCTCCAATAGCCGTCATCTGAAGGCTAATCATCTTCCTTGCTTGGTTTAGGCGGCAAGCCCAATAACTTTTCTTTAAAAATCGGGCCCCCCTCTGTACGGGCCACAACATAGAGTATTGCAAGGCCTCCTATAGCCGTCCCGATTGTCCCAAAAAATATATTACGTACATAATTGGGGTGACTTAATACAAACCTGAAATCAAAACATAAATGAATTAGAAACGGATTTAAATAAGTTGTTTACAGTCATCTAAAAACTCAGTACTGCAAGATAAGATAATTACCATGGTTTGTGCTTCGACGACCCTGCAGTGTTTGCAGTTGATTGAGGTCCATGCTGCTGTGGCCCCGCAAAAGAAAATTACAGTACATAACTTGCGTATACGATCGATCGTTGATCTGGTGGAAGTGGGGGGAAATGAGATTAAAAATGTGCAACAGCATGACCCAAAACTGATTATGCTGTTCCACTAACAATTTCTTTTGCCACAATATGGTAAGAATTCTAACAAGAAAAAAAGGCTGCTTAATCTGCGGGGGTAGAAGTCGTATTGTTGATCTCAACTAGATAATAAGTACTCCCTCCGTTCCGAAATAATTGTCTTTCTAGATATTTCAACAAGTGACTACATACGGAGCAAAATGAGTGAATCTACACTCTAAAACATGTCTACATACATCCGTATGTTGTAGTCCATTTGAGATGGCTAGAAAGACAATTATTTCGAAACGGAGGGAGTATAATAATAGAAAGAAATACTATACATTATGTAAATTAGAGAAAGTGGACAGTGGTATCTCCAGCACACGAGGTCCAAGTCCTGATGCTCGCATTTATCCCGAATTTATTTCAGGATTTTCCGTAATACACGTTCAGTGGGAGGAAACGTTTTCGTCGACTAAGAGGCGCCTACGACGACTTCATAAAATCTCAAGATGATATACCGGCTCAGTCTCTTGGAGGTGCTCATAGGGGTAGGGTATGCGTGTATGCGCGTATATATGAGCCGTTTGTGTCTGGGCTGATGTTAGAAAAGAAACTAGACTGATTGCACGGATATTTATATATACCTTGTTTAAAGGACTTGATTCAGGGCAATGTACAATGATCGATAAAATAGTTTTATCTTAAATCTTGCATGTATGTAATTTAGAGATGACAAAAAAAAATATCTACAGTGGGTCATCTCTTAGCCTTATCTTCAATAAGTTATTATTCCTAAAAACGTGACGAGACATATTGTGCTAAGAGATCATCTCTTGTCTTTTCTTAATTAAGAGAAGACAAGTCTTCTCTTATGATTTCTTCTCCTTCGTCTCATCATTTATCCTACGTGATATTGTTAAGATAGAACCATTGTAAGTGCCCTCGGAGGAGCTGAAGCGGCGAGGGAAGCTCCCGCCATGGCTTATCCTTGCAACAACAGACTCTGTTCCTCCTTAACGGCCACTGAAGCGGCCGCCGTAAAATACGGCTGCGGTGGTCGCCCAAGGGCGCGACCACAGATCTTTCTAGCGGCAAACCTAAGCGAAGCTGCCATATCATCCTAGTTTTATTCTCGTCGCCGGGTCTGTTGGAGTTCCTCAATCCTCTTCTTCCAATCCAATCGCCTCACCCAGGTGCCCGTTATATAGTGCCGGCGGATCTGTTGGTGTTTCCCGTATCCGATTGGAATACGGTCGCTGTTACCAACCTTCCCATATTCGTGTTCATGTCCGTTTACCTTCACAGGATTTTTGCAAATAATATATTTTGAAGAGTGTGGAAAGAGGAGATTTGTATTGTACTCCGCTTCTCAGAGGTGTTTGTTTCGGACTTTTTGATGTAGGAACTAGAAAAAGTCTTTCTTAAAGACTTTTTAACCAAACAGAAGGAACTAAAAGTTGCTTTTTGGGACTAAGAGCCTGTTTGGGACTGCTCTGCTCCTTAAAATTCAGCTCTGCTCCAGAAAATATAAGCCAAACGGGTAGCTCCACGATATGTCGCTCCACAAAAAACTAGAATCTGGGGTACAACTCCCAGTTTTTTATGTAGCTCGTGAGGGGGTGCTCCAAAAAACTCTGGAAGCTGGAGTTGGGGGGAAATTACCCACCACTGCCACCAGTAAGTTTCTCCCATGGTGTTGTTTGGTTGTTATTTTTTTATATACTAAGGGTAATATGGTCATTTAATAACCTCTAAGGAGGGACTAGGAATTTTTTAGTTTCTGAAAACAAACAGGGGGGACTTTTTAGGGATCAGGGACTTTTTAGTTGGAACTAGAAAAAGTCGTAGGACTTATGAACAAAGCAGGGCCTCAAAAGAAGTGAAAACATGAGAATGAGCAAATTTTTGGAATCCTTTAAAATGTGAAGGAAATAAAGGAGTTCTCTGGGTCAAAATCCTACGATTCAAAATGCACCGTGGAAAAAAAATATCATGTAGGCTCATTTCTACAAAATTCCTGTGAGAACCCATTGTTCCAAACAGGGATCAAAAGCCTAGATCGTTGGTCGTTATCACATGACTAAGGTTTCTTTGGTTCACATGATTCTAAAAACACCAAACTAGAATAAGAATATATTTTTAGAAATGGAGGAGGATCCACGACCTCTGCATCTAGACGATGCAGGCAGCCACTTTATTAATTATGCACACAAGACCTTACAAAGTCATACAATAGTAAGATTGAAGCCACCGTCTCGGCAACAAACTGTCGCTACTCCTATACAAATGATGAAGGGATGTTGATAGTCTTGGCCTAATACCAAATAGACCTTGCAGCCAAACCTAACATCTAAGACTTGAGATCCCAACCAGGACGTCTGCCGGGTATGGGTCACCTACCAGTCTGGCACACTCCTCAACCAGGACGCCTGCCGGCTATGAGGCCACCGCAGCCACCTGCCACCAATCCATCTTCAGTGATGTACTGTTGCATCGAGCTACCTTGCTCGGTCTAACTGTCGTCGACGCCACCACGACGCAAGACAACGCCACCATCCTGCGCGAGTCCATCTCCGGGCATCGGGCGCCGAGCCTCCACTGCGCCACGCCGCCATAAATGGGCAAGATGAAACACCGCCCTTCCTCTTGTCCCCTCCAGTCAGCACTTGCTTCAAAACGATGCCCCCAGGAGGAAGAACGACACCGAAAGCGCCGTCATCGTCCGATCCGATAGACCAAGATCTAGGGTTCCCCCGGAACATCCAGGTCAGGTTAACGTGACCTGCAACGACGATGCCTCGAGAAGGGAACGTCATCCGAGACACCGCCATCGTCCGCCAAGACCGCAGTCAGGCGTGATTTTCACCGGAAGCCACGTCGCCCCGATCTCTCTCGGCTGGCTGGAACCGAGCGGAGCCTCGCCACGAAGACGTGCGTCGTCGTCGGTACTCCGGCGGAGATCCGTCATCTCCTCACCGGTCCCTCCACGCACCGTCGGTCGGCGCAAGGCCACCACGCGGCGGATCCGATCGGAGCTTTGGATCTGCAGCCACCGCCGTCACCATCTCTGCACAGATCATCCAACCCCACTGGATGGGGCGCTGCCACCGCCGCGCGGCATAGGGTCGCCGCCCTAGTCGCCGCCCTCGGACTCCCACGAGAGGTGTCGCCCCTGCCGCCTCGGATGGGATCCCGCAAACTCCGCCCGCCCAGGTGCCTTCGGCGCCGGGCCCGCCGCCACCGCGGCCCACGCCGGCGGCAGCGGCGGCAACAGGAGGAGGCGCGAGGGGTGGCCTGCGGTGCTAGGGTTGGGGGGCCCTGGCGTCGCCCAGGGAAGGCGAAGCGAGGGGAGGGGCAAGATGAAGAATGCATATGCAAAAGAGAGGATTGCTGAACACAAGAATTCTATCAACTTTAGTGTTTTAGTTCACTTGAAATAGAGGTCTAAGTGAATATTAGAGTTCCTACGACTTTTTTCTTTGAAACTAAGATCGAAGGAAAATTTCCTATACTTTTCCTTAGGCTCATTCCTTTGACCCAAATGCATGAATAATATCACTATATAAAAATTTCTGATCCCCGCGTCTTTTCTCTACTTCTCCTTTGAAGTGAAGGAGCCTTGAACCATGACAATGATACCCCGGAAAAAATAAAAGAACCATGACAATGATAATTGTTGCATGTCTGGCGATGACGGTCGGCTTAGGAACATTAGCACTAGGCACAATAGTGTTGCTACACAAAGACTTTATCCCCTATATGAATAGAGTAATGCTAGACATACGTGAAGTTAACTATGGAGTTAACAGACTAATAAATGTGAAAGATTAGGATTGGAGATAGAGAGGGGGGCCACCCCGGTGCAGTTCGGAAGGGGGGTATGTGTAACGCCCCGGACACACCCGCCGGTGGTCGTTACTCCTGGCGGGATCTAGACTGGCTCCACAGATCAATACTAGTCTTTTCTGTGCACTTTGTCCTCACTCGTGCACACCCGGGAGCAACTTCCCTATCGGTCACCCATCCTGAAACTACTCCAAGCTGAGCACGCTTAACTTTGGAGTTCTGTCCGAATGGGATCCCGGAAAAGAAGGAATTCCTTATTGATATGAGTAGTCTATCATCCCTAATAAGCCAGGCTATTACATACACCCCCACTCAGAGGAACCGACGTCCTCATCGAGCCACAGGAACGTTCCCTCTTGGCACAACCGTCTGTGCATCCAGTCCGGTACATGTGCCATGCCGTGTGCCACGACGGGTCACAAACGTCATGAACAACATGACCGCGCACCTGTCCGCAACCATCCGTGTAACCGCGAGGGTCGGCTCTGATACCAACTTGTAACGCCCCGGACACACCCGCCGGTGGTCGTTACTCCTGGCGGGATCTAGACTGGTCCCACAGATCAATACTAGTCTTTTCTGCGCACTTTGTCCTCACTCGTGCGCACCCGGGAGCAACTTCCCGGTCGGTCACCCATCCTGAAACTACTCCAAGCTGAGCACGCTTAACTTTGGAGTTCTGTCCGAATGGGATCCCGGAAAAGAAGGAATTCCTTATTGATATGAGTAGTCTATCATCCCTAATAAGCCAGGCTATTACAGTATGGCCCTGTTTGTTTCAGTTTTATGCAATAGATTCTTACAGCCAAAAAAATCAAAATTTGAAACAAATATCTATTTGGAATCAGCTTTACAAGTGTAGCTGGATCTTGATTTTTAGTGCAATCGCCTGAAGAATGTTTGGGTGTACTTGCAAAGTTGATTCTGCCAATGAAGTGAATCCACAAATGATTCGAAGCCGATAGAAGCTGAAACAAATAGGGTCTATGCAAGTCTAGGATTATTGATATGAACAGTACTTTGGATGGCTATTGCGAAATTACTATGTAAGAGTATCTACAACCGGACTTCACAAATACATGCCCCTATACGTCTATGGACCGTCTAGGCGCGTCCATGGATAGCATCGGTTCGCCCCTCAAATATCTTCTTTGTAATCCATGCAAAAACATGCACTTCGTTCTTTACCCACAAACAATTAATAGAGCGCTGAAATAAAAATTATTCGTACATAAAATACATAGTTCAAATATCAAATTTGTTCAGAGTGCATAACTGAAACACAAAATATATAGTTCATTGATTTTATGTGTGGGTCCGCGTATGCTCCATAAGATCATCGAGGAGTTGCATGTGCATCTATTGATCTTGAAGTTGTCAATGCATCTCTACAAAGTTGACAACATGCTCCGCATCTTCTCGCCCTCATCCTCCGTAATCATGTTTGCAAGATTATACAACATGTCATCAACTGTCGTAGTGTCTCCGCGGTTTCCACATCATTGAAGCTCCACGAACAGTACCTCAACCAGGTTGCAACACTTTGAGTGCCCTCACCACTTCCTTCCTAGTATCTTCTTGCATTTCTGCAAAGAGACATTGTTTCCTACCTTGGGGATTATATAAGTCTTCGCAAACGGCGCCCATTAAGAATAGATACCATAGGCAAGGTAGTACCCCATTTTGTAGTTATGCCTGGTGATGGTGTAGTCGTACGCTGGATCATCCCCGTTGCAAAGTCTCTTGAACAAAGGCGAACGCTAGAGCACGTGATGTCATTTTAGGACAAGGCATGCCAAATCTACAAGTCTTTCGGTGTCGCTGCTTTAAGTATGAAGGTGGCCTCTTCGGTATGACCTTGGTACTTCTCGTGCAAACTTTTGGGGTAGTTCTTCCATTGCCAATGCATGCAAACAACTGAATCGAGCATACCTCAAAAACCTCTTGCCGCTCTAATTTTGGTCAACCTTTTTGTGTCCTCGACAGTTGGTTCTCTCAGGTACTCCACTCGTACAAATTGCATTGGTGGTTTTAAAGGATGTGGTCTTTCCCATCCGGATTTTAGCATCAATGGCATCTGCGACCCTATCATAAGCAAGCATCTTGAGAGCGGCCGTGCATTTCTGCAAAGGAGAGAAGGAAAGTTGTCCACAACAACCCTTCCTTAGCTTGAGGTAGTCACCAGCCTCCCCCACGGCATTCACTACGTGGAAGAACAAATTTCTGCTCACCCAGAAGTGACGTTGTAAAAAACCTTCATGATATGTTGGGTCTGGTTTGAAGTAGTCCTTGTAGAGAAGCTTTGCTCTAGCGATCCTATCCCAGGAAACAACTCCCTTGCCCTTTATGGAACCTTTGAAATTCAGCACATGCTCCTCTTGCTTCTCCAATTCTTCTTGGATGATCATCATTGCATTTTCATCTTCCGAATCCGAGAAACCGACGAACTCTTTGTATATGAATTCGTCATGGTCCTTGTTTCCATACTCATCATGTGACGATGAATCCATTGTTTGCCTAAAAATGAACAAAAGATTAAAAGAATTGCTCGGACATTTCCTCGAACACGTAGAGTGCGAGTTGTGTCCATGGGAGTTGAACGTACCGGGGCGGCGTCCGATGGCGGCGATGCAACGGACAAGGTTGGCGGCGTTGTGGGTTGGGGCTTCCGGCGGTGACGCTGTGGGATGGGAACGATGGCGGAGCTAGGGTGACAATTGTGCCAACGAGACAGAAAAGAGGAAAGGAATAGAGCAAGTCAGGGACATCTTGAAGAGATTTGGGATGAGCCCCTGCTGTCAGTCCGACATGACGGACACATCCAAATGCCCCATATATGGACTGGGTATGAAGGATGTCGAACAAGTGGGGCGTGTAGGGCAGATTTGAGGGGGGCAGCTGAATGGCATTTTCACGATTGTGTTGTCTGCGGACATATAGTGAGGGTTTGAGCGAAAAGTGCATACAGAGTCCGAGCTCCATAGACCTCTATTTTTTCCAGCCAAAATACTATTTTCACATATTGAAAAAATCTGGAAAAAAATGTATATACATAGATTTATATTTGTAGTATACACCTATAAAATTCTGTGAACATATATGTTCATATGTAAGGTATACGAAAAAGATAAATACACAGATTAAAATGGGCTTTTTCTTTCTTGTTTTTTTGGGTCAGATATTTATCTTTTTTTGTGTAGCATGCAAATAATCGAATTACTTGATGAAAGTTTGCACATACTTGAATGACATGCATATGTATTTGTATTAAAGTTATTGACATTTTTTGCAACTTTCAAATATAGTTTATTTTCATTTTGCAAAATAGGCTCCATGGAGCCCGGGCTCAGCAACGCCGCGCCCAATTTTTTTTTTTTTTGAAACGGCAGTTATCCCGCATTCATTAAGAAGAAAAGAGTTGCTCAGTTAATTAGGGAAAACCGAGCGAAAACCAGGTTGCCCAGTTAATTATGGAGAATCGGGCGAAAAGCATCACAACCGCTGAGCGGCACACATAAAAAACCCACACACACCGCCCCAGAGAGGGCTTCGGCGAGACCGCACGCAGGCGTCATCATCATCACTCCTCTCCTAGAGGCGTCATCGCCATCCCCACACTCTGAGCAAACGACTCCGACTTTGCCGTAGGCGATCGTCGACTCAGTCCACACTGTAGCGGACGCGTGAAGCTGCATGAAGATTTATGCCAAAAACTCAGCCACCTAAGGCTAGACAACGCAGCTTCGACTTTGACGGAGAACTCTATAGGACAAATCCAGGCACGACTGGCGCCACGGGAGGTCGCCGAACGGGCTACCAGAAGCCAGTCATCGTATACCACAGGGCCCTGCTGCCACAGCTTCGACTTCACAGCAGCAAACTAACCAAGGCAACAACGTGGACACGCCGAAGAAGAACCGACTACCGCAACCATTGCCGCGTCGCCGACATCGCTCCCGCCATCATCGTTGCCACAGAAGCCTGAACGCCACCAACCATCGGTCCCGCTTGCCAATGCCGAGCTCCAAGACGAAGCCCCCAAGAGGGAAAACGACACCAAGGCGTTGTCATCGCCTGATCACAAGATCTAGGGTTTCCCTGAAGAGGCCGAGATGGCCGGATCCGTGCGAGAGGGGACGTCACACCCAGGTTTGAGGGGGCGGTTATAGAGCTATAAGGCCTTATACAATGCATGCTTAGTAGAGGTGCTTAAAAAATAAACCAGTTTTTCTCTAAGCATCGGTGCTTATTTGTAGAGGGTAGACGCTTAATTAAACACCCCTAATGTAGAAATAAGCATCGATGCTTAAGAGAAACTCGATTTATTTTACTAAGCATCTTCCTAAACACCAACCATTGAACAAGGCCTAAGAGGCACATTGCTAGAACAACATTACGGAAATCTGGCCACTAGAAAACCATAATCGCTCCCCGCAATACAGAGTTATCCTGTCTTTTCTTCTGGTTTTGCAACAGGGTATATTCGCTATGAGAATCTCTCACTAGCGAAACATTTGTACACAAAAAACATACATCGAAAAGAATGCAATGCTCTTGCAAGGGTAAGAGGGATTCGGTTGCACGATTTTAGGATGCTACTCTGCAAGGCCTATAATATGGGGAAAAAATGTAATATTCTCTTTGGACGAGAACGGCGTTTCGGTGCCCGGGTGCATCTGCACCCGGTCAAAAAAAAATCATAAAAAATTCAAAAAAATTCAAAAAAATTTGGGTGGTAGACAATTTGATGCGTGAGGTACGCTCTAATTTTCAAAACATTTGGATTTCTGTGCAGCTCCCAGCAAAAAAGATAAATCAGACTAGAACAGTATATGAACAATACATATTTTTACAGACCTCCGATTTGTCTTTTTTGCTGAGAGCTGCTCAAAAGTCCAAATGTTTTGATAATTGGAGCGTCCCTCACGCATCAAATTGTCCACCACCCAAATTTTTTTTAGAATTTTTTGAATTTTTCTAGTATTTATTATGATTTTTTTTCGTGAGCGCAGGCACAGATGAGCTCGGGCTCAGATTCGAATTTTCCTCTTCGGACAGTCTTCTCTACTACTGTACTTTATTTTGCCAACATATTATTTCGAGGTACTCTGCATAACTGCATCAGCGAGGCCTGAAGATGATTCAAAGTTCCAAATAGCATGGAGGCATGAACCTTGTTACTACCATCAGAGAGGAGATTATCAAAAAATACATGGCGTACAGGACAAAAGAACGTACTCCTATCCTATTTATAGGAAACAATGAGACCGCTTGGGGCTAGCTATCATATCAATTCTTCGGTCGAACTATGAGTTACAACAACAGTATCCCAGAGCAGCAGCTTCAGTTATTCTGTGAGAACAGCGATAATACTCTTGAAGTAAATGTGTCGTCAGAAACAGTCTGTGAGCGAAACCAACTGAGCTCTGGCAAATTAGAGATCGGTCCAACTGCAGCAAGGGCAACATCCTGCAAAACGTCAAACAAGTCACTCGACTGCATAAAACTTCAGAATAGCTCAACCATATTGGACAGTGTTACTGTGACACAGAGTTTTAGGCTACATTTGGAATTGCGGTGGATTTTATGGTAGTCCCGTTTGCGCAGCAAGCTTTTGCCAATTTTACCTTCTGATGAATTAATGAATACCCAATCCTTCTTGCATCCGTGGCTAATTTTCCATAGCATATACTCCTATTACCTCCGTCCCAAAATTCTTGTCTTAGATTTGTCTAGATACGAATGTATCTAGCCACATTTTAGTGTTAGATACTTCCGTAACTAGACAAAGAAGAATTTTGGGACGGGGGGAGTATAAGTTAGCGCATCAATCACAAACTGAGAATTAGAAGATCTACCTTGTCAATTATAAACTCCTTGGCTGTTTCCATTACTGTATCGCAGTCAACAGCATCAATCCGAGCAAAAAGCTCCAAGAATGGCATTACTCGTCCATAAGTAAGCATCTGCGTGAGATGGTTGAGGGAAAGTTGTTAATCAGGACAGCAGTAGCGGTCGCTACTGACAACGCCATGATAAAATAAAACATACCTGGCGACCATTATTTTCAGAAACTGCAGTTGATCCATCAAAGTGAAGCAAAATAGAGGATTTCAACTGAAAAGGATAAAAATGTTAGTTCTTGTTACCTGCTTCTTTTTGTGATGAAAACAAGTTTATTTGATGCATACAAAACAAGTTGCTTGCAACTTTGCAAGTGAAGCCAAGAAAAACATGAGGCTTTCTTGCAAGTGACAACTATAGGATTGCATGTTCATGTATCCAAAAATCTTTTTTTGAGAATGTTGTAATACCTACAAGTTTGCATGACATGCATCATAATTAATTATTCTACTCATCATACAGTGTAACACAATATCATGTAAGTAGATCCATTAGCACAAGCTGCTAGTGTCATTTCACGAAAAGGGGAGAGGTTTTGCTGTTGATGAACTTGTTACTAGTTTACCTATTGCTGAAGCTATAAAAGGTTAATCATCGGTCACATTTTTAACAATATTACATGCAGCCACCTTGTCACTGTTGTTGTTAAGTAGGCCACCATGGACTTAGCAGCAATAATAGTAGCACAGTTGAATGGATAAAAAGATAACTGAAAGACTGACAAAAATAGAACTGAGACGTATCTACAATCACCTGCGGCCCACAAAGAAGCATGGTCCTATTAAACAAACTGGAACACTTCAAGTGCAAGTTCAAATCTACCAAATTCAGGGATTTTCTCTAATATTGTTAATAATGTAGGAGCAACTGTGTGATTTTGTCTTCTATAAATATCCACATGGAAAACCAGGCAATAAAAGAAAAACGTCTAAATCTAGTGAATACTCTGGGAGACCATAGCTACCTGATTACGAGCACGAGCAACCTCTGTCTCTGACACTCTGAATGCAAGTCTTCTAAATTCTTCCATCATTAACCGTGACAGGTCATGTAGTGCGTCAGGCTGCAATCATATTACAAAAATTATAAGATGAAGTTTTACAAATAAACCATTTGATCTGATACATAGCTTAACTGATAACTCATCTCCATTGCTGGGGAATTGCATTATCACTTTAAACTTGGAAGAAACTTTGTCTGGCACACACACAAGTGATGAAGTGATTGCTACGATATTTCAAACTCGTAGCCAATGCAGATGCTACATGGGTAAAGAACAGTTTGACTAACAAGAAAGGACTGGAAGTTAACTAATTATAATCCTAAGTGGTAACAATGTTTCTCACTAATCACTTCTTACACATTCCCTAAGTGGAGAGTAATACATAAATAAAATGCTTAGTTAGACAAATATATTGCCCCAAATATTACCTAGAAACTTCAGATTTAAACTAATCACTATTCGGTTCAGCACTATAATAATGGATAATATAGCAGTAAACTTAACAATAAAGATAACTATTACTCATAATAGTTGACAAAGAGATACTGGGAAAAATTACATCAGATCATACTTTATCTAAGTTGATTCAACATTCAAGCAACAAGCAACTGAACATACAAGATTGAGAAACAAACTTTACCGGAGCACTAGTATAGATGCCAAATAATCCTGTATCACGATAGTTAGTGTTGAATGCCATCAAGTTCTCAGCTAGCCCACCATTGCTGATGCCACGAGCTAAAGCAGACCTTGCAGTTTCAATATATAACAACAGCTTTAGCAAGAAATTCAGTAAGAAGAAACTAGGAGGGCAAATTATTGGTCAATCAATTGTAATCAATCAGTAAAAATCCTTCTCACCCTGAGCAGTTCCCTACGCCGATGCTCCTATTCCAAGATCCCAATATGCTTTGGGTCACCATAAGAGGAATAGAGCTAGGGTCAGTCCATGATGAACCCTTGAAAGCAATTGCAATATGCGCTAGAGGCATCTCGGCATTCTCCACACGAACCTAATGATATATTAAAAAGTTCAAAAGATAATCAATTCACATAGTCTAGTAATTTACTACTCCCTCCATCCGAAAAAACTTGTCATCAAAATGGACAAAAAGGAATGTATCTAGAACTAAAATACATCTAGATACATCCCCTTTTATTCATTTTGATGACAAGTATTTTCGGACGGAGGGAGTACAATAACATTTTGACAAAACTAAAAGCAGACCTCTGAGCCAGTAAAAATAGCCGGATTTGCCTCAACAAGCTGATCTGCAGTAGTTGGATCAGTAGAGAATCCTGTAAACAATTTTCTGACTTGATCAACAACCTCATCGTGATCGACAGCTCCAGAAGCAGATACAACCTAAGCCAACCGCCAAAATAGAAAGTTTTATCACTCAAGCTACACATAAGAAATGGCTAAATTATTCCAAATAGGCACATAACCATACCATTCTAGGACAGGTATAATGCGTTGAAATGTACTGCTGCAAATCTTTCTTCGAGATAGATTTAATGTTCTCCGTAGGACCTAATATCGTGTCCCCCAGCGGATGGTCTCGGAATGCTGCGGTATGCAGGTGATCAAATATCACCTCCTCCATCATTCCTTGCACCTGTCTACCCATAAACATATGCAGCCATGCATCAAACATCATGTAGGCATCAAACATACATAACAATCACTACTCTCTGGCCAATGGTCAGATGTCCAAATTACCAATGCCAGAGAACATCAAGTAAGAGTAAGTATCAGGAAAGCTTACACCCATGGACTAGTAAATTTAGGAATCCAAGTCTAACTGTATAGGGAAAAAGGGTGGTAACGCAGCAAAAGGGGCGACAGCTCACCTCCTCCATCTCGCGGAGGATGACGCCGCGCTCGCGCTGGATGCCCTGCTGCGGGAAGCGCGGGTGCTGCAGGATGTCGCTGAGCACGTCGAGCGCGGCGGGCACGTCGCGGCCCTGCACGTCGGCAAAGAAGGTGGTCTGCTCGCGGGAGGTGTAGGCGTTGAGGCGCGCGCCCATGTCTTCGATCTCCACCTCGAGCGCGTTCGCGGTGGGGCGGCGCTCCGTGCCCTTGAAGGCCATGTGCTCGAGGAAGTGCGCCGTGCCGTTGGTGCCGGGCAGCTCGAAGCGGCTGCCGGCGTCGACCCAGACGCCGACGGAGGCCATGCGGGTGGCGGCCGGGTAGGACTGGGTGACGACGCGGAGGCCGGTGGGGAGCGTGGAGACGCGCGCGGCGGGTAGGCGGAGAAAAGGGGAGTGGTCGGCGGCGCGGGGCACCGGCGACGCGTGGCGGAGGAAGCGGTTGAGCGAGGGGGCGGCGGTGGAGTGGAGGAGACGGTAGAGGTGGGGTAGGAGCCTGCGCTTCGAGCGGACGGCGGCGGCGGCGGCGGCGGCGGCGGCCATGTGTTGGATGGAGTTCCCCTACCGTCGCGCCGCCGCAAAGGAGGAGAGGGGAAGAAGGGTCTGGGCTTTTCGCTCCCGTTTATTCTTGCGTCGGGGGAAAGACTCGGCAGAGATATCAAAAGCTTCTGTTCCACGTAAATCAGGTCCGTGGACATACGGGAGGGCTTTTTTTTATGTCGAAATATTGAAACGGACTGTGGTTCGGGGTCGGGTTCGTATCCGGCCCAGATTTGGTTGCACACTTGCTTACTCCTACGTTGGGTTTTTTTCTCCAAGAAGAAAACGTTGACGTCTTATGAGGACAAAATCGATCTTCACTGGGTTTGGATGGTTATTAAGAGGTCAGTGGTATTTTTAACCCGTCAGAGTTTGGTATTTTCAACTCATGAGAGTTTAAGTCCCGATGCTTACATTTATTCTGGATTTATTATAGAATTTTCGTTGATGCGCTTTCACTGAGAGGATACGTTCTCGTCGACTACGAGACGTCTATACTGTGTCCTTAAAAAAAAGCCATGAACCTATGTTAGCTCTCGATTTTAGTAAATGATCACTGATTGAAGTTGTATTTTGAGGACCGACTAATATCTAAGACAACAATTTTTAGATGACTGGAAGGGAGAGTCTTTTTTTAGAATCCTGGAAGGGAGAGTCTTAGTTGACAATGAGAATGCCAATAGAGTAAAAGTAAAATTATTAGAATTGATGTGTTTGTTTTTGAGTGGAAATAGTAGGGACCAGGGGTGCGGGCTGAATGTTCTAATCGTGTGAGTCCCAGAGTACTTAATCAAGCTTGAAGCGCCCATCGCAGCGTTGCGCCGTAGGAAAGAGGAGTCTCCGTGTTCGAGGTTGCCAAGCCATGGAGGTGCTTCGGTGGCTCGGACTCGGGAGTTTGATCCCTAGCGACCATATTTGGTGTCGGGCGGCGATGAGTGTGACTATGGTGGAGGGGACGAGGCGAGCTCCACAAGGAGCCGGTTCGCATCAAATGTTGTTAGGTGGTTGATGGAGGAAATTTGTGTAAGTCTTGGGTACCTTTTGCGTTTATGAGGTTGCAGCTTGAGCTTGTATTGTATCACTCTGTCCCAAAATAAGTGTCTCAACTTTAGTATAACTAACTAAAGTTGAGACACTTATTTTGAGACGAGGGAGGGGCACAAGCATTAGAACTAAGGCTAACACTTTCAAAATTTAAGCTATCCCTCAAAGTTTTCACTCTCTTTCTTTTATTTCCATCACTTCATAATATCTCTGGTACCTCGGAGGTCGAAACTAGTACATAGAGCATCTCCAACAACAGTCCAAAAATTGGTGCCTTCAAAATGATTTTAGGTGTGGGAAGAGAAGGTTTTATGCCTCCGAGAGTTTTTTCTGCTTTTCCAGCAGACCCAAAACTAGTGCCCTACAATTTCAGCTTGAATGCCCTCACAAGGATCAAACGGCATACCGAGATGTGGGTCCGATGGTCGCATGGACATTGAGGCCAATTCTTGTCAGCGTAGCTCGCCGGGGCCGAGATAGTTGTCAGGCCACCTAGGAATGGCATAAAGAGGGACCGAGGGCCGAGAGTGCTGCCAACTCTGGTGGCTTCATGTCGCATGAGCGTCAAGGGCTCCAAACGGAGCCGCGGCTCAGTGGTGGCTGCGCTAGGCAATTGGAGGTCTCCCGGCCACTAATCGACCTCGGCGGCTGATGATGGTGCGGTGACGACCATTTCGGCCGGTAGATGGGTGGGGAAATGACCAGAATCTGCGTGGGTGTTCCAAGCTTTGGTGGCAGTGGATGGGATCGTGATGGGTCTCAGACGGCGGGGTTGGGGGTGGCCGACCGAGTGGCGGCGGCGGTAGCGAGAATTGGCCGACGGCGACCACGGTGAGGAGGCGAGTTGGCGATGTTAAGTTTCACTTTGGGCGGCTGGGATTCCCACGGTAGCCGAATTGGTTTCTGGGCAGCCGCTGCTGCTGGTGATGTATATTTTCATCAGTTGTAGCATTTATTTGGGTAGGGCCTAAATTTGTTTGGCCACCGTATATGTATAAGGCCGCTGTTGATGCGTTTCTTTTTTGCCCGAAGTGACCTAAAAGCAGTTTTTGGCACGACTTTGTTTTTAAGGCTACCGTTGGAGATGCTCTTAGTATGAAATCATCAACAAGCTATATTAGAGTGCCTAATAGCTGGCCGTAGATGCAAATCGTTTCACTCTTTATTCAGAAGTCCATAATGTCGAATATATGTGTTATGTATATATTGTGTATTGAGTCTGCCTCATAGTTCGTTGTATAGTTAAGGTCCATGGTCCATCTTTATACATCATATATACGTGTCTATGCATCAAAAGCAATATATCATGCAATTCACATAATCCACATGGTATCAGTTTTTAGATTCTAAACCTAGTCTTCCGCTGCCGCCCGCCGCGCGCCTCCTCATGCGCTGCCGCCGCCGCCGCCCGTGCGCACCTTCTTCGCCGGCCGCCGCCGCTCCTCCCAGCCGCCGCGCCTCCCCTTCCTCCCCGCGCCGCCGCATCCATCCGCAGTCCGCCGCTCCATTCGAGTCGCCCGCCTGCTTCCCTCCCGCGCCGCCGCACCCATGCTGCCTCCGCGCCTCACACTTGCTAGTCGCGCCTTGCATCGCTAGGCAAGCTAGCCCGCATAGCCCCGCATTGCCAGCTCCACGTGAAGACCCAGTCAAACCAACTAGTACTTCTGGTACGTGAGCAATTTCACAAATCAACTCGTTCTCTGAGATCCGATTGATTTCTCAAGTCCTTTGTGTAGCATCGCATGGCCCGCTTGCTAGCTTCGCCTCACCCGCCATGCAGCAAGGCGCGTTGCCAGCAGGGCCCTACGGCCGTTGCCCGCGGGGCCATACGCCTTGTTGCCTGTGGGGCCAGTAGCGCCTACAGCTTCATACAATGCCATGCATGGCTACGTGTACGGCGCCATGCAGCCCGCGATGCAACCAGGCGCATCGCCCACGGGGCCATACGCCTCGTCGCTCGCCATGCAGCAAGGCACGTCGTCAGCAACGGCGTCAACCGGCCCGTCCACCGCCGCCACTGCCATCCCGCCGCCGGCGCCCTCTAGCGCGGCTCCGCCGCTGGTGTTCTCCGGCCAGTCCGTCGTCACCCCGCCGGCGGCACCCTCCGGTGCGGCTCCCCATGCGCCCGTTCCCACATACGGGGCGTACGGAGCTCCGCCCGCGTACGGGTCTCCCTAGTACTGGTGGGGGTCGTCAGCGGGCCAGCAGGTTTTTTCGGTGGACCATCTAGCCTACCCGACACCACAGTTGCCGCCGGGGCTACTATCCACACCGTACGGGCCTCCCGCCCCTCCCGCGCCTCATGCGTACTACGCGGCTCCGCAGCCGTATGGAGAGTACCCACCGCCGCAGCTGAGCGGCGATTACGGCTTCCCCATGGCGTCTTCGTCTCCCTCGCCGACCCTGCCGCCGGCGCCCTGGGACCTGGTGCTCCTCACCGGGCTGCATGCCGCTCCTACACCAAACAACTACACTGGAGGTGGTGATTGTTAATGGACACTGGTGCTATGGCTCACATGTTTGCTCATCCTGATAACCTTGCCTCCTTCACTCCTGTCTCTACCAACCGCCGCATCATTATCGGTGACGGTTCCACACTTCCTATCACACATGTTGGGCACACTTCTTTTCCTTCTACTTCGACGCCTTTATCTTTGTCTAACATACTTGTGTCTCCTTATCTTATTAAGAATCTTATCTCCCACTAGTGCAGAACCGGGCAATAGCACCGGTTCGTAAGGCCCTTTAGTGCCGGTTCCATAACCGGCACTAAAGTGTGGGCACTAAAGCCCCCCCCCCCCCTTTAGTACCGGTTCAGCACGAACCGGTGCTAAAGGGCAACCACGTGGCACGAGCCAGCTCCGGGGGTCTGGAGCCCTTTAGTACCGGTTGGTAAGACCAACCGGTACTATAAGGTTTGGGGGGTTTTTAGTTTTATGATTTCTTTTTCATTTAATTTTGTGTTTCCATTTTAATTCTTTTTCGTTTGCTGGTATTTTACGATACTACACATTGTACACGTTATGTGCATATATATATATATATATATATATATATATATATATATATATATATATATATATATATATATATATATGTATGTATGTATAGAATTTCTAGTAGAACCAATCATGCATATATATATCATCAATGTCTCACAAGCCACCATATTAATTAATTCACACATACACACATGTATAGCTATATACAATTTCTCCTACATATGCATGTTGCCTTCGGAGCCAGTGGCATTAGCCTAATTGGTTCCTTCGGAGCACGATGACAATCGGAAGTGGTTCATGGTAGCGGGTAATAGTATTCTCCCTTCGGATTTATGACCTGGTCGAGCAAAAATCCCGCTATTTCCTCTTGAAGTGCTTCTACGCGCTCCGTTTCTAGGAGCTTCTCCCGCACCTCTTTGAACTGCTAAGAAGGAGATCAATATGCATGTGTATTAGTTGTGTGACTAGATATCGATAATGGTGTAAAAATTGTGAATAGTGTTCTGACAAGCGTACCCATTCCTGTCTTTGAGATCTGCTCCTTTCGGACGCCATCATGCAAATGTTCTCGCAAACGCAGAATGCACACAGATCAGTCCCCTGCGCCTGCTTCAGGGCCTTTACGAGAATGGAATTTGATCAGATAATAATTAATCAAGCATGATAATTAAAGAGATGGCAGCTAGCTAGATAGCTAGTACTACTTAATTACTTACCTTGGGTCGAAACCATTTAAGCTTTTTTTTCATTCGCCTTCCGTGACGCTGATGAACCTTGCCCAAGCCCTGCCCGCCGACTAAGAAAATGAATAAAGGGGTTATTAAATAGTTAATATCATGAAATGACGAACTAAATAGGCCGAGATATATAGTTAATAATGATTGAAATTACCTGTTGACTATCCCAAACAAGATGTTATAGTCAGTATTTGCTTTGAGTAGTGAGTCCAGTATTTCAACTGTTCCGGCGTCAACTTTAATGATACACAAGATCCAGTGAAATCTGCATGCACACACGTTTGCATGTCTTAATTAAGCGGGCATATGTAAGCAAAAACATGTAGCTAGCTAGTAGGCAAAAACAGAGAATTTGTAGTACAAGACAGTGTGACTCACTGGAAGTTGTAAGGAAGTAGTATATCTTCATTGTATTTGAGGCGCTTCAAGAACTCTAGCATGTTGTCCTCTACATCCTTTTGATGATGTGGATTTATTAGCCATGTGTATTCATTAACGGTGTTTGGGTCAATGAACCCAATGCCAAAGCGTCCACCTTTTCTCATTTCATACATCTTCATCCTGCATAATACCACAGAAAAGAATATAGTGAGGATAATTACAGATAATGATTGATCAAAAGGATCACTACAGCTAGCTTGAGACTTAAATTACAGAAAGAAATCACTTACAGACAATAGCAACTGACGATAGATTTGTCGAGTGCGTCTTGATTGTATAACTGAAACAGTTCAGAATACTCAACGGACAGAGCTTTCTCATGGAAGTAATGCTCCTCCTTGACATTCACCATGAGGGACTCTCGATTGGTAATCTTGGTAATGTTCATGTACCATTGATGCAATTCATACATTCTCGTTGGGAGGTTTTTGACCTTGTCTGGCTCGACCAAAGGTTGGCCCCGGACATATTTCCGTTTTATTTCATCCTCTGTAAGCACAGGCATGGGCTCGATCTCGAGGAGTTGTCCAACAGTGATGTTGAGAACTTCAGCCTGCATTATATGGTCCTTGGTTATTACCACATTGCCCACCTCGGGAACGTAAACTGTTTGCCCACAATAATATTGGGCGCACGTACTGTCACGTGTTGTTGGCACAGCAAGCGAGGGGATCGATTGCGCCGCCTGTTCTCCCAGCTGGGGAATGGTTTTCCTGCATTTTTTGACAGCTGCTTGTTGTTTGCTCGATCCCGAGCTCGCCTCCTTACGTAGACGTGCTCGATTTAACTTCCTGATGTGGCGCTCATAGTCTGTGTCAACAGGCTTGGGAGCTGGTGGTTGAGCCATACGAATGAAGTGGTCAATCGTTTCCTCAGGCACTTTCTCCCTTGGCGGCGGTGGCGGTTTCGGTGCAAAATGGGCTTCCACCTCGGCCTTCGATATGGCTGCATTTTCCTCCTCGGACTTGTCATAAGGCCTCTGCGGAAGAGGCGTGAGGCTTGGGCCATATTTATATCGCTTGCCTCCGCCTGTACTTCCTGTACTACCTCGACTTGTACCGCTACGCACCATAGCTGCGGGGTGTCTCTTCTGCGATTGCTGAGGCGGCGGAGATGGCTGACGGGGCTGAGTTGGACGAGGAGGAGTGGCCTGAAGCTGTGCCAGACTTGGAGGAGGAGTGGCCTGAGGTTGTGCCGGACTTGGAGGAGTGGACGTCTGACACTGTGGCGGACTTGGAGGAGGAAGAGTGGCCTGACACTTTGCCGGACTTGGAGGAGGAGTGGCCTGACACTTTGCCGGACTTGGTGGACTTGCAGGAGCGGGAGTCTGCTGACTCGGTGGCGGACTTCGACGAGGAGTCGGCTGACGCGGTGTCGGTGGCCTTCGAAAGATGATGCAATCCTTTTTCCATAGGATGATACGATGTTTGGCCTCTCCGAGAAAGCGCTTGTCGTCACCTCCAGGAATGTCAAGCTGTAGCTCCGAATATGGGTCGTCCACCACCTCATCAACCAAGACACGAGCATAGCCCGCTGGAATCGGGTTGCAATGGAAGGTTGCCTCGGGGGGATTTGTAAAAGCAACGGCGTCCGCCACCTTCATGGATATGTTCTTCATTTTGACGTGTAGCTCGCAGTTAGTGTTCTCCGTGATGTCATCCACGGGGTATCTACCCAGCATTGCATCGTCCGGGGCGGAACCCACGCTGCTTCTCGGCATGGATGGGGCGGTGCTATCCAATGTTGGATCATCCGCTAGCTGCTGCAGCTGCTGAGATCCCCTTTGCTGGGTAAGTGAGTCGATCTGCTCCTGCTGCCGCTGGAATTTGACTGCCAATTCCGCTTGACTTGCTTCTAGGCCTTGAAGGCGTTCATAGTCCCGCTTCCTCTGCTCCTCCTCCATCTTCCTCTTCTTCTCCTCCGCAATCTTCTTTCTCGCACGGGTTCTGTAGTCGGTGTTCCAGTCTGAAAACCCCTCATACCACGGAATAGCGCCCTTGCCTCGTGTTCTTCCCGGGTGTTCAGGATTTCCCAGGGCACGTGTAAGCTCGTCGTTCTCTCTGTTGGGCTGGAACACCCCCGATCGTGCCTCTTCTATTGCAACAAGTATCGCATCGTCGGCTCCCTTCAGACTTGCCTTCGTCGAAACATTGCCTGTCTTCGGGTCCAACTCCCCCCCATGTGCATAGAACCAAGTCCTGCACCTGGGGGGCCAGCTCTTAGTAACCGGAGTGACACCTGATGAATTCATGTACCTAGGGTAGGGTCATAGGCCTGACCTAAAATGTCCTACCCAGGGACATCCTTAGAAGAGATCACCTTCCAGTCGACCAACGAGGAACCCACTCGACTGACCAGAAGGACTCGACCATGGAGATTCACTCGACCATGAAGATACACTCGACCACCAGAAGGTCAGAAGGCACTCTGCACTGCAAACGGCCTGTAATTGAATAGACTTAATGATAGTTAAGGCACTTTATGTGGGGCGTTACCAGTAGCGCCCCAGACTTAATATACTTTAAACCCTCCATTACGTGGGCTGGCAGGGATCCTGGCGTACTCTATATAAGCCACCCCCCTCCACAGGCAGAAGGGTTCGCACTCTTGTAACACCTATACACATAATCCACTCGACCGCCTCAGGGCTCCGAGACGTAGGGCTTTTACTTCCTCCGAGAAGGGCCTGAACTCGTACATCGCTTGTGTTTACAACCTCTCCATAGCTAGGACCTTGCCTCTCCATACCTACCCCCCCCCCCCCACTCTACTGTCAGACTTAGAACCACGACAGTTGGCGCCCACCGTGGGGCGGGTGTTTTAGCGATTTTGTGGAGAAGTTGCAGTATTTCCGAGTACTTTCATCATGATGACTGCTGGAGTTTTGGTCGAGGGACACGAGATCCGTCTTGGCGCTCTCGCCTTTGTCGTCGACGACTCCGCGTGGCTCCAGGAGGCTCCACTCGACGTTGATGCGCTCCCCGTCCGCGGTGCGACGCATTTTCGCGCATGTGTCCGCGGCGTTCTGCTGCGGCAACCGTCGGCCCCCTATCGGTCGACTCCTTTATCGGTCGCCCGTCCGGTCTCCCACCAGCGCAAGCGCTCTGGTCGGTCGAGGCTTCTGCGGTGGGTGAAGCACGCGGTGGCTCGCCAGGCGGCCATCGCACAAGTTGCGGCAATCGAGCCCGACGAATCTCTCTACGGCCTGTTCGATCTGTCGACTGGCTCCGTAGAGACTGCATCCGAATGCGATAGCAGTGATCCAGCGCGGAAATTCTCATGGTCGACGGACCCCGCAGTCCTTCCAGCTTCGCCCATGGTGGTGGAGCGGGCAGTGGAGGTGGCCCCGCTCAGGACCACGAGGAGTACCAGCCCGAGACACTCGACTCTCTGCGGAGAGAAGAGCTTCGCCGCAGGAACATGGATGCCCTGCATACTCCCATTGCGGGAGAAACCCCCGAGGCTCGCGCCTTGGAGGAGGCACGTTTGGCCAATGTGGCTGAACGCGCTCGTCTGGAGAACCTTCAGCGAGCACTCGACGAGCGCGCGCGGCAACGAGTCCCCGAAGCCAGTCGACGTCGACTCTTCCCGCTGACTCAGGTATACCGCACGCCAATTCAGAATTTAGCAGCAGCAACCCGTATAGCAGAGTCCATCCAGCCTTCACAGTCGGAAGCTGGGAGAGGCTTGATGCAGATCAGAGATTTGCTCCGAGCAGCAGAGGACCAGAACTCAGCCGTGTCGCAGTCGCGCAACAGAATTCACAGTCGATCCGAAGCTGCGAATACGGTTCAGTCGGCTCACAGTCCTAGATCGCCTCCGCGGCGGGAAGGGCGCGACAACCAGCGTGATCAGTATGGAGACCGACACTACCGAGATGACAGGCGTCGAGTGCCCGTTTCCCCTCCGAGGGAAGGGTCTTACGCTCCTCGGCGACAGGATGACAGGCGTCAGTTCAGTGCGGGGCGAAGAGTTCCAGTCGACCCCAGGGGACCAGGCTTCGACGCGCGATCCATTATCGTGCAAAGCTTGGTCGACCGGAATAGAGCCCATCGAGGTGGACCCGAGAGAGATGCACCCACGAGCAGTCGAGTGCATGTTTCTGGTCCAGAGTGTTTTAGCAGGGCTATCAGAGCCGCAGTGACTCCCCCCAATTTCAGGTTGGCGACAGGAGTCAGCAAGTTCACTGGGGAGTCCAAGCCTGAAACTTGGCTTGAGGACTACCGAGTGGCTGTTCAGATTGGTGGTGGGAATGACGAGGTGGCCATGAAGCATTTGCCCCTCATGCTGGAAGGTTCAGCCAGAGCGTGGTTGAATCAGTTACCTCCTAGCAGTATTTACACTTGGGAAGATTTGTTCCGAGTGTTCGTCAGAACTTTTGAAGGAACCTGCAAGCGACCAGCTGGTTTGACAGAGCTGCAAGTTTGTGTGCAGAAGACCAATGAGACTCTCAGAGAGTACATTCAGAGGTGGATCACTCTGCACCATACTGTGGAAAATGTGTCTGATCATCAAGCAGTTTGTGCTTTCAAAGATGGCGTCAAGAACAGGGAATTGAGTCTGAAGTTTGGTCGAATCGGGGACATGACCCTGAGTCGAATGATGGAGATTGCTACCAAGTACGCCAATGGCGAGGAAGAGGACCGACTCCGAAGCGGCAAGTATAAGCCAAGTCAGTCGGAGAAGGGAAATTCCAGTCGGAAACAGAAGCGGAAAGCCGAGCCAGCAGCTCCTGGAGAGGCCCTGGCCGTGGCTCAGGGAAAGTTCAAAGGGAAGCCAAAAGGATCCTGGAATCCTAAGAAAGTAAAGGATAAAGAAGGAAACGGCGTGATGGATATGCCATGCCACATCCACACGAAGAAAGATGAAGAGGGCAACATCATTTACCCAAAGCATACCACTCACCAGTGTCGACTCCTGATCCAGCAGTTTCAGGGAAAACAGTCTAAGGACAAGGAGAAGGAGTCAGACAAGGCCGAAGACAAAGAGGACAGTGAGGAAGAATATCCGCATATCAACTCCACTTTGATGATCTTCGCGGATGTGGAAAGCAAGAGTCGACTGAAAGTCATTAACCGTGAGGTGAATATGGTTGCCCCAGCAAAACCAAGTTATTTGAGATGGTCCCAAACACCCATCACATTCGACCAATCTGATCACCCGACTCATATTGCCACCCCTGGGATGCAAGCTTTGGTGGTCGATCCAGTTGTCGAAGGCACTCGACTGACGAAAGTGCTGATGGACGGTGGTAGTGGGCTGAACTTGTTGTATGCAGACACACTGAAAGGAATGGGCATCCCGATGTCCCGACTGAGCACCAGCAACATGAGTTTCCACGGAGTCATACCAGGGAAGAAAGCCAACTCACTCGGCCAAATAGCTCTGGACGTAGTTTTTGGCGACTCAAAACATTTTCGCAAAGAAAAGTTGACCTTTGAGGTTGTGGATTTTCAGAGCGTGTACCACGCCATTTTGGGGAGGCCCGCCTATGCACGATTCATGGCTCGACCATGTTACGTGTACCTCAAACTGAAAATGCCAGGTCCCAAAGGAGTGATCACTGTCACTGGCGATCGGAAAAAGGCAGAAGAGTGCTTTCAGAAGGGCTCGAAGATTGCCGATTCCCAGGTGACAGCGGTCGAGTTCGAAGAATACAAGCAAAATGCAGATCCGAGTGATTTGTTGCGATCCAAGAAACCAGCCACAGAATCTGCATTTCAGTCGTCTGGTGAGACGAAGCCTGTTTACATTCACCCGACCGACCCCGATGCAGCCCCGACCCACATCTCCACGACACTCGACCCGAAATAGGAAGAAGCGCTCATCCAGTTCCTCCGTGAGAACTGGGACATTTTTGCATGGAAGCCAGCTGACATGCCAGGTGTTCCCAGGGGACTGGCTGAGCATCGCCGCAGAGTCGACAAATCAGCAAAACCAGTCAAAGAGCATCTTCGGCGGTCCGCCGTCCAGAAGAGAAAAGCTATTGGTGAGGAAGTGGCTCGACTGTTGGCGGCAGGATTTATCCGAGAGATATACCACTCCGAGTGGCTCGCTAATGTCGTCATGGTTCCCAAGAAGGACAAATCACTCCGCATGTGCATTGACTTCAAGCACATCAATCGGGCCTGCCCGAAAGACCATTTTCCTCTCCCTCGCATAGATCAAATTGTTGACTCGACCGCGGGATGTGAGAGATTGTCTTTTCTAGACGCATATTCCGGGTATCATCAGATCCGTCTGTATGGACCCGACGAAGTAAAAACAGCTTTCATCACTCCATTCGGGTGCTTCTGCTATATCACCATGCCATTCGGCCTCAAGAATGCCGGAGCCACATTTATGCGTATGATTCAGAAGTGTCTTCTCACTCAAATCAGTCGGAATGTGGAAGCGTATATGGATGATATCGTCGTCAAGTCGCGAAAAGGTTCCGACCTGCTTGCTGACCTCGCCGAAACATTTGCCAACCTCAGAAGGTACGATATCAAGCTCAATCCATCGAAGTGCACATTCGGAGTTCCTGGTGGAAAGTTACTCGGTTTTCTCATTTCCGAGCGAGGGATCGACGCTAATCCAGAGAAGATTGGCACTATTCTCCGAATGAAACGCCCCGTGCGAGTGCACGATGTCCAGAAGCTTACTGGATGCTTGGCCGCATTAAGTCGATTCATCTCACGACTCGGTGAAAAGGCATTGCCTCTTTACCGACTGATGAAGAAGGCAGACAAGTTCGAGTGGACTCCAGAAGCTGATGCAGCGTTTGCCGAGCTAAAAGCTCTGCTCTCCACCCAGCCGGTGCTTGCTGCTCCAATCAGCAAAGAACCTCTGTTGCTTTATATTGCAGCCACAGGACAAGTCGTCAGTACAGTACTTACGGTCGAGCGGGAAGAAGAAGGAAAAACCTTCAAAGTTCAGCGCCCGGTGTATTATTTGTCTGAAGTCTTGACTCCATCCAAGCAGAGATATCCTCATTATCAGAAGCTTGTGTATGGAATATACAAGACCACGAAGAAGGTTGCTCATTATTTCTCTGATCATTCTATCACAGTCGTCAGCGACGCCCCACTATCAGAGATTCTGCACAACAGAGATGCAACTGGTCGAGTGGCGAAATGGGCGATTGAACTTCTTCCCCTTGATATCAAGTTTGAGGCAAAGAAAGCCATTAAGTCCCAGGCAATAGCAGATTTGCTCGCCGAGTGGATTGAACAACAACAGCCGACTGAAGTTCACTCGGAGCATTGGACCATGTTCTTCGATGGCTCTAAGATGCTGAATGGTTCTGGTGCTGGGGTTGTTCTGGTTTCCCCCAGAGGAGATAAGCTTAGATATGTGCTCCAGATTCACTTTGATTCCTCCAACAATGAGGCAGAGTATGAGGCCCTTTTATATGGATTGCGCATGGCCATCTCACTCGGCGTCCGTCGCCTGATGGTTTATGGCGATTCAGATTTAGTGGTCAACCAGGTGATGAAGGAGTGGGACGTGAGAAGCCCAGCCATGACTGGATACTGCAATGCAGTGAGGAAGCTGGAAAAGAAGTTCGAGGGGTTGGAGCTCCATCACATCCCCCGCCTGAAAAATCAAGCAGCAGATGATCTGGCAAAGATAGGTTCCAAAAGAGAAGCCATTCCGAGTGGTGTGTTTTTGGAGCATATACACACTCCGTCAGTTAAAGAAGATCCCTTCACAGAGGAAGCTCCACAGCCCAAGAGTGCCACAGATCCGACTGAGGTTGAGGTCCCAGCAGTGGTCGACTTGGTCATGGAGGTTTTAGTGGTCACTCCCAACTGGACAATTCCCTATATCGCATATATCCTGAGAAAAGAGCTCCCAGAGGATGAGGAAGAGGCTCGGAAGATCGTCCGTCGATCCAAAGCCTTTACCGTTATCAAAGGACAACTGTATAGAGAAAGCCTGACTGGGGTGGGTCAAAAATGCATAACGCCAGAAGAAGGTCGAATCATTCTTAATGATATCCACTCGGGGACCTGTGGTCACCATGCGTCCTCTCGGACCATTGTAGCCAAAGCATACCGAGCTGGATTTTACTGGCCAAGGGCGAATGAGATGGCAAAGGAAATAGTGGACAAGTGCGAAGGATGTCAGTTCTACTCCAATATGTCACACAAGCCCGCGTCAGCTCTGAAGACCATTCCACTCGTCTGGCCGTTCGCAGTATGGGGGTTGGACATGGTCGGTCCCTTGAGAACAGGTCGAAGTGGTTTCACACACGTACTGGTCGCAGTCGACAAGTTCACGAAGTGGATTGAGGCTAAACCAATCAAGAATCTTGACGCCGGTACTGCGGTTACCTTCATCAGGGAGCTGACGTTCAGATATGGAGTCCCGCACAGCATCATTACGGATAATGGGCCGAACTTTGACTCGGAAGAATTCAAGGATTTTTGCAACGCTCAAGGCACACGAGTCGACTATGCTTCGGTCGCTCATCCGCAGTCGAATGGACAAGCAGAGCAAGCCAATGGCTTAATCCTCAAGGGTTTAAAACCCCGACTGATGCGTGATCTCAAGCACGCGGCTGGAGCATGGGTCGACAAACTCCCTTCGGTGCTTTGGGGTTTGCGGACCACACCCAATCGGTCGACCGGAAGAACTCCATTCTTTTTGGTCTATGGAGCTGAAGCAGTCTTGCCGAGTGATCTTCTTCACAATGCTCCTCGAGTTGAACTCTACAACGAAGCAGAAGCTGAGCAAGCGCGTCAGGACGCAGTTGACCTTCTAGAGGAAGAAAGGGAGATGGCTCTGATCCGATCGACCATCTATCAACAAGACTTGCGTCACTTTCACGCCAGGAATGTGAGGGGTCGAGCCTTCCAAGAAGGAGATCTAGTTCTCCGAGTGGATCAGCAGAAACAACATAAGCTCGCTCCTTCTTGGGAAGGACCCTTCATCGTCACCAAAGTTCTCCACAACGGGGCATACCGTCTCTACAACGTCGAACACAACATCGAAGAGCCCCGAGCTTGGAATGCGGATCTGCTCCGCCCGTTTTACACTTAAAAGTTTTCCACTCGGATGAGTTGTAATAAAATACTTCTGTAGTTCATGGATCTCGAAATAATAGTGCCATAATTCCTTCATAATTTTTGTCACTTTTCCCCCTAGCGGGTGGCTTAGCCGCGAATCCGTTTCGCCTAAGTTTGTACAAATCCTACCGAGTGGTAAGCCAGACTTCCACTCGGAGGCTTAGCCGCGAATCCGTTTCGCCTAAGTTATAAAAAATCCTACCGAGTGGTAAGCCAGACTTCCACTCGGGGGCTTAGCTGCAGCCCAGTGCTCGCCTAAGTTATAAAAATCCTACCGAGTGGTAAGCCAGACTTCCACTCGAGGGCTTAGCTGCAGTCCAAGTACTCGCCTAAGTTATAAAAAATCCTACCGAGTGGTAAGCCAGACTTCCACTCGGGGGCTTAGCTGCAGTCCAAGTACTCGCCTAAGTTATAAAAATCCTACCGAGTGGTAAGCCAGACTTCCACTCGGGGGCTTAGCTGCAGTCCAAGTACTCGCCTAAGTTATAAAAAATCCTACCGAGTGGTAAGCCAGACTTCCACTCGGGGGCTTAGCTGCAGTCCAAGTACTCGCCTAAGTTATAAAAAATCCTACCGAGTGACAAGCCAGACTTCCACTCGGAGGCTTAGCTGCAGCCCAGTGCTCGCCTAAGTACCACATACGCTTGCAAGGAGGACGAGGTGCAGGTCGACTGCGACCCTCTCCTCTGAGCTACGCCATAAGTATAATGTGGGCTCGCAAAGAGGACGAGGTGCAGATAGACTGCGACTCTCTCCTCCGAGCTTCGCCACAAATACAACGTGAAAATCCTACTGAGTGAAGAGCAAACCTCTCACTCGGGGGCTTAGCTGCAGCCCAGCGCTCGCCTAAGTTATAAAAAATCCTACCGAGTGAAGAGCAAACCTCTCACTCGGGGGCTTAGCTGCAGCCCAGCGCTCGCCTAAGTTATAAAAAATCCTACCGAGTGAAGAGCAAACCTCTCACTCGGGGGCTTAGCTGCAGCCCAGCGCTCGCCTAAGTTATAAAAAAATCCTACCGAGTGAAGAGCAAACCTCTCACTCGGGGGCTTAGCTGCAGCCCAACGCTCGCACTAAGCTATAAAAATCCTACCGAGTGAAGAGCAAACCTCTCACTCGGAGGCTTAGCTGCAGCCCAGCGCTCGCCTAAGGAATAAGTCGACTGCAGTGGACACCTTGCTGTGAACCTGCAAAGGACAATTCGAACCAGGAGCAATCATATCCAAACATCAAATCCAAGTTTAGGTCGATACCTAAAGGAACCGAGAGTGCTCAGGCACTAAGCCTGTTAAGGTTTACCGGTTACAATTCCACTCGGCATACCGAGGCAAATTTAAAGTGTCGGGCTTAAAGAAAGTTTTTTACCCCTCCTGTGGAGGGCTGGAAGGAGCAACGAACTCGTCGAGATCGATCCCGTCTGCGATCCGGGTAGCAGCAGCGATGAAAGTTTCCATGAAGGACCTGAAGTCGTGTTTCTTGGTGTTGGCCACTCGGAGAGCCGCCAGCTTCTCTTCTCGCGCATCCTTGCAGTGGACTCGGGCCAGACACAGGGCAACATCTACGCCACACCGAGCCGAGGACTTCTTCCACTCTTGCACACGGTCGGGGACCGCGTTTAGTCGAGCCATCAACGACTCGAGGTCATTCTGAAGTGTTGCCCCGGGCCAAAGCGTCGAGTCGATGCGAGAAGTGGCGGCCTTTAGCCTTGCAAGATAGTCCACGACAGCTGCAACGCGAGACTCCAGTCGGAAGACATTCATGGCAACTTCATCATTCACCGGAGAATTGACAGGGTCAAGGTTCGGCTCCAACTGGCTAGTCTCTTCTTCAAAGTTCCGACAGAATTCTGCAAGGACAAAACGCCGAATCAAGACAATGGTCGAATGAAAGCGTCACAGTTGAAAATGTTGGTCGAGTGAAAAAGGTTACCTTCGAGCATAAGGAACAATTTCTTGGCAAGACCACCCAGGAAGCCTTCCAGGTCATTCTTCTTCCCTGTCAATTGGTTGATCTTCTCGGTCAGGGTAGTCTTGTCAGCTTTCAGTCGGTCAACATCCTTGGAGGCAATCGCCAGAGCAGTTTTCAGATTGTGATTTTCCTGTTCAAGCTTGGTGACTGAAGCTAACTTCTCGTCAGCAAGCTTGGTCTTCTCAGCTAGCTCAAGGTCCTTCTTCTTCTGAGCCTCCCACACCTTGTCTGCAAGTTACAGCAAAGTCAGATTTTGAAACAAATGGAAGGAAAAAGGAGTCGTCGAGGTCTCACCGAACATACCTTTGGCCTCCTCCTTCGCCTTCGTCAGATTCTCCTGCACCAGCTTCAGATCCAGCTCGAGCTGAATGTGCTTCTGCTCCAGTTCCGTATAGCGAGCTGCAAGGTCACAGGATTTCTACGAAGAACCAATCGACAAAATATCAAAGATGGTTCACTTCCGAGTGGATAGGGAAATCATACGTTTCTAAGACTACAGTCGAATGCAAGCATTCAACCGTAGTCTCGGGGACTACACCCAGTGGGTGCACTCAGCGTGCCCCCACTAGTTCTGTTCAAGACAGAGTCGACCAGTCGACCCCCCAAAAAAAAGGGACATGCTCTTCAGACTGGAGTCGACTGCAAGCAATCGACCACAGTCTCGGGGACTACACCCAGTGGGTGCACTCAGCGTGCCCCCACCGGTTCCGGAAAATCATTCGATCCAGTCGAATGATGAACAACCTTTACTTATAAAGCCTAAGGCCGACTGCCAGCAGTCGACCTTAGCCTTGGGGACTACACCCAGCGGGTGCACTCAGCGTGCCCCCGCTAACACGGAGTTTTTTATCGACACACCCAGTGGGTGATTGCTATGGATTTCAGAAATCAGAAAGAAAAAGTTTTGATAGCATATCCTAACAGAACAGGCGGTGGTCGACTGACCTGAACATTCCTTTGAAGGGCGGAGCTAGCGTCATAAGCTGCTTGGCTTGCATCCCGGACGATCTTCACCTGCTCCATCATGATCCCCGCTTGACGTATCGCCTCCTTAGCAGCACTGGCTTGGTCCTCTGGGACATGATGTGTTGTGAAGAGCGAAGGTTGTGCAGCACTCGACGAAGTGGGATGAGCACTCGTCAACGACACCGCGAAAGACACGGTGTGTCGAGTGAGGTTCTCCCCTTCCGTGACCACAGCCTCGGGCGCCATCGCATTCTGGGTTGCCTTACTAGTAGACGTCTTCCTGCTCATCCTGTGCCTCAGCGGTTCTTCATCCTCATCATCATCATCTTCAAGAAGGGTGATAATGTCATGGGGTGGAGCTTCAGAAAAAGAATCAAAGTTAGAAATCATGAGTCAGTCGACTAAGGACAGAATTGAGAGTATAGTACCAGGATTTGAGGTTGCTGCGTCCTCCATCTCATGGTCGTCAGCCTTGCCTGAGGTCTCAGAAGTTGCAGCACTGAAGTTCCAAAGAATTAGTCGACCAACTCAAGTATCAACCAGAGATAAAGCTTATACAAAACAAGAGAACTCAAGTAACGTGTTTACCCGGATATGGTGGGGATGGACACCTTCATCTTCGGCAGGAGCTTGGTGGGTTTCGGCGGAGCCACCTTCGACTGCTTCAGAGCCCTTTCACTCGGCACTGGAGAAGCGGTCCGAGGGCGTTTGGTCGACTGCGAGGCAGTCGCCACCCCCTTACCGCGTTCAGTCGCGGGGTCATGGACAAGCTTCGACCGCCTTTCCGAGCGCGGTGGTGCAACCTCCTCCTCCTCCTCCTCCTCTTCGTCCTCGTCATCATCGTCGTCGTCATCGTCATCTTCGGCGGCGTCTGAATCCCACTCCTCCTGGCTCTCGCCCCTGCTGGCTTCTCCCTCCTCAGTCGGAGCCTGAGCTCCATTGGGCATCGAATACAGGTCGGTGAGGGCCTGGAAGACGTCAAGACAGAGATCAGTCGACCAAGTCGCAGAACATACAGAAACAAATTCGACAAATATACAATGGAAGGCAGAGCAAATATACCTTATCTGGAACGGTGTGATGGTCGAGTGGAGGAACCCTCCTGGATCCACGGGGATTATCCTTATTCCCAGTGACCGCGGCCATCCATCTTTCCACCGTGGCGTCGTCGACTGCTTCCGGGTGGACTCGGGTATCGTCTTCAGTCCCGCAGTACAACCACATGCCATGGCTCCGGAACTGAAGAGGCTGGATTCGCCGCCGAAGGAAAACCTCCAGAAGGTCCATGCCAGTCACGCCGTCCCGAACCAACTGCACCACGCGATCCATCAACATCTTCACATCAGCTCTCTCCTCCGGAACCACCTTCAGAGAGGAGGGCTTGCTCACTCGACTCATGGTGAATGGGGGGAGTCCACTCGACTGCCCCGGCGTCAGCTCATTCTGGCAGTAGAACCAAGTGGACTGCCAGCCCCTGACCGACTCGGGAAACGTCATAGCTGGGAAGGTGCTCTTGTTCCTCACTTGAATTCCCAGACCCCCGCACATTTGGACAACTTGGGTCTTCTCATCGCCTGGACTCGCCTTCTTCACGGTCTGAGAATGACACGTGAAGATGTGCTTGAACAAGCCCCAGTGCGGTCGACAGCCCAGGAAACTCTCGCACATGGATACGAACGCAGCAAGATACGCGATGGAGTTCGGAGTAAAGTGGTGGAGTTGGGCTCCAAAGAAGTTCAAAAAACCACGAAAGAAAATGCTCGGTGGCAGAGAAAATCCTCGATCAATATGAGTGGCCAGGAGCACACACTCACCCTCTTCCGGCTGGGGTTGCCACTCTTTCCCTGGAAGCCTTGCGACGCCGTGGGGGATCAGCCCGTCGTCGGCCATGTCGAGGAGATCCTTCTCGCTGATGGTCGACTGGATCCAATCTCCCTGGACCCAGCCCTTCGGCAGGCGGGATCTCGACGAAGACCCGCTGCGGCTGGTGGATCTCCCCTTCACCTTCTCCGCCGCCGGCACCTTCTCCGCCGCTGACGCCTTCTTTGCGTGCTCCAACGCCGCCGTCTTCTCCTTGACCATGGCTACCGGCGAGGTGCGCGAGGAAGAGCTTTGCGGGGGCGAAAGCGAGCGCGTTGGGCGAAGACGAGGAGAGCAGAAGAGAAAGAATGGAGCACTGTTCAGAAAACCCTCGCTGGTTGCATTTATAACATCCCTTCCGAGTGGATGACAGGTGGACCCAGGCAACCTAATCATATCCCGAAACAGTTGCATTGACACGATACGTGGCAGAAAAAGCGGCGCGGAAATCGAGGCGTTTATGTCCCGTCCCATCCGAGCGCCGCGGTTCGTTCCGCTTCGCGCGCTTCCCCAAATTTCGTGTCCCGTGGAATCCGCGAGCGGCAGATCGGTCTGTCAGACGCGAGATTTCCTGCGATCCGTCGCTCGGGAACCGGCAAAGTCTAAAAGATCACTCGACGAAAGACAAGAATGGATCGAGTCGACTGAAGAAAAGTTGCTCGTTATCAACAAAGAAGATCTTAATCCAGAACGACGCATAGCCAGTATGCAAAAGTCGATCGGAAACAGCATCAACTCCTTCCTCATTCAAGCCTCAATCCATTCGGGGGCTAATGATGGATTCATGTACCTAGGGTAGGGTCATAGGCCTGACCT
This sequence comes from Triticum timopheevii, assembly GCA_963921465.1. NCBI lineage: Eukaryota > Viridiplantae > Streptophyta > Magnoliopsida > Poales > Poaceae > Triticum > Triticum timopheevii. The sequence goes on along the minus strand of OY997266.1, from coordinate 391,849,512 downwards.
AAAATGTCCTACCCAGGGACATCCTTAGAAGAGATCACCTTCCAGTCGACCAACGAGGAACCCACTCGACTGACCAGAAGGACTCGACCATGGAGATTCACTCGACCATGAAGATACACTCGACCACCAGAAGGTCAGAAGGCACTCTGCACTGCAAACGGCCTGTAATTGAATAGACTTAATGATAGTTAAGGCACTTTATGTGGGGCGTTACCAGTAACGCCCCAGACTTAATATACTTTAAACCCTCCATTACGTGGGCTGGCAGGGGTCCTGGCGTACTCTATATAAGCCACCCCCCTCCACAGGCAGAAGGGTTTGCACTCTTGTAACACCTATACACATAATCCACTCGACCGCCTCAGGGCTCCGAGACGTAGGGCTTTTACTTCCTCCGAGAAGGGCCTGAACTCGTACATCGCTTGTGTTTACAACCTCTCCATAGCTAGGACCTTGCCTCTCCATACCTACCCCCCCACTCTACTGTCAGACTTAGAACCATGACAACACCTGCATCCTCCATCTCTTTCTCAGACTTATCCCACTTAGGCATTGCCACCGCATAGCCACCTGGCCCCAGCTTATGGAACTTATCCTTTTTTCCGGCATTCTTCTTGTTTATTCTCGACCGTTCCTTAGCTAATTCCGAATCCTTGAATTTCATGAAATCGTCCCAATGAGCACGTTGGTTCTCTAGTGTTGCCTCGAATACTGGAGTCTTCCTTCCTCCCTTGACGTACTTGTCCCATTCACGATTCTTGTGGTTCTTGAATGCAACCGCCATCTTCCTAAGAGCAGCGTCCTTGACTTTCTGCACATCTGCTTCTGTGAAATGATCTGGCAGGGTGAAATGTTCCATGAGAGTATCGCAAAGCAGATCTTTTTGTTTCTTGTCGACAAAAGTAACATCTGGACGTGGCTTTGCTGGCTCTCTCCATTCTTGAAATTTGATCAGGAGTTGGTCCTTCACAAGAACTCCGCACTGACGAACGAACTTGTCCGCAATCTTCTTAGGCGCTAATGGTTCGCCATTAGGTCTGCATGCCTCAATATTGTACTTTACGCCATCCTTCAACTTTTTGTTCGGGCCTCGTTTCATCCTTTTGCCTGAAGACTTGCTCAATCCAGATGGCTGAAAGAACAAAGATCGATTTGTTAATATATCTTCAAGTCATTTAAAACATGTGATGATCACCAGACGCCTGCTTATATAAATATATATACCTCGCCGGTCTTTGTTGTTTCAAGATCAACATTTTCTTCGTCATCATCATAATCATAGTTCATGACTTCATCAATTCGGTCGTCACGATCGAATATCATATCACCCTCTCCGGTGTTGTTTAGAAATTCGGAGCCGTCATAATCTTCTTCATTCTGATCATCATCTGGCCCGTGAGGATGGCGTATCATATCGAACATGGCCTGTTCTCCCTCTCTGCCGGTATTGTCCGCCATAGCTTTTATTTAACTAATCCAAAAGAAATATAAGACAATTTAGTATTCAAATTACATCGTCTCGAATAATAGATATAATCTCGAATACATCGTCTCGAATAATAGATATAATCTCGAAAACATCGTCTCGAATAATAGATATAATGTCGAATACATCGTCTCGAACAATAGATATAATCTCGAATACATCGTCTCGAATAATAGATATAATATCGAATACATCACTGGCTAGGTAGCTAATAAAGATCGAATACTACAGAAGAATCTAGGACACTCGCAATTCCTGCGGCGCGGGCGGTGGACACCCAAAGAGAAGGAACCCTCACAGGATCATAGCTGAAGTGAGATCCCTGAAGAAACTACCAGGTATTGGAGCTGACGCCCTCTAACACAACCATGTAGCGATGGACGTGCTCGTCCTCCTCCCTGACACGGCGACGTTGTTGGGGAACGTTGCAGAAAATTAAAATTTTTCCTACAGTTTCACCAAGATCCATCTATGAGTTCATCTAAGCAACGAGTCAAGGGAGTGAGTTTGCATCTACATACCACTTGTAGATCGCGTGCGGAAGCTTTCAAGGGGATGGTGATGATGGAGTCGTACTCGATGTGATTCAGATCACCGATGTCCAAGTGTTGAACGGACAGCACCTCCGTGTTCAACATACGTACGGGACGGGAGATGTCTCCTCCTTCTTGATCCAGCAAGGGGAAAGGAGAGGTTGATGATGATCCAGCAGCACGACGGCGTGGTGGTGGATGCAGCAGAACTCCAGCAGGGCTTCGCCAAGCGACTACGGGAGGAGGACGAGGTGTAGCAGGGGGAGGGAGGCGCCAAAGCACTGGGTACAGCTGCCCTCCCCCTGCCCTCCTTTATATAGGCCCCCAGGGGGGCACCGGCCCTGGGAGATTGAATCTCCCAAGGGGGCGGCGGCCAAGGGGGGAGGAGTGCCCCCCAAGGCATGTGGTGCGCCCCCCACCCTAGGGTTTCAACCCTAGGCGCAGGGGGTGGGCCTAGGGGGGTGCACCAGCCCACTATGGGCTGGCTCCCCTCCCACGTCAGCCCATGGGGCCCTCCAGGATGGGTGGCCCCACCCGGTGGACCCCCGGGACCCTTCCGGTGGTCCCGGTACATTACCGGGTGACCCCGAAACTTTCCCGATGGCCGAAATACCACTTCCTATATATTATTCTTTACCTCCGGACCATTCCGAAACTCCTCGTGACGTCCGGGATCTCATCCGGGACTCCGAACAACATTCGGTATGCTGCATACTCATATTCATACAACCCTAGCGTCACCGAACCTTAAGTGTGTAGACCCTACGGGTTCGGGAGACACGCAGACATGACCGAGACGACTCTCGGGCAATAACAACAGCGGGATCTGGATACCCATGTTGGCTCCCACATGCTCCTCAATGATTTCATCGGTTGAACCACGATGTCGAGGATTCGATCAAACCCCGTATACAATTCCCTTTGTCAATCGGTACGTTACTTGCCCGAGACTCGATCATCGGTATCCCAATACCTTGTTCAGTCTCGTTACCGGCAAGTCACTTTACTCGTACCGTAATGCATGATCCCGTGACCAACCACTTGGTCACTTTGAGCTCGTTATGATGATGCATTACCGAGTGAGCCCAGAGATACCTCTCCATCATACGGAGTGACAAATCCTAGTCTCGATCCGTGTCAACCAAACAGACACTTTCGGAGATACCTGTAGTGCACCTTTATAGTCACCCAGTTACGTTGTGACGTTTGATACACCCAAAGCACTCCTACGGTATCCGGGAGTTACACGATCTCATGGTCAAAGGAAGAGATACTTGACATTGGAAAAGCTCTAGCAAACGAACTACACGATCTTTGTGCTATGCTTAGGATTGGGTCTTGTCCATCACATCATTCTCCTAATGATGTGATCCCGTTATCAACGACATCCAATGTCCATAGCCAGGAAACCATGACTATCTGTTGATCACAACGAGCTAGTCAACTAGAGGCTCACTAGGGACATATTGTGGTCTAAGTATTCACACGTGTATTACGATTTCCGGATAATACAGTTATAGCATGAATAAAAGACAATTATCATGAACAATGAAATATAATAATACTTTTATTATTGCCTCTAGGGCATATTTCCAATAGTCTCCCACTTGCACTAGAGTCACCAATCTAGTTATATTGTGATGAATCGAACACCCATAGAGTTCTGGTGTTGATCATGTTTTGCTCGCGAGAGAGGTTTAGTCAACGGATCTGCGACATTCAGATCCGTATGTACTTTACAAATATCTATGTCTCCATCTTGAACATTTTCACGGATGGAGTTGAAACGACGCATGATGTGCCTGGTCTTCTTGTGAAACCTGGGCTCCTTGGCTAGGGCAATAGCTCCAGTGTTGTCACAGAAGAGTTTGATCGGCCCCGACGCATTGGGTATGACTCCCAGGTCGGTGATGAACTCCTTCACCCAAATCGCTTCATGCGCTGCCTCCGAGGCTGCCATGTACTCCGCTTCACATGTAGATCCCGCCATGACGCTCTGCTTGCAGCTGCACCAGCTTACTGCTCCACCATTCAACATATACACGTATCCGGTTTGTGACTTAGAGTCATCCAGATCCGATTCGAAGCTAGCATCGACGTAACCCTTTACGACAAGCTCTTCGTCACCTCCATAAACGAGAAACATGTCCTTTGTCCTTTTCAGGTACTTCAGGATATTCTTGACCACTGTCCAGTGTTCCTTGCCGGGATTACTTTGGTACCTTGCTACCAAACTTACGGCAAGGTTTACATCAGGTCTAGTACACAACATGTCATACATAATAGATCCTATGGCTGAAGCATAGGGGATGACACTCATCTCTTCTTTATCTTTTGCCGTGGTCGGGGACTGAGCCGAGCTCAATCTCACACCTTGTAACATAGGCAAGAACCCCTTCTTGGACTGATCCATTTTGAACCTCTTCAAAATCTTATCAAGGTATGTGCTTTGTGAAAGACCTATGAGGCGTCTCGATCTATCTCTATAGATCTTGATGCCTAATATATAAGCAGCTTCTCCAAGGTCCTTCATTGAAAAACACTTATTCAAGTAGGCCTTAATGCTGTCCAGAAGTTTTATATCATTTCCCATCAAGAGTATGTCATCTACATATAATATGAGAAATGCTACAGAGCTCCCACTCACTTTCTTGTAAACGCAGGCTTCTCCATAAGTCTGTATAAACCCAAATGCTTTGATCATCTCATCAAAGCGAATGTTCCAACTCCGAGATGCTTGCACCAGTCCATAAATGGATCGCTGGAGCTTGCATACTTTGTTAGCATTCTTAGGATCGACAAAACCTTCCGGCTGCATCATATACAGCTCTTCCTTAAGATGTCCGTTAAGGAATGCCGTTTTGACGTCCATCTGCCATATCTCATAATCATAGTGTGCGGAAATTGCTAACATGATTCGGACGGACTTCAGCTTCGCTATGGGAGAGAATGTCTCGTCGTAGTCAATCCCTTGAACTTGTCGATAACCCTTAGCGACAAGTCGAGCTTTATAAATGGTAACATTACCATCTGCATCCGTCTTCTTCTTAAAAATCCATTTATTTTCTATCGCTCGCCGATCATCGGGCAAGTCTGTCAAAGTCCATACTTTGTTTTCATACATGGATTCTATCTCGGATTTCATGGCTTCAAGCCATTTGTTGGAATCTGGGCCCGCCATCGCTTCTTCATAGTTTGAAGGTTCACCGTTGTCTAACAACATGATTTCCAGGACAGGGTTGCCGTACCACTCTGGTGCGGAACGTGTCCTTGTGGACCTACGAAGTTCAGTAGCAACTTGATCCGAAGTACCCTGATCATCATCATTATTTTCCTCTTCAGTTGGTGTGGGCATCACAGGAACATTTTCCTGAGCTGCACCACTTTCCCGTTCGAGAGGTAGTACTTCATCGAGTTCTACTTTCCTCCCACTTACTTCTTTCGACAGAAACTCTTTTTCCAGAAAGCATCCGTTCTTGGCAACAAAGATCTTGCCCTCGGATCTTAAGTAGAAGGTATACCCGACAGTTTCCTTAGGGTATCCTATGAAGACGCATTTTTCCGACTTGGGTTCGAGCTTTTCAGGTTGAAGTTTCTTGACATAAGCATCGCATCCCCAAACTTTTAGAAACAACAGCTTAGGTTTCTTCCCAAACCATAATTCATACGGTGTCGTCTCAAAGGATTTAGACGGTGCCCTATTTAAAGTGAATGTAGCTGTCTCTAGAGCGTATCCCCAAAATGATAGCGGTAAATCGGTAAGAGACATCATAGACCGCACCATATCCAATAGAGTGCGATTACGACGTTCGGACACACCGTTTCGCTGAGGTGTTCCAGGCGGCGTGAGTTGTGAAATGATTCCACATTTCCTTAAGTGTGTGCCAAATTCGTGACTTAAATATTCTCCTCCACAATCTGATCGTAGGAACTTTATTTTTCGGTCACGTTGATTCTCTACTTCATTCTGAAATTCCTTGAACTTTTCAAAGGTCTCAGACTTGTGTTTCATTAAGTAGACATACCCATATCTACTCAAGTCATCAGTGAGAGTGAGAACATAACGATATCCTCCGCGAGCCTCAACGCTCATTGGACCGCACACATCGGTATGTATGATTTCCAACAAGTTGGTTGCTCGCTCCATTGTTCCGGAGAACGGAGTCTTGGTCATTTTGCCCATGAGGCATGGTTCGCATGTGTCAAACGATTCATAATCAAGAGACTCTAAAAGTCCATCAGCATGGAGCTTCTTCATGCGCTTGACACCAATGTGACCAAGGCGGCAGTGCCACAAGTATGTGGGACTATCGTTATCAACTTTACATCTTTTGGCATTCACACTATGAATATGTGTAATATTACGCTCGAGATTCATTAAGAATAAACCATTGACCATCGGAGCATGACCATAAAACATATCTCTCATATAAATAGAACAACCATTATTCTCGGATTTAAATGAGTAGCCATCTCGTATTAAACGAGATCCTGATACAATGTTCATGCTCAAACTTGGCACTAAATAACAATTATAGAGCTCTTTTCTCATTATAAGAAATTGTCCAGGCTTATCCTTTGCTACAAAAGGATTGGGCCACCTTGCTGCACTTTATTTACTTTATTTACTTGTTACTCGTTATCACAAAACTATCTATTACCTACAATTTCAGTGCTTGCAGAGAAAACCTTACTAAAAACCGCTTATCATTTCCTTCTGCTCCTCGTTGGGTTTGACACTCTTACTTATCGAAAGGACTACGATAGATCCCCTACACTTGTGGGTCATCAAGACTCTTTTCTGGCGCCGTTGTCAGGGAATGTGGCGCTTTTGGCGAGTGGAACTTGGTAAGGAAACATTTATATAGTGTGCTGAAATTTTCTGTTACTTGTCACTATGGAAACAAATCCTTTGAGGGGCTTGTTCGGGGTCTCTTCACCCTGATCAGAAGAGCAAAGATTTGCTTCTCAACCTACTGAACTTTTTGAAAATATTTACTTTGAGATTCCTTCGGGTATGATAGAGAAACTGCTAGCTAATCCATTTGCAGGAGATGGAACATTGCATCCCGATTTACACCTTATCTTTGTGGATGAAGTTTGTGGATTATTTAAGCTTGCAGGTATTCCCGATGATGTTGTCAAAAGGAAGTTCTTCCCTTTATCTTTGAAGGGAGATGCCTTGACATGGTATAGGCTATGTGATGATACGAGATCTTCGAATTATAAACGATTGAAGTTGGAATTTCACCAGAAGTTCTATCCTATGCATCTTGTTCATCGTGATCGTAATTACATATATAATTTCTGGCCTCGCGAAGGAGAAAGCATCGCTCAAGCTTGGGGGAGGCTTAAGTCAATGTTATATTCATGCCCCAATCATGAGCTCTCCGGGGAAATGGTTATTCAAAATTTTTATGCTCGGCTTTCTCTTAATGATCGCAACCTGCTCGATACTTACTGTGCTGGTTCTTATATGTTGAAGACTATTGATTTCAAATGGGACTTATTGGAAAGAATTAAATGCAACTCTGAAGACTGGGGTTCCGACGATGGTAAGGGGTCAGGTATGACACCTAAGTTCGATTGTGTTAAATCTTTTATGGATACCGATGCTTTTCGTGGATTTAGCACTAAGTATGGGCGTTGACTCTGAGATAGTAGCTTCTTTCATTGAATCTTTTGCTACTCACCTTGATCTCCCTAAAGAAAAGTGGTTTAAATATAATCCTTCCGTTGAAGTGAAAGTAGTTGCACCTATTACAGTTGAAGAAAAGACTGTCACCTATAGTGATCCTATTGTTCCTACTACTTATGTTGAGAAACCTCCTTTTCCTGTTAGGATGAAGGATCATGCTAAAACTTTGACTGTTGTTCGTAAGAGTAATACTAGGACTTATACACCTCCTGAGCAAATCAAAGTTGAGCCTAGTATTGCTATGGTTAAAGATCTCTTGGATGATGATTTAGATGGGCATGTTATTTATTTCTATGGTGAGACTGCTAATATTGCTAGACCAGATACTAAGATACATAGACCTGTCGTAGGCATGCCTGTTATTTCTGTTAAAATAGGAGATCATTGTTATCATGGCTTATGTGATATGGGTGCTAGCGCTAGTGCAATACCCTATGATTTATATAAAGAAATTATGCACGACATTGCACCCGTTGAATTGGAAGACATGGATGTTAACATTAAGCTTGCTAATAGGGATACCATTAAACCAGTTGGGATAGTTCAAAATGTTGAAGTCTTGTGTGGCAAGGTTAAATATCCTGCTGATTTTCTTGTTCTTGGTTCCCCACAAGATGATTTTTGTCCCATTATTTTTGGTAGACCCTTCTTGAATACAGCTAGTGCTAGGATTGATTGTGAAAAGGATACTATTATAATCGGCTTAGAGGGTATGTCGCATGAGTTTAATTTTGCTAAGTTTGGTAGACAACCTCGTGATAGAGAATCACCTCGTGATAGAACAATATTTTCTAGACCATGAAAATGAAATGTTTATGAAGGAAAGAAGGGAAATAGATGAAGTGTTCCTTAAACAGGAACCTATGCTTAAACACAACCTTCCCGTTGAAATTCTTGGGTATCCCCCTCCACCCAAGGGTGATCCCGTGTTTGAACTCAAACCATTACCTGATAATCTTAAGTATGTTTATCTTGATGAGAAGAAAATATATCCTGTTATTATTAGTGCTAACCTTTCAGAGCAAGAAGAAGAAAGATTATTGAAAACTCTGAAGAAGCATCGCGCTGCTATTGGATATACTCTGGATGATCTTAAGGGTATTAGTCCCACGTTATGCCAACACAAAATTAATTTGGAGGCTGATGCTAAACCAATTAGAGATCCTCAACGACGATTGAATCCCAAGATGAAAGAAGTGGTAAGAAAGGAGATACTAAAGCTCCTTGAGGTAGGTACAATTTATCCCGTTGTTGATAGTGATTGGGTAAGCCCTGTCCATTGTGTTCCTAAAAAGGAAGGTATTACTGTCGTTCCTAATGATAAAGATGAATTGATCCCGCAAAGAATTATTACAGGTTATAGGATGGTAATTGATTTCCGTAAATTAAACAAGGCTACTAAGAAAGATCATTACCCTTTATCTTTTATTGATCAAATGCTAGAAAGACTATCCAAACACACACATTTCTGCTTTCTAGATGGTTATTCTGGGTTCTCTCAAATACCTGTGTCAGCGGGGGACCAATCAAAAACTACTTCTACTTGCCCTTTCGGTACTTTTGCTTATAGACGTATGCCTTTTGGTTTATGTAATGCACCTGCTACCTTTCAAAGATGCATGATGGCTATATTCTCTGATTTTTGTGAAAAGATTTGTGAGGTATTCATGGATGATTTCTCCGTTTATGGATCCTCTTTTGATGATTGCTTGAGCAACCTTGACCGAGTTTTGCAGAGATGCGAAGACACTAGTCTCGTCCTGAATTGGGAAAAGTGCCACTTTATGGTTAATGAAGGCATTGTCTTGGGGCACAAGATCTCTGAGAGAGGTATTGAAGTTGATAAAGTCAGGGTTGATGCTATTGAAAAGATGTCATGTCCGAAGGACATAAAAGGTATAAGAAGTTTCCTTGGTCATGCCGGTTTTTATAGGAGGTGTCGTGGGAACGATTCCGACAATAAGAGAGGGGTAGGATAACGGAGCATGATCTATCAAGATGCAAATGGGTGACATGGTGGTTTTAGCGAGTTCGGGCCTCTCACGGTGGAGATAACAACCCTACGTCTCGTGCTCCGGAGAGGCTTTGTTTTATCTGTATATGTATCCGGAGATTACAATGTATGAGAGAAGGGAACGGATCCCATGCCTGAGCTAAGTCCTGAGACTAATGGCGAAAAGAGAGAGAGGTGGAAGAAAAGAGCCCCCAGTCTAGTGGTGGGGGTGGCTTATATAGAGTGCGCCACCCCCTCACCTCCTATGTTACAAAGTGGAGCATAAATGCCATAATGACCGCCCACTACAAAACTGTCATGCTGACTATTGGTTCGCATATCCGAGTGAGTTACACAGCCGAGTGGAATGAGCTCGTCGAGTGGAGTGCCGTGCTCTGAGTGGTCGTTGCCGTCCGAGTGACTTTCAAGTTGCGGTACATCTGGACGGCGATCTGGCCTAGGGGCCCAGTACAAAGTGTATGGTGTCCATGGGTAGGGTCTTTAGGTCAGACCTGTTACCCTACCCCTAATACATGTCCTCGTCATTAGCCCCCGAATCGGTCGAGGTTGAGCGGGTTGAGTCGAGGTGAATTCCCAGATGAGTCGAGTGCTACAAAGGCACTTATGAACTTCCTTTGGTCACCCGGCAGTCTTATCTCCGCGTGTTGCCTTGACGTATTCCATACTGCATGGTGTCCGAGTGAAATGAGCTCAAACGGGTCCGCGGAGGAGCGTTGAACTCACTTTATAGCAAAAAAATTTGGAGTGATTTGGAGCTGGTCCTGGATCGAGTAACTGATTACTCGGAATTTCTTCATGCCTGGAATGTGTCTTTTTTTGTTGTTTGGCCGTCACTCGGATCGGGCGGACCGTTACGAGTGGATACCATTCCAGTGGGGGCACACTGAGTGCACCCACTGGGTGTAGTCCCCGAGACTGCAGTCGACTGTGGGCAGTCGGCGGGAATCTTAGAGCTTATCTGTTTGTTGTTGTTTGGCCGTCACTCGGATCGGGCGGACCGTTCTGAGTGGATACCAACAGTCGGTGGGATGCTTAGAGCCTGTCTTTTTGTTGTTGTTTGGCCGTCACTCGGACCGGGCTGACCGTTCTGAATGGATACCAACAGTCGGCGGGAGTCTTAGAGCCTGTCTTTTTTGTTGTTGTTCATCACTCGGACTGGTCAGGCCGTGCCGAGTGGAGATTATTCCAGTGGGGGCACGCCGAGTGCACCCACTGGGTGTAGTCCCCGAGACCGCTGTCGACTGCGGGCAGTCGGCGGAGCTATGAGAGAACTAAAACTCTTCTTAGCTGGTACTGATCGAACTTGTTCTTCTCTGACTCGAAGGTCGAGTAATTCTGGAGATGGGTTTGCATCGAGCAAAATGTTTCTTTCTGAGTTCTCTTCCAGTGGGGGCACGCTGAGTGCACCCACTGGGTGTAGTCCCCGAGCATCTGTCGGACTAGATGAGTCTGGCAGAAGGTTTAAGTCTCTCGATAAACCTCCATGCAGTTGGCACGGTAAATATCTTGCCTGGAATTGAATCAATCAGATGGATGCGTAGCGAGTTGGTTGTACGAACGACGTTCGACGAGTAAGGTCGCCTGTACGATTCAGCGATGGCGCTTCATTTTTACCCTTTTGCATGAAAGGGGTATTTATCCAAGTGGACATGCTTCCCGACTGATCGGGGCATGTTGACTGCAAGGAAAAACTTGGTGGCACTTGTATGTCTCCCGGAGGAGATAGACTAGTGGTCAGACATGGACGTGCCATGAAACCTGAGTGACGAGGCTAGTGTGTGGACTGACTCTCCAAAGAGAGGCCACTCATTATCCCGGGGGAAAACCAGCACATGCTGTCTCTGAGTCCAAGTTTGTGAAACTAACGTCTTGGAGCTTAGGATAGGGCCAAGTGTATCCGTAGAGGAGCGTTGTTTTCACCCTTTTGCAGTCCTGAAGATGACTTTAGGTAATGATTTGGGCGATCGTCCGAGTGGATAGTACTACCCTTATAGATTTTCAGCAGACTGAGCAAGTATGGTCAGAAAGATATTCCTCATGTGATCAATGGGTTGATTGAATGGGCATAACCCTTGAGGGCAGCATGGCCAACGGGTGTGCGTAGCCCTCGAGTGATGCTCGAAAGAGGTAAGCTTGCTATAGAGCGTGATATGATGTTTGATCATATGAGTAACTTAGTCGTTCCCGTGCTGGGGGTGTAGAGGTGAATACATGTCCAACTGATGGTGACGCGCGAGGCGGCCGAGGGGCAATGATGTGTACAACTGAGTTGCGACGCGCGGGGCGGCTGAGTGGTGAAGACGTGCACAACAGAGTGGCGACGCGCGGAGTGGCCGAGTGGTGAAGACGTGCCCAACTGAGTGGTGATGCGCGGGGCGACCGAGTCATGATGTGCGAGGTGGCCGAATGATGAAGACGTGCATAACTGAGTGGAAATGCGTGGGGCGACCGAGTGGTGAAGACGTGCCCAACCGAGTGACGACGCGCGGGGCGACCGAGTCATGATGTGCACAACTGAGTGGCAATGCGCGAAGTGGCCGAGTGAAGGACTACATGTCCAGCCAAGTGGTGATGCGCGGGGTGGTCGAGTGACAGATTGTGTGTCCAGCCAAGTGGCTGAAATGGTCTTCGAAGGAGTTAGCCTGATGCTTTCGAAAATGTTGTAGCGATGAGTTTGGTGTATTGTGGTTGCGACGCAACAAGACCGGTGTGACAACTGAGTCTGAGTAGGAATGAAGATGGCGTGAAGAGCGTCTAGGTGATTATAAAACTTGTCAAAGTGGCAGATCGAATGCACTTGTTGAAGTGAAGGATCTGACTGCTGATGAAGTACTCGACCACTCAGGAGAGTGTCATTCCAAATGAGATGCAGCCCCCGAGTGCGGCGTAGCCCCCGAGCATACTACAGGCTTCGACAACGGACATGTCAGAATATGAGAAATATAGTCTTGAATGGATGATTTGCAATTCATCGAGTCGGACTTGGGTAAAGATGAGGAGAAGCTTCCGAGTGATGCTCGAAAGAGGCAAACTCGCAAAAGAGTGAAGTGTGAAGTTTAATTATGAAAGGGACTTATCTGTCTCATGCCCGACGAGGTCTATATCATTGATACGATGAAGAGAATTCCATAGAGGGGTTGGCCGGACGTGTTTGAAGTCAACAGAGCGACAAGGTCGGTGTTGTGGTGCGCTAGGACCGGTATGGTGACCGAGTGCGAGCAGCGATGAAGTTGGCGCATAGGGCTGGTGAGTGATTGCGTAACTTGTGTAAACAATGGCACAAGCCAATGAAATAATTTCTGGAGGAAATTTGATGTGTGCTTGAAATGATTTGTGTGAATAACACCCATAGACACCCGCTGGGAGTGCAAGGGGCTTGCTGGTTAACCAACAAGAGTCTGAAAGAGCGAAGGATCCGTTCGAACTTGTCGAAGCGACGGACCCGGCTGAACTCATTGGAATACTGGCTCAGATAAAATAGAAGTGTAGTGTTTCGACTGAGTTGCAGCCCCGGAGGACCGATGCAAACTCGAAATGAAGAACTACACATGGTGTTCGTGAATGATGTATGCGAAAAAATGGAAGTTGGACTTGGGAGTCACATAACCAGTACTAAGCAAGTATGTGAAAATAAGCAACCGAGCATAGAGGTACACTCGATGGCGTGGCCTCTGAGTGAATCGTGATGTGTGAATTACGGATTACTCGGGAAGACGAAAATAACAGAATGTAAAATGACTTAGCTATCTGAAGGCGCGCGGGGCGGTCGAGTGGTGATGAGGTGACCAACCGAGTGGCGACGCGCGGGGCGGCCGAGTGGTGATGAGGTAACCAACGAGTGGGGACGCCCGAGGCGGCCGAGTGGTGATGAGGTGACCAACCGATGGCGACGCACGGGGCGGCCGAGTGGTTATGAGGTGACCAACTGAGTGGCGATGCGCGGGGCGGCCGAGTGGTGATGAGGTGACCAACCGAGTGGCGACGCCCGGGGCGGCCGAGTGGTTATGAGGTGACCAACCTTTGGCAACGCGCGGGGCGGCCGAGTGGTTATGAGGTGACCAACCTGTGGCGACGCACGGGGCGGCCGAGTGGTTATGAGGTGACCAACCGAGTGGCGACGCACGGGGCGGCCGAGTGGTTATGAGGTGACCAACCTGTGGCGACGCGCGGGGCGGCCGAGTGGTTATGAGGTGACCAACCGAGTGGCGACGCGCGGGGCGGCCAGTGGTTATGAGGTTACCAACCTAGTGGCGACGCACGGGGCGGCCGAGTGGTTATGAGGTGACCAACCTAGTGGCGACGCACGGGGCGGCTGAGTGGTTATGAGGTGACCAACCTGTGGCGACGCGCGGGGCGGTCGAGTGGTTATGAGGTGACCAACCTGGTGGCGACGCACGGGGCGGCCGAGTGGTTATGAGGTGACCAACCTGTGGCGACGCGCGGGGCGGCCGAGTGGTTATGAGGTGACCAACCTACGGCGACGCGCGGGGCGGCCGAGTGGTTATGAGGTGACCAACTGAGTGGCGATGCGCGGGGCGGCCGAGTGGTGATGAGGTGACCAACCGAGTGGCGACGCACGGGGCGGCCGAGTGGTTATGAGGTGACCAACCTGTGGCCACGCGCGGGGCGGCCGAGTGGTTATGAGGTGACCAACCTGTGGCGACGCGCGGGGCGGCCGAGTGGTTATGAGGTGACCAACCGAGTGGCGACGCACGGGGCGGCCGAGTGGTTATGAGGTGACCAACCGATGGCGACGCGCGGGGCGGCCGAGTGGTTATGAGGTGACCAACCGAGTGGCGACGCGCGGGGCGGCCAGTGGTTATGAGGTGACCAACCTAGTGGCGACGCATGGGGCGGCCGAGTGGTTATGAGGTGACCAACCTAGTGGCGACGCACGGGGCGGCCGAGTGGTTATGAGGTGACCAACCTGTGACGACGCGCTGGGCGGCCGAGTGGTTATGAGGTGACCAACCTGGTGGCGACGCACGGGGCAGCCGAGTGGTTATGAGGTGACCAACCTGTGGCGACGCGCGGGGCGGCCGAGTGGTTATGAGGTGACCAACCTGTGGCGACGCGCGGGGCGGCTGAGTGGTTATGAGGTGACCAGCCGGACGGCAACGCGTGGGGCGGCCGAGTGGTGTTTTTAAACTTAGGCGAGTACTGGACTGCAGCTAAGCCCTCCGAGTGGGAGGGTTGCTCTCCACTCGGTAGGATTTTCAAACTTAGGCGAGTACTGGTTTGCAGCTAAGCCCTCCGAATGGAAGGGTTGCTCTCCACTCGGTAGGATTTTCAAACTTAGGCGAGTACTGGACTGCAGCTAAGCCCCCGAGTGGGAGGGTTGCTCTCCACTCGGTAGGATTTTTATGAAACTTAGGTGAGTACTGGACTGCAGCTAAGCCCCCGAGTGGGAGGGTTGCTCTCCACTCGGTAGGATTTTTTGAAACTTAGGCGAGTACTGGACTGCAGCTAAGCCCCCGAGTGGGAGGGTTGCTCTCCACTCGGTAGGAGTTTTTGAAACTTAGGCGAGTACTGGACTGCAGCTAAGCCCCCAAGTGGGAGGGTTGCTCTCCACTCGGCAGGATTTTTTGAAACTTAGGCAAGTACTAGACTGCAGCTAAGCCCCCGAGTGGGAGGGTTCCTCTCCACTCGGAAGGATTTTTTGAAACTTAGGCGAGTACTGGACTGCAGCTAAGCCCCCGAGTGGGAGGGTTGCTCTCCACTCGGTAGGATTTTTTGAAACTTAGGCGAGTACTGGACTGCAGCTAAGCCCACGAGTGGGAGGGTTTCTCTCCACTCGGTAGGATTTTTTGAAACTTAGGCGAGTACTGGACTGCAGCTAAGCCCCCGAGTGGGAGGGTTGCTCTTCACTCGGCAGGATTTTTTGAAACTTAGGTGAGTACTGGACTGCAGCTAAGCCCCCGAGTGGGAGGGTTGCTCTTCACTCGGCAGGATTTTTTGAAACTTAGGCGAGTACTGGACTACAGCTAAGCCCCTGAGTGGGAGGGTTGCTCTCCACTCGACAGGATTGTTTGAAACTTAGGCGAGTACTGGACTGCAGCTAAGCCCCCCGAGTGGGAGGGTTGCTCTCCACTCGGCAGGATTTTTTAAACTTAGGCGAGACGGATTCGCAACTAAGTCACCCACTGGGGGGGATTTAGAGCATATAAAAAAGAATAACAATCATTTATGAGATTGTAAAAACTGTGTCGCGTGGTGACCGAGTGGTGATGAGGTGACCAACCAATTGGCGACGCCTAGAGCGGTCGAGTGGTTATGAGGTGACCAACCAATGGCGGCGCGCGGGGCGGCTGAGTGGTGATGAGGTGACCAACCGAGAGGCGACACGCGGAGCGGCCGAGTGGTGATGAGGTGACCAACCAATGACGACACGCGGGGCGTCCGAGTGAAGTAGATTAGTCCCACGGAGTGACGATGCGCGGGGCGTCCGTGTGAAGTAGACGTGTGCCGCGGAGTGACGATGCACGGTCGTCCGAGTGATGGAGATGTGTCATGCGGAGTGGCGACGCGCGGAGCGTCCGAGCGATGTAGACGTGTGCCGTGTAGTGATGATGCGCTGGGCATCCGGGTGAAGTAGAGGCGTCCCGCGGAGTGACGTTGCGCGGGGCGTCCAGGTGAAGTAGAGGCGTCCCGCGGAGTGGCGATGCGCGGGGCGTCCGGGTGAAGTAGAGGCGTCCCGCGGAGTGGCGATGCGCGGGGCGTCCGGGTGAAGTAGAGGCGTCCCGCGGAGTGACGATGTGCGGGGCGTCCGGGTGAAGTAGAGGCGTCCCGCGGAGTGACGATGCGTGGGGCGTCCGGGTGAAGTAGAGGCGCTTGCCGCGGACTGTCGATGCGTGGGCCGTCCGAGTGATGTAGAGGCGTCCCGCGGAGTGGCGATGCGCAGGGCGTCCGGGTGAAGTAGAGGCGCTTGCCGCGGACTGACGATGTGTGGGCCGTCCGAGTGATGTAGAGGCGTCCCGCGGAGTGGCGATGCGCAGGGCGTCCGAGTGAAGTAGAGGCGCTTGCCGCGGACTGATGATGCGTGGGGCAGCCGAGTAGTGAGGTCGACCGCAACCAAGTTACCACGCACGGGGCGACCGAGTCGGACAGGTTGATGAAATCATGAACATCCGAGTGACGACAATGCGCTGGCGGCCGAGTGCCAGCGGACTATCCGAGTGAACCTTTGTTCCAGTGAGGTTTAGTCATGTCCAGTGAACGGCCGTGCACTGAAACTGGCGTGTGTAGGGGGTCGCCAGCCTCTGGGCTACTACCGAGCAACTGAAGCCAGAAGGATTCGCTGACGTGTGCCCGTGCAGTCGATGCCGGAAGGAGGAGGCGATAGGCACCGGGTTTAGGACTTGTTCCACGTCAGAGGGAGAAACCGTCGAGCACACGTGCTGTGTCTTACTTGTTTCCATTCGAAAGATCCATCGTGTGACTCTGCGAGTTTGCAAGTAAAGCCACGGTTAAAATGCTGAGTGGTTAGAAATGCATGCATGCACTAATTAAGAAACTGCGGAAGTAGTGGAAACGGCGCGCGTTGGCCGCCATAATTAGGTAACCGATGCTGGAAATCGCCACTAATTTGCGCCTTAATGAGGTGATCAATTAATTCCTCCGGAGAGCTATGAGGCCCGGAATCTGCATGCATGAGACGTCAGTGCCAATTAAGCATGAAATAAACCGCTTCTGCATGTAAGGGAAGTTTCCTTCTTCCACGGATCATTTTCTGCATGCAGTTTACACCATTTGCTATGCAGTCGACGCCGGGGAAGGGACCGCCGCGCGCATGTGCTGCATATAGTAGCAGACGGCGGAGGCAGGAGTCTTATGTGGGGGCTCGCTGACAGCATCACAGTCGAGGCCCGAAACAACGGACCGCGCCGGCGGCCATTTGTAGGAGCCCGCCGACGCCGTCGTAGCCGAGGCCGGAAGCGGCGGGACGGACCGCGCCGGTGGCCGAGCGTACGAGCTCGCCAACGGCGTCGTAGACGAGGCTGGAGACGATGGCG
Organism: Triticum timopheevii; assembly: GCA_963921465.1. Classification (NCBI taxonomy): domain Eukaryota; kingdom Viridiplantae; phylum Streptophyta; class Magnoliopsida; order Poales; family Poaceae; genus Triticum; species Triticum timopheevii. The sequence goes on along the minus strand of OY997266.1, from coordinate 391,831,769 downwards.
AGGTCGCGCATGTGGCCGAGTGCAGGAGCTTCGAGCTTGTCGACGGCGTCATAGTTGGGGGCGGAAGCGACAGGACGAACGGCGCTGGTGGCCGGTCACGACGACGAGGCGGACCACACCGTTTGTTGTTTTTGTGGTGACCATTGATGATGGTTCTCGTGAAATTTTCCTGAGGATAGATGAATTTAAATACCATTTGCATCATGGTTCGATAGACGCCATGCCCCAAGGTGGGCGTCAACTGTCGTGGGAACGATTCCGACAATAAGAGGGGGGTAGGATAACGGAGCATGATCTATCGAGATGCAAATGGGTGACACGGTGGTTTTAGCGAGTTCGGGCCTCTCACGGTGGAGATAACAACCCTACGTCTCGTGCTCCGGAGAGGCTTTGTTTTATCTCTATATGTATCCGGAGATTACAATGTATGAGAGAAGGGAACGGATCCCGTGCCTGAGCTAAGTCCTGAGACTAATGACGAAAAGAGAGAGAGGTGGAAGAAAAGAGCCCCCGGTCTAGTGGTGGGGGTGGCTTATATAGAGTGCGTCACCCCTCATATCCTATGTTACAAAGTGGAGCATCAATGCCATAATGCCCGCCCACTACAAAACCGTTCTGCTGACTATTGGTTCGCATATCCGAGTGAGTTACACGGCCGAGTGGAATGAGCTCGTCGAGTGGAGTGCCGTGCTCCGAGTGGTCGTTGCCGTCCGAGTGACTTTCAAGTTGTGGTACATCTGGACGGCGATCTGGCCTAGGGGCCCAGTACAAAGTGTACGGTGTCCATGGGTAGGGTCTTTAGGTCAGACCTGTTACCCTACCCCTAATACATGTCCTCGTCAGGAGGTTCATTAAGGACTTTTCTAAAATCTCTAGGCCTCTGACTGTGTGATGCTAGTGATTATGCTGTAGGTGCTGTTTTAGGGCAAAGAGTTGATAAGAAATTGAATGTTATCCAGTATGCTAGTAAGACCCTTGATACTGCCCCAGAGAAATTATGCTACTACTGAAAAAGAGTTCTTAGCAGTTGTGTTTGCATGTGATAAGTTTAGGCCTTATATTGTTGATTCCAAAGTTACTATTCATACTGATCATGCTGCTATTAAATATCTTATGGAAAATAAAGATGCTAAGCCTAGACTCATTAAATGGGTTCTCTTGCTCCAAGAATTTGATTTGCATATTAATATAGAAAGGGAGCTGAGAACCCTGTTGCAGACAACTTGTCTAGGTTAGAGAATGTTCTTGATGACCCACTACCTATTGATGATAGCTTTCCTGCTGAACAATTAGCGGTCGTTAATGCTTCTCGTAGTGCTCCTTGGTATGCTGATTATGCTAATTACATTTTTGCTAAATTTATACCCCCTAGTTTCAAATACCAGCAAAAAAAAGTTCTTTTATGATTTAAGACATTATTTTTGGGATGACCCACACCTTTATAAAGGAGTAGATGGTGTTATTACACGTTGTGTGCCTGAGCATGAACAGGAACAGATCCTACGCAAGTGTCACTCTAAATCTTATGGAGGACACCACGCTGGAGATAGAACTGCACACAAGGTACTACAATCTGGTTTTTATTGGCCTACTCTCTTCAAAGATGCTCGTAAGTTTGTCTTATCTTTTGACGAATGTCAAAGAATTGGTAATATTAGCCCTGTTCAATAATTCATCCGATTAACTAGTTAACTTGCCGATTAATCCCTACTCCTAGGGTCACCGAGTAGCCTATAAACCGATAAATCATCCGATTAATTGATTAAATGTCCGATTAACTTGCCGATTAGCTGATTAATCCCCTACTCACCAGCCAACCGAGCAGCTACCAGTTAACGATTTCCTCAACAATGAATATTAGTAGACGTCAAGAAATGCCTATGAATTACTCTCTTGTTATTGAACCGTTTGATGTTTGGGGCTTTGATTATATGGGACCTTTTCCTGCCTCTAATGGTTATACACATATTTTAGTTGCTGTTGATTACGTTACTAAGTGGGTAGAAACTATTCCAACTAGTAGTGTTGATCATAACACTTCTATTAAAATGCTTAAAGAAGTTATTTTTTCGAGGTTTGGAGTCCCTAGATATCTTATGACTGATGGTGGTTCACATTTTATTCATGGTGCTTTCCGTAAGATGCTTGCTAAGTATGATGGCAATCATAGAATCGCATCTCCTTATCATCCGCAGTCTAGTGGTCAAGTAGAGTTGAGCAATAGAGAGCTCATATTAATTTTGCAAAAGACTGTGAATAGATCTAGAAAGAATTGGTCAAAAAAACTTGATGATGCATTATGGGCCTATAGAACTGCATACAAAAATCCTATGGGTATGTCTCCATATAAGATGGTTTATGGAAAAGCTTGTCACTTACCTCTTGAACTTGAACATAAAGCATATTGGGCTATTAAAGAGCTCAACTATGACTTCAAACTTGCTGGTGAGAAGAGATTGTTTGACATTAGCTCACTTGATGAATGGAGAACCCAAGCCTATGAGAATGCCAAGCTATTTAAAGAAAAGTCAAACGCTGGCATGACAAAAGGATTCAAAAGCGTGAGTTTAACATAGGAGATTATGTGTTATTATTCAACTCTCGTTTAAGATTTTTTGCAGGAAAACTTCTCTCTAAATGGGAAGGTCCCTACGTTATCGAGGAGGTCTATCGTTCTGGTGCCATAAAAATCAACAACTTCGAAGGCACAAGTCCGAGGGTGGTAAACGGTCAAAGAATTAAACATTATATTTCAGGTAATCCTATCAATGTTGAAACTAATATTATTGAAACCGTAACCCTGGAGGAATACATAAGGGACACTTTCCAGAACGTTCCAGACTCCGAAAAGGAATAGGTATGTGGTACGGTAAGTAAACCGACTCCAAAACAACTCCAATGGCAATTTTTATCAGTTTTGGAATATTTAAGAATTTTAGGAAGAAAGAAGTAGTCCGAGAGGGACACGAGGCCTCCACGAGAGTGGAGGGCGCGCCCACCCTTACTGGGCGCGCCCCCTGCCTCGTGGACACCTCGTGTGCCTCCCGGACTCCGTTTTCTTGCACATTACGTATTTTGGTCGGTAAAAATTCATTACATATACTCCTGAAGGTTTTGACCACCGTATCACGCAATTATCCTCTGTTTTCGTTTCGAGCTGTTTCTGTTTCAGATCTAGAGCATTATGTCGTCTCCAAGCGCTCCCAAGGACAAGTTTTTCGAGAGGGTTATCAACCCCTATCTCGCGGAGGTGCTGCAACACCCTCAAACCATTGAGATGCGTGAGGGGGTGCTGCACATCTGCGATGTGGAGGGACCAAGGCGTACCAGGAGCGTGGAGACAAAGCTCGAAGCCGTGGAGCAGCAAGTTTTCAAGTGCCAAGGGATGGTGGAGCGTGGACTCAACGCCAACCAGATGATGATCACGGAGTTCACCAACAACCACAAGTTAGATGCCAAGGTCATTGGGGAGACCATCTTCAAGCTTCAAGAGAAAATCGAGCACCTCCAAACCCAGATCTATGACCTGCAAAACCAGAACTGTGAGTATGAATATAGATTCAAGGGGATGAGTTTGGCTGCAGATTTAAGGATCCCGGAGACTCGTTCATCCTTCTACGATGGTGAGCCTATGCCTTGGAAGATGGACGACAAGCCTACATCATCAACAACACCTCCATCACCTCCGAGGACATAATTACATGGGTATGGGCACTCCCCTTGGCAACTGCCAAGCTTGGGGGAGGTGCCCCGGTATCGTATCACCATCACAGTCCTATCTTTACCGTTTTATTTAGTTCGACCCTTTTTGTAGTATTTTGATCTAGTAGATTGAAGTTTTGATATCAAGTAGTTTCGAGTTTTGCTTTGTGATCTCTTTATGTAGTCGAGTCCGTGAGCTTTCTATAATAAAGATTAGTGTTGAGTCAAGGGCTTTGCTATGTTGCTATGATCTTGAGAAAGTAGAAAGAATAAAAGAGTTCATATTGATCTTATGGTTAGTGATGACTTCACACATAGAAAGTATGAGGCATAAAAGTTGTTGAGAGTTGATAAACGTAGTTTTGGTCATCGTTGCAATTAATAGGAAGTGATAAGGAAAGAGGGGTTCACATACAAATATATTATCTTGGACATCTTTTATGATTGGGAGCACTTATTAAGTATGACATGCTAAAAGAGTTGACGTTGGACAAGGAAGACAACGTAATGGTTTATGTTTTCGCACATCTCAGTTAAAGTATATTGTCATTGACCTTCCAAACATGTTGAGCTTGCCTTTCCACCTCATGCTAGCCAAATTCCTTGCACCAAGTAGAGATACTACTTGTGCTTCCAAATATCCTTAAACCCAGTTTTGCCATGAGACTCCACCATACCTACCTATGGATTGAGTAAGATCCTTCAAGTAAGTTGTCATGTTGCAGGCAATAAAAATTGCTATCTAAATATGCATGACTTATTAGTGCAGAGAAAATAAGCTTTATACGATCTTGTTGTGGACGTAATAAAAGCGACGGACTGCATAATAAAGGTCCACATACAAGGGGCAATATAAAGTGATATTCTTTTGCATTAAGATTTTTTGCATCCAACCCTAAACGCACATGACAACCTCTGCTTCCCTCTGCGAAGGGCCTATCTTTTACTTTATGTTTTTACTTTATGCTTGAGTCAACGTGATCCTCACCTTTCCCTTTTTCATTTTATCCTTTGGCAAGCTCCTCGTGTTTGAAAGATCATGATATATATATCCAATTGGATGTAAGTTAGCATGGGCTATTATTGTTGACATCACCTAAAGGTGAATACGTTGGGAGGCAACACAAAAGCCCCTATCTTTCTCAGTGTCCGGCTGAAACTCTATAACCACAAGTACTGCGTGAGTGTTAGCAATTGTAGAAGACTACTTGATAGTTGAGTATGTGGATTTGCTGAAAAGCTCTATTGTTGACTCTTTCTGATGTTATGATAAATTGCAATTGCTTCAATGACTGAGATTATAGTTTGTTAGTTCTCAATGAAGTTTCTGAACCATACTTGACATTGTGAATTGATCATTACTTGAGCATAAGAAATCATATGATAAAATCTATTTATATTGCTGTTATAAGAATGATCATGATGCCCTCATATTCGTATTTTTATTTTTATTGACACCTCTATCTCTAAACATGTGGACATATTTTTCGATTTCGGCTTCCGCTTGAGGACAAGCGAGGTCTAAGCTTGGGGGAGTTGACACGTCCATTTTGCATCATGCTTTTATATCAATATTTATTGCATTATGGGTTGTTATTACACATTATATCTCAATACTTATGGCTATTCTCTCTTATTTTACAAGGTTTACCATGAAAAGAGGAGATGCCGGCAGCTGGAATTCTGGCTGGAAAAGGAGCAAACATTGGAAACCTATTCTGCACTGCTCCAAAAATCCTGAAACTCCATGAAACATGTTTTTGGAATTAATAAGAATTATTGAGCGGAAGAAATACATCAGGGGGCCCACACCCTGGCCAGGAGGGTGGGGGGTGCGCCCACCCCTACTGGGCGCGCCCCCTGTCTCCTGGGCCCCCTAGTGGCCCCCCGGTGTCCATCTTCTGCTATATGAGGGCTTTTACCCTCGAAAAAATCGTGGGCAAGCTTACGGGACGAAACTCCATCGCCACGAGGCGGAACCTTGGCGGAACCAATCTAGGACTCCGGCGGAGCTGTTCTGCCGGGGACACTTTCCTCTGGGAGGGGGAAATCATCACCAACGTCATCACCAACGATCCTCTCATCGGGAGGGGGTCAATCTCCATCAACATCTTCACCAGCACCATCTCCTCTCAAAATCCTAGTTCATCTCTTGTGTCCAATCTTGTATCCAAACCACAAATTGGTACCTGTGGGTTGCTAGTAGTGTTGATTACTCCTTGTAGTTGATGCTAATTGGTTTACTTGGTGGAAGATCATATGTTCAGATCCTTTATGCATATTATTACTCCTTTGATTATGAACATGAATATGCTTTGTGAGTAGTTACGTTTGTTCCTGGGGACATGGGTGAAGTCTTGCTATTAGTAGTCATGTGAATTTGGTATTCGTTCGATATTTTGATGAGATGTATGTTGTCTTTGAAGGAAATATGCCCTAGAGGCAATAATAAAGTTATTATTTATTTCCTCATATCATGATAAATGTTTATTATTCATGCTAGAATTGTATTAACCGGAAACATGATACATGTGTGAATACATAGACAAACATATAGTCACTAGTATGCCTCTACTTGACTAGCTCATTAATCAAAGATGGTTATGTTTCCTAACCATAAACATGTGTTGTCATTTGATTAATGAGATCACATCATTAGGAGAATGATGTGATTGACATGACCCATCCCGTTAGCTTAACACTTGATCGTTTAGTATTCTGCTGTTGCTTCCTTCATGACTTATACATGTTCCTGTAACTATGAGAATTGTGTAACTCCCGTTTACCGGAAGAACACTTTGGGTACTACCAAACGTCACAACGTAACTGGGTGATTATAAAGGAGTACTACAGGTGTTTCCGAATGTACATGTTGAGTTAGCATAATTCGAGATTAGGTTTTGTCACTCCGATTGTCGGAGAGGTATCTCTGGGCCCTCTCGGTAATACTCATCACCTAAGCCTTGCAAGCATGTAACTAATGAGTTAGTTATGAGATGACGTATTACGGAACGAGTAAAGAGACTTGTCGGTAACGAGATTGAACTAGGTATTGGATACCGACGATCAAATCTCGGGCAAGTAACATACCGATGACAAAGGGAATAACGTATGTTGTTATGCGGTTTGACCGATAAAGATCTTCGTAGAATATGTAGGAACCAATATGGGCATCCAGGTCCCGCTATTGGTTATTGACCAGAGACGTGTCTCGGTCATGTCTACATTGTTCTCGAACCGTAGGGTCCGCACGCTTAAGGTTTCGATGACAGTTATATTATGAGTTTATGTATTTTGATGTACCGAAGGTTGTTCGGAGTCCCGGATATGATCACGGGCATGACGAGGAGTCTCGAAATGGTCGAGACATAAAGATTGATATATTGGACGGATATATTTGGACACCGGAAAGGTTCCGGAAGAGTTTGGAGCTCCGGGAGGTTACCGGAACCCCCCGGGAGGTATATGGGCCTTATTGGGCCCATGTAGAAGGAAGGGAGAAGGAGCAAGGGAGGGGGCGCGCCCCCCCAAGCCCAATCCGAATTGGGGAGGGGGGCCGGCCCCCCCTTTCCTTTCTCCTTCCCCCTCTTCCTTTCCTACTACTAGTACTACTTTCTAATACTAGTACTCCTTCCTCCCCCCTCCAAATAAGATAAGGAAAAGAGAGGGAAACCTACTTGGAGTAGGTTTCCCCCTCCCTATGGCGCGCCCCCCCTTGGGCCGGCCACCTCCTCCCTCCCTCCTTTATATACGGGGGTAGGGGGCACCCTAGGGCACACAAGTTGATCATTGATCGTTCCTTAGCCGTGTGCGGTGCCCCCCTCCACGATATTACACCTCGGTCATATTGTAGCGGTGCTTAGGCGAAGCCCTGCGACAGGAGAACATCAAGATAGTCACCACGTCGTCGTGCTGACGGAACTCCCCCTCGAAGCCTCTACTGGATTGGAGATCGAGGGTGCGTCATCGAGCTGTACGTGTGTCAAGAACTCGGAGGTGCCGGAGTAACGGTGCTTGGATCGGTCGGACCGGGAGGACGTACGACTACTTCCTCTACGCCGCGTCAACGCTTCCGCTTCGGTCTATGAGGGTACGTAGACAACACTCTCCCCTCGTTGCTATGTCATCACCATGATCTTGCGTGTGCGTAGGAAATTTTTTGAAATTACTACGTTCCCCAATAGTCTTTTCCTCTAGTGGTGTTATGTGAATGTCGACTACATGACACTTCACCATTATTTGGGCCTAGAGGAAGGCATGGGTAAGTAATAAGTAGATGATGGGTTGCTAGAGTGACAGAAGCTTAAACCCTAGTTTATGCGTTGCTTCGTTAGGGGCTGATTTGGATCCACATGTTTAATGATGCGGTTAGGTTTACCTTAATACTTCTTTTGTAGTTGCGGATGCTTGCAATAGGGGTTAATCATAAGTGGGATGCTTGTCCAAGTAAGGGCAGTACCCAAGCACTGGTCCACCCACATATCAAATTATCAAAGTACCGAACGTGAATCATATGAGCGTGATGAAAACTAGCTTGACGATAATTCCCATGTGTCCTCAGGAGCTCTTTTCTCATTATAAGAAATTGTCCAGGCTTATCCTTTGCTACAAAAGGATTGGGCCACCTTGCTGCACTTTATTTACTTTATTTACTTGTTACTCGTTATCACAAAACTATCTATTACCTACAATTTCAGTGCTTGCAGAGAAAACCTTACTGAAAACCGCTTATCATTTCCTTCTGCTCCTCGTTGGGTTCGACACTCTTACTTATCGAAAGGACTACGATAGATCCCCTACACTTGTCTGTCATCAGCCCGCCGCTACGCCTGTTGATACGAAGGCCAAGCTTACTGCCACAGATGGTTCTCCTGCTTTGGATGCTACTTTCTATCGGTCTACTGTTGGTGCTCTCCAGTACCTCACTCTGACACGACCGGAGATCCAGTATGCCATGCAGCAGGTGTGTCTTCATATGCATGCTCCTCGAGACGTTCACTGGGCTGCCGTCAAGCGGATTCTCCGCTATATCTGTGGCACTATGGATCTTGGAGTCACGCTTTACACCTCCGCCGACACCGCCCTCACCGCCTACTCCGATGCAGACTGGGCGGGCTGCCCTGACACTCTTCGCTCCACTTCGGGCTATTGTGTCTACCTTGGACCCTCACTTATCTCGTAGTCGTCCAAGCGGCAGTCTACGGTCTCTCGTTCCAATGCTGAGGCTGAGTATCGTGCGGTGGCCAACGCCGTCACCGAGTGTTCGTGGCTTCGCCAGCCGCTTCAGGAGCTCTCTTGCCCTGTCAATCGTGCCACGGTGGTCTACTGCGACAACGTCTCAGCGGTCTACCTCTCCGCTAACCCAATGCATCATCGACGGACCAAGCATATTGAGTTGGTATTCATTTTGTTCGGGAACAGGTGGCCCTTGGCCATATTGGTGTTTTACACGTCCCTACTTCCCAACAACTTACCGATACCATTGACCAAGGGCTTGCCTACAGCGTCATTTAAGGAGTTCCGGTCCAGTCTTTGCGTCAGCCGCGGTGCCGCTTCGACTACCGGGGGGGGGGGGGTGTTGAGTATATGTGTTATGTGCATATTGTGAATTGGCCCGCCTCATAGTTCCTTGTATAGTTAAGGTCCGTGGTCCATCTTTGTACATCATATATACGTGCCTATGCACGAAGAGCAATATATCGTGCAATTCACATGATCCACACATAATACCCCATCTCAACTTGTTCTCAATTTTATTTTGCGAGGATATCCTCCATTATTCCCCTTCCTTGCAACAATTGTCCTCAGCAATATGATACATGACGCGATTTGAGCATCAATATTGCCCAAATTGCTAGATAAATCATGTTTTTTGTCAAAAGAATTGATGTTTTAGTTTTGCTAATGCTAGCACAAATTTGAACTACAAATTGGGAGGATAGCACAATATAATATATTAACTGAGCCCCTGGCACCGCTTTATTGCACAACAACAACCAATTTCCATGATGGCGCCCAAATTCTGACTTAGTGAGAGGCATCACGACTGTAGAACTGATCAAGGGTTTTCGCCGGTATACGGTGGAGCAGCTCACGGGGGAAGATGCGGAGTAGGGTCCAGGCAAGGTCAAGCGACTGGAAGATGTTCCGCGTGTCATATGCCCCCTGAGCCACAAACTTCCGCTCAAACTTGTCAAGGAACTCAAGGTAGAGCTGCCATCAATTCCAAGAGTTCAGTTGATAAGGAGCTTCAAAACAATTCAGAAAATAAAGTGGAAAGTCAGTGCAAGTTCGAGATTACCAAGTCCTCTGATGACAGTGCTTCCTCTCCGACCACTGCCTTCATCGCCTGCACGTCTTTGCCTATGGCGTAATTGGCATATAGCTGAAAGGAAAACATGTGATTAACCGATCCATATCCTCGAATACGATCGTGTAGGCTGCAGATTATGGGAAACTCTAGGGAACCTGGTTTGAGACATCAGAATGGTCCCGGCGAGTCATGCCTTCGCCAATAGCGCTCTGCAAAAGATCCAGAATAGGTAAGCAGTTGTGGACCTCACTGATAATGCTTGTATCACTATAACTTAGGTGTCGATTGTAGCAATTTTCTTTAGTACCAAAAATCATACCTTCATGAGCCGCGAAAGTGAGGGAAGGACATTAATTGGTGGATATATCTGCCAGACAGATATTAGCAACAAGATCAGACATAAATTTTGAGATAATACTCGGTTGGGAGCTACAAAATTATTGATCTGAGTTAATTATGATACTCCAGGGCTTAGTCATTTAGACCAGTATAGGGTTTTCCGTTTTATTGCTAAGTTACTATTCCAGACAAAGTATTATTTTCTCTTTCTGAAGGGAAGGCAACAAGCTGCATCGTCAATTTAAAGAGCCTGTTAAATTATTCGTTGCATAGAATGAAGTGTTCTACAGAGGTGCTACATATGCGCCTCCTGTCTCACCAAAGGAAAAAGAAGTCATTGCAATTGACCATATTAGGTCTAGTCACCTTTCTTGTTCAGATCAGGAATCCAAATAACAGCCTTAGAACATATGCTAAGTTTAGTGGGCATTTAGAGATCATTTGTAAAGTTTAGTAAAAAACTGGAAAGTGTACAATACCTGCCGATTATGTAGCTGCCTGTCAATGTAGATCTGCCCCTCAGTGATGTAACCAGTAAGGTCAGGAGTTGGATGCGTAATATCTACAACAGTAGAAAAGTTAGAAAACTTCTTTTTGCCGGAATACTGAATTTTTTTTATGAATGTAGCTTGTTTTGAGTGATAATTACAGAACAGGTCTCACACTATTCTTCCTCAGTTAAATCAACTCTACAAATTTACATAGTTACATTGTAGGAGAGAAAATATGTATGTCATAAAACATTTGGCAGAAAAGCAAGAATATATCATTAACTGACCATCATTAGGCATGGTTAAAATAGGTATCTGCGTAATCGATCCTTTTCTTCCTTCTATACGACCAGCACGCTCATAGATTGTCGCCAAGTCAGTATACATATAACCAGGATAACCACGCCTTCCAGGTACTTCCTCTCGAGCAGCAGAGACCTGAAAGGAAAAAAAGCAGGAGGTAAATATACGTCCATATAGAGTAAGGGAACTTAGAATGAATCAGGACAATACACTGAAGGATCAGTTAAATCCAGACCATACAAGAACTACATACAAATATCCACTGTCCTCAGCCAACACTGTAACCAGAATTTTAATTATCTATGACATTGTCTTTGCATACAAAATTCTTTTGCTAAGATGTCATTCATAATTATCAATAGCTTATACTTTTTTTTATCTGAGTGCTTACTTAAATATCGTATGTTAATCTAACTTAACCAAGTAATTTATAACACAAAAGTATAAACTAGTATTACCTGCAATAGTAAATACTTAGCTCCTATTGATAATAAATAAACAGTATATGCCAGTTTACCCAAAGGCAGTTATAAATTTGGCTCTGCAAATCTGAGTTTTCTATAATAAATATCTAAGTCGAGAATTTCTTGGAGAAGGTTAAAAGATTTGATATTAAAAGCATTCAGGGTTATGCGTTGCTAACAGAAATCCTGTGGTAACTCCAGTTGATGGGAGACAATTTCCAACATGTTTCTACAGTAAAATCCAGGAAAATATTACTGGAGGTAAGAGCCCTTACTTCACGAAGTGCATCTGCATATGAACTCATGTCAGTCAGGATGACAAGAACATGCTTCCCACACTCATATGCCAAGTATTCCGCTGTGGTGAGAGCAATTCTTGGAGTAATAATACGCTCGATGGTAGGATCATTTGCCTATGAACAAAAGTAAGGGGTAAAATCCTTAGAGCAACAAGTGAAGGAAAGAAAAGAGAGGGGAAAAGGTACGCAGATGTACCAGATTAAGAAATAAGGTAACTCTCTCCATTGAACCATTCTCCTCGAAATCACGCTTGAAAAATTGTGCTGTTTCCATGTTTACTCCCATAGCTGCAAAGACAATAGCAAAATTGTCCTCCTCGGCATTCTACAACAATTGTAGCAGATGCGTGAATGTCAAACTAATGATCTAGCATGGAGAAAAAACTAGATAGGATGTTCGGAATAAATCAATGTAACTGAGAATTATACGAATTAATAGATACTGTTAATTAAATTATAATTATTATAACTTGCACACTTAACTTTGCCATGTAAACCAGACCAATGACAGGCACAGTGCTAGAAGCTCCCACACCAGGTGGGGGTATGGGGAAGAATTATACGAGGCAAGCCATACCCCTGCACAGTGCAATGCAGAGAGGCTGCGTCGAACCCAGGACCTCTTGGCACAAGTGGGGAGTACTTCATCACTGCGCCATGTAAACCAGACCAAGATTGTACACAATACAAGTACCTACTTCTTCGAAGTTAGAACAAAGACCACAGAAAATAACAATGTATTGCAAGTCCATGTTGTAAACTATGATTCGCTGGCCATCCCAAGAGGATACGGATTAACATATAGAGTTGCCTACTGCAAGCATCGCACATTGATGGCTACAGCACCCAGACTGATAAATAAGCAATAATGGGCCAACAATGTGTGATGCCATATTAGGTAGATATTTTTTCCCATCAAACTCATCCAAAACTAATCACTTCGAGTGTGTGTAGAACATTTTAGTACGGGGGAGAAAGGTTTGGATGGTCCATAGAAAAGTTCACACATCAGTGTACAAGCCTGGTTGATGGAGCAAACAGCCCTCAACAGTTAGTTATTTCAGCTTCAGCTTCATTATAATTATTTCTGGCTACTTCTGAGAGTTATCCAAATAATTTTAATAGATAAATACTGTGGGCATCAAATACTTGTTTTGGCTTTATATATACCTCCAAGATATTATCAGTCTTCTCTTTACGCTTTACTAGCCCAGCTTGACGGCAAATCTGAGCAGCAATTTCATTGTGTGGCAGACCTGCAGCGGAGAACAGAGGGATCTTCTGACCACGAGCTATAGAATTCATGACATCAATTGTAGATATGCCAGTCTGAATCATTTCTTCAGGGTATGTCCGTTCGCTGGGATTGATAGAACTTCCTGTATGAGATTAATAACAAAACAATTCTGAATCAAATTCTATGTAGCCTGAAATCTTCTGCATATTTGAACCCAGCTAACTCTTACCAGAAATATCCAGGTATGCCTCTGGTAAAATAGGTGGGCCATTATCTATAGGTTTCCCAGAACCATTGAAAATGCGTCCAAGCATATCCAGTGATACTGGAGTTTTTAGAACCTTTAAAATGCAAAAAAAAAAAGAGATATAAATGAGCCAAAATGCAAACAAATTTTCTTTCAAAAAATTTAAGCAATAGCACAAAGACCACTCAACCATAGACGATTAAACAGAAAAATATCCATTGACACCAATTTATGAGTAGTGCAAAAGAGCATCTTTACTGCTACATGTGAGCGCAAGTCTCAGGGGAAACCGATATTACCTCACCAGTGAATTGGACGGTTGTATATTTGTTGTCAATACCGGAAGTTCCCTCAAAAACCTGCGAGTGATTTTCTCAAGTTTCATGAACAATGAAAGAAAGGTAGGTAGAAAAGGAAAAACTGAAAATTCACATATAATCGGAGTTTGAATTCATCTCAATGTCGGAGGTGAACTGAAGACGATGAAAAGACAAAGACAACTAACTGTCAAATGATGCTTAAATTGAGATAATGTGATAGGAATATTGCATAATTGTTTCCAGTATGACCAAGAAAGTTATGGCTACAGACAGCAAATGATCTTAGTTTTGGAGGTTTTGTAACACATGAGATAAACCATATAAGGCATCTCTGTTTCCAATGAAAATATACCAATAAATTTGAATAAAAGATCCCATCAATAGGCAATGAATTGAAAACTTCTGAACAAAAGTAATGTGTTCTTCAGTTTTCGTGCCGCTATGACTATCACACTAATATATATACCTGAACCACAGCTTTCTCTCCATCAACTTCAAGCACCTGACCACGCCTAGTTGTGCCATCTCCCAATCGTATGTTGACGATTTCTTGGTATTTAGGCCCCTAAAATGATAGCTTCAGGATAAAAAAATATTATCAATTAAATCACGAAAAAACGGTGTGAAATGAGTATACCTTCACTTTATCAAGAATCACAAGAGGACCAGCAACTCCAGAAACTGTCCTGTACTCTGCAATACAAAGAGAACTGTTAGAAAGTGTGCATTATCTTTACCAGATTATCAGTGATGTGAAGATACTCATATGGAGATAAATAGAAAATCCATACCCATCCCGATCTCAAGGGTTCCTTCCTCCATGTCGACATTGCCATTTGCAACAACCATGTTTTTGAAATTTAGAGGAAGCCTGATATACCAACATTAACAGAGTAGACTAAGTTAACAAAATGCATTGCAAACCAAAGAAATCCCTAGAAGACTATCATATGCTAATTCAATTAGTAAAATTGCTTATTGATGGTTGTATCTTTTCATTTCACACAGTGCTCTAGGAAAATTGATTAATAAAGCTGTCGGGCATATAACACACTGGAGTCATGATCTAATACACCTGTCAGTTAAATCGTGTACTCTGGGAAGTATAAGCTAGATAATTCTGTTTGAATAAAAAATATCAACAAAATCCTGACAAAGTTAAGCTTTCGATTACATGGGAAACATAGAAGCCAATTATGAAGTGCCGCTTACTGGAAAATGGTACTTCAGAAACAAAGGTTAACTCGACATCACTAGCTCGAATTTCACATACATGAGTAACAGTTTTTACGCACCGAGCTCAGTAAAAGGCGCAGTTTCAGAACACCAAACCAAACACAAAAAGCTAGCAAAATCTCGGCCGTACATTGGTTGTTCCTAGAGACAACACACCCTGACAAATCCGTCCCTCCCTCACCTTGTCGTTGACTAGCCTACAGACTTCTACATCGGTTGATCCGATGACCGAACTCCAGACCAGAGACATCACAAACTGCACGCGCAGGCGCTAGCAGAGCACAAGAGGCCGAGGAAGATAAAGAACCGGGCGAAAAATGTACGAAAGCCTGAAAACCTGCGCCCAGCGGAGCCGATTTGCAACACAGAATCGCAACCCGGTGCCACCGGCCTGCTCGTTCCTACGAGCAACTCAAATGAGCAAATCTCTAGCGCGCGCGCGCGAGCTTAAGCGTGCTGAACCGATCGAGCGCGGAGGAGGAGGACGAGGGTGGAGGGCGAGATCCGAGCAGCGGGCGCGTACCTCGGATTCGATCGGAAGCGCAGGCCGCGGAGGAGCTTGGCTGTCGCCTGTGGGGGGCTTCAAAGGATCGCCCACGATGTGTCGTTCCCCCGGGCTGTGGCGATGCGATTTGATTTTGATTAGCGGCTTTGTCTAGCGACGTTCTCTGATCCGGGATCTGGTAAGATCTGGGCCGTCCGCGTGGTGCGATATGTTGTCGTGGACGGTGCAGATCGACGCGATCTAGCTGCTGGAGTGGGTCCCGCCGAGGGGAAGCTCCTGGAGTAGAAGTCGAGCGGGTCACGTTGCCCACGTGTAGCAGAGCTGTCGGGAAGACCGGAGGGATTCCTTCCTTCTTGATTCAGGCCTATTCAGGTTTTTCTTTTCTTTTTTTTTCGGAAACTCTGGCAAGTTTTAACTGACTGACAATAAGTTTACAGAAATCATTGCATGATCATACGGCCCAATCAGTCAAGTATGGCATCCTGTAAAGCAAATTTATCCAAATTGTGGGCTTCAAAATTGGCATGCCTTCCTTGATGGATATACGAGCACTCTTCATAGTCCTCGAGCAAGCATTTGTCGCATTTATCTCCGCATGATTGCACCATGAACATAAACCACGACAAGAGTTATGAAAGGAAGCAGTCGTGATCATTAACATTGTCGCCGCAATTCCCGCTCCTGGGGTATCTTCATTTAGAATGTTGATAAGCTCCATGTGCGAGCTGACGACAATTCTATCGTATCCCAAAGATTCGGCAAGTAACAAACCTTCTTGAGCGCAAATGCTTGAGCTGATAGGACATCATGAACTGGTGCTATATTTGAATCCTTTGTGACAATGAACTTTTCTTTCTTGTCACGGACAACAACTCCAATGGTTCCCTTCAGATTGTCTTCATCGAAAGAAGCACCGACGTGAACCTTGACGAGATCTGCGGGGGTGGTGACCAAGAACACTTCCTTACCCTAGGGTCTTGGCTACCTACTGCTATAAATTTTGCCGCCAACGGTGATGACCAAGAACATTTCATTACCCTGGTGTAGTTCTTCAGTTCAATGATGTGGTGTGTGGTGCCCTGAATAAAAAATGTAGCCCATGAAGAATACATGGTGCAAGAGGATAAAGGGTTTTTGTTTTAATGAATGTCGACGCAGCTTTTGACGTGTAGTCCGGAATAGGATCAACATGCTTGCATAAAAAAATGACAGGGCCCAATTTATCGCACAAAGTTGTCCTCTGATAGTAACTTTGGGCACGACAATGGCTGAGGCTCGGGTTGTACTAAGCAGGGTCCATTTAGCAAATCAATTGGGATGCCATAAACTAAATATGTAGTTGAATTACACTGAGATGGTACAATTATATGAAGAAGTTTGTGTGAAAAAGTTGTACTCCTTTTGTCCCAGAGAGTAATGCTCCTGACTCTCTATTCTTCCCATGACAACTTCAGGGGAAGGAGGTCCCTACATTTAACGGATCAAAGGGTTTTCAGCATACATGGATCGTACTTCCAACTTTAAATATCTTTAGTGTTTTGTTGAATCTCATTTCCTAGTACCCACATGTCATATTTTGACAAAATCAAAGCTCCATCTCGCCCAACAACACAAAAGGCCATTGCAAATGCACACATCAGTGGACACACCAGCTATCATTAAGAAAACAGTAAAACTAAGCTAGCTACGCCTTCTCTTAGTATCTCTACATAGTTAGCCATCCGATCGCATCACAACAAACTAAATCTCTTCATCCTCCCGCGGTGCCTATTGGTTTATATCCTCGTGTGTCTCCACGCGAGCCGCCTAACCAACGTCAAAAGGGTTGCTGCTCTTAGAATGACCTGTGCATTTTCCCGTGAATCGGGCCAACACACCATGGGTTCTGCGGCCACAAGGGGAAGACTTTCTTTCGTTTCTCCTCACTGGTGACCGTTCATGCGGCGGCATCTTGCTATAGAGCTCGGCCTTCCAGTTCTTCCCCGCGCTGGGTTGGGTGTCATGTCTTCGTCTAGGGAGGGCGCATGTATTCTCGATCGTCGGACTTAATTCACGACCTCGGTCTAGTGTCACCTAGCCTATTTGTGGCTGATGTTATGTCGCACGCCCTAACCTGAAGGCGACGACGGTGACAGAATAAGTGGGATGACTATTGACTTTGTCAGTCTTCCTCTCATAATTTTTCCTTGTAGTGCAGTTGTGTTACTGCCGATTTACCTCCTGTAATCAGCGAATGAGAGAAGAAAGTGCATGAGAGGAAGAGAAAGGGTACAAGGTGAACCGACAACCTTATCTTCCAAGGCGAGACCCTCTTCTTCCTATGTTGTCATTTCAATCATGACCCACACACCTTTCTTCTTCTAAAGCGAGAATGCCTATATCATCACCCAACCGCATGTGATCTTTGATCTTCTGCATTTCCAGGTGGCCAACTAGAGTCAACACCCCATAGATATGTTGTTGCCATGGTAACTTTACGATTCTTGTCTTTTACTTATAGGAATACTATGTGAATCAAATAATTATTGCCCTAGATATGATTGTGAAAGTAGTTATGTCCCTTTCATCCTGGTATCATGGGAATTTAGGGGTTTTCTTTAGTTACCATCTAATTACTATATTTATCCAAGTGTTTATATCAATAGGGTTTGTGGTTACGTGCAGGTTTGCTATTTGAGCGCATATGGGCATTCTTTGTCCTTGGCTCCTTGCGTTCACAGAAGGTATTATTTACAGTTTATTGCCTACTCTTTGTCTCTTTCCTTTTTCTAGCTTCATTCTTATTGTCGTTTTGTTTGGTTTACACACAGTTCATCACATATTCTTTTCCTTCTACAGTTGTTGTAAAATAGACAAGCAATGGTTAAACCAATTTAGATAGAGATCATTAGCTTCATAATTTTCTATAGTTTTAGCTTGTCTTGGATTATGTTGGTGTGGTATGCTTCTTGCACATGTGAAATGATGTCAATTGTGATTTGGCATTAGAGAAAGAGGAAGAAACCAAGGTTGAGTACAGTTTGTGGAACTCCTTCTGAGCTAAGCTGGCTTAAGCTTAGATTAAGGACCCGAATATCCAGTGCACGTCAGTTTCTTAGGCATGGCAAAGCAAAAGTTTTATAGCAAGTCGTGTTTGTCAAGGATGACAAGTTTACTTGGCGAGCATGGCAAGTCCGACTCAGTTCATATTTTACCAGGAACTTGCCATACTTGCAAACTAAATTTGCCATCCTCACGCCAATATAAATTGTCATGAAAGACATTCGATCTGGCATCGGATTTTTTTTAGCATTTCTGTAGATTCAAGCCCTTTCTTATTTGTTAATGACTGCATTTGGAAGTCTATCTTTAATTCTTGTATAATTTCAACACAAACTTCAAACACACTTCTAGGAAGAGAGGATCCCCAAATGCTAGTTACAAGCTACAAGTGTCATTGTCCATCGTCCTCAATCCAGCAACCCTGATTTCAACAATGAACGACGAATAAAGAAGCTATCACCATGAATTGTTGCACGAGCTTATCTTCCCGTATGTTAGTTGGTTCATTAACCATCCACAAACTCCTTCAACTCCACAAGAAAAAAGGTTGCCTATATTAGGTCCTAATTTCAATTAATATATTTGTTGCAACTCCTAAACTCAGTTAATGAAAAAGTACTAAGTCAATTCTAGCCTTAGAATAGAATAACTCAGATTGGTGCATGAAGTAGCATTCAGGCAATTAATTAAGCTGTTATATATGTCCATCGTTTGTGCTGGAACAACAATTCTGTCATTTATTGCCTGTCGGTATGAGAGCAAGGCCAGATTCGTCCTGGTGTCATTCTGATCACTCGTTTCTTCATATCAGGATTGCCATTAGTGTCATATATATCCGTTCGATCCAGATCATTCCATCGCTAGCCCAACTGCTCCGCAAAGTGATTAAGACATAGCACAAACACTTTATTTTCTCTGAAAATAACACATACACATTTGATCGTATGTACATACATGATACATCGTATATGCATGCTCTTTGAGTCTTGAACGTTAAGCACGACGTTTGAGTCGTGAGTCTCGTCCTACTTTTGTCGTTCCGTCGTTCCTACGGCTGCAAGAAAAGAGCGAGACTCATGAGACGCTTAAGATCGGTTCATATTTTGGTTCGACTTAAGATTGATTCGAAAAGAAATAAGTTGAGTAAGAACACTTTATGTAGTTTGACTGGGAAACAAGTTTAAAACACTGGCTCACTTGATCTTAACTCGATATCATATAATTCTATTAAATAATATATATATTATAAATAAATAGGATAATTTATTATCATATATGTTGTGTACCATTTTTTCCCATTTTACTAGCAAACACGGAAATCTTATTAAGCACGGAGAAAATTTAGCCTCAATATGGTATGTGGGTCATCCATGTGTTAAATGTTCTATTATTTTGGCCAACATTTGAGAGCATTTTATACCTTCATTTTCTTCTTTTGCTAGTTCATACATGATTTATTTCTAGTCTTCAGTTGGGAGTAGAGGTCAAATTTTATAGCGATTTCGTATGTTGTATTGTCACCTATATTTTTTGAAATATTACCTTAGATTATTTTAAAAAACATCTTATTCTGCTCGAAACTAGTTCGAGATCGCCTTGAGATCATTACAAGCTAAGAACGAGCAACTTTCTATAGCTCGACCTTAAGTCTCGCTCAGTTTGAGCTCGCTTGGATTTTAATATAATCTGAGTTGAGCCTAGTCCAACTCGCTCGAACTCGACTTATTTGCAGCCCTAGTCATTCCCTTAATATTAAACATGCCGGGATGAAATGATTGTTTTTAGAACACAGTACAGACGCCGATGGTCATATATACGCCCGTATACTCACTCCTATGAACCCAAACACGTACACCCTACCCTATGAGTACCTTCGAGAGACTGAACCGACATATCATGTTGAGATTAACGAAGTCTTTTTTTTTTGCGAATAAAGATTAACGAAGTCACCACAGGCGTTTCGTTGTCGACGGGAACATCTCCTCCCATGGAATGTGCATCGCTGGAAATCCTGAAAAAAGAGGTACTAATCTGAACATGGATTTATGTTGCCTCATTATTTGAAACTTAGCAAACTGTACATCTTTTTTTTTTTGGCAAACTGTACATCTCTATTAACTACACGCAGCAAAATTCATACGAATAAAGAATCCATAGATATAAACATGTTCATGTGAACTTTGTAAGATGTAGTACCAAGGAATTATTAACTCTTTTGCTTGTTGACACGCCTACACCCATTCTGCTAGTAACTAGTTGCTTAAGCATTTTTTATAAAAGAAGCGGCTCCCTTTGTCTCTCCTCCAAGGAAAGGCGGCTAAGGTTTCTGTTTCCCGTCGCCGGTATGTCTCCCACGTTTCCTGTGGCGGATCATGGGTGCGCGGTGGATCCCGACCTTTGCCGGTGGGAAGGCACCGTTTTCAAGTGCTTCTTCAAATTTTGTTAGGGTTTGTGTCCTGCTCAAGAAGACATGACAGCGATGACTTGAAGATGGAATAAAGTTCTCCCCGCCTATCCCCCGTCCCGATGGTGTGTCTAGCATCGTCGGAGGACGTGTGGAGGTGTGTCTCCGGCGGATTTTGCAGGATTCGGTTGGTGGTTGTCTTTGATGGACCGCTCGGTTCCGTCTTTGTTCATCTTTGTTCATGTGTCTTCAGGTTGGATCCTTCCAATCTAAACTTCTCTTCATCGACGACGGTTGGTGTTCTGGTGCATTGGTCTTATGAGACCTTAGCATGACGACTTCCCGACTATGTACTACAACAAGTTGTACCCGCCTCCGGAAAGGGAGGGACGATGACGGCAACGCGTCTTCGGCTCGCTTTAGTGCTTGTAGTCGTTGCTAGGTGGTCTATGAATCTGAATGTAATTTTTATTATTTCCGGTGTTCGTTGTACAACCATGATTGAAGATGAATAGATCGATAGTTTCGAAAAAGAAGTGTTTCTCTAGTTATTAGAAATACACATATGACCTCACATGCATATTTTAGATCAGGGTTTGTTGAAGAAACGGTCATTTAACTTTATTATGAGTCTTTTCAAAGTTAATCTTGAAAACTACACTCATGTTTTTGCGGTGAATCCCGTGTACGATCTCATGTAGGATCACTACTACATCGAGTATATTTCTTCCTTGCATGAAAGCCGCTTGAGATGACCGGACAACATGGCAATCAATTGTGTTGAGCCTATCAGTAGCCGTTGGAGATTCTCTAAGGGATATACTCTGATGGTTGAACCGTGAACAATCTGTCCATTTTTTTCTTGACTTATACCCTGCCCCCTCTTAGTTATGGCGTAAGGGCATCTCCAATGCAGCCCATAAAACACCCATAACTGTTCAGACCGAGCGGTCTGAATGCAATTTGTCATCCAGCATGGTACTTTATCGGTCTGTGGACCGCCCCGAACGTCTATTTTCTCGCAAATCGGGCGCAAACCAGGAGGCTTTGCGGCCGTCCGAACCACTGCCACATACGTGTCGGACACCCTGGACCGATCCAAGAACCTGTCCCGCGTGAAGCGGTTGCTATGCATTCATGCCGCTCCAGAGTGCCAGAGTTGCATTCATGTCGGCCCAGAGCGGACCCGACCTCTCACTAGTGCCGACATTGAAGCGGTTGCTACTCAGGGCCGCTCCAGAGCGTCGGCGCCGCATTCATGCCGGCTGAGAGCGTACATGACCTCTAACCGGTGCAAGCATTGAAGTGGCACGCCGGCCAAGAGCGTCGCCCACGCCGTGTCCCAGTCTCTCCAGCAGTTCAATGAGAGAGCGAAGTGAGTGGACAGGATGAGACAGATATCTACCACATTTAAATGACCCCCATCCGTCCGCCTGCCGGCATGAATAGGCACATAGGCCGAGAAACCCACTCCGGTGCCCGCATTGACACACCCCGCTGCCTGGCCTAAACGGCATCCCCTATTTAAGCGAGGACTCGCCCGAACAAACTGCACCACACCACATCCCGCTTCACATCCTCCTCCATTCACCACCTTCGCCATGACCGCGAGCTCTAGCATGTTGTGAGAGAGCCTCTCGATGGAGAAGAAGCATGAGTTGTCCGCCCTTGCGGTGGACTGGTAGGGCTGGCGTGCGAGGCGGAGAGAGGCCTACCTGCCAGCCAGCTCCCCAGAGGTCTCCGGTGACGACCCAACGACGGAGAAGGCCTCCATCGACAAGTTACCGCCCTTCCCTCACCGTTCCATGTCAGCTTGACCATGGAGCAGGCACAACCGTAACTTCATTACCGAGCAGTGGGTGCTCTACAAGGCCATGCGCGCTCGCGCCGATTGCAGCATGGTCGTGGGCAGTCGGACACCGAGGCGGCGTAGGCGACCGCGGACAAGAACGCCGACAGATGCACATCGTTCACGCCGCTACGACGGTGAGGTCGGCCCGTCCAGGCCCATCATCGACCTAACGTCCACCAGCAACGGACAGGTCGCGTACTCCAGCGAGGAGTAGGGCATGGGAGAAGGTGGGGTCTCGAGTCCCATGTGGGCGTCCGTGTCCCATGTCCTACTCTTCCTCGCGGGGCGACCGCACCTTCATTTTGTGGGTCTCATGGCCATTGAACATGGACACAAAAGGGAACAAGAAGGACTTGGAGGACGGGCGTCGGCGAAGATTTGGACTAGGTTAGGGTCCGGGCACTTTTATTTAATGAAATGTAGCGAAATGTAACGAATATGGTCCGAAAATCACACAGTTTGCATGAAAAACGTTTGGTTTGCTCAAATTCACTTGGAAATGTATGCGCGCACGGTTGGATGGCCGGTTCCGATATCACTGTCCTCGGGCACGAATACCCTATCCGTTTTAGGGGTCAGTGCTGGAGATGCCCTAAATGCCCCTTTTTTTTGCAAATGAGAAACTCTCTTAGTTAAGGACTCAACTACAAAGTCCATGTCAGATTTTTGACTACCGGCAAATCGGACATTGCGGTTTTATGTTTGCTGAGGATGACAAGTTTATAGTTGATAAGAATGACAACTTTTTTTGCGAGTAAAATGATAAATTTGATTCAGTTCATTTTTTTAGATATCATGCTTAAAAATTAATTTGCGCTCCTCACATCAACATGAATTATCGTAAAAAAAATGTTTGATTTGTCGTGCTTAAAAATCCAAGGTCATATTTTTTACGTTATTGTTGTTTAAATGCGCAAGTGCCTTCGCATTCATCTCGGAGTCGAAGGCACCTATTGTTCAAACTTTCTGGGGTTCCCGACCTGCTAAAATGTCAGCGACAAGCCGACAACACACCTTTAGTCTTCAGGCAAATGACAACACACTGAAGCAAAAAGGGTAGTACGACGACCATGTTTCCACAGTGAATCACTTATCGAGGAGTAGCTATGGCGGCTAAAATTTGTGTTTTGACCCTTTTTGCAAACAAAATCGGGATCTGACCCCAGTTCGAAAAAATTTCGGGATCTGACCCTTTTGCCTACCGCCAGCCCACCTGGCGGTAGGGTTGCGCGTCCTACCGCCGGCCCCTCTGGCGGTAGGTCCTTTGACGATGACTGATGGCCGTTGGCAGTTGCTGACGTGGAAAAGGGCCTACCGCCATTAGTTACGGCGGTAGGTTACTGAAGCCTACCGCTAGACCCTCTGGCGGTAGGGTCCTGTGTTGTGGATAAGGTGGGGAGGGGCTGGTTTGTGGGCCCCACCACCACTCTTCTTCCCCACTCATCTTCTTCCCCGTGCTCAGCTCCTCTTCCCCCTCTCTCCCCCTCACAACCCCCCTAGATCCACTCCATTTGCTTGAGATTTCATCGGTGGATCCGGAGCATTTTCATCACCCAAGGTACCTCCCCCATTCCCCCTCCTTTTGATTGGTTGAGATCTTTGTTTTGTGTGCATTTGGTCAATTGGTTGCAAACCCTACGTGTTGATCTTGTTGTGTGCATTTATGATGCATTTATGGCTAGGGTTATGGTTATGTTAGGGGTTAGTGTTAGGGTTAGGGTTATGGTATTTATGTTGGGGGTTATGTTGTGGGTTAGGGTTATAGTGGTTATGTTAGGGGTTATGGTTAGGGTTAGGGTTAATGGTTAGGTTAACTTTAGTATGAATAGTAGTTATGCAAAATTTCGTTTATTTGTCCATTTGTGTTGGTTGGATGACATATATGGATTGATTATATTGTTTCCAATTTCTTAGATGCATAAGCTCGTAAACATTCATTATTTGGACAAGTCGACATTTATGCTTGGAAATGACGATGTAGGGGAAGAGGCTATGGTTTTTGACACAAGTCCAAGCTTTGATGATCTTGTAGTTCAACTGAGAAGTGCTACGTCTTGAGCTTGCGTTGGTTTTCCTCGAAGAGGAGAGGGTGATGCAGCAAAGTGTAGCGTAAGTATTTCCCTCAGATTTGAGAATGAAGGTATCAATCCAGTAGGAGGCTCCTCAAAAGTCCCACGCACCTACACAAAAAAACTGAGAACTCGCAACCAACGCAATAAAGGGGTTTTCAATCCCTTCACGGCCACTTGCGAAAGTGAGATCTAATAAAGATAGTATGATAAGATAAATATATTTTTTGGTATTTTGTAATATAGATGCAAAAAGTAAAGATGCAAATAAAGTAGATGGAAAGCAAATATGATAAGAGATAGACCCGGGGGCCATAGGTTTCACTAGAGGCTTCTCTCAAGATAGCATAAGTATTACGGTGGGTGAACAAATTACTGTCGAGCAATTGATAGAAAAGCGCATAGTTATGAGATTATCTAGGCATGATCATGTATATAGGCATCACGTCCATAACAAGTAGACCGACTCCTGCCTGCATCTACTACTATTACTCCACACATCGACCGCTATCCAGCATGCATCTAGAGTATTAAGTTCATAAGAACAGAGCAACGCATTAAGCAAGATGACATGATGTAGAGGGATAAACACATGCAATATGTTATAAACCCCATCCTGTTATCCTCGATGGCAACAATACAATACGTGTCTTGCAACCCTTTCTGTCACTGGGTAAGAACACCGCAAGATTGAACCCAAAGCTAAGCACTTCTCACATGGCAAGAAAGACCAATCTAGTAGGCCAAACCAAACTGATAACCAAAGAGACTTGCAAAGATAACTCAATAATACATAAAAGAATTCAGAGAATATTCAAATATTATTCATAGATAAACTTGATCATAAACCCACAATTCATCGGATCTCGACAAACACACCGCAAAAAGAGTTTACATCAAATAGATCTCCACAAGAGAGGGGGAGAACATTGTATTGAGATCCAAAAAGAGAGAATAAGCCATCTAGCTAATAACTATGGACCCGTTGGTCTGTGGTAAACTACTCACAACTCATCAGAGGGGCAAGGATGTTGATGTAGAGGCCCTCCGTGGTTGCTTCCCCCTCCGGCAGAGTGTCGGCAAGGGCTCCAAGATGGGATCTCTCGGATACAGAAGGTTATGGCGGTGGAAATTGTGTTTCATGGTGCCCCCGGATGTTTTCGGGGTCCGTAGGTATATATAGGAGGAAGAAGTACGTCGGTGGCCGCCCGAGGGGCCCATGAGACAGGGAGGCGCGCCCTACAGGGGGGGCCCCCTCCTATCTCATGGGGCCCTCGGAGGCTTCTTGACTTGCACTCCAAGCTCTCCGGATCAGATTTGTTCCAGAAATAACGCTCCTGAAGGTTTCATTCCGTTTGGACTCCGTCTGATATTCCTTTTCTTCGAAATACTGAAATAGGCAAAAAAACAGCAATATGGGCTGGGCCTCCGGTTAGTAGGTTAGTCCCAAAAATGATATAAATGTGTAAAATAAAGCCCATAAACATCCAAAAGGGGTAATATAATAGCATGGAACAATAAAAAATTATAGTTACGTTGGAGACGTATCAAGCATCCCCAAGCTTAATTCCTGCTCGTCCTCGAGTAGGTAAATGATAAAAAAAGAAATTTTTGATGTGTAATGCTACCTAGCATAATTCATAATGTAATTTTCTTTCTTGTGGCATGAATGTTCAGATCCAAATGAATACAAAATAAAAGTTCATATTGACATAAGAAATAGTAATACTTCAAGCATACTAATCAAAGTAATCATGTCTTCTCAAAATAACATGGCTAAAGAAAGTTATCCCTACAAAATCATATAGTCTGGCTATGCTCTATCTTCATCACACAAAGTATTTAATCATGCACAACCCCGATGACAAGCCAAGAAATTGTTTCATACTTTAATAATCTCAAACTTTTTCAACTTTCACGCAATACATGAGCGTGAGCCAGGGACATAGCACTATATGTGGAATAGAATGGTGGTTGTGGAGAAGACAAAAAGGAGAAGATAGTCTCACATCAACTAGGCGTATCAACGGGCTATGGAGATGCACATTAATAGATATCAATGTGAGTGAGTAGGGTTTGCCATGCAACAGATGCACTAGAGCTATAAATATATGAAAGCTCAATAAAAGAAACTAAGTGGGGTGCATCCAACTTGCTTGCTCATGAAGACCTAGGGCACTTTTGAGGAAGCCCATCATTGGAATATACAAGCCAAGTTCTATAATAAAAAATTCCCACTAGTATATGAAAGTGACAACATATGAGACTCTCTATCATGAAGATCATGGTGCTATTTTGAAGCAGAAGTGTGGAAAAAGAGATAGTAGCATTGTCCCTTCTCTCTTTTTCTCTCTTTTTATTTTTTTCTTTCTCCCCCTTTTTTTCTTTGGCCTTCTTTTTTTTCTTTTGGCCTTTCTCTTTTTTTTTTCTTTGGCCTTTTTTTTCTTTTGGCCTTTCTCTTTTTTTTTGTAAAGTCCGAAGTCTCATCCCGACTTGTGAGGGAATCATAGTCTTCATCATCCTTTCCTCACTAGGACAATGCTCTAATAATGAAGATCATCACACTTTTATGGATTTACAACTCAAAGCTAGAACAAGATATGACTCTATATGAATGCCTCCGTCGGTGTACCGAGATATGCAATGAATCAAGAGCGACATGTATGAAAATTATGAAGGTGGCCTTGCCACAAATACAATGTGCAACTACATGTGATGAAGTCATGTACCTAGGGTAGGGCCATGGACCCGTCCAAGGTACCCTCCCCAAGGACATCTTTAGAAGAAGCTGCCTTCCAGTCGACCTAGAGAGACTCCACTCGACGGACTCGAAGGCACTCGACCATGAAGACTCACTCGACCACCAGGAGTCCAAGAGCCACTCTGTATCCAAACGGTCTGTAATTAAGTAGTCTTTATGGTCATGATAACACTTTATGTAAGGCGTTACCAGAAACGACAGACCTTAATGTACTTTAAACCCTCCACTACTTGGGCAGGCTGGGGTCCTGGCAGACTCTATATAAGCCACCCCCCTCCACTGGCAGAAGGGTTCGCACCCCTGTAACTCATACGCATATAATCCAGTCGACCGCCTCTGGGCTTCGAGACGTAGGGCTGTTACTTCCTCCGAGAAGGGCCTGAACTCGTAAATCCCTTGCGTATACAACTACTCCATAGCTAGGATCTTGCCTCTCCATACCTACACCCCATTCTACTGTCAGTCTTAGTACCACGATAGTTGGCGCTCACCGTGGGGCAGGTGTCTTAGCGACTTATTGGAGAAGTTGCAATTGTTCCGATCGCCTTCACCATGGTTTCTGGCGGAGTTTTGGTCGAGGGCCGCGAGATCCGTCTCGGCACGCTCACGTTCATCGCCGACGACTCCGCTTGGCTCCAGGAGGCCCCACTCGACATCGACGCACTTCCCGTCCGCGGGGCGACGCACTTTCGCGCATGTGTCCGCGGCGTCCTGCTGCGGCAACCATCGGCTCCGTATCGGTCGACTCCTGTGTTGTCCTCCCTCCCTGTCTCCTGCCAGCGCAAGCGCTCTGGTCGGTCAAGGCTTTAGCGGTGGGTGATACACGCAGTGGCTCGCCAATCGGCCACCACCCAAGTCGCGGCGATCGAGCCCGACGAATCTCTCTACGGCCTGTTCGATCTGTCGACTGGCTCCGTAGAGACTGCATCCGAGTGCGATAGCAGTGATCCAGCGGCGGAGGTCCTGATGGTCAATGGGCCTCGTAGTCCTCCCGGCTTCCCTCGCACCGATGGAGCGGACTGCGGAGGCGACCCCGCTCAGGTCCACGAGGAGTATCAACCCGAGCCACTCACTTCTCTGCAAAGGGAAGATCTTCGCTACCGGAATATGGATGCTCTGCATACTCCCATCGTAGGAGAAACCCCCGAGGCTCGCGCCTTGGAGGATGCGCGTTTGGCCAACTTGGCTGAGCGCACTGGACTGGAGAACCTCCAGCGAGCACTCGACGAGCGCGCGCGGCAACGAGTACCAGATTCCAGTCACCGTCAACTCTTTCCGCCTCCGACCCAGGTATATCGAACCCCAATTCAGAATCTAGCAGCTGCAGCCCGTATAGCAGAGTCAATTCAGCCCTCTCAGTCAGAGGCCGGCAGAGGCTTGATGCAGATCAGAGATTTGCTCCGAGCAGCGGGAGATCAGAATTCAGCTGTATCACAGTCACGTAATAGGATTCACAGTCGATTCGTTGCTGCGAATACAGTCCAGTTAGCTCATAGCCCAAGATCGCCTCCGCGGCGTGAGGGACGTGGGGGACGACGTGATCAGTATGATGACCGATTCGATTGTGATGATTGACGTCGAGTGCCCACTCCTCCCCCAAGGGGTGGGTCTTACGCCCCACGACAGCAAGATGACAGACGCCAACACAGTGTTGGGCGGAGAGCTCCGGTCGACCCCAGGGAACTAGGCTTTGACGCGAGATCCATTATCGTGCAAGGTTTGGTCGACCGGAACAGAGCTCATCGAGAAGGCCACGACAGAGATGTGCCACCAGCAGCCGAGTTCATGTTTCAGGACCAGAGTGTTTCAGCAGAGCCATCAGAGCCGCGGTGATACCTCCCAACTTTAGGTTGGCGACTGGGGTGAGTAAGTTCACTGGTGAGTCCAAGCCCGATACTTGGCTTGAGGATTACCGAGTGGCTGTACAGATTGGCGGTGGCAATGATGAGGTGGCTATGGAACACCTACCACTCATGTTGGAGGGTTCGGCCAGGGCCTGGTTGAATCAGTTGGCTCCTAGCAGCATTTACACTTGGGAAGATCTTGCCCGAGTGTTTGTCAGGACATTTGAGGGAACTTGCAAGCGACCAGCAGGACTGACAGAGTTGCAGGTCTGCGTGCAAAAGTCGAATGAAACCCTGAGAGATTACATCCAGAGATGGATCACATTGCATCATACGGTGGAGAACGTATCTGATCATCAATCAGTCTGTGCCTTCAAGGAAGGCGTTAAGAACAGAGAGTTAAGTTTGAAGTTTGGTCGGACCAGAGATATGACCCTGAGTCGAATGATGTAGATTGCCACCAAATACGCCAATGGTGAAGAAGAGGATCGACTCCAGAGTGGCAAGTACAAGCCGAGTCAGTCGGAAAAAGGAAACTCCAGTCGGAAGCAGAAGCGGAAAGCCGAGCCAGATGCTCCTGGAGAATCCTTGGCCGTGACTCAGGGCAAGTTCAAAGGGAAGCCCAAAGGATCCTGGAACCCCAAGAAGGTGAAGGACAAGGAAGGAAACAACGTGATGGATCTGCCATGTCACATCCACACGAAGAAAGATGAAGAGGGTAACTTCATTTACCCGAAACATACCACTCGCCAGTGTCGGCTCTTAATCCAGCAGTTTCAAGGGAAACAACCCAAGGATAAGGAGAAGGAGTCGGACAAGGCTGAGGACAAAGAAGATAGGGATGAAGGGTACCCCCATGTCAATTCCACCCTGATGATTTTTGCTGATGTGGAGAGCAAAAGTCAATTGAAAGTTATCAACCGTGAGGTGAATATGGTCGCTCCGGCGACACCAAGCTATCTGAAATGGTCTCAGACTGCCATTACATTCGACCAGTCTAATCATCCGACGCACATAGCCACCCCTGGGAGGCAAGCTTTGGTGGTCGACCCAGTCGTCGAAGGCACTCGACTGACTAAGGTTCTGATGGATGGTGGCAGTGGACTGAATATATTATATGCGGAGACGCTAAAGGGAATGGGCATTCCGATGTCCAGACTCAGTTCCAGCAACATGAGTTTCCATGGAGTCATTCCTGGAAAGAAGGTTGAGTCACTCGGCCAAATAGCTCTAGATGTGGTTTTCGGCGATTCGAAGCATTTCCGCAAAGAGAAGCTAACATTTGAAGTCATGGATTTCCAGAGTGCTTATCACACTATTCTGGGCAGGCCAGCTTATGCACGGTTCATGGCTCGACCATGTTACATATACCTCAAACTGAAGATGCCTGGCCCCAAGGGTGTGATCACCATCACTGGCAATCAGAAAAAGGCAGAAGAGTGCTTTCAGAAGGGCTCAAAGATTGCCGATGCTCAGATAACAGTGGTGGAGCTGGAAGAGTATCAGAAAAATGCAGATCCGAGTGATTTATTGCGGGCCAAGAAGCCCGCCACAGAGTCAGCGTTCCAGTCGTCTGGTGAGACGAAACCCGTTTACATTCACCCGACCGACCCCAGTGCTGCTCCGACTCATATTTCCACAACACTCGACTCTAAATAGGAAGAAGCGCTCATCCAGTTCCTCCGTGAGAACTGGAATATCTTCGCATGGAAGCCTGCTGACATGCCGGGTGTTCCCAGGGGGCTGGCTGAGCATCATTTACGAGTCGACCCAAAGGCAAAACCTGTCAAAGAACATCTTCGACGGTCCGCCATCCAGAAGAGAAAGGCCATTGGTGAGGAGGTGGCTCGGCTCCTGGCAGCAGAGTTTATCCGAGAGGTTTACCACTCCGAGTGGCTCGCCAATGTTGTCATGGTCCCCAAGAAGGACAAGTCACTTCGCATGTGCATCGATTTCAAACATATCAATCGGGCCTGCCCGAAAGATCATTTTCCTGTCCCTCGCATCGACCAAATTGTCGACTCGACTGCGGGATGTGAGAGATTGTCTTTTTTATACGCCTATTCAGGGTATCATCAGATCCGTCTGTATGGACCCGTTGAGATCAAAACAGCTTTCATCACTCCATTCGGGTGCTTCTGCTAAGGCGGGTTCATCCTCCGAATAATTCATAGAAGATTATGAACACCAGGATAGTGTCTGGCTCTGCAAAATAAATTCCACATTCCACCGTAGAGAGAATAATATGTACACAAGTTCAATCTGCTGACGTATTTTGTGGCATGACGTCACACCACTACCAAGCCTTTACTTGAATCATTTTTTATCATACCACCTCAGCGCGTTTAGCGAAGCGGTTTCCTTGGCACGTCTTGTCGAAGCAGAGATCGTGTTCCCCTTATTCCGGGATTCCCATCAATACGGACATGGGTAACCCAACCGCGCCATTGATGGTGGCGCTTGGGAGATAAGCAAGTTTTACCAGGCCGGTGGGGACGCATAGTTTCCGTCCGCCCATATATAAGGGGATAAAGATCCACCTCTTTTACCTACGCCTTCTTCCTCCTTTGCTTATCCATCTCCGTGCACTCGGGCTCCAGCGCCCAAGCCCGCACACCTCGTCTCAACCTTCTCCAGCCATGTCCGGAGCGGGAGGCAAGTGGATGATCTCCTCCGTTACGGAGGAGCACGTCGAGAAATTGCGGGGCGCTGGATACCTGTCCAGCGACATCGCGCACCGGCTGCCCGACAAGGGGTAGCTCATCCCCACCCCCAGGCCCCATGAAAGGGTCGTATTCCTTCCCCACTTCCTCCGCGGACTGGGCTTCCCACTTCATCCCTTCGTCCGGGGGCTCATGTACTACTACGGCCTGGATTTCCATGATCTGGCGCCAAACTTCATCCTCAACATCTCGGCGTTTATCGTCGTGTGTGAGGCCTTCCTCTACATCCAGCCCCACTTCGGCTTGTGGCTGAAAACCTTCAATGTCAAGCCGAAGGTAGTGAAGGGCGTCCAAGCGGAATGTGGAGGCGCCATGGTGGGCAAGATGCCCAACGTCCTCTGGCTCGAGGGCGCCTTTGTGGAAACCATCAAAGGGTGGCAATCGGGGTGGTTCTATATCACTGAGCCGCGTGACCCTAAATGGGCTGCGGCCCCCGAGTTCAGATCTGGTATCCCCATGCAGCTCACCTCCTGGAAAGAGAAGGGCTTGCTATGGGGCAGTTCGGAGGAGCTGACAGGACTCCAGTCCTGTCTCCAGACCTTGGTGAACAAGAAGCTTAGGCTTGTCAATGTGATCCAGGTCATGCTCGTATGCCGGATTCTCCCCTGCCAACAGCGGGCCTTCAATTTGTGGGAATTCGATCCGGCACAGCACCGGACCC
Source organism: Triticum timopheevii (assembly GCA_963921465.1). Lineage (NCBI taxonomy): Eukaryota > Viridiplantae > Streptophyta > Magnoliopsida > Poales > Poaceae > Triticum > Triticum timopheevii. Next base: position 391,798,957 of record OY997266.1, on the reverse strand, counting down.
TGAGCGGGCTCTTCGACACGACGTACGAAGCTGCCTGGAGGGTGCTGTTCAAGGGCGGAGAAGCCCCCGCATCCGCGACAGAAGACCGCGGATTCAGCACCAAGCGCCCGGCCGGTGAGGTAAGCTTTGTTATCCTCTATGGGACACTTATTTTTTTTCATAGTTTGACTCTATGTGGGATTTAAAACTCCCAATGCCTTTGACAGGACTGGCAGAGGACGTCCGGACGGGTAGACTGTCTGGCTCCCCTTCCCGAAGACCCAGCGGACGCCCGTTTAACGGGGCTGCTAGTCCCGACACTTTATGTGGTGCCGGAGAAGAAGGCTAAGAAGAAGGCCACAGAAACTCAAAGAAGTTCCCGGCGCCAGGTGATATCGGACTCATCGTCCGATGGCTCCGAGGCGGACTCCTCCCCCGAAGCCGAGGAGGAGAAAGAGGACTCTCCCCCGGAGGGGGGAGAGAGGAAAAGGAAGGCTTCCCCAACGGGGGAGGCCGAAGGGTCCAAGAGGGGAAGGACCCTTCCCCCGGACAGCTCCGCCAACGCCAACGTTGGCGACTAAGAGTGGCCCTCAAGGGCCAGGCCTCCGGCAAGATCGTAAGTATCCGGATTCCTGAATGATTTATAATTTCTCTTTTGTGTCACATAGTGTCCTTCTAATGCCGCACACTACCTGTAGTCCGGCCGATGATGATCTTCCCGGTTCATCGAGCGGGTCCTTGGCTCCGTCGAACGTGGATTCCATTCCAACCGCCTCCACCCCTCGTGATGCTGATGACGCCGAGGTGGGATCCCAGGAGGGGACCCATCAGGAGGAGGCTCCAGAGGTGCCGCAAGGCAGCCTCCCGGACTTTGTGCCGGACTCCATGCCGGAACCTGGAGTGGTTCCGGAGTCCGGCAGGCGCCCCCTTCGTAAGAAGGGCAAGACCGTGACACCGGCAGCCTCCGTCCAACCGGAGGCGCCAGACAACTTGTTGGAGGCGCTCAACGGTGCTTCCATCGAGGAAGAGCACCGCACTATCATGAGTGCGGTGATTCAGAAGGTTCAGCTCGCCAAGAGCGGGCTGACCGAAGCCTGCAGTAGCCTTCTAACTGGCTTTGAGGTAAGAAGTTTAAAATATGTAATGTAATACCGCATAGACAGTAGCCCCTGATACTCGGTTCGATGTTCGGAAAGAAAAACCGGACTGAGGATCTAAAAAAGATATACGCAGGAGTGCTAAAAATTATGTCAATATGGGTTTGCAGGCTGCACTGCTGACCTCTGCCGCACTGACTGCGGAGGTTGGTGCTTTGAAGCAGGACCTCGAGTGGTCCGAGCAAGAGCTCGGCCTTGCCAAAAAGCAGCTCGAGGACAAAGAAGGTGAGTAACACCACTTTGAAATTTGTACCTTACAGAAAAGGATTTTGGTTGCAAATAGAAATAACAAGGATAACGTGGGTACTGCAGGGGCCACGAACGAGGTGGCGACCCTGAAGGAGGCCGTGTCCGCGGCCGAACGCAATGCGGCCACGGATTGAGTGGAGAGAGAAGCAGGAGGCGCGGGTGGCGGAGGTGCGGCAAGAGCTCCAGGCTCTCATGGAAAAGCATGAGAGTTTGGAGCGCGACTCGAAGACTCGAGAGTCCGAGCTTGCCTCGGCTCTTGAAAGTGCCAAAGCCGCTAAGGCCGAGGCCCATAAGTCCCTCCAGAAGATTGAGGTGATGAAGAAGATAGCAGCGGGTAAGGCATTTTTCATGCAAAGCAAGCATGTGAATGTAAATTACCTGTTACTTACCCGAGTTCGGAGCTCTCCAGGGGCGTTTGCAGATCTGCCTCGCAGCGTGTCCGATGCCGCCGCATTCAACCGGGCCGAGGAGGGGAGCTCAACAGAGAAGGTCTTCTGGTCTCAGTACGCTGAGGCCGGACATCCGGTGCCCCCTAGCGACCAGCTGAAGCAGCTGGTCGAGCTCCACAAGGTAGCCGAGCAGGCCATGAAGGGCCTCATAGTCCGGCTGTGGCCTGGAGAGGCCATGCCTGGGAGCTACTTCGGCCTCGTGCGGCGGCTGGTGGATGCGTGCCCCTGGGTGGAGGTCATCAAGCGCTCCGCCTGCATTGAAGGTGCCTGTCGAGCCCTTGCCCGCGCAAAGGTGCACTGGGGCAGGCTGGATGCTGAGAGGCTTTTGACGGACGCGCCGCCGGCGGGCAAGGAGTATCGTACGCCCGAAATGTACTATAAGAGTGTCCTGAAGGGTGCCCGCAAGATTGCGGATGAGTGCCCCAAAGATGTAATTATTGAGTAAACTCGCAATGTGTTATCCTGTGCGCTGAAAACGTTGTTCATATGCGCTAAGCAATGCTTATTGATTTAAAATATTACCTTCTGTGCGGCCGTTTATTAAATCCGAGAGATGGCAAGTCGTCGGCTTCAGCCCCCATGCCACGAGTGCTGGGGTGTTCGGGATAAACTTGAGCATTCTTGTTCCCATTTTTGGGTCCATCTAGGGAGGCCCTCAACACAACGAACAAGGCAACCGGACTTATAATGCTTGAACACTCTCACTTAGCCATAGAATTCTATAATTTTAAATTTCGGCGAAGCCCCTAGTATTCGGAAGACCGAGTTCGGGGCGCTATCCACGCCTGGGCCGGACGAAGCCGGTTCCTCGCTCTAAGCGGCATAAGTCTTTAAGGACTCAAAAAGACCTCTCGAACAGCGACCAACTCTCGCCTTATCATGACAGTCAGTTTTAGCTTTCTCCACTGAGGCGCTCGCCCAACTCAACCGGGGCGCAATCACAGTGGTTCTCCCAGTGCTACCTTAGACGACAGAACGGAACGTAAGGTACCAAAACATGGGAGCCGGGCAAACCCAACTATTGACCCAAGACATGATTCGGAGCCGATGCATATAGTGCTATAAGTTCGGGGTGCCGCACTTGTGAAAGTGTTCGGACTTCACACCATAATGCGGGGAACATAAGCCCCTGGTGTATTCGGCCGTACCAAATTGTACAGATGCAAGATGTCATAAATGAACATATATATAAAGAAAAGGAATGCAATTATAAGTGAAAAATGGTGCATTGTTTATTCAAGGAATTCTGCTATGAGTGCAGAACGATACAAATAGTGCGGTAAGCAAGGGTTTGGACTATTAGACATGTCCCCCTCCAGGGGTAGGCTACAGAATGGTGTAATAAACAGATTTAATGCTCGTAATGGAGACCACCTGAGTGTTCGTCGTAGCCATTGTTCCTCCCTGGCTGTTGCATCGTAAGTTCGGCAGGCCTACTGCCGGACAGGGCCACTGGTAAACGGAGTCCTGTGGATAAAAAAAAGGAAAAGAAAAAGAGCGACACACTTGGGAGCCCCTGGTGTGGTTGAGCCGCACTCTGGGCCTGTCGTGGTCGTGCCCCTCCCCCTATGCCCAAGGTATTTCCAGAGCGTAATGATGTACGCGGAGAGCTTGTCTTGCAATCATGCAAGGGCTGGGGTTGGGGCCGCATTGCTACGCGTGCTCGGAACGTGCCAGGTGGTCTTGATGTATGTTACTCCGGGCGCGTTTAATCATGTCCGGTCTTTTAACGACCGGACTCGAGAATTGCCTTAAGAGGCTGCTCTGTACTTCTGCCGCGAGAGCCGCTGTGTGTTCCTCCGTTCGGAGGGAGCATTCAGTGTTTCCGTTGACCGTGATGACTCCACGAGGGCCTGGCATCTTGAGCTTGAGGTATGCATAATGCGGCACCGCGTTGAACTTTGCAAACGCGGTTCGTCCGAGCAGAGCGTGATAGCCACTGCGGAACGGGACTATGTCGAAGACTAACTCCTCGCTTCGGAAGTTATCCGGGGATCCGAAGACCACTTCCAGTGTGACTGAGCCTGTACAATTGGCCTCAACACCAGGTATGACGCCTTTGAAGGTTGTTTTTGTAGGTTTTATCCTTGAGGGGTCTATGCCCATCTTGCACACTGTATCCTGATAAAGCAGGTTCAGGCTGCTGCCGCCGTCCATCAGGACTCTAGTGAGGTGAAATCCATCGACGGTTGGGTCTAAAACCAATGCGGCGAATCCACCATGGCGGATACTGGTAGGGTGGTCCCTTCAATCGAAAGTGATCGGGCAAGAGGACCATGGGTTGAACTTCGGGGCGACTGGCTCCATCGCATACATGTCCCTAAGTGCACGCTTCCTCTCCCTCTTGGGTATGTGGGTTGCGTATATCATGTTTACCGTCCGCATTTGTGGGGGAAAACCCTTCTGTACTCTACTATTCGGCGGCCGGGTCTCCTCCTCGTCATCGCTATGCAGCCCCTTGTCATTGTTTTCGGCAATTAACTTGCCCGCCTGCTTGAATACCCAACAGTCTCTGTTGGTATGATTAGCTGGCTTTTCGGGGGTGCCATGTATCTGGCAAGAGCGGTCGAGTATTCGGTCCAAATTGGACGGACCCGGAGTGGTTCTTTTGAATGGCTTCTTCCATTGACCAGGTTTAGAGCCTCTGAATCCGGCGTTGACTGCTGTATCCTCAGTGTTGTCGCCGTTAATGCGGTGTTTGTTTTTGTTGCGACGCGACCTGCCATTGTGGTCCTTGTTGTCCGGACTGCCGGAATTTTTGCTGAGGTTGTTACTGCGAGCTAGCCAGCTGTCCTCTCCCGCACAGAAGCGGGTCATGAGTGATGTGAGGGCTGCCATGGATTTCGGCTTTTCCTGTCCTAGGTGCCGGATGTTATGTTTGAAGGCTGCGAGGGCCTCTGCATCCGGACAGTCGATGATTTGATTTTTCTTTGTTAAGAACCGTGTCCAGAACTGTCTGGCCGATTCGTCTGGCTGCTGAATTATGTGGCTTAGGTCATCGGCGTCTGGTGGTCGCACATATGTGCCCTGGAAGTTGTCGAGGAATGCGGCTTCCAGGTCCTCCCAACACCCAATTGACTCTGCGGGCAAGCTATTAAGCCAATGCCGAGCTGGTCCTTTAAGCTTGAGTGGGAGATACTTGATGGCGTGGAGATCGTCGCTGCGGGCCATATGGATATGAAGGAGATAATCTTTGATCCAAACCGCGGGGTCTGTTGTGCCATTGTAGGATTCAATGTTCACGGGTTTAAACCCTTCAGGGATTTGATGATCCATTACTTCGTCTGTGAAGCATAGTGGGTGTGCGGCGCCTCTATATTGAGCAATATCACGACGTAGCTCAAGAGAGCGTTGTCTGCTGTGTTCGGCCCGGCCGGAGTTGCTGTATCCGGCGCGACGGTAGTCGTCGTGGGTTGTGGGGCGCCCACGTGATCCGTAGATAGATCTGGATTGTCTTGCCTTGTCCTCCAATATATCCCGCAAGTCCGGCGCATTCTCTCGTGGCTTCATACTTTTCGAGCGGTGCCGGGGTACGGTCCTGATGGAGGGCCTAGATGCCTCTCTGTCACGACCACGGGGTGGTCGGTCTACCGTATTGTGCGCTGGTGATGAAGGTTTGTATGCTTCCTCCTCTAGTCGGGGGAGCAACTTGCATTTTGGGTAGCTCTTGGAGGGGCGTTCGAGTTCATACTCTTCGGCCGCGAGGACCTCGGTCCATCTGTCGGCCAGCAGGTCTTGATCAGCTTGAAGCTGCTGCTGCTTTTTCTTTAGGCTATTTGCCGTGGCGATAAGCCTGCGTTTAAAAAGCTCTTGTTCGACGGGATCCTCTGGCACGACGAATTCGTCGTCGTTGAGGCTTGCCTCATCTCCGGAGGGAGGCATGTAGTTTTCATCCTCCTCGTCCGCCACTCTCTCTCGAGGGCTGGCTTCCCCGTCCTCCTGTGCTGAATCTTGCTAGAGGGGGTTGTCTTCGGCACTCTCTGGGGTGTTATTATCTTCGGTGCCGGAATCTCCATTCTTACTGTGGCGGGATTTAGAGCGGCGCCGCTGACGTCGGCGCTTGGGCTGTTTCTTAGAAGTTCTGCCTCCGCTGCTTCTTCGCCGTCCCCATCCTTTGGGGTGTCCACCATGTATATGTCGTATGACGAGGTGGTCTTCCAGTGCCTTGTGGGCGCTGGTTCTTGATCATCTCCGGCATCGTCGTCCATGCTGTCGATGTCTTCGGAGTCGTAGTCTAGCATGTCGGTTAGATCGTCGACAGTGGCTACAAAGTGGGTGGTGGGTGGGTTTTGGATTTCTTCGTCGTCCGCATCCCAACCATCCTGACCGCAGTCCGGCCAGGGTTCTCCTGATAACGAGAGATGCTTTAGCGAATTTAGGATGTCGCCAAAGGGTGAGTGCTGAAAGATGTCCGTGGCGGTGAACTCCATGATCGACGCCCAATCGGATTCGATTGGCAGGGGCGCAGGAGGTTCGGAGTCCGGCAAGGAGTCCGGCACCTCGGAGTCACGAGCTTTATAAGGGACAAGGTCAGTATTCGGCTCCATCGCCATAGAGGTTGCAGCTCCCGAGGCGGTGTCCATCCAACAGTCCTCGATCTGCGCGGTCGCCTCCGAACTATGGGTCGGAGCGGACTCGTGTGCGACCTCCAAGGTACTGTCCGGCGGCAGAGCTAGATCATGCCCATCATGACAGTGCAGCACGCTCGGCTGTGGCTCGAATCCGTCGAAGATCAAGTCTCCGCAGATGTCGGCCGTGAAGTTTAGGCTTCCAAATCTGACTTGATGGCCAGGGGTGTAGCTTTCGATCTGCTCCAGATGGCCAAGTGAATTGGCCCGCAGTGCAAAGCCGCCGAACACGAAGATCTGTCTGGGGAGAAAATTCTCACCCTGGACTGCGTTGTTGTCGATTGAAGAAGCCATCGAGCCTATCGGTGAAGACACAGAGGAACTCTCAATGAAAGCACCAATGTCGGTGTCAAAACCGGCGGATCTCGGGTAGGGGGTCCCGAACTATGCGTCTAGGCGGATGGTAACAGGAGACAAGGGACACAATGTTTTTATCCAGGTTCGGGCCCTCTCGATGGAGGTAAAACCCTACTCCTGCTTGATTGATATTGATGATATGGGTAGTACAAGAGTGGATCTACCACGAGATCAAGGAGGCTAAACCCTAGAAGCTAGCCTATGGTATGATTGTTGTAATGGTTGTGTCCTACGGACTAAAACCCTCCGGTTTATATAGACATCAGAGAGGGCTAGGGTTACACAGAGTCGGTTACAATGGTAGGAGATCTACATATCCGTATTGCCAAGCTTGCCTTCCACGCCAAGGAAAGTCCCATCCGGACACGGGACGAAGTCTTCAATCTTGTATCTTCATAGTCTTGGAGTCAGGCTGACGATGATAGTCCGGCTGTCCGGACACCCCCTAGTCCAGGACTCCCTCACCAGCCATGACTGGATACTGCAATGCAGTGAGAAAGCTTGAAAAGAGATTTGAAGGGTTAGAGCTCCATCATATACCCCGACTGAAGAATCAAGCGGCTGATGATTTAGCGAAGATCGGTTCCAAGAGAGAAGCCATTCCCAGTGATGTGTTCTTGGAGCATATCCACATTCCATCAGTTAAAGAAGATCCTTTTACCGAAGAAGCTCCGCAGCCTAAAAGTGTCACAGATCCGACTTAATTTGAAGTTCCAGCAGTGGTCGACCTGATCATGGAAGCGTTAGTGATCACTCTCGATTGGACAGTGCCGTACATAACGTATATCTTAAGGAAAGAGCTCCCAGAGGATGAAGAAGAGGCTCGACAGATCGTCCGCTGATCTAAGGCCTTTACTGTGATAAGGGGACAGTTGTACAGAGAAAGCGCGACTGGAGTTGGTCAGAAATGTATAACGCCAGAAGAAGGTCAGATAATCCTTGACGATATCCACTCGGGGACCTGTGGCCATCATGCGTCCTCTCGGACCATTGTGGCTAAAGCATACTGAGCGGGATTTTACTGGCCAAGAGCGAATGAAATGGCAAAGGAGATAGTCGACAAGTGTGAAGGATGTCAATTTTACTCCAACATGTCACACAAGCCCGCCTCAGCCTTGAAGACCATTCCACTCGTCTGGCCTTTCGCTGTATGGGGATTGGATATGGTTGGACCACTGAGAACAGGCATGTAACACCCCGAGACCGACGCTCCAGAAGACTTCCAGCTATTCCGAGTTTCGCCGTGCGATGTATTTGTTTGTTGCATTGCATCATGTCATCTTTTGCATTGCATCATGTAATCATGCCATCATTTCATTAATTTTAAAACCTCAACTAAATAAATTGCATAGATCTTTTGATCTATTTAAATCGAGGGATATTCACATGGTGATTTCTCTTTAAAACATATTCAAAGTCTCCTACTATTATTAGGGAGCTATACTAAAAATATTCCATTTTTGGAATTCACCATAACACACTTGCAAAATCCCAATGCCTTTGTTATCATAATTCTTGTTCTCCAACCTTGCCCATAATTATTTCATCATTTTCCGGAGCTCCACCAAAAATCCGAACATTTTTGGACCTTCCCAACCCTCACTTCCTATTCAAATCATTTGAATTAAATTCAAATGAGTTTGAATCTAAATCTTGCAATCATGGCCTTTCTATTTTTCTTGGATCAAACTCATTTATGCGAGTCCGGGAAAATTATCCCCGTGCCCAACTCTTTCTCTAACCTTTCTTTTCTTCCCTTTTTCTTTCTCTTTATTTTCTGTTTTGAAAAGAGAATTAGAGATAGAGAGAGAGAGAAGGAGCTTTGCAGCCCAGCCGGCCTCTTAGGCCCGGCCAACCTAGCCGGCCCAGCCAGCCCACCTAACCCTCCTAACCTAGCCCGACCCTCTCCTCTCGCTCGTCTTCCTCTTTCCCTCTGTCCGCCGCCGCAGCCCGATCCCCATCTCTCCCTCTCCTCACGCCCGACCCCATCTCCCTCCACGCGCAGCCCTCGATCCCCCTCCTCTCCTCGCGTCCCCTCCTCCTTCTGTCGCCCTGCCTCGACGCCTGCACCTCCGCCGGCCTCGGCCTCCCGCGGCTGCCGCTGCCGAGCTCTCTGCCTCGCGCCTCCACCTCCACACCGGGGCTCCCTCCGCCGTCGAGCAGCCCAGCAGAGGGGCCCCGCGCCATCCTTCCCCCTGCGCCAAGTCCGACCGCCGTCGTGCCCTCCTCGCCTTGAAGCCCCGTGCCCGGTCCCGTCCATCCCGGCCGCCTCGTCCCTCGGTAGCTCCTCCGTCGCCCGCCTCCATTCGCCGACCCCAAGCGTCTGCATCCACGCCCGAGGCCCCTGCCGCTCGCCCGACGACGTCGCCGGCGGCCAGCGGGAGGCCGACGCTGCTCTGCGAGATGACGCCGTCGCGCTCCTGCCCCGTTCGCCTCGTGTCCTTCTGGTTCCGGACAACGCCGCGCGAGACCCGCATCGCCGCCGCTCTGCTCCATGCGCCCATCTCTGTTGCATCGCCGTGGCCCTGTTCGCGTGAAGCCCCTGCTCCACCACCATCAGCGCCCAACGTCTCCGTCCCGTTCTGCCCCTTGCTGCTGCTGTAGGCCATGAGCTCGCGGCTACCGCACGGACGCCAAGACCGAGACCGCCCCGAACCACGTCGTCTCGCTGGATCGTCAAGACCACCTCGGTTTTTGCAAGTACCCCTATGCCCGAAGACTTTTGCTGCGTCAAGTCCCTCTCCGACAATTGTTGGACTACCATCCCGTGCATTGCACCAAGTACCACGACATCGTTGGCCCAACAAGTTCAACTATGGTTGCCATGTACGACTACCGTCGACCCTCGAAGACCCCGTGGACCCCGAATCATCTACGGGACATGAACAACTACTACCACTACCGTCGCCGTGAACCACTACTTCCACTACGACATGTGTACGACTACTTCCCACGACGACACGTGAACAACTACTTCCTCTACGACCGCTACGAGAACGTCTACTTCCTCTACACCGTACCGAACTCGTTCTGCCCGAGAACACACGCTTCGAAGGTATAACCCGAGACGACCGCGATGAGATGCCCTTGCATGTATGAGATGCACCGTTTTCACTGTGTCCGAATTGTCACTCGTTTCCATGCCCCTAACCTGTGGGACACCCGATATCCGGGATCACCCCACCATCCTTGCATGACACGCTCACGCCCATTTCCTTTTGCACCGGTATCTCCGTGAGCTACCGGAACCGATATGTTGCCGTGGCATCATTTTCGGATTCGTTGCCGTGGCACCCGTGTTGTTCCACCATGGTGACCAAATGCTCCTTATCATGCTCATGTCAACATTTTCATAAAAATTGCATAAAACTTGCATATGTCATCCGCATCATGTTAACAACATTTAAAATGTTTAAACTTGTTGTTGCATTAAATTGCTAAATGCATATGGGGATTTACCGGATTTGTTGTTTTTATATCCGGCCCCATTTAAATTGTTTAGATGGTATAGTTTTTGTTATGCTTCACCTCTTGCCATGTTAACCAACATTTAATCTTGTCTTGTTCATAACCGAGAGAGAACTAAATAATTGATGTGGTGTTCCGTCAATATGCAACTCGTTGCATATTGAGCTCCACTTAATTTGTAGTATTGTTTGTGCACTTTGCCGTGCCATGCCTCATTAAACCGGACATGCATCATACTTGTTTGTGCATCATGACATGTTTATGCTTGTGTGTTTACCATGTTGTTTGTTTCTTTCCGGTTTGCTTCTCTCGTTAGCTTCGGTTTCGTTCCGGAGTTGTGAGGATTCGTTCATCTACGACCGTTTGTCTTCTTCTTGGACTCGTTCTTCTTCCTAGCGGGATCTCAGGCAAGATGATCATACCCTCGAAATCACTACTATCTTTGCTATGCTAGTTTGCTCGCTCTTTTGCTATGCCAATGCTACGATGCCTATCATTTGCTTGTCAGCCTCCCAAATTGCCATGTCAAACCTCTAACCCACCATGTCCTAGCAAACCGTTGATTGGCTATGTTACCGCTTTGCTCAGCCCCTCTTATAGCGTTGTTAGTTGCAGGTGAAGATTGAAGTTTGTTCTTTGTTGGAACATGGAGATGTTGTTCCTTGTTGGAACATGTTTACTTGTTGGGATATCACAATATATTTTATTTAATTAATGCACCTATATACTTGGTAAAGGGTGGAAGGCTCGGCCTTATGCCTGGTGTTTTGTTCCACTCTTGCCGCCCTAGTTTCCGTCATATCGGTGTTATGTTCCCGGATTTTGCGTTCCTTACATGGTTGGGCTATAATGGGAACCCCTTGACAGTTCGCCTTAAGTAAAGCTCCTCCAGCAATACCCAACATTGGTTTTACCATTTGCACTAACAACCTACCACCTTCCCTTGGGTTCTGCAGACTCAAGGGTCATCTTTATTCTAACCCCCCCGGGCCAGTGCTCCTCTGAGTGTTGGTCCGAACTGAGCTGCCTGCGGGGCCACCTCGGGGAAACTTGAGGGTTGGTTTTACTCGTAGCTAGTCTCATCTGAGTGTGCCCTGAGAAAGAGATATGTGCAGCTCCTATCGGGATTTGTCGGCACATCCGGGCGGTGCTGCTGGTTTAGTTTTACCCTGTCGAAATGTCTTGATGTACCGGGATACCGAGTCTGATCGGAGTGTCTCGGGTGGAGGTCTATTCCTCCGTTGACCGTGAGAGCTTGTCATGGGCTAAGTTGGGACACCCCTGCAGGGATTTAAACTTTCGAGAGCCGTGCCCGCGGTTATGTGGCAGATGGGAATTTGTTAACGTCCGGTTGTAGAAAACCCGAAGTTGACCTTAATTAAAATACATCAACCGTGTGTGTAACCGTGATGGTCTCTTTCCGGCGGAGTCCGAGAAGTGAACACGGTGTTGGAGTTATGCTTGACGTAGGTTGTTATAGGATCACTTCTTGATCATACTTTTGTCGACCGTGCTTTGCCTTCTCTTCTCGCTCTCATTTGCGTATGTTAGCCACCATATATGCTAGTCGCTTGCTGCAGCTCCACCTCATGCCTTTACCTTACCCATAAGCTTAAATAGTCTTGATCTCGCGGGTGCGAGATTGCTGAGTCCTCGTGACTCACGGATACTTCCAAAACCAGTTTGCAGGTGCCTATGTTACCGAGCAGGTGACGCAACCAAGCTCAAGGAGGAGCTCGATGAAGATCTTGCCCTTTGTGTTGTTTCGTTCTAGTTGATCAGTAGTGGAGCCCAGTTGGGGTCGATCGGGGACCTTTGTCGCATTTGGGGTTCTTCTTTTATTTTGGTTCCGTAGTCGGACCTTGATTGTATCTGGATGATGTAATGCTTTACTATGTAATTGTGTGAAGTAGCAATTGTAAGCCAACTATGTATCTTTTTCCCTTATGTATTACATGGGTTGTGTGAAGATTACCTCACTTGCGACATTGCTTTCAATGCGGTTATGCCTCTAAGTCGTGCTTCGACATGTGGGAGATATAGCCACATCAAGGGCATTACAAGGCAGGAGCGGCTTCACCCATGTGCTGGTAGCAGTCGACAAGTTCACCAAGTGGATTGAGGCTAAACCCATCAAGAACCTTGATGCCGGCACTGCTGTCAGCTTCATCAGGGAGTTGATATTCAGATATGGAGTTCCACATAGCATCATCACTGACAATGGGTCAAACTTTGATTCCAAGGAATTCAGGGCCTTCTGCACATCTCAGGGCACACGAGTCGACTATGCTCCAGTCGCTCACCCTCAGTCGAATGGACAGGCAGAACGAGCAAATGGCTTAATTCTCAAAGGGTTGAAACCCCGATTGATGCGCGATCTCAAGCACGCAGCTGGTGCATGGGTTGAAGAACTTCTGTCAGTACTTTGGGGATTAAGGACCACACCTAACTGGTTGACTGGGAGAACTCCGTTCTTCTTGGTCTACGGAGCTGAAGCAGTCTTGCCGAGTGACCTGCTTCACAACGCACCCCGAGTCGAACTCTACACCGAAGCTGAAGCAGAGCAAGCCCGGCAGGACACAGTCGACCTTCTAGAAGAAGAAAGGGAGATGGCCTTGATCCGATCAACCATTTATCAGCTGGACTTGCGTCGCTTTCATGCCAAAAACGTGAAGAGTCGAGCCTTCTAGGAAGGAGATTTGGTTCTCCGAGTGGATCAGCTAAAACCACACAAGCTTGCTCCTACTTGGGAAGGCCCCTTCATTGTCACCAAGGTTCTCCACAATGGAGCATACCGCCTTTACAATGTCGAGCACCAGATTGACGAGCCCCGAGCTTGGAATGCGGAGCTGCTCCGCCCCTTTTATACTTAAGTATGCACTCCGATGAGATGTAATAAAAAATACTTCTGTAGTTTATTTCTCAAAGACAATAGTGTTATAATTTTCCCAGTGATTGTTGTTACTTTTGTTCACATAAAGGTCCCCCAGTGGGTGGCTTAGCTGCGAATCCGTTTTGCCTAAGTTTCTAAAAAAAATCCTTGCCGAGTGGTGAGCCAGCCTCCCACTCGGGGGCTTAGCTGCGAATCCGTTTCACCTAAGTTTAACAAAATCCTACCGAGTGGTGAGCCAGCCTCCCGCTCGGGGGCTTAGCTGCAGTCCAAGTACTCGCCTAAGTTTAACAAAATCCTACCAAGTGGAGAGCCAGCCTCCCACTCGGGGGCTTAGCTGCAGTCCAAGTACTTGCCTAAGTTTAACAAAATCCTACCGAGTGGAGAGCCAGCCTCCTACTCGGGGGCTTAGCTGCAGCATAGCGCTCGCCTAAGTACAAATACAATGTGCACTCCGCAAGGAGGATGAGGTGCAGGTCGACTGCTACCCTCTCCTTCCGAGCTACGCCACAAATACAACATGCGCTCCGCAAGGAGGACGAGGTGCAGGTCGACTGCTACCCTCTCCTTCCGAGCTACGCCACGAATACAACGTGCGACCCGCAAGGAGGACGAGGTGCAGGTCGACTGTTACCTTCTTCTTCAGAGGTATGCCACAGAAATCCTACCGAGTGGAGGGCAGACCTCCCACTCGGGGGCTTAGCTGCAGCCCAGTGCTCGCCTAAGTTTTTTGAAAATCCTACCGAGTGGAGAGCAGACCTCCCACTCGGAGGCTTAGCTGCAGCCCAGTGCTCGCCTAAGTTTTTGAAAATCCTATCGAGTGGAGAGCAGACCTCCCACTCGGGGACTTAGTTGCAGCCCAGTGCTCGCCTAAGTTTTTGAAAATCCTACCGAGTGGAGAGCAAACCTCCCACTCGGGGGCTTAGCTGCAGCCCAGTGCTCGCCTAAGTTTTTGAAAATCCTACCGAGTGGAGAGCAGACCTCCCACTCGGGGGCATAGCTGCAGCCCAGTGCTCACCTAAGTTTTTGAAAATCCTACTGAGTTAAGAGCAGACCTCCCACTCGGGGGCTTAGCTGCAGCCCAGTGCTCGCCTAAGTTTTTGAAAATCCTACCGAGTGGAGAGCAGACCTCTCACTCAGGGGCTTAGCTGCAGCCCAGTGCTCGCCTAAGTTTTTGAAATCCTACCGAGTGGAGAGCAAGCTTTCCACTCGGGGGCTTAGCTGCAGCCTAGTACCAACCTAAGTATGACGAAGTACAAGTCGATTGCAATCTGTGCTTCGTCCTTACCTGCAAAAAAGCATCTCAAACACTAGCATATAGGTCGAGCAAAAGACAATGATCGTTCAGAGGCAGATGCAGACATATTCAACATCAAATCCAAGTTTGGATAGCACCCTAACGGAACTAGAAGTGCTCAGGCACCAAGCGTGTTAAAGTTTATCGGCTACAAAAACCACTCGGCATACCGAGGCAAATTTAAGGCATCAAGCATTGAAGTTTTTTACCCCTCCTGTGGAGGGCTGGAAGGCGCAACAAACTCGTCCAAATCGATTCCATCTGCGATCCGAGTGGCAGCTGCAATGAAGGTCTCCATGAAGGATCGGAAGTCATGCTTCTTGGTATTGGCTACCTTGAGAGCTGTCAGCTTGTCCTCTCGCGCATCCTTGCAGTGAACACGAACCAGAGACAGAGCAACATCGGCACCGCACCTGGCAGAAGACTTCTTCCATTCTTGCACTCAACTTGGAACTTCGTTTAGTCGAGTCATCAGAGACTCAAGGTCATTCTGAAGTGTTTCTCCTGGCCAGAGTGCTGTGTCGACGCGTGACGTCGCGACCTTCAGCCTTGCAAGATAGTCGACAACTGCAGCAACGCGAGACTCGAGTCGGAGCACGTTCATGGCAGCTTCATCCTTCACAAGAGAGTTGATAGGATCTAGGCTCGTGTCCAGTCGACCAGTCTCCTCCTCAAAGTTCTGGCAGAACTCTGTAGACACAACCCCAAAGTTAAGGCAGCAGTTTGGTGGCAAGACCATAATTAAAAAGTCTGTCGGATACAAAGGGTTACCTTCGAGCATGAGGAATAGCTTCTTGGCGAGTCCTCCCAGATAAGCCTCCAGATCATTCTTCTTTCCCACCAATTCGCTAGCCTTGTCACTCGAGGCAATCTTGTCATCCTTCAGTCGACTGACTTCCTTGTTGGCCGCATCAAGAGCAGCTTTCAGATTGGTATTCTCTTCTTCAAGCTTGCTGATTGAAGCCAGCTTTTCTTCTACGAGCTTGATCTTCTCTGAAGCTACTTTCTGCGCCTCAGCGAGGTCAAGATCCTTCTTCTTCAGAGAATCCCTCAGTTTATCTGCAAAATCACAGTGGGATCAGACTCAGGAATGGACAAGAAACAAAGGCAGACGTCAAGGTTCTCACCAAACATACCTTTTGCCTCCTCCTTCGCCTTTGTGAAGTTCTCCTGGACAAGCTTCAGATCAAGTTCGAGCTGGATATGCTTGTTCTCCAACTTAGTATAACGAGCTGCAAGCTCGCAAGATTTCTGCGAAGGACCAATCGACAAACGTCAAAAATGGGTCACTTCCGAGTGACTAAGAGAAAAATCATAGTATTTCTAAGACTACAGCCGAATCAAAAATTTAACTGTAGTCTCGGGGACTACACCCAGTGGGTGCACTCAGCGTGCCCCCACTAGTTCTATCAGCTAGAGTCGATCAATCGACCAAAAAAGGCAAAAAGGCTAACCACCAACAGTTAGTCACAGTAAAAAAAAGGGGTGTTCTTCAGACCGTAGTCGACTACCAGCAGTCGACCACAGTCTCGGGGACTACACCCAGTGGGTGCACTCAGCGTGCCCCCACCGGTTTATGATTCCATTCGACCAGATCGAGTAAAGAAAGTAATGAGAAAAAGCTCAAGACATAAAGACTATGGTCGACTGCCAGCAGTCCACCATAGCCTTGGGGACTACACCCAATGGGTGCACTCAGCGTGCCCCCACCAATCCAGAATTTCAATCGACACACCCAGTGGGTGTACGACAGACACTAAGATTTTCAGAAAGAAAAGTTTTTAGGTATCATATCCTAACAGAACAGGCGGTGATCGACTAACCTGAACATTGCTCTGAAGAGCTGAACTGGCGTCATAAGCCGCTTGATAGGCATCTCAGATCGCCTTCACTTGCTCCATCATGACCCCCGCCTGGCGTATGGCTTCTTTAGCAGTGCTTGCTTGGTCTTCTAGGACGTGGTGGGTGGAGAAAAGTGAAGGCTGATCAGCACTCGACGACGAAGGGCGGGCACTCGTCAGCGGCACCGCAAAGGATACGGTAGGCCGAGAGTCGTTGTCCCCTTCCGCAACCAACGTCTCAGGTGCTGGTATGACCTGAGCTGTCTTGCTAGCAAACACTCTCCTATTCCTCCTCTGCCTTAGTGGTTCCTCGTCATCATCATCAGGAAGATCAATGATGATATTAGATGGAGCTGCAGAAAAGAGTCAAAGTTAAGAATGAAGATCCTACCGACTGAAAACGAAACTACAAAGGTCATACCAGGGTTGGAAGTGACAGCATCCTCCATTTCTTGATCTTCAGGTCTGGTCGAGGCATCAGAAGTAGCAGCACTGCAGTTTCAGAAATCAGTCGGTCAGCTCACGAATCGACCAAGAATAAATCCATGAGAAACGAGAAGACACAAGTTACGTCATTACCCAGAAATAGTGGGAATCACCATCTTCATCTTCGGCAAGGCCTTCGTCGGCTTTGACGGCGCCACTCGAGATTGCTTCGGCGCTTTCTCAGTCGGCACCGGAGAGGTCGTCCGAGGACGCTTGGTCGACTGCACAACAGGCGCGACCCCCTTGCCGCGCTCGATTGCAGGGTCATGGGTAAGCTTGGATCTTCTTTCAGAAGGGGGAGGCGCGACTTCCTCCTCCTCTTCCTCATTGGAGCCAGCATCTTCATCACCCTCATCGCCATCCGATTCCCACTCCTCTTGACTTTCACCTCCACTTCCTTCCTCCTCCTCGGTCTGTGCTTGCGCCCTGTTGGGCATCGAATACAACTCAGTGGTAGCCTGGAAGACAACAAAACAAGACAAAGGTCAATCGACCGATTTGTAGTGAAACAGAATGAATGAAACAGGATCACAATCGGAGATAAGTGGTCGTACCTTGTCTGGTTCATAAGTATGGTCGAGTGGTGGGATCCTCCTAGCCCCACGAGGATTATCTTTGTTCCTTGTGATGGCAGTCATCCACCTCTCCAGTGTGGCGTCCCTGACCGCCTCTGGATGGACCCGAGTGGTGTCTTCAGTACCATAGTACAGCCACATCGGGTGGCCTTGGTATTGGAGTGGCTGAATACACCGTCGAAGGAAAACCTCCAGAAGGTCCATGCCAGTCACTCCGTCCCGAGTGAGCTGGACTACACGTTCCATCAACATTATAACCTGAGCCTTCTCCTTCGGAAGCACCTTCAGAGAAGACGGCTTGTTCACTCAGTCCATGGAGAACGGAGGGAGGCCAGTCGACTGCCCTGGCGTCGACTCATCTTGGCAGTAGAACCAGGTCGACTGCCACCCTCTAACTGACTCAGGAAGGGTCATGGATGGAAAGGCACTCTTGCTCCTCATCTAGACCCCAAGACCCCCACACATCTGGATTACTTGGGTCTTCTCGTCATTCGGACTAGCCTTTTTCACCGTCTGAGAACGACAAGTGAATATGTGCTTGAAGAGGCCCCAGTGCGGCCGACAACCCAAGAAATTTTCACACAAAGACACGAAAGCGGAGAGGTAGGCGATGGAATTGGGTGTGAACTGATGAAGTTGTGCCCCAAAGAAATTCAGAAACCCCCGAAAGAAAAGATTCAGCGGCAGAGAAAACCCGCGATCTATATGGGTGGCTAAGAGCACACACTCACCCTCCTGAGGCTGAGGCTGCCACTCCGTCCCAGGAAGCCTTGCTGACCCGTGGGAGATCAGCCCTTCATTGTCCAGGTCATCGAGATCCTTTTGGGTGATGGTCGAGCGGATCCAATCCCCTTGGATCCAACCTTGCGGCAGGCTGGACCGCGACAAGGATCCGCTCGACTGGTCGCCCTCCCCTTTGCCTTTGCCGTCGCCTTCTTCGCCCGCTCCAAAGCCATCGTCTTCTCCTTCACCATTGTCGCCGACGAGGCAGGCATGGAGCAGCGACACTGAGCGGGTGGCGAGCATAGCGGATGAATCTGAAGACGGGGGAGGGGAAAATGGGGGCGCACTGTTCAAAGAACCTCCGCCTGGCGCCTTATATGGAGTCACTTCCGAGTGGCTGACTGGTAGGCCCGGGCAATCCTGTCAAATCCCACAACAGTCGCGCGAGCGATACATGGCGAAAAAGGCGACGCGGAAATCGAGGCGTCTCTGCCTTACCCCATCCGAATACCGCGGCCTTCTCCGCTTCGCGCGGCTCCCAAAATTCGGATCCCACTAAATCCGCTAACGGCAAAGCAACTTGTCAGACGGAAGATCTCCTACGATCTGTCGCTCGGAAATCTCCAAGTTCATAAAGTTCACTCGACAGATATAAAGAATGGATCAAGACGACTGAAAGAGAAGTTGACACCATCACTAAAAAATCGTTGATCCAGAGTAAGACACATTCACAGCATCAGAAAACAGGTTGGAAAGATTATCAACTCCTTCCTCACTTAAACCTCGATCCATTCAGGGGCTAATGATGAAGTCATGTACCTAGGGTAGGGCCATGGACCCGTCCAAGGTACCCTCCCCAAGGACATCTTTAGAAGAAGCTACCTTCCATTCGACCTAGAGAGACTCCACTCGACGGACTCGAAGGCACTTGACCATGAAGACTCACTCGACCACCAGGAGTCCAAGAGCCACTCTGTATCCAAACGGTCTGTGATTAAGTAGTCTTTATGGTCATGATGACACTTTATGTAAGGCGTTACCAGAAACGCCAGGTCTTAATGTAATTTAAACCCTCCGCTACGTGGGTAGGCTGGGGTCCTGGCAGACTCTATATAAGCCACCCCCTCCACTGGCAGAAGGGTTCGCACCCCTGTAACTCATACACATATAATCTAGTCGACCGCCTCTGGGCTCCGAGACGTAGGGTTGTTACTTCCTCCGAGAAGGGCCTGAACTCGTAAATCCCTTGCGTATACAACTAATCCATAGCTAGGATCTTGCCTCTCCATACCTACCCCCCATTCTACTATCAGTCTTAGAACCACGACAACATGATCATGCAAAAAGCAATATGACAGAAGTAATGTGTGTCATATGAATGGAACGGTGGAAAGTTGCATGGCGATATATCTCGGAATGACTATGGAAATGCCATAATAGGTAGGTATGGTGGCTGTTTTGAGGAAGGTAAATGGTGGGTGTATGGTACCGGCGAAAGTTGCGCGGTACAAGAGAGGCTAGCAATGGCGGAAGGGTGAAAGAGTGCGTATAATCCATGGACTCAACATTAATCAAAAGAACTCATATACTTGTTGCAAAAATTTATAAGTCATCAAAAACCAAAGTACTACGCGCATGCTCCTAGGGGGATATATTGGTAGGAAAAGACCATCGTTCGTCCCCGACCGCCACTCATAAGGAAGACAGTCAATAAATAAATTGTGCTCCAACTTCATCACAAAGCGGTTCACCATACGTGCATGCTACGGGAATCACAAGCTTCAACACAAGCATTCTTTAAATTCTTAATCACCCAGCTAGCATGAATTTAATATCACTACCTCCATATCTCAAAACAATTATCAAGCATCAAATTGATCATAGCATCCAGTTCACTTTCTATGATAGTTTTTATTATACCCAACTTGGATGCTCATCATTCTAGGACCAACTTTATGATCATAGAAAATACCATGCTGTTCTAAAAGACTCTCAAAATGATAAAAGTGAAGCATGAGAGACTAGGAATTTCTTCAAAATTAAGACACCACCGTGCTCTAAAAGATATAAGTGAAGCACTAGAGCAAAAACTATCAAGCTCAAAAGATATAAGTGAAGCACATAGAGTATTCTAGCAAATTCTAATCAAATAGGCTTCTCCCAAAAGGTGTGTACAGCAAGGATGATTATGGTAAACTAAAAAGCAAAGACTAATATAATACATGACGCTCCAAGCAAAACACATATCATGTGGAGAATAAAAATATAGCTCCAAGTAAAGTTACCAATGAACGAAGACGAAAGAGGGGATGCCTTCCCGGGGCATCCCCAAGCTTAGGCTTTTGGCTATTCTTGAATATCTTGGGGTGCCATGGGCATCCCCAATCTTAGGCTCTTGCCACCCTTTATTCTATAGTTCATAAAAGCTTTACCCAAAACTTGAAAACTTCACAACACAAAACTTAACAGGAAATCTTATAAGCTCCTTAGTGAAAGAAAACAAAACCACCACATAAGGTACTGCAATTAACTCATTCTTTATTTATATTGGTGTTAAACCTACTGTAATCCAACTTCTTTATGGTTTATAAACTAATTTACTAGCCATAGATGCATTGAAATAAGCAAACAACACACGAAAAACAGAATCTGTCAAAAACAGAACAGTCTGTAGCAATCTGTAACTAACGCAAACTTCTGGAACTCTAAAAATCGTACCAAAATAGGAAGTCCTGGAAAATTTGTTTGTTGAACAGAAGCAATAAGAATCAACGCAAAAAGCACGTTCCTGTGATTTAACAAAATTATATTCGTACGCGCAAAGTTTCTGTTTTTCAGCAGAATCAAATCAACTATCATCGTAGGTTTTCCTATAGGTTCTACTTGGCACAAACACTAATTAAAAGATAAAAGCACATCTAAACAGAAGTTAGATGCAAGATTTGTTACTAAATAGGAGCAAAAGCAAAAAACATAAAGAAAAATTGGGTTGCCTCCCAACTAGCGCTATCGTTTAACGCCCCGAGCCAGGCATAAAAGCAAAGATAGATCTAACGAGTGCCATATTTGGCACTAAATTCATAAGTAGCACGCATGATAGATTCATAAGGTAATTTGACCTTTTTTCTTGGAAAGTGCTCCATGCCTTTCTTTAATGGAAATTGGAGTCTAATGTTCCCTTCCTTCATATCAATAATCGCACCAATCGTTCTAAGGAAAGGTCTACCAAGAATAATAGGGCAAGAAAGATTGCAATCTATATCAAGAACGATAAAATATACGGGCACCAAATTTCTATTTGCAATGATAAGAACATCATTGATCCTTCCCATAGGCTTTTTAATGGTGGAATCCGCAAGGTGCAAATTTAAAGAGCAATCATCAAGATCATGGAAACCTAGAATATCACATAAAGTTTTCGGAATTGTGGAAATACTAGCACCCAAATCACACAAAGCAAAACACTCATAATTTTTAATTCTAATCTTTATAGTAGGTTCCCACTCATCATTAAGTTTTCTAGGTATAGAAACTTCCAAACTAAGTTTTTCATCATAAGATTGCATCAAGGCATCAACAATATGTTTGGTAAAAGCTTTATCTTGACTATAAGCATGAGGAGAACTAACAACAGATTGCAACAAGGAAATACAACCTTTTAAAGAGCAATTATCATAATCAAATTCCTTGAAATCTGAGATAGTAAGTTCAATATTATTAGAAGTAGAGGATTGTCAAATCTCACTTTACCAATTTTAGCATCAAGATCTAAAGACTCCGAATTTTTGGGACGCCTTCTAGGCAAAGTTGATTCATCATCACTCCCATAATCATCAAAATTCATATTGCAAAACATAGATCTAATCGGAGACACATCAATAACTTTAAGATCCTCATCATTATTTTCACGGAGATTAGAGGAACACGCTTTTATAAAGCTTTCTTTTTTAGCACGCAATCTAGCGGTTCTTTCCTTGCACTCGTCAATGGAAATTCTCATTACTTTGAGAGACTCATTGATATCATGCTTAGGAGAAGAAGATCCAAGTTTAAGAGAATTGACATCAAGCAAAAGTCTATCAACATTCCTAGCCAAATCATCAACTTTGAGCAATTTTTCTTCAAGCAAAGCATTAAAACTCTTTTGAGAAATCATAAATTCTTTCACACTATTCTCAAAATCAGAGGGCATCTTATTAAAATTACCATAAGAATTATTGTAGGAATTTCCATAATTATTAGAGGGATTACTAGGGAACGGTCTAGCATTAAAATTTCCTCTATAAGCATTGTTTCCAAAACTATTCCTACCAACAAAATTCACATCCATAGATTCATTATTATTCTCAATCAAGGAAGACAAAGGCATATCATTGGGATCAAGAGGAGTATTTTTAGTAGCAAACATCTTCATAAGTTCATCCATCTTTCCACTCAAAACATTGATTTCTTCTATAGCATGCACTTTTTTGCTAGAAGATCTTTCGGTGTGCCATTGAGAATAATTGGCCATAATATTATCAAGCAATTTTGTAGCATCTCCTAACGTAATTTCCATAAACGTGCCTCCCGCGGCCGAATCTAAGAGATTTCTAGAAGCAAAGTTCAAACCGGCATAAAAAATTTGTATGATCATCCATAAATTTAAACCAATTACGAAGCATCAATTTCATTCTTTCCCAAGATTGGGCAACATGCTCATGATCAAGTTGTTTAAAATTCATAATATCATTCCTAAGAGTGATGATCATAGCGGGAGGAAAATACTTAGAGATAAAAGCATCTTTGCACTTGTTCCAAGAATCAATACTATTTTTAGGCAAAGACGAAAACCAAACTTTAGCACGATCTCTAAGTGAAAATGGAAATAACCTCAATTTAACAATATCATTATCCGTATCTTTCTTCTTTTGCATATCACACAAATCAACAAAATTGTTTAGATGAGTAGCGGCATCTTCACTAGGAAGGCCGGTGAATTGATCTTTCATAACAAGATTCAGCAAAGCGGTATTGATTTCACAAGACTCAACATCATTAAGAGGAGTAATCGGAGTACTAAGGAAATCATTATTATTGGTATTCGAGAAGTCACACAACTTGGTATTATCTTGTGCCATGGCAACAAGTAATCCAACACACAAGCAAACAGAAAAACGGCAAGTGAAAAAGAGAGGAGGAGATTGGGAAAGAGAGGGCGAATAAAACGGCAAGGGTGAAGTGGGGGAGAGGAAAACGAGAGGCAAATGGCAAATAATGTAAATGCGAGGGAGATGGGTTTGTGATGGGTACTTGGTATGTCTTGACTTGAGCGAAGACCTCCCCGGCAACGGCGCCAGAAATCCTTCTTGCTACGTCTTGAGCTTGCGTTGTTTTTCCTCGAAGAGGAGAGGGTGATGCAGCAAAGTGTAGCGTAAGTATTTCCCTCAGTTTTGAGAACCAAGGTATCAATCCAGTAGGAGGCTCCTCAAAAGTCCAACGCACCTACACAAACAAACTGAGAACTCGCAACCAACGCAATAAAGGGGTTGTCAATCCCTTCACGGCCACTTGCGAAAGTGAGATCTAATAAAGATAGTATGATAAGATAAATATATTTTTTGGTATTTTGTAATATAGATGCAAAAAGTAAAGATGCAAATAAAGTAGATGGAAAGCAAATATGATAAGAGATAGACCCGGGGGCCATAGGTTTCACTAGAGGCTTCTCTCAAGATAGCATAAGTATTATGGTGGGTGAACAAATTACTGTCGAGCAATTGATAGAAAAGCGCATAGTTATGAGATTATCTAGGCATGATCATGTATATAGGCATCACGTCCATAACAAGTAGACCGACTCCTGCCTGCATCTACTACTATTACTCCACACATCGACCGCTATCCAGCATGCATCTAGAGTATTAAGTTCATAAGAACAGAGCAACGCATTAAGCAAGATGACATGATGTAGAGGGATAAACACATGCAATATGATATAAACCCCATCTTGTTATCCTCGATGGCAACAATACAATACGTGTCTTGCAACCCTTTCTGTCACTGGGTAAGAACACCGCAAGATTGAACCCAAAGCTAAGCACTTCTCCCATGGCAAGAAAGACCAATCTAGTAGGCCAAACCAAACTGATAATTCGAAGAGACTTGCAAAGATAACTCAATCATACATAAAAGAATTCAGAGAAGAATCAAATATTATTCATAGATAAACTTGATCATAAACCCACAATTCATCGGATCTTGACAAACACACCGCAAAAAGAGTTTATATCGAATAGATCTCCACAAGAGAGGGGGAGAACACTGTATTGAGATCCAAAAAGAGAGAAGAAGCCATCTAGCTAATAACTATGGACCCGTAGATCTGTGGTAAACTACTCACAACTCATCTGAGGGGCAAGGATGTTGATGTAGAGGCCCTCCGTGGTTGCTTCCCCCTCCGGCAGAGTGCCGACAAGGGCTCCAAGATGCGATCTCGCGGATACAGAAGGTTTCAGCGGTGGAAATTGTGTTTCGTGGTGCCCCCGGATGATTTCGGGGTCCGTAGGTATATATAGGAGGAAGAAGTACGTCGGTGGCCGCCCGAGGGGCCCACGAGACAGGGGGCGCGCCCTACAGGGGGGCACCCTCCTATCTCGTGGGTCCCTTGGAGGCTTCTTAACTTGCACTCCAAGGTCTCCGGATCAGATTTGTTCCAAAAATAACGCTCCTGAAGGTTTCATTCCGTTTGGACTCCGTTTGATATTCCTTTTCTTCGAAATACCGAAATAGGCAAAAAAAACAGCAATATGGGCTGGGCCTCCGGTTAGTAGGTTAGTCCCAAAAATGATATAAATGTGTAAAAAAAAGCCCATAAACATCCAAAAGGGGTAATATAATAGCATGGAACAATAAAAAATTATAGATACGTTGGAGACGTATCAAGAAGCGTCTTACATTGGAATGACCCAAATGCCGAGGTTAAGATTATTGGGAGGTATGACGTTGGATTGGGAGTAAAGTCCCGATTAAAGAGTATGCCCATCACCTCCCAATTGCATTGGAATGTGTACAAGGAAAAAGTTGACGCATCACAAGACAAGTCTCTTGAGATCTTTGCCACAAAGGTTGATCCTCCTCCTCCTTTGCAAATTGATCTCAACCGCAATGCATCCTCCCCCACGCATGATGATAGTGCCGAGGTGTATGTCCCCAATTGTTCTAGCCAACCACCAAGTAGCCAACCCAATGAAGATCGTATCAATGCTAGCGCCATAGTACGCCGTCATGATGCTATTCCTCATGTTGAAGAAGATGCTATTCCTCATGTTGAAGAAAATGCTAGTGGTCATGTTGATGATGATGCTATTGTTGCTCTAGAGGAGGATGTTTACTCGGAGAATGAAGAGATCCATTGCAATCCAATTGGTAACTTGGATGTCATTGTGCGGCAACAAGACATGGACCGTACCCTCCCTTATAACCGTATGTGTGGGTATAACTCGGATGACGAGGGTCCGGAGGAAGATTTGGATGAGGATGGGTTGACTGTGCAAGAAAATGAAATCTACAAGAAGGTGACCGGCAAGGAGAGAGGGTCGCCTTTGTTTAGGGATGTGAGTCTTGCAGACAATGTCGTCGTTGATGGTGGGATGAGATTCTGGTTGTCTGAGCCAACGCCGTGCCCCAAATTCAGTGATCCTCGACCACAAAATGAGGATGAGAATGCTCATTTGAAGAAAGGCATCAAGTTTGGTTCTTTGGTAGAGTTCAAGATATGGTTGTGTGACTATGCCATTAGGAACCATAGGCTGTTTGTTGTTGGTCATTCAAATCAAAAACTTCGGTACACAGTCAAATGTGACCAAGAAGGTTGCAAATGGATGGTCCGTGGTAGAAAAATCAAAGAAAGCGGGCAATGGGTCTTGAAGAGTCATGTTGGCACTCACACGTGTGTACCCCCGGACAAAGCCGACCGAAGCAAAGGACACCATCAACTCACGTCTGAGTATCTAGGATACAAATTGTTGCATCAAATAGCACATGATCCAACCATGAAGGTCAAGTTTCTCATGTCTTTGATTGAGGAACAATTCGGACACCCGGTCAAGTACGGGAAGGCATGGATGGCAAAGGCAAACGCTATTAGGATGTTGCATGGTGATTATGAGGCCGCATATAACATTCTTCCCAAGATGTTGGTAGCCATTGCTCATCGAAACCCGGGAATGCGCCATCGGGTGGAGTCAATTGACGGAGTGTTTCGTCGTGCCTTCTGGAGCTTTGGACAATGCATTGAGGCATTCACGTATTGTCGCCCGGTCTTGTCTATAGATGGTACATTCTTGACCGGCAAATACAAGGGCACATTGATGGTGGCGATGGCCCACTCTTCAAAAGATAACGTGTTGTCGGTGGCATTTGCGTTGGTGCCTTCGGAGCACAATGATAATTGGGAGTGGTTCATGGGGCATCTAAGAACCAAGGTGATAGGAAAGCGAGAGGTATGCATTATATCGGATCGCCATCATGGGATTCTCAAAGCAATAGACGTTGATATTCCCGATCTTCCAAAGCTTCAACACTGTTGGTGCATGAGACACTTTGTTGCAAAGTTTTACCGGGCATGCAAGAGCAAGGAGTTTTGTGAAGACCTTACCCTTGTTTGCGTTGCATTCAACACCGCTGCATTAAAGACCCGATATGATAAACTCCTCAAGGCTTTGGAGAAGAACAAAGGGGGCAAAGAATTCTTGGTTAGGCATTTTCCGGATAAGGAAAAGTGGTCACGCGCTTACGATGAAGGAGGTATGCGATATGGGGACATGACAAGCAACATGGTGGAATGCTTCAACAATGTGTTGAAGGGTGTCCATTCCTTGCCGGTGACTGCAATACTCAAGTACACTTTCATCAAGCTCAATGAGTACTTCCTAAAGCATTCTGGAAGCACGGACAAGTGGATTGTGGAAAAGATGGACTATCCATTAAAGGTTCATGATTGGTTGTTGCATCAAGCGCGCAAGTCTGCCAAACAACAAGTGATCACATATAATGAAAAAGAAATGACCTATCAAATCGATGAGCCGGGTGGGACAACAAGGGACGGTAGGTATTATGGTGGAGTTGCTTACGAGGTGCGCCTAAAAAACCGTTGGTGCTAGTGTGAGAGGCCACACAGGTATCATTGGCCTTGCTCGCATTTGATGACCGCAGCACGGGCGAGAAACATGAACGTATCCGATGGCACAACGGTGCGGTTGCTCGAGTTCACATTGGAACGAACAAGGTTGATGTGGGCGGCTCGGTTCAATCCTTTCCTTGATGCCTCATAGTGGCCTGAGTATGTTGGGCCAGACATTGTGCCAGATCCCGCACTCATGGTGCCTATGAGGGGAAGAAGAAAGAAGAGATTCCGGAGTGACATGGATGATCTATCTGGATACACCAGAATGAAGCAATTTGGTACTGGTCATTTCATGGAGCCACCGGAAAACAACAATTGTGGAGAATGCAATGACACAGGACACAACGTTAGGACATGCAAGAAACCAAGAACCAACACGTGCACTAGTCAAACACATGGACGGAGCACTAGACTTGGAGGGGGCCATGGCCGTGGAGGAAGGGCTAGCCTTGGAGGGGGGCCGTGGCCGTGGAGGAAGGGCTAGCCTTGGAGGGGGCCATGGCCGTGGAGGAAGGACTAGCCTTGGAGGGAGCCGTGGCTGTGGAGGAAGGACTAGCCTTGTAGGGGGCCGTGGCCGTATATCCGGTGGTTCTAGGACACGTCGGGTTGATAGGGGAAGGCCTATCGACGTGTTGCTCAATCCGGATGGTTGAAATAATGTGAATGGTACTACTTTTAATATGTTCATGCATGTGTTGATATATTTGCCCCTTTACATGTCAATGTGTTCATATTTAGACTTAACATCTTTATTTGTTGTAGGGCATGGCTTCATCCGGTTCCATGACGAGGCCACCGTGTGCTCACCAAGAAGACATGCCACACAAGTGGAAGGACGCATCTTTGGACAAGGTGAAGGAGAAAGACGTGAAGATTCCGCCATGTTGGTGTGGAGATGTTCTCAAGGTGAAGGAGTCCACCGACCGAAAGAAGTCATGGACCGAAGGAAGGAGATATTTTGTTTGCCCCAATTATGCTTACGATCGTGCGCTTCCAACTAACGCCTCTGACCTTCCACCGGTATGCTAGAGAAGTAACACGTTACTCTCAAATGTGTGTCAGCACTAACATCCGTTTTATATGCAGTCACCGCCTCCTCTATGCAAGTACTTCAGCTGGATAGATCATGAAGTGCCAAAAGATATCCAAAAGGACCAATTAGAAGATTGTTTTAGGCGCCAGCGGCTGTTCGAAGAAAGGTTTCAAAGAGGCTTGGAGGAAGAGCGTCGTTAGAAAGAGAGGATGGAGCAGAAGCAACGCGAGGAGGAGAGGGCACGCCAAGCGAAGCTAGCTCGTGAGGAGGAGAGGGCAAGAAAGCTTGCAAAAGCTCGCAAGGCACAAGAGGAGGATGAGGCACGTGACAAGAAGGGGAAATGGCCCCGTATGATTCAGTAAAGCCTTCGCTTCGGTGGACTCGTCATGTAACCGGATGAAGCCATGCCAAATTTATCATGAACTATGTAGTACTAAGGCAAAAAGCCATGTATCATCAACTTGTCGTGAATGAATTTGCCATTTGTATTGAATTTGATGTGAAGATGTTTGCAAGGTGTCGTGAGTGAATTCAGTTTGTCAGCATATTCTTTGAAAAACTGTTGTGCTGGGAAGAGAATAGGGACATAACATAACAGAGTGCTCTGTTTCCAAAGTTTACAACCCTACCGCCACAGGCCCCGGCAATAGGCTGCTGGACCCTACCGCCAGAGCCAGTGGCGGTGGGGGGGCCAAACCTGTTGTGACGAAGAAACCAAACCCGTTGGCGGTAGGACCAAACCCTACCGCCACTGGCCATGGCGGAAGGCTGCTGGACCCTACCGCCAGGTGCCATGGCGGTAGGGGGGAAGTTTCTGTGACGGTAAACACCAACGCCCTGGCGGTAGGGTCAACACTACCGCCACAGCCAATGGCGGTAGGGTCAACCCTACCGCCAGGGCGCTGGTGTTTACCGTCACAGAAACTTTGCCCCCTACCGCCGTGTGGACTGGCGGTAGGGTCCACCAGTCTACCGCCAGGACCTGTGGCGGTAGGGTTTGGTCCCTCCTTCTCTCCTTTCCCCTCTGTTTTGTTTTGCCCCATTTGTCGAATGTTAGCATAATATACCCAATTCTGTCAAATATTAGAATGATCATTTCGCAAGCACATACATAACTCAACTTAACATAGTTCATTACATTCACGAATAACACATGTTCAAACTTATTAAAACATGACCCGGTTCAGATGACATCGGTTGAAACTAATAACTCATGCTCAACGGCACATTTTCTAAACATGCAACATATTTCTCATACTTATCAGACGTTCAATTTGATAGTCACGCGCTTGATTACGCTTCAGTTGAAAGTCTGTGGATCCTGCCCAATGACCCAACACACCATTCGTTTCACGGAACCAAGCCCATGCAGCACGGCGAGCGGGATTCTCTGACACGCCCTGTTTGATTGCCCATCCTATGACCTGCCCGGGTTTCCTCAAGTCCATCTCATGGAATTCTTCTTTGCTTGCAGTGAACGCAATCTCAACTGCCAAAGCGTGTCTGCAAGCATATTCCCGGTCTTGCAGCTCATCAAGCATCCTCTCTTTCTTCTTCACAAGCTTTCGGAATGCTTTTTTCTCCTTAGCATCAGAAGGTTCCTCGATAAAGTGATACTTGCTTAAATCCTTCATGGCCGCATTTGCCTCATCACAACTCTTCAACCATGCTTCACATTCCTTCTTCAAGCAACGGTGTCGCTCCGCCATGATCTTCTCACACGCTATGTTCATAGTCATGGATCGACTGTCCATCCTGCATGAATATACGGGTTTAAGATGACATAAACAAAAACATAAAATAAATTAAGTAGAGTACAACACATGGTAACTTGATATGACATATAACACCAAGTTCTTAATGAGTTCAAATGTTAAGGGTACAAGTCATTGTAGTTCAAACGACGACCAAGCATAGGGTACATGTCATTATAGTTCAAATGACAAAGATTACATAGCCTCATGCAATTCTATGCGGCGTACGGTCCCGAGTTGCAACAAATAACATCATTTTTTTCTTTGACCCATGCCCAACGAGATGCCCGGTTCTCATCCGACGAGAATGGTTGGCGAACTAACCAATCAATGACCCGACCATGATTGCCCATGTCTATCTCAGCATATTCTGCCGTTGTCGCACACAATGTAATTTGCATTGCAAGATCACGCCTACAATTTTTTTCCGCCGTCTTGAGCTTCTTCATCAGCCTCTCCTTTTTTGTTATAAATTTTTCGGAACGGTCTTCATAGAAATAATTATATGAAAAGTCCCTACGCTCCGCATTCAACGCATCAATGGCTTCGATCCACAAGTTCATCTTTTCCTCAATCAATTCGCGTTCACGGTTCGCCGCCGCCTCAGCAGAAGTTTCAAAGAAAACGAACGGTGCCATCCTACAATTCAAAAAGTTGCTATTAAAGTAACTTAGCTTTAGTTGCTTTCTTAAGCCTAACCTAACCCCCATTATGTACATTAAGACTAGCACTAGATCTAGGCACACAAACTATTCTACAAGCAATTCTAAGCACATCATACATAAGGAAATCACAAACATAAACCTAAATCGATCATAGTAATTGATTTGACCACAAAAATGATGAGCTAGGGTTTGCAATCAAATAAGCAAATGCAAAGTAAACAAAGATATTAACCAATCAAAATGAGGGGAAATGAGAGAGCCACCTTGAGTGATGAAAATGGTAAGAATCCACCGGAGAAATCTCAAACAAATGAGAGAGATTTGGGAGGCTCTAGTGCTTAAAAGAAAGAGGGGGGGGGGAGAGTTGAGCTCGGTGGAGAGGTGAAGTGGACTGAACGAGTGGTTGAGGAGGGGGAGGAAATATCCAGCCCCTCCCCACCTTATCCACAACACAGGACCCTACCGCCAGAGGGTCTGGCGGTAGGCTTCAGTAACCTACCGCTATAACTGATGGCGGTAGGCCCTTTTCCACGTCAGCAACTGCCAACGGCCGTCAGTCGCCGTCAAAGGACCTACCGCCGGAGGGTCCGGCGGTAGGACGTGCAACCCCACCACCAGGCGGGCTGGCGGTAGGCAAAAGGGTCAGATCCCGAATTTTTTTCGAACTAGGGTCAGATCCCGATTTTGTTTGCAAAAGGGGTCAAAACACGAAATTTAGTCGCTATGGCCATGTGCAGGACCGAAAGCCATTGGTTTGGATGGCCATGTTCCTTGGGTGAGGTAGCCAGCATCCGATTTTCACGACATTTTTTTTAACATAGTACAGAAGCAAGCCCCCGTATAAACGCGCATACACTCATCCTATGAATGCACATACGCACATTCTACCCTTATGAGAACCTCCGAAAGATTGAGCCGGCATATCATCTTGAGATTTTATGAAGTCACCGTAAACGCCTCGTAGTCGACGGGAACGTCTCTTTCCACTGAAAACGTATCGCCGAAAATCCTGAAATAAATTTAGGATAAATGCGACCACCAAAATTTGAACCCTGGTGGGCTGAAGATACTACCGTCCACCTAACCATCTCAACGACATGTTGGTTTGCATTTTCACGAGATTAGTGAAAACTACAAAAGAGTATGTGTTTTGTGTTTGGGCATTTCCTATGAAATAGTGCGGGTTCTGTGATCTGCATCAAAAAGAAAAGTGAAGCATGGACTGTTTTTTTTAGCATCAGTACAGACACAAACGCTCATATACACGCGCATACACTCATCCCTATGAACGCACACACGCACACCCTACCCCTATGAGCACCTCCGAGAGACTGAGCCGGCATATCATCTTGAGATTTACGAAGTCACCGTAGGCGCCTCGTCATCGACGGGAACGTCTCCTCCCACTGAAAGCGCATCGCCAGAAATCCTGAAATAAATCCAGGAATAATGCGAGCACCAGGATTTGAACCCTGGTGGGTTGGGAATACCACTGTCCACCTAACCAACTCAACCACAGATTGATTCGCCTGAAGCATGGACTGTTGAACAATCGTTCCATGGTACTTTTATTATAGATAAAAAACATAAGTATTTACTGCAAAAAAGACATAAGTATAAATGATTGAAAAAAAGAAGAATTTTCTTTAAAGGCCTGAGGCTCAACGAATTCCAGCTCTAGGGAACCTCATTTGATCAGATAAAGATTTTAGCTGAGGTGTAGATCAATCCAACATTTTATAGATCATTCCATAGCAGAAGTCTCCATGCAGTGACGCTATGTTCAGCCAAAATGGTATTATTTATTAACATGCTGATCTCGCTTGAGTGCTTGTAGGTTTGTGAACATGAATTTAATTTTTGTTACTTTTGATGTTTTTTGTATTGCCATGAATAGACCTAAGTGTTTCCAAAAAAAAACAATACTCTTTTTTTCCTGGGAAATCAACAGAATGATGCATAGCGTCCAAAATTTCATAGAAAATCTAACATCCAATCTAATCTTTTTTACATTTTTTTGTTATTTCTGTGGTATCAAACACTTCTCATATTGGGCTTAAATGGGTATCCCACTTTCTCTTTTTTTTCGGGAAAATGGATATTCCACTTCAATCCTGTACTTCAGAATTCTACGAATCAAAGAGGCCCTTTTTTTTTTGAATCGGAGGCAAAAGCTTTGCCTCATCCATTAAATAAGAGAGAAAAGAGTTTGTTACAAGTCACCCAATTACACGGCATGCGGATTATTCTCGCAAAATTAAAGACCCTAGCTTTTTTGCACCGGCGACGATCCAAAGGTTGGCCTTAGTAGAGATGGAGGAGAGCAAGATTGTCGGTGGAGCACTCTTATGTTTGAAAACTCTTGTGTTACGCTCGTTCTAAATTGTCCATGACACGAGCATGATGAGGGATGCCTTGGCTTGTCGGTTTGGCGTGCCGTCGGTGCAAGTACTCGCCCGCCAATCTTTAACCGAGTCAAAGAAGGGCCAAGCGGAAGTGTCTAGCCCGAGAATGAGGAATTTCTCGATGACCAATGACCAAAGCCTTCGAGTATAGCGGCATTTGTAGAAGAGGTGAGGTACGCATTCTTGCACCCTCTTGTAAAAAGGGCAAAGATCACAATTGGCCACCCACGCTTTGCCAACCTATCGACGGTCCAAATTCTATCTTGGAGCGCCAACCAAGCAAAGAATTTGATTTTTGAAGGTGCCCAAGCCTTCCAAACCATCTTATCCATGGGTGAGAGGACCATCCCTAGGTATTGCGCCTTGTATGCAGTCGAAGGCAAAATTCTCAGGAGGACCTTCGCTGTAAAATGTATGGAAATCACGCTCTTTCTGCTCTTTCAAGATCATTTGATTGACTAGGATCTCCACTTAGCCTGAGCACCTCCGCGTGTGGCACCACATTCCTGTAAGCCCGGCATGCGGAGATATAACACCACATGGTGTCGTGCCAGGGCCTATGACTGCAACGGGCAAACCGGTGAACGCATGATCCATCCAAAATCTACCAAAACAAGCAAGGGAAGTTTATGGCTTTGCCGCGTTCCCGGCCGGAAACGGGCTGTCTGGCACCTTGACACGGGATGGTGCAAATGTTCCCGGCCCTTCACCTGGCGCCACGCCAAGGACCACTCGCGCGAACCCATACTGTACTACTAGTAGAACCCACTCAAAGCATCCCCACCTGGCCACCTCCCCTGCCGCCCTGTCCAGTCGCTACCTAATCTTCTTCTCATCACACACACAGCTCTCAGCGCGCACATGGACGCGAGCCAAGGCGTCCTCCTGTCCAGCGCCCTGGTCGGCGCCGGCGCCAATGGCACCCCGGCGTGGCCGGAGCTGCTGGGCTCCGCGCACTGGGACGGCCTCATCGACCCGCTCGACCTCACGCTCCGCCGCCTCGTCCTTCTCTGCGGCGACCTCTGCCAGGTCACCTACGACTCCTTCAACTCCGACGCCCACTCCAAGTACTGCGGCACCTGCCGCTTCTCCAGGGCCACGCTCTTCAGCCGCACGCAGTTCCCCGCCGCGGCCGACGTATCCGTGGCCGCCAACCTCTACGCTACCGCGGCCACGTGGCTGCCCCCGGGGCTCATGGTGCACTCCCTCTCCCGCGAGGCGTGGAGCAAGGAGTCCAACTGGATTGGCTACGTCGCCGTGTCGACCGACGCCGCCGCGGCAGCCACGGGCCAGCGCGTCATCTACGTCGCGCTGCGCGGCACCATCCGGAACCTCGAGTGGGTCGACGTGCTCAAGCCCGACCTGGTCGCCCCCGACGCCATCCTGCCGGAGGGCGACCCGGCCCGCGGCCACGCGCGCGTCATGAAGGGCTGGTACGTCATATACACGTCCACCGACGAGCGCTCGCCCTTCTCCAAGTACAGCGCGCGCGACCAGCTGCTGGCGGCGGTGCGGGAGCTGGTCGCCAAGTACAAGGGCGAGAGCCTCAGCATCGTCTGCACCGGCCACAGCCTCGGCGCGTCACTGGCCACGCTCTGCGCCTTCGACATGGTGGCCAACGGCGTGTCCAAGGTCGGCGACGCCCACTTCCCGGTCACGGCCATCGTGTTCGGGAGCCCGCAGGTTGGCAACCCGGAGTTCAAGAAGCGGTTCGACGAGCTGCCCGGCCTCCGCGCGCTGCACGTCAGGAACAAGCCCGACCTCATCCCGCTCTACCCGAGCAACCTCCTCGGCTACGCCAACGTCGGCGACGAGCTCTCCGTGAACTCTAAGAAGTCTCCCCACGTGAGGCCGGACACCAGCAACGTCGGCGACTACCACAACCTGCAGGGCATCCTGCACACGGTGGCCGGATGGAACGGGGAGAAGGGCGAGTTCAAGCTGCAGGTGAACCGGAGCGTGGCGCTGGTGAACAAGTCGTCCGCCTTCCTCAAGGATGACAACCTCGTACCGGAGTCGTGGTGGGTGG
Source organism: Triticum timopheevii (assembly GCA_963921465.1). Classification (NCBI taxonomy): domain Eukaryota; kingdom Viridiplantae; phylum Streptophyta; class Magnoliopsida; order Poales; family Poaceae; genus Triticum; species Triticum timopheevii. Next base: position 391,763,806 of record OY997266.1, on the reverse strand, counting down.
AAAGGAACAAGGGGATGGTGCTGGGGCCAACTGGTGAGTGGGAGCTGGAGCAGCCCGCTGAGGAGAACTTGCCCGTCCCGCCGGTCGTGACCGGGAAGGTCATCGACGACGATGTCGCTGCCACCATTAGCAGTAAGGAGCCCAAGATACCAGAGGATCAAGGCAAGAACAAGACCAGGGGAACCAAGTTTCTCCCTGCATGCTTTCGAGGGGTTAATTAGTTTGTGAATACGTGAATGATTGAACGATCGTGTGATTTTTATTTATTTTTACTTCTGTGACTAATGGCTTTTGAAATTTGATGGTTTGGCACAAACGTTTACGTGTGGTGTGTGAGACTTTGTTATTTCTCAGTGGATGCTATATTCTTTTGATCTTGCATGAAGATTCGTACAAAAAAATTTCTTTTCTGTTTTGACTTTTCTCTTTTTATATACTATATCACTCGGTTGAAACTAGGTTAAGTATGATTCAAAATAAAAAGTTAAGTATCACTCGACTGAGACCTAGCCATACACAATTAATATCCATGATTGATAAGTTTGTGTCCGAAAGAATATTTTTGATGGATGTGTAATGGTGATCATATACTCCCCTCCGTTCGGAATTAACCGTTGCTGAAACGGAGAGAGTAATACTTTGAAAGTATATAATCCCACTCCCCACAACTACTGGTTCTAAAAGTACATGACTTAGCTAGTTTTCTTTCGATGGAAAAGACTAGTATTACTCAATCCACGACACAGGCACAGCTCCTCTTTTTTGCAGGCTAAAAGCAATTCATTATTAAGTAATAATGTTCTTACAATCATTCATGATGATAGTGCTAATCTCCTAAGGACTATTTGCTAACCAACATGCCGTTTTGTTGTTGTTGACGTCCAATGACTGGCTGCCATGGCATGCCCGGCCTGGTTCTCTGTTCTCTTGATTTTCCTAATTTCAGGTTGCCTCTTCTTCAACAGTTCTGCTATTACTGCCACCTGGTACATGTTCCTCGAACGATCAGGTGACCCTGCATTCACTAAGGCCAAGATTTCAGCGCAATCAGTCTCCACCAGTATCGGTTTTCGTGACCAGTGTAGTGCCAACTTAAGAGCATCTCCGGCCGCGCCCCCAGGAAGGCCTCCCCAGGCGATTTATTTGCACCGGCGTCGAAAAAAGACCCGGTTGCGTCCCCAGGACGGCGAATTCCGCCGGCTCGGGCCGTTTTTGCGCCCGGCGCTCGCAGACTGAACCCGGCGCACTGGGGGCCGCTCGGGGGCTCCGGCGCAAGCGAAAAGTGCTTATGGGGCCACATTGACAGGCGAAAAGTCAATCCACCCGCCCAGATTCGGCCTCCTGCCCCCCGCGCTCGGCCACCACCCTCCGCCACCCTGCCGATCCCGGCGCCGACCACCGGCCGCCGCAGCTAGGTAGACCGTCTCCAGCCTAGAGAAAGAAGGAGCGTCGCCGAGGCAGCCTCTTCGCCGCCGCCCCGGCACCTTTTCCAGCGCTCCGGCCGCGCAGGGGCCTGTACGCCAGCGGGCTTGCGCCCACCTCGAAGGTGTTCGGTGAATTGCCCGGCCTGGCGATGGACTCCGAAGATGAGGAGGCGCTCGCGACGTTGCTGGATGAGGAAGCCGAAGTCGATGTCCAGGAGCAGGAGCATCTCATGGTGCTTGCCGCCCTCGCCGGCCTGCTCGCGAGCAGTGAGAAGCCGCGCCGAGGTGGCTCGGCGCTTGGGCGGGTGAAAGCAAAGAACCGGCATCGTCTGGAAGGCTACTGCATGCTCTACTCAGACTACTTCGCTGACGATCCATTGCACGGTGAGAAAACATTTCGGCGCCGTTATCGGATGAGCTGAAAGCTTTTCCTCTGGATTGTGAATTCCATCCGGGAGTTCGACAACTACTTCAAGTGCAAGAAGGATTGCACCGGCACACTTGGATTCACCTCGATTCAGAAGTGCATGACAGCTATGAGGATGCTTGCATACGGAGCTCCCGGTGATTCACTCAACGATTATGGGCGCATGGCCGAGTCCACCACCATTGAGTGTTTCTACAAGTTCTGCAGGGCAGTGGTGACAGTGTTTGGACCGCAGTACTTGCGAACACCCAATGCGGAAGACACTGCTCGGATCCTAGCACAGAATGAAGCAAGAGGATTTCCTGGGATGCTTGGAAGCATCGACTGCATGCATTGGAAATGGAAGAACTGTCCATTTGCTTGGCGGGGGTTGTATAAAGGCACCAAAGGCGGTTGCAGTGTGGTGCTTGAGGCAGTGGCCACACATGACCTCTGAATTTGGCACTCTTTCTTTGGGATGCCAGGAACTCACAATGACATCAACGTCCTGCAGTGCTCCCCAGTCTTTGCCAAGCTTGTTGATGGTCATTCTCCTCTGGTGAACTTCGAGGTCAATGGGCGGCAGTACAACAAGGGGTACTATCTAGCTGAAGGCATCTATCCGAGATGGTCGACATTTATGAAGACCATCTCAAACCCTGTGCCAGGAGGGAAGAACGCATGGTTTGCAAAGATTCAGGAGGCTTGCAGGAAGGATGTCAAGCGGGCATTTGGTGTGCTCCAATCTCGATTTGCTGTTGTCCGTTACCCTGCTCAGACCTGGTCGAAAGATCAAATGTGAGAGATCATGACTTGCTATGTCATCTTGCACAACATGATCATTGAGAGCGAGCAGGAAGAGTCAGTGTTTGACACTGAACCATATTACTTGCAGGGTCCTCTTGCCCAAGTTGATCATCAGATACCGGCAAACTGGACTGACTACCTCAATATGCGTCAGGAGATCCGAGACCCACAGGTGCATCAAGAACTGCAACACGATCCGGTGGAGCACCTATGGAGGCTCAAGGGCGAGGCCGGGAATGGAGATGAAACTTGAGTTTTTATTTGTTAAACGATATAATTTGTAGTGAACTATTTGATTTATGTGATGAAAAACCGAAAACATGTCGAACTATGTGAGGAGCTAATTGGTTCCTATTTGTTTGCGAAAATTCATGCCGAAACCCGCCGAACCGCGCTAAATATGGGCCGGTTCACGCAGTTATCGGGCCGTTTCTAGACATATTTGGGCCGGAAGCTGGGCTGAATTAGGTGCCTGGGGGCGACCTGGGGGCAACGGCTGGGTGCTGAACCGCCCCAGCACCGATTTTATCGTCGGCGCACCCCCAGGACGCTCTTTTTCGGCGCCCTGGGGGGCCAAATGGCTGGAGATGCTCTAAGACCCTCTTCACATGCAACAAGCTCAGCATCTAGCGGTCCGGGGCAATCGAAGAGCCATCTACAAGCCGCAGAGATTACCTGGCCAACATGGTCATGCAGGATCATGCCTGCTCCCGCAGATCCGTCCGCAACAACATATGAACCATCAAAATTCAACTTGACATAATTTTCCGGCGGAGGCTCTCATGATGCTATAGCACTCGGACAGATTGACTTGCTCGTACACATCAATGCTGGGCTATACATCATGTTCGGAATTTTACCTTGGTGAGGTCTGCATGCGGTTGGTGCCTGACCATAAGCAACGATTGTATACATAGCTTGATAGGAAATGTTTAGAAGCTTCAGCAGGAATCAAAGGCTTCTCATGGGTGGGCAGGCACAACTCCTCTACACTGCAGGCTCGGATCAAAGCTAGAGACACGCTTAATTTGCCATAAAAATGACTAACAATGTTTTGGTAGCACATATAACATGATCAAATTGTGCATTTCTCGCACGATCAAATTGTGGATAAGGCACACCAATTAGGAATTTCACTTGGTAGTAATGAGGGTGAAGTTACTAATTCTGTTAACGATTTGCTTGATCTAGAAGCCGAGAGGGCTTTAGAAGTAATTCGTAACTTAGCGGCGGTCAAACCAATGAATGACTCTGAGATTGATGCCTTGGGAGTTAGAGTACTTGATAATTTCTGTGATGACCTAGTACCGCCCCTCCAGGAGCCGGAGGAGGAGGATGAGAATATCGGGTTGGAAGTACATAACATGTCGGTTACGGGCACTTTGGACCGGGAGGGTCCGACCAGCCCTAAGCGCAAGTGGAAGCGCAAAACTTACCTGATGTCCGCAGTCCGTAGGAGCGCTAGGATTCGCACGGCTAAAAAATTTCATGATGAGATATGAAAGGAATATTTTGGAATAGCAGAGGTCTTAAGGACTTGGCTAAAAGAAGGTTCCTTGCGGAGGCATCTATTGAGCATAGCTTGGACTTCATTGCCCTGTCGGAAACGGGTAGAGCAAATTTCTCACCTCAATTTCTTAATACGTTGTCGGGAGGGATTGAGTTTGACTGACATTGCCTTCCGCCGAGAGGCAGGTCGGGGGGAATCTTACTTGGTGTTAGATGTGACTCTCTCGAAGTTCGCAATGTGGTCATGGGGGATTTTGCGGTTAAGTTCAGGGTGCGGTCCAAACATGATGGTTTTGACTGGGCTTTAGTGGCGGTGTACGGGGCAGCGCAAGCCGAGTTCAAACCTGATTTCCTGGCAGATCTTGTTAGAATCTGTGGGTCTGAGCAACTCCCAATTCTGGTTGGGGGTGATTTCAACATCATTAGGAGGCGTGATGAAAAAAATAATGACAATTTCGATGGGAGATGGTCATTTATGTTCAATACCATTATTGAAAGCTTAGATTTGAGAGAAATTGAGCTTTCAGGTAGGAAGTTCACCTGGGCTAATGCGTTGCCAAATCCAACTTATGAGAAGTTGGATCGGGTTCTGGCTAGTGTTGCTTGGGAACAGAAGTTTCCCGTCGTAACTGTTCAGGCTCTTTCTCGCGGGATCTCTGATCACACTCCTTTGTTGCTCGATTCTGGTGGGGCAACTTACTCGGGTAACAAAAATGTTTTCTCTTTCGAGCTGGCGTGGTTTGAAAGAGAAGGATTTTTGGATCTTGTTGCCAGAGAGTGGGCTAAAGATGTAGGAGGTAGAAGTGCCATTGAACGATGGCAAAACAAGATCAGGCATCTAAGAAGCTTCCTTTGTGGGTGGGCTAAACATCTAGGTGGAGTGTATAAGGTCGAGAAGGAAAGACTACTCTCACTTATACAAACCTTAGACTTAAAAGCAGAAACTATGGTTCTGCTACCCACTGAGCTTCATATTAAGCATGAGGCTGAGATGAGGCCAAAGGAATTGCTCCGTGAGGAAGAATTAAAGTGGGCCTTGCGGGCAAAGGTGAGAAAAGTTGTCCAGGGGGATGCGAACACTCAGTTTTTCCACATGATTGCCAATGGTAAGCACCGGAAGAAGAGGATCTTCTAGCTAGAGCAAGATGAGGGTACAATAGTCGGCCAGGACAACCTGAAAATTTACATAACTGAATACTACAAACGGTTGTTTGGACCACCAGAGGAGAGCTGTGTATCCCTGGATGAGTCTAGAGTTGGCGATATCCCTCAACTTGCTTCTATGGAGAATGATGTGTTAACTGCCCCTTTCTCGGAAAAGGAAGTTTTCGAGGCTATTGCTAAGATGAAAAGTAATAAGGCCCCGGGTTCGGATGGTTTCCCGGCTGAGTTTTACAAGAAATGTTGGCATATAATCAAAGGGGACCTGCTACCGATGTTCCATGATTTGTTCTTGGGACATTTGCAGCTTTTCCAACTTAATTTTGGAATGATAACGTTGTTGCCTAAGAAAACAGATGCCATGAGAATTGAGCAATTTCGGCCTATCTGCCTCCTCAACGTTAGTTTCAAAATATTTACCAAGGTTGGCACGATCAGGCTTACTCAGATAGCGCACGCTGTGGTTCAACCTTCTCAAACGGCTTTCATGCCGGATAGGAACATCCTCGAAGGGGTTGTGGTCCTCCATGAAACGCTTCATGAAATTCATACGAAAAAACTAGATAGGGTTATTTTCAAAGTGGATTTCGAGAAGGCCTATGATAAAGTCAAATGGCCATTCCTCCAGCAAGCTCTACAAATGAAGGGATTTGATGAGCGCTGGAGACATCAAGTGGAAACATTCACGCAAAAAGGCAGTGTTGGCATTAAAGTTAATGATGACATTGGTCACTATTTCCGCACGCACAAGGGTTTGAGACAGGGCGATCCTATGTCGCCTATTTTGTTCAATATTGTGGTTGATATGTTAGCGATCCTGATTGGGAGGGCCAAAGAGGCCGGTCAGGTGGAGGGAGTGGTGCCTCATCTGGTTGATGGTGGTTTGTCCATCCTACAATACGCTGACGATACAATCATTTTTATGGAACATGATTTGGCCAAAGCGAGGAACATGAAGTTAGTGTTGTGCCTTTTCGAACAATTGTCTGGGCTGAAGATTAATTTTCATAAAAGCGAGTTGTTCTGCTTTGGTAGAGCCAAAGACGAACAGGAAGCTTATACACAATTGTTTGGGTGTGAGATTGGGTCTCTACCTTTCACTTATCTTGGTATTCCAATACATCATCGTAAGTTAACAAATGGTGAGTGGAAGTGCATCGAGGATATATTTGAGAAGAAACTGAGCTGTTGGAAAGGAAAACTCATGTCGTATGGTGGCCGGTTGATTCTTATTAACTCGGTGCTCACGAGTTTACCTATGTTTCTGCTATCTTTCTTCGAGGTACCAGTGGGGGTGAGGAAAAGGCTAGACTTTTATCGTTCTCGCTTCTTTTGGCAGAGTGATGAGTCTAAGAGGAAGTACAGATTGGCCAAATGGGATATTATCTGCAGACCAAAGGACCAAGGAGGACTTGGTATTGAAAATCTTGAAGTCAAAAATAGATGCCTCCTTAGTAAGTGGCTGTTTAAGTTGTCATCTGAGACAGAGGCAACTTGGGCGCAGATTTTACGTAGTAAATATCTGCATTCAAAGACTTTATCCCAAGTCACTCTCAGACCTACAGATTCGCCGTTCTGGAAAGGGCTCATGAGGGTTAAAGCCGCTTTCTTCAACAGAACGAGATGTATTGTTGGTAATGGAGATGATACGCGATTCTGGGAGGATATGTGGATGGGTGACATGCCTTTGGCTACACAATATCCATCACTTTATCGGATTGTTCAGCGTAGGGACGCTCTTGTTGCGACGGTGATGCAGTCTATCCCCTTAAACATACAGTTTAGGAGAGTGCTTGTTGGACCTCGATGGGAAGCTTGGCTTCACTTGGTCCGTAGGCTGATGGATGTTCAGCTAAATCCCCAGCCCGACCAGTTGTGTTGGAAACTAACTAGAACGGGGGTGTTCACGGTAAAATCGATGTATATTGATATTATTAATTCATCGGTGATACCTACGTCCAAGGAGGTCTGGAAAGTTAAGGTGCCTCTGAAGATTAAAGTGTTTATGTGGTTTGTGCATAAACAAGTTATTCTTACAAAGGACAATCTAGTTAAGCGCAACTGGACAGGATCTACTAGGTGTAGTTTCTGTGATCGGGATGAGACTATCAAGCATTTATTTTTTGATTGTCCGTTGGCACAAGGGTTGTGGCGCACCGTGCAAATTGCCTTTAATATTACTCCACCGAGATCGGTAAACACGTTATTTGGGGCGTGGCTGGTTGGGATTGAGTCCGAAACAGCCAGACACATTCGTGTAGGAGTATGTGCGTTATTATGGGCAATTTGGAATTGCAGGAATGATTTGGTCTTTAACAGAACAACACATATTCATTTTTTGCAGGTGTTATTCCGGGCTATGACGCTGATCCGTACTTGGTCCTTACTCACTCCGACGGAGGCCAGGGAGCGTATGGTTACTGGATTTGTCCGGTGGGAGACGGTAGCGCGGGATATCTTCAACCGGTTTGGAAGGCGATCATCTAATAGGATAGGAGTTTAGTTTACCTATCTACTATTATGCCAGCCGGGTTGTGGCTTATCTCTTTTTTGCCTTGCAGTCGATGCTCTATGTGAGCTACAGGCTGCTTTTTTTCTTTCTTTTGCTGTAAGACCTTTTGTTCAGAACCTGTTTAGTTGTTTAATAAGAGAGGCCGTATGCATCGATCTGATGCAGAGGCCGGGGAATTCCCCCTTTTCTAAAAAAATATAACATGATCAATGTTAGTTTGTCGAACTATCCATTACAGGTCCTAGTTTCGTGCACTAGGGACGCATATCTTGACAGATCATAGTCCTTACTCTGCTTCATCTTCACCAATTCCAAGCAATCGGACTCGACAATGATCAGGCATATCGCACCATGGTAGAGGCAATGCAATGCCCTCTATACACGTAGTGGCCATCTCTTTAAGAGCCTCGTGACATTACAATATAACTTACGGCAGGAGGTGAAAATTATCTGGCAAGTATGCTCAAGCAGAAGCATGCCTGCAAGATCCGGCAATTATATCACGAGCGCTGACGGCAAAAAAACCCCCGTAAGAGCATCTCCAACAGGCGCGTTACGCGCCGCGCTCTAAAAAAGCATTTTCAACATCTAAAACGCGAGTTTTTGCACGCCGCCGAGCGCTGGCTCCAGCGGCTGCCGCAAAATATAGCACGTGCGAACCACTCCAGCAGGCGCGATATATTTGTTGTCTTTTCTACTACGACTCTATAGGCATAGATAAAACGATAGATTAAAAACGGTACATAGTTAGATAGATAGTACATAGATAGATAGTACATAGATAGATTAAAAACGATAGATAAAAACCGATACATACATAGTGCATAGATAGTTCATAACCTCCTCCTGATACAATAGATAAAACGATACATAAAGAAACTACTCCTCGTCGTCCTCCTCCTCCGGCTCAGACTTCACCTGGGTGATGTCCTTCTCCGACGTCACAATGAAGGCGTCAAGGTACCGCTCGTCTTCGGATTCCCAGGGACGACGCTTCTCCTAGCTCGATGTTGAATTCAGCGGCCGCCTTCCGCGTACGCCGGTCCTCGCGATAGGCGGCTCGCTCCGCCCTCCTCTCCTCCCTATCCGCCCTCCTCTGCGCGAAGAACTGATGCTCGTTGATGACGTCCTGCGAGAAGCATTGGTACCATGGCTTCCTCATCCATCTCGGCGAGGCTGAGACGGCGCTCCCGCCTCCGGTTCTCGCGACGATCCTCGTCGGGTGATAAGCCGCGAGGAAGGCGCCCTCTCCCGCGTTGGCACCTCCAGAAAGTTCATGTCCCTCAGGGACCGCCGGAGGCGCCAAGCCGCCGCGTCGTACGCGCGGGCGGCCTCGTGGGCGGTGTCAAAGGTGCCGAGGCCGAGGCGCACGTCGTCAGACTGAATCTCGGTGAAGAAGGCACCGGAGGGGCATGTGCGGACACCATGGTAGCCCGAAGCTCCCCGGCGGCGCGGCGGCATGGTGGCGCGGTGGTGGCGCGTCGGCGGCGAAGCGAGAAAGCGGCAGAGGAAGCGGAGAAAGAGCAGCAGAGGGTGCGTGGCGAGGTGAAGAGCGATGGAAGGGCGCGTGGCGGGTGCTGCATTATATAGGCATGCCGGAAGCCACACGTCAAAACTAGCGCACGCCCAACCGCCTTTTTGCGTGCGCAATTTTTTCCCGCGCGCCTGAGTTTCCCGTCGCCGCTGGAGCGCGTGAAACCGCCCCACGCCCGCTAAAATCACATTTTACAGCGCGCGCGTTTTTTGTAGCCACTGCTGGACATGCTCTAAATGGTTCGTCTAGGTTGAGACGCACAAGGCCATGTCTAGGCGGTGGGCGGCGGGCATCAAATTCTGCACATGGGTGAGGAGCCATCCAGGACAACCACACTGAAATTCAGGCGTATTTGGCAGCCCAGCGAGTTATATTATATTAAAAAATCCAGCCCAACACCAAAACCGACGATGCCAGCGACGCCACACCGGCACGTCGCCGTCATGTAATTGGAGCAGAGGCACACGTCGAGTTGGAGATTTTTGGGCCTGGCATGAAGAAAATCGAGGAACCTTTAGTGTTCAGTCAGCTTACCGTATGATTCTTAAGACGATGCATAGCCGGGAGGCTTGGTTATATGAGGAGGCCGGAACATCTTATGAGCAGCACGAGACCAACAAGTGGTCTATGATCTGGCATATGCAAGTTCCCTCCAAACTCAAGGTGTTTGTGTGGCGACTAGCTCGACAATCCATGCTGATAGGTTCGCTTCTGAAGCACCGTCACATGGCGACGGAGGACACATGTCTGTTATGTGGGGCTGTTGACACGTGGAAACATGCTTTTGTCTTATGCCCGATGGCGGCGAGTGTCTGGACGTTGGCGCCAGAGGAATTGGTGCAATATATGGTGGATCATGAGGAGAACCCGAAGGACCGGCTGTTTTCACTGCGTGAAATGTTGACGAAGGAGCTCTTTGATTGCCTAGTGGTAACTTTATGGGAATTATGGGCAGCGAGATAGAAGGCTATTCATGAGAATATTTTTCAGCCACCATATTCTGTTAATAGTTTCATAACTAACTACTTGGGCGAGCTGCACCTTACCAATGCCAGGCAACCAAGGGCGGCGACTTCAACCAGTGCTAGACCGAGGAGATGGCTAGCCCCGCTATCAGGCAATGTGAAGTTCAACGTTGATGCTGCTGTATCCAGATAAGGTTCTGGGTCAATTGGTGTTATATGTAGAGACACTGGTACGAGTCGGTGCTATACAAACGATTTTAATGTCGGAACCCCGACTCAATGTCACATCAATCTAGCATGTAACACCTCATATCACTTTGCGGCCTCACGCACGGTATCCCCATGGGTGTCGCCTTACCTTTGCCCGGGACCGTTTGCGCCTTTTGGCACACGTATATGATAGTGTCGCTAGCATCCATATGATAAGGAGCCCGGGCTGACATGGCTAGTCGTAAACCCAAAGTGGCACAAACTTACAGGGACAGGCATCCATGACCCAGCATCGAACGTGTCGGTCATCAGTGAGTGAATCCAGGCTGTAGCGCAGGGCTAACAGGACTCCGGTATTCATCGCGTGACATTTCCCCGAAGGGACAGACACAGGAACGAAGAAGGACACATGCCGGCCAGCCTAAGTGTTCCGGAGCAGTAGCATGCTACCATGGCTCAGTGGAAGCACTAGGAGACATTTCCCGGTAAGAGAGGCTACTAAGAATAAACAACTAGATAGTCAGATCCCACACATAGCAATACACATTACACGTACGCATAACATGCAAGTATGTGCTGTACAACATGGCATCACAACATAACTCAACAACTCATATAGGTAAAGGCTCAGAAGAGCCATCATAGCATTTATTGCAAACAGGGGTCGCAGGACCCATCATACAGAGCATACAAGCAACAAGCGGAAGCATTACATGTCTGGGTACAGACATCTACAAATGAAAAAGGCTGAAGAGCCTGGCTATCTACAACATCCGATCAAGATCGTAGCTGAGGTACAAGCTACTTGTCGAAGTCCACGAGAACACTAGTAAGACCGAAGTCTCCGCTGCAAAAACATAAATAAAGCACCATGAGTACAAAGGTACTCAGCAAGACTTACATCAGATCCTATCATACATGCATTTGTATCAAGAGAGTAATGTGGAGTTTAGTTGCAGCAAGCCAGTTTTGACTCTGTGGCTAACCTGTTCTACGACTATCAGAACTCCTTTGAGGTGATATGCCGCACACGAGTCCACTAATCACCACACAATACACCACTATGGATTCATTCCCGTCTCCCTACGAGAAGGCCATCCATAGCACTCACACTTGTCTTGAGCATTTTATAGTATCCACTTCAAGTTGTCTATGTACCATGTAAGCATCCAAGAAGTCCATAACCGCAGACCCGGCTATTCGAATAGATCATGTTAACCCTGCAGGGGTGTACTTCGTCACACACGCTCTCGCCACTTACCGCCATGTACACGTCATGTATCTCGGCAACCTTCAAGCGGAAGCCTGGCGAGGGTGTCGGCCACGACCTGACTAACCACACAAGACTCTAGCCCAGGTTTATCGCCTATTCGGGTTCCATCCGTAAGGAGATCCGGCCGGGGTGTCGCTCACGGCCCCAAACGATGTGAGCAGGATTCCCAAGCCCACCATTCGGGTGCCACTTGGTACACCGTGCCACCTGTGCCTAGTCTGTCCCAAGCCCACCCTGCCGGGTGCCACTTGGTAGAAAAATAGCACTACCTACAAACACCAGAAACTAGTTGCGACTCCTGGACAGAGACCAAGTTGGTTAATAAGTCGAGAGAGTCAATTAAGGATCCCAATGTGTGGTAGTATCGAGTCATTGGACAACATACATAGAACTCAGTGCTTAAGGACGGTTCCAGTGAGACAACCCACCATGTACTCCTACATGGCCTCTCACCGCTACCTTTACCAAATCATGTTCACACGTTCACTCTCAGCATCAGAACATAGAGCACTGTACTCCAATTCATTCCCAATGAATCAGACCTAACACAACTCTAAGCAATAGCAGGCATAGCATGGTAGGCACACAACATGGCTCAATCAACTCCTATACATGCTAGTGAGTTTCAACTATTTACTGTGGCAATGATAGGTCATGCAGAGGAATGGTTTCAACTACCGCAGCACAAAGTAGCAGATGAATCGTTGTTGTCCTAGTGCAATAACTGAGAGCAGGAGTGAGAGAGTAGGATTGTATCGGAATGAACAAGGGGGTTTGCTTGCCTGGTAGATCAACAGAGGAGGCACTGCTTCACAGACAGGTACTCTGGAACGGCTCCGGAGCAAGACCTATCGAGAAGGAACGGTGCGAACAATCAATACACAAGCATATGCGACAATATGATGCATGAACATGGCATGAAGATGTGATGTTGTTTGAGCTAATGCAACTAGTATTCATTTGGTTTGAAGTCCATTTGAACCAGAAGCTCGAATGCATCTCCAAAGTAGGCTCTAATAAATGCCATAATGTGTTTTCTCATATACAACATGTATAAGTTGGTTTGTCATGCATGAAACTAGTACAGATGGAAAGGTTGCATTTTTCTGATAATTTTTCATATATAAATTATTTCAATCTGAGCTACGGTTGAATTTCTATGATTTTTTGAAGTTTAAATCATTTTTTGGAATTTCCTGATTTATTTTAAATCCAGAAAATAACTAATTGCGTCAGCACTGCGTCATGCTTGCGTCAGCAAGTCAACTGCGGCTGACTGGGGTCAAACCTGACGTGTGGGGTCCACACGTCAGTGACAGGGGGGTAAACAGGGTTAGTTTAATCCTAATTAAAAAGATTAGTGGCGCTAGGGCCCACTGTCAGTGTCAGGGGGTTAACTAAGCGGTGATTAGCACTAAGATAATCACCTGACCCACGGGGCCCACCTGACAGCCCGGCGAGGTCAAACGGTCAACCCCACCGGCGTTAAGCCGCCGGCGAGGCCTGAACGCGGTGGAGGGCTGCGGGATCGTCGCTCCGGCGACCAATCGCGCGGCGAAGAGCACCTACGCGAGGCCCAGGCTCGCGCGCATCTAGTGGCACCCTCCATTTCACCGGAGACGGTTTATATCGCCGGCGGCGACCACTTGGGCGGCGACCGGAGTTCGGCCAGATGCGCGCGGGTGCTGCGAGGCACGGGGGAAGTGAGCGGAGAGGCTCTACGGCCTCCTGGCGTCACCAGGAGCACGGTGACGTGCTTGGTTGCAGGCTGCGGTGGCCAGGGCGACGGCGGCGACATGAACGGCGGCGGAAAGCTTCGGCCGTGGTGGGGGAAAGGGCTACGGCGTGCGGGCGACTAAGCGGAGAGGGGGGGGGGGGGGAAACGGTGGCGGAGCTCACCGCGGTTGCAGCAGGCGTCGAAGCGGGCTCGGGGACGTACTGGTGCGGCCGGAGCGTCGTCGGCGATCTCGGGCAGCCGGTGACGAAGACGATGGCGGTGGCGGCGTTCCAGGGCGTCCAGCGCCTTGTGGCTTGACGGAGGAGACGAGGAAGTCGTGGCGGAGCTTCTGCGCGTGTCGGAGAGGCGAGGGGGAGGCTGTGGCTGCGGCTATGGCGACCGGCGGCGACCGGCGCGTTCGGACACGAGAGAGAGAGAGAGCGAGGGAGAGGAGAGGAAGAATCGGGAGGGAGTGAGAGGGTACGGGGCGGGGCGTGGCGACGTCCGGGCGTTCCAGGGCGACGAGGAGGGCGCCAGTCAGGCAGAGAGGGAGGTGGCGTGGCGCGGCGGAGCGCGCGCGTGTCGTGCACGCGCCCGTCCCCCTGTCGAGGACGAAGACGACAGAGGAGGGGCGGCTGGGCCGGGCTGGCCAGCTGGGCCGGCCAGGCCGCACAGGAGCTGGGCCGCAGGTAAGTCTCCCTCTTTTATCTCTGTTTTCTTTCTATTTTTCTGACATATGTTTTGATTTAATTAACATACTAAATCAATTTATTATCTTATGCCAATTTTTGCAGGAGCTAACTATATTATTCCAGAGCTCCTCAACAAGTGGCATAATTTTTGGACCATATTTTGTATATATAACAATATATATCCAAAGCAAATAATTATCGGATTAATCCAAATGGCCAAAATTAAATATCCATGAGCTCCTAAAATATTTGTTTGAATTTTACCTCTGACCAATATTTTCAGAGAGCAACATGAACATTTCCTTGGACCTTTTTGGAACAATTTTTATTTGGGTCATTTTCAGAGATGATTCTGAGGGTTTCACAAATCCTCATTTCAAAATTAAATGGAATTTAAACATGATGCACAAATGACTAGCTAGTCTAGGTCATACCAGACTAGGGATGTGACAACTCGCCCCCACTTGAAAGAATCTCGTCCCGAGATTCAGGGGTCGACGGAAAGAAAGTGGGGTACTCCAGTCGAAGATGATCTTCTCGCTCCCAGGTAGCTTCTCTCTCGGAATGATGAGACCACTGAACTTTGAGAAACTTGATGTTTTGACGTCGGGTAACACGCTCTGCTTGATCAAGAATGCGAACCGGGTACTCTCGGTATGTGAGGTTATCTTGGAGATCAAGCGTTTCGTGGTCCACTCCACGGATGGGATCCGAGAAGCAACGCCTGAGTTGAGAGACGTGGAAGACATCATGAACTCGAGAAAGATGTGGGGGTAGTTCCAACTGGTAGGCAACCTCTCCTCGTTTAGCGAGAATGCGAAAGGGACCAATGTAACGAGGAGCCAACTTGCCCTTGATACCGAAAAGATGGGTACCCTTCAAAGGAGTAACCCGAAGGTAAGCTTTGTCGCCAATTTCATAAGTCATATCCTTATGACGACGATCATACTGACTCTTCTGACGAGACTGGGCTGTTTTCAGATTCTCACGAATGATGCGAACTTGCTCTTCTGCCTCTTGGATCATGTCCGGTCCAAAGAATTGTCTTTCACCGGTTTCTGACTAGTTCAAAGGTGTTCGACATCTTCGTCCATAGAGAACGTCAAAAGGAGATTTCTTGAGACTGGATTGATAGCTATTGTTATAAGCAAACTCGGCAAAGGGAAGACATTTCTCCCAATCCATACCGAATGAGATAACGCAAGATCTGAGCATGTCTTCGAGAATTTGATTGACCCGTTCCACCTGACCACTCGACTGAGGGTGGAAAGCGGCACTGAAGGAAAGATGGGTTCCCATGGCAGTTTGGAAACTCTCCCAGAAATGAGAAGTGAAAAGACTGCCACGGTCTCAATTGATCTCTAGTGGAACACCATGAAGTGATACTATTCGAGAAATATATAAGTCAGCGAGCTGACTAGCGGTGATACTCTCTCGAACAGGAAGGAAGTGAGCCACTTTGGAAAGACGATCAACGACTACGAAGATAGCATTATTCCCTCTCTTGGTCCTGGGAAAGCCGGTGATGAAGTCCATACCAACTTTATCCCATTTCCATTCAGGAATAGCTAAAGGCTGAAGGGTGCTAGCAGGTCTTTGATACTCTGCCTTAACGCGACGACAAACGTCACAGTTAGCGATAAACTGAGCAATTTCTCTCTTCATCCTAGTCCACCAGAACCTCTGGCGTAGGTCCTGATACATCTTAGTACTACCGGGATGAATCGTGAGAGGAGATTCATGCGCCTCCTTAAGGATCAGTTGCCGAAGATGTTGCTTCTTGGGAACCACCAAACGGTTCTCGAAGAAAACAACACCTCGATCATCAACAGAGAAACTACCAGCAACTCCCTTCTTCACGTTATCCTTGATTCGAGAAATACCCGTATCATACTGTTGGCTAGTTATGATCTGATCCTCAAGAGTAGGTTTCGCCACCAAGGTAGAAAGGAATCCGTGAGGAGCAATGTGAAGATTAAGCTTACAGAATTCCTCATGGAGAAGTGGTTGACCCTGCTGCAACATGAGATTGTTGCAATAGGATTTACGGCTTAGAGCATCAGCCATGACATTAGCTTTGCCTGGGGTGTAGGTAATCCCTAAGTCGTAATCTGAGATTAATTCCAACCAACGTCTTTGCCTAAGGTTCAAATCTGGTTGGGTGAAGATATACTTGAGACTCTGGTGATCGGTGTAGATCTCGCAACGTTTACCAAGAAGGTAATGTCGCCAGGTCTTGAGTGCATAGAGGCTGCAAGCTCTAGATCATGTGTAGGATAATTCTCCTCATGTGGATGCAACTGTCGAGATGCATAGGCAATCACATGACGATCCTGCATAAGGATGCAACCTAGCCCCTGTCGTGAGGCGTCGCAGTAGATAACAAAGTCTTTAGTGAAATCCGGTGGCACAAGTATGGGAGCAGAAGTCAGGTGTCTTTTCAGTTCCTGAAACTGTACTCACACTGTGGGGACCACTCAAACTTTTTATCCTTCTTGAGAAGTTCCGTGAGGGGTTTAGCTACTTTGGAGAAGTTTTCAACAAAGCGGCGACAATAGCTGGCTAGACCAAGGAAGCTCCTAACTTGTTTAACGGTTTCAGGTGGAGTCCAATCTAGAACGGCCTTAACTCTCTCGGGATTGACAGCAATACCCTTGCCAGATATCATGTGGCCCAGATAGGTCACTTCTGGCAACCAAAATTCACACTTGGAGAACTTGGCATAAAGGCGGTGCTCTCTGAGTTTTTCTAACACAAGTCTGAGATGTTCGGCATGCTCTTCCTCGTTCTTCGAGTAAATAAGAATATCATCGAGGTAAACCACGACAAATTTATCTAAGTACTCCATGAAGATCGAGTTCATCAAGCGGGAGAATGTAGCTGGAGCATTGGTTAGACCAAAGGACATGACGGTGTACTCATACTGACCATAACGAGTGACAAATGCCGTCTTGGGGATGTCCCCGTTTCTGATTTTGATTTGGTGGTAACCTAACCTTAAATCCATCTTGGAGAAGACTGAGGATCCAGCGAGCTGATCATACAGGTCGTTGATCCTGGGGAGCGGATATTTGTTCTTTATCGTGACCAAATTAACGGGACGATAATCTACAACCATCCGGTCCGTACCATCCTTCTTGTTGACGAAGAGGACGGGGCAAGCCCAAGGAGAAGAACTAGAACGGATGAAACCCTTTTGCAAGGACTCATCAAGTTGTTTCTTAAGCTCGGCTAGTTCTAAGGGTGCCATCTTGTAAGGTCTCTTAGAGATCGGAGCTGTTCCTGGGATAAGATCTATGACGAACTCTACATCTCTGTCAGGTGGAACACCTGGCAGTTCCTCTGGAAAAACATCCGGAAAGTCACGGACTACCGGGATATCTTCCAGGTCTGGAAGAGGGCTGGCATTAAGAGAATAGAGCTGACGCTTTGCAACTCTAGTGGAGACAGTGACTATCTTGCCGGATGGGTGTGTAAGCTGAACAGATCTGGTGTAACAATCAATCTTGGCATGATGAGCTATCATCCAGTCCATACCCAAGATGATGTTAATATCTGAGGACTTGAGGGCTACAAGTGATGCCAGAAATACAAGTCTATCAACAAGGATTTCGTTACCATGGCTTACACTAGAGGTTTGCCATTTGGATCCGGGAGTTTGAATGACTAGTGGAGAGGGCATATCACAAAATGACATGTTGTGCAAGTTAGCATAGCTCTCAGAAATGAAAGAGTGAGATGCTCCAGTATCGAACAGAACCGATGCTGGATGACAATTGACAAGGAGTGTACCAAGAACGACATCCGGATCATCATGAGCGTCTTTAGCTGAGACGTGATGCACACGTCCACGTTTAGTGTGAACTGGCTTGGCTTTGATCGTCTTACTCGGCGGCTTAACACAGCCAACAGTCTTCTCGGGCTGGGGTGGAGCATAACTAGTTTGAGAACAGTCACGTGCATAGTGTCCTGGCTTCCCGCATGTGAAGCAAGTCCCTGAGGTTGGACGTGGACCCGCACTGACAAACGGTCTACCAGTAGGCCTGGGTGGAACATACGACTGAGCTGGGGGAGGCACCACATAAGATGACCTCGGTGTACAACCGGAAGGAAGAGCGGAGTTTGGAACCCAAATCCGACGCTTCTGCGAGCCTGAACCGGAAGAAGATCCCAACTCACGGGTGTGCTTACGAGACTCCTCGTAAGTGAGTTGAGCTGTCTCTGCATTGATGGCCTTGTTCACAAGAGCCTGGAATGTATCACAATGATGTAGGTGGAGATCACGACGCAACTTGGCGTTGAGACCCTTCCGGAACCTAGCCTGCTTCTTGGCGTCCGTGGACACTTCTTCTGTGGCATAGCGGGCGAGGTTCTCAAACTCTCTGCTGTAAGCATCAACAGCCATCTTACTCTGGGTGAAGCTACAGAACTCTTCTCTCTTGCGATCAAGGAGGGCCTGGGGAATGTGATGCTCGCGAAAAGCCTCAGTGAAAACCCTCCAGGTTGGAATCTGGCTAGCTGGAAGCATAGCCTCATAGTTCTGCCACCAAATACTAGCAGGACCTTCCAGGTGGTATGTGGCAAAGGTGACCTTGTCATCTTCAGCTACGTTCGCGGAATGCAGCTTATGAGTGATGCTACGGAGCCAGTCATCTGCATCGAGTGGCTCAATAGAATGATGAAAGGTGGGTGGGTGCAAACGAATGAAATCATGAATGGTAGCAGACCCTTTGAACTGATGTGCGGTGTTCTCCTCGATGCGTGCCAACAAGCGGTTAGACTCACGCTTGTTCCTCTCCAACTCTAGCATGAACTCTGTCAACGAAGGCTGGTCGGGAGGATCCTCATCCCTACCATATCCGTGGTTCTGGCTACGAGCAACAGAACTTCGCTTAGCTGATGACATCCTGAGAAATGAAACCAAGGACGGAATCAGCAGCATCTATAGGGTATAGAATGTAGGATAGGATAATTAGTAACTCTTGAACTTCTCGGGCAATTTCGGCAGCATAACGGCAGTGAAATACTCAGAATGAGACATCCTACTAAAATGGGGTAATAACATACTCAACATCATCGCCCAAGGTTCTGAGATCAGACTAAACAGGCTACACCGGAAATACTCGAAACTGGGGGTAAGACTCTGATCAACCAATCCTATGGGACTACGGAGTAGTAACACGTGATCCTGATAGACGGAAGAGAATGCCTAGTTCCTTAACCCCGTAGGAAAGATAAGATGACTCAGATCAGAGGGCATGAGGTATAAGGAGTAAAAAGAGCCTTACGTTCCAACCCACAATCAATTCCCTTACATAATTAAAGAATTTCTAGACTCAACTTCGACCAGTTTGGCTTGGTAATCCTACAGGCAGTCAGGCTCTGATACCAAAGCTGTCGGAACCCCGACTCAATGTCACATCGATCTAGCATGTAACACCTCATATCACTTTGCGGCCTCACGCACGGTATCCCCACGGGTGTCGCCTTACCTTTGCCCGGGACCGTTTGCGCCTTTTGGCACACGTATATGATAGTGTCGCTAGCATCTATATGATAAGGAGCCCGGGCTGACATGGCTAGTCGTAAACCCAAAGTGGCACAAACTTACAGGGACAGGCATCCATGACCCAGCATCGAACGTGTCGGTCATCAGCGAGTGAATCCAGGCTGTAGCGCAGGGCTAACAGGACTCTGGTATTCATCGCGTGACATTTCCCCGAAGGGACAGACACAGGAACAAAGAAGGACACATGCCGGCCAGCCTAAGTGTTCCGGAGCAGTAGCACGCTACCATGGCTCAGTGGAAGCACTAGGAGACATTTCCCGGTAAGAGAGGCTACTAAGAATAAACAACTAGATAGTCAGATCCCACGCATAGCAATACACATTACACGTACGCATAACATGCAAGTATGTGCTGTACAACATGGCATCACAACATAACTCAACAACTCATATAGGTAAAGGCTCAGAAGAGCCATCATAGCATTTATTGCAAACAGGGGTCGCAGGACCCATCATACAGAGCATACAAGCAACAAGCGGAAGCATTACATGTCTGGGTACAGACATCTACAAATGAAAAAGGCTGAAGAGCCTGGCTATCTACAACATCCGATCAAGATCGTAGCTGAGGTACAAGCTACTTGTCGAAGTCCACGAGAACACTAGTAAGACCGAAGTCTCCGCTGCAAAAACATAAATAAAGCACCATGAGTACAAAGGTACTCAGCAAGACTTACATCAGATCCTATCATACATGCATTTGTATCAAGAGAGTAATGTGGAGTTTAGTTGCAGCAAGCCAGCTTTGACTCTGTGGCTAACCTGTTCTACGACTACCAGAACTCCTTTGAGGTGATATGGCGCACACGAGTCCACTAATCACCACACAATACACCACTATGGATTCATTCCCGTCTCCCTACGAGAAGGGCATCCATAGCACTCACACTTGTCTTGAGCATTTTATAGTATCCACTTCAAGTTGTCTATGTACCATGTAAGCATCCAAGAAGTCCATAACCGCGGACCCGGCTATTCGAATAGATCATGTTAACCCTGCAGGGGTGTACTTCGTCACACACGCTCTCGCCACTTACCGCCATGTACACGTCATGTATCTCGGCAACCTTCAAGCGGAAGCCTGACGAGGGTGTCGGCCACGACCTGACTAACCACACAAGACTCTAGCTCAGGTTTATCGCCTATTCGGGTTCCATCCGTAAGGAGATCCGGCCGGGGTGTCGCTCACGGCCCCAAACGATGTGAGCAGGGTTCCCAAGCCCACCATCCGGGTGCCACTTGGTACACCGTGCCACCTGTGCCTAGTCTGTCCCAAGCCCACCCTGCCGGGTGCCACTTGGTAGAAAAATAGCACTACCTACAAACACCAGAAACTAGTTGCGACTCCTGGACAGAGACCAAGTTGGTTAATAAGTCGAGAGAGTCAATTAAGGATCCCAATGTGTGGTAGTATCGAGTCATTGGACAACATACATAGAACTCAGTGCTTAAGGACGGTTCCAGTGAGACAACCCACCATGTACTCCTACATGGCCTCTCACCGCTACCTTTACCAAATCGTGTTCACACATTCACTCTCAGCATCAGAACATAGAGCACTGTACTCCAATTCATTCCCAATGAATCAGACCTAACACAACTCTAAGCAATAGTAGGCATAGCATGGTAGGAACACAACATGGCTCAATCAACTCCTACACATGCTAGTGAGTTTCAACTATTTACTGTGGCAATGACAGGTCATGCAGAGGAATGGTTTCAACTACCGCAGCACAAAGTAGCAGATGAATCGTTGTTGTCCTAGTGCAATAACTGAGAGCAGGAGCGAGAGAGTAGGATTGTATCGGAATGAAAAAGGGGGTTTTCTTGCCTGGTAGATCAACAGAGGAGGCACTGCTTCACAGACAGGTACTCTGGAACGGCTCCGGAGCAAGACCTATCGAGAAGGAACGGTGCCAACAATCAATACACAAGCATATGCGACAATATGATGCATGAACATGGCATGAAGATGTGATGTTGTTTGAGCTAATGCAACTAGTATTCATTTGGTTTGAAGTCCATTTGAACCAGAAGCTCGAATGCATCTCCAAAGTAGGCTCTAATAAATGCCATAATGTGTTTTCTCATATACAACATGTCTAAGTTGGTTTGTCATGCATGAAACTAGTACAGATGGAAAGGTTGCATTTTTCTGATAATTTTTCATATATAAATTATTTCAATCTAAGCTACGGTTGAATTTCTATGATTTTTTGAAGTTTAAATCATTTTCTGGAATTTCCTGATTTATTTTAAATCCAGAAAATAACTAATTGCGTCAGCACTGCGTCATGCTTGCGTCAGCAAGTCAACTGCGGCTGACTGGGGTCAAACCTGACGTGTGGGGTCCACACGTCAGTGACAGGGGGGTAAACAGGGTTAGTTTAATCCTAATTAAAAAGATTAGTGGCGCTGGGGCCCACTGTCAGTGTCAGCGGGTTAACTAAGCGGTGATTAGCACTAAGCTAATCACCTGACCCACGGGGCCCACCTGACAGCCCGGCGAGGTCAAACGGTCAACCCCACCGGCGTTAAGCTGCCGGCGAGGCCTGAACGCGGCGGAGGGCTGCGGGATCGTCGCTCCGGCGACCAATCGCGCGGCGGAGAGCACCTACGCGAGGCCCAGGCTCGCGCGCATCTAGTGGCGCCCTCCATTTCACCGGAGACGGTTTATATCGCTGGCGGCGACCGGAGTTCGGCCAGATGCACGCGGGTGCTGCGAGGCACGGGGGAAGTGAGCGGAGAGGCTCTACGGCCTCCTGGCGTCACCAGGAGCACGGTGACGCGCTTGGTTGTAGGCTGCGGTGGCCAGGGCGACGGCGGCGGAAAGCTTCGGCCGTGGTGGGGGAAAGGGCTACGGCGTGCGGGCGACTAAGCGGAGAGGGGGGGGGGGGGGAAACGGTGGCGGAGCTCACCGCGGTTGCAGCGGGCGTCGAAGCGGGCTCGGGGACGCACTGGTGCGGCCGGAGCGTCGTCGGCGATCTCGGGCAGCCGGTGATGAAGACGATGGCGGTGGCGGCGTTCCAGGGCGTCCAGCGCCTTGTGGCTTGACGGAGGAGACGAGGAAGTCCTGGCGGAGCTTCTGCGCATGTCGGAGAGGCGAGGGGGAGGCTGTGGCTGCGGCTATGGCGAACGGCGGCGACCGGCGCGTTCGGACACGAGAGAGAGAGAGAGCGAGGGAGAGGAGAGGAAGAATCGGGGGGGGGGGGGGGAGTGAGAGGGTACGGGGCGGGGCGTGGCGTCGTCCGGGCGTTCCAGGGCGATGAGGAAGGCGCCAGGCAGGCAGAGAGGGATGTGGCGTGGCGCGGCGGAGCGCGCGCGCGTCGTGCACGCGCCCGTCCCCCTGTCGAGGATGAAGACGATAGAGGAGGGGCGGCTGGGCCGGGCTGGCCAGCTGTGCCGGCCAGGCCGCACAGGAGCTGGGCCGCAGGTAAGTCTCCCTCTTTTATCTCTGTTTTCTTTCTATTTTTCTGACATATGTTTTGATTTAATTAACATACTAAATCAATTTATTATCTTATGCCAATTTTTGCAGGAGCTAACTATATTATTCCAGAGCTCCTCAACAAGTGGCATAATTTTTGGACCATATTTTGTATATATAACAATATATATCCAAAGCAAATAATTATCGGATTAATCCAAATGGCCAAAATTAAATATCCATGAGCTCCTAAAATATTTGTTTGAATTTTACCTCTGACCAATATTTTCAGAGAGCAACATGAACATTTCCTTGGACCTTTTTGGAACAATTTTTATTTGGGTCATTTTCAGAGATGATTCTGAGGGTTTCACAAATCCTCATTTCAAAATTAAATGGAATTTAAACATGATGCACAAATGACTAGCTAGTCTAGGTCATACCAGACTAGGGATGTGACATTTAAACCCCTTTTCGCGGCGAAATTTGGAACCGTCACCTAGTGAGTGTGGGCGATTAGGGGGTCCTTCCCACATGACCCAGAAACCGTCGGGGATAGGCCCTCCTGGGACACCAAATGAGTTCGTGTGCGATCGGGTGACTCACGGAAACCCAATCATTTCCGTAGGCATGTACATCTCACACGGTGAATCCCAGAAAACATTTCCGTAGGTATGTACATCCAACACGGTGAATCCCAAAAAAACATTTCCATAGGTATGTATATCATACACAGTCAATCCAAGGAATACGTTTCCGTTTTTATGTACATCCCACACAGTCAATCCAGGGAAAACGTTTTCGTTCGTATGTACATCCCACACAGGTTTATGTATAGGCTCGTGTGTGATACATGTAACTATCACACACGCTCTGCCTTGGTTAACCATTTGCTTTTATCAACTAAATTTTGAAAAACTGAAGAAACAGGTTAATTATGACATATCTTCTCAAAAAGATCAATGTGCAAATGAATTAATTGCTACTGACACAACAACCAAATTCTGATACATCAGAAGCTATAATTAACTACAACAACGCTACAAGTTCTTGTACTATAAATAACAAATCGAACATTTTAAGAGGAAGGTAAATATAAGTGTAACAGCATAGCGATAGTGTTTGGATGATAGCAAATTGATACTAACATGTGTGTACATGCAAAAATTTAGTAACATAGAACTAATAGCACTAAGGCGTCCACTATGTATGCCAAACCGGTGTAAAGACAACTGTTGCTACATCTCGCACCGGTGCCCTGCACTGGCGAGCCGATGCAGCAGAAAAAAATCAAGGACCCGAACTTCGGAGCACCTAGTTGCTCCGACGCCCAGTTCCTCTGTGGCATAAAAATCAAGGATATCAGCAAGGTAATTCAAGCTTCCAAACCTGACCTGATGGCTAGAGGCGTAGTTGTCGATCTGCTCTAGATGGCCAAGCGAGTTGGCCCGCAGTGCGAAGCCGCCGAATACGAAGATCTGTCCGGGGAGAAAAACCTCCCCTTGGACTACATTGTTGTAGATGATTGACCGAGCCATCAAACCTTTGGTGATGACGCAGTGGAACTCTCTATGAAAGCACCAATGTCGGTGTCAAAACCGGCGGATCTCGGGTAGGGGGTCCCGAACCGTGCGTCTGAGGTTGATGGTAACAGGAGGCGGGGGACACGATGTTTACTCATATTTGGGCCCTCTCTATGGAGGTAATACCCTACTTCCTGCTTGATTGATCTTGATGAATATGAGTATTACAAGAGTTGATCTACCACGAGATCGTATTGGCTAAAACCCTAGAAGTCTAGCCTGTATGATTATGATTGCCTCTACGGACTAAGCCCTCCGGTTTATATAGACACCGGAGGGGACTAGGGTTGTACAAAGTCGGTTACAGAGGAATCTTAATATCCGGGTGCCAAGCTTGCCTTCCACGCCAAGGAGAGTCCCATCCGGACACGGGAGAGAGTCTTCAGTCTTGTATCTTCACAGCCCATCAGTCCGGACCATGTCAATAGGCCAGACGCCCGAGGACACCTTAATCCAGGATTCCCTCAATATCCCCTGAACCAAGCTTCAATGACGAGGTGTCCGGCGCGCAGATTGTCTTCGGCATTGCAAGGCGGGTTCCTCCTTCGAATACTCCAAAGCATTCTTCAAACATAGAAAATGTGTCCGACTCTGCAAAACAAATACCACACACAACCGTAGAGAGTATAATATTTCACGAGTCCAATCCGCTGGCAACTTTTTGTAGTGTGACATCACGTCGCCGCCGGGCCATTATTCGAACCATTTTTTAGCCCGCCGCTCCATATTTCGAGATGCGTTTTCATTGGCATGTCTTGTCAAAGTAGAGATCGTGTCCCCTTATTGCGGGATTCTCATCAATACGGGCGTGGGTAACCCAACCGTGCCGCCTGCACGACCCTTGGGGAATAGGCGAGTTTTAAGGCGAGTGGGGAGGCGCTTGATATTTGCTGCCTTTATAAGGAGATAAGGATTCACCCCTTTTCACCCACGCCCTCTCTCTCTGCCTCCCCCATTCTCGAGCTCCAGCGCCCAAGTTCTCATCTTCTCCGCCCCAAGAAAGCACTCCAACCATGTCCGGATCTGGAGCGCAGGGCAAGTGGATGGCCTCCTCCATTAAGGAGAAGGACATTACCAAGCTCCGGGAGGCTGGGTATTTGGCCAAGGAAATCGCCCACTGGCTTCCGACCAAGGGACAGATCATCCCTACCCCGGAGCTCCATGAGAGGGTAGTGTTCATCCCCCACTTCATCCGCGGGTTGGGATTTCCTCTCCACCCATTCATCAGCAGACTCATGTTCTACTATGGGCTAGATTTCCACGATCTGGCCCCCAACTCCTTCCTCAACATGTCGGCATTCATTGTCGTGTGTGAGGCCTTCCTCCGCATCCCACCCCACTCCGGATTATGGCTAAAGATCTTCAATGTGAAGCCGAAGGTGGTGAGTGGCCAACACGTAGAGTGCGGAGGCGCCATGGTGAGCAAGATGCCCAATGTCACATGGCCCGAAGGCTCCTTTGTGGAGAACTTCAAAGGGTGGCAACAGAAGTGGTTCTACATCACAGAGCCGCACGTCACCACCTGGGCCGCGGCTCCCAAATTCCGGTCTGGAGCCCCGATGCGGCTCACCTCCTGGCCAAAGAAGGGCCTGGACTGGTCTTCGCTGGACGAGCTGACATCACTTCAGACGCGCATCAGGAGCATGATAGACAAGAATATCAAGCTTGTCAATGTGATCCAGGTGATGCTTGCTCGCCGGATCCTTCCGTGCCAAAGCCGGACTTGCCATTTGTGGGAGTACGATCTGGCCAAGAACCAGACCTTGCAGCAGTTCTTCGGTACTATGCACGAAGACATCTAGAAGGTGCTTTTCAAGTCCAGCGAGACGTGGCCGTATACAATCTAGGATCGTGGGCACGACTTGGCCCATCCCGCTAGTCCATTAAGTTTTCTCATGTTTTCAAGGTGTATCCTTTACTTGCATACTCAAGGAAGACGCCTAAGCCTCCCTACTGATTCTCTCAGGGCTGGACAAAGAAGGCAGAATAGATTCACTGTCTGGCTCCGCTGCCCGAAGACCCAACAATTCCACTCCTGACAAAGATGCTGGTTCCGGCGCCCTATCAAGCGCCGGAGAAAAAGGCCAAGAAGAAGGCCAAGGGGAGCAAAGGTGGCCTCCATTGCTAGGGTGCTTCGGACATGATGTCCGAAGACACCGAGACTCACTCCTCCGCCGCCGAGGACGAAGAGGAGGAGGAAAGCAACTCTCCCCCTGAGGGGGGAAGGAAGAAGAGGGCAGCCTCCACGCGTCTGGAGGCCGAAGCATCCAAGAGGGGGAAGGCCTCCCTCCCAGACAACTCCACAGCAGTCACCGACAGCAGCTCGGAATGGCGCCCCAGGGATAAACCCCTGGCTAAATCGTAAGTACTCGAAGATGCACTCATATATATACGACCCTTTTCCTTCATGGTTTTAACATGTCAAATCATGTGCTGCAGCCCGACCCGTTTCGTCCTCCAGCGATTCTCATCAACGGGGAATTTGCTGGACCCGAAGGCGATGTACATCGGGTCCCTTCCGGCGGCCTCCTCTCCCAAGGCCATGGATGACACCGAGGTGTTGTCCCGAAGGACCCCAAGAGAGGGAGAGACACATGGGGCCATCAAGGCGGCGCCAGAGGGTGAAACCTCGGCCCCCGGACACATGGGGGAGCAAATCCCCATGGATACTGGCGATGGGAGCCATATCCAATTCGGCCTCCAGCCGAATACAATTCCGGAGGCCCATACGACTCCGGAATCAAGCAAGCAGCCTCTTTCGAAAGAAGGAGGTGCACCTATTCCACCGGCGACCTCTGTCCATCCAGAGGCACCGGATAATTTGCTGGAAGCGCTGCGAGGCGTTTCCATTGTTGAGGAACACCGTATCCTTATGGGTACGATGGTTGAGAGGGCGCGGTCCGTTAAGAGCGGACTGACCAATGCATGTACCAGCCTTCTAACAGGTTTTGAGGTGAGCGACACAATTATATAAAAAGAATGTCATGGTATAGACAGTAGCCCCTAAGACTCTGTCCGGTGTTCGGAAAGAAAAGCCGAACAGAGGATTAAACAATTTTCGCAGGAGACTAATCCGACATATCTATATGAATAAGCAGGCATCGTTGCTGGCTGTGACCTCTCATGCTGCGGAGGTCTCCGAACGGAAGCAGAGTCTGGAGCGAACCGAGGAAGAGCTCAGCCGCGTGAAAAAGCAACTAGAGGATAAACAAGGTATGCAATGACCTTCTGTATATCAGAAAGGATAGATGATTTGTAATGACCATAGTGCCATTTTATTTGTAGGAGCGATGACCGAGGTGGAGGCCCTCAAAAAGGCGCTGGCCGAGGCCGAGGAGAGAGCAGCCAAGGAACGAGCCGCTCGTGAAAAGCATGAGCCCAGGGTCGGTGAGGTCCATCAGGAGCTCCAGGACATCGTGAAGAAATGTGAGTCCTTGGAGCGCAACGTTGCAGATCAAGAGTCCGAACTTGCCAAGGCCCGCCAACGCACAAATGATGCCCGGGTTGAAGCCCAGGACACCCTCCAAGAAGTCCAGGAGGCCAGAAAAATCGCGGCGAGTAAGGCCTTTATTATGCAGAGCAAATATGTGAAGAAAAGGTTCCTCTTACTAACCCGGATTTGGAGTTCTCCAGGGGCGTTTGCAGATCTGCCGCGCAGCGTTTCAGACATTGCGGAGTTCTTCCGAGCTGAAGAGGGGAGCTCCATGGAGAAGCTATTTTGGTCGCAATACCTTGCGCTAGAACATCCGGTGCCCTTTAGCGATCAACTAAAACAGCTGGTCGAACTGCATAGGGTGGCCAAACTAGCCATGAAGGATTTAATAATCCGGCTATGGCCTGCCGAAGTCATACCCAGCAGCTACTTCGGGCTCGTGAAGCGGCTGGTCAATGCCTGCCCTCGGCTTGATGCCATAAAGCGGTCGGTCTGCATCGAAGGCGCACAAATGGCCTTCACCCAAGTCAAGATGCAGTGGGTGAAGATGGACGCCGTGAAGCTTGCGACCGAGGGACCGCCCGTGGGCAAGCAGCATCGCACGCCCGAGCGGTATTTTAACGGTGTCCTGGAGGGACCCCGCATTGTGGCGGAGTAATGTGTTAAGGATATTATCTTTGAATGAATACATTCATGTCATCCTGTCCCCTCCTGTATTATGAAAACAGAGCCGTTATGTAATATAATGCCTGTTATTTAAAATTTTACCTCCTGTGCGACCGTTTTGTTATCTGGGAGTTGGCCATTCGTTGGCTTCATCCCCCATGTAGGTAATACGGGGGTGTTTGGGATGAATCTAAACACTCTTTATCCCAAATTTTGGTCCTTAAAGGAGGTGTTCAGCGCAACGAACCAGGCAATCGGACTATGTGGCTTTATCACCCTCACTTAGCCATAGAAGTTTGACAATAGAAATTTAGGCGTAGCCCCTAGTATTCGTAAATCCGAACTTGGGGTGCTGTAAACACCTGATCGGATAAAAACCGATTCATCGCATAATGCGGAAAAAAATCGCAAAAGACTTGTAACCTCTCGAACAGCTGACCGGCTCACGCCGCATCATGACAGTCAGTTTTCGACTTTCTCTACTGAGGTGCTCATCCGGATGGACCAGGACACAGTTGCAGTGGTTCTCACTTTACTACCCTAGCCGATATAGCGGAACATATGGTAGTAAGCACAGGAGCCGGGCAACCCAACTATTGACCAAAGACATGATTCGGAGCCGATGCATATAGTGCTAAAGTTCGGGGTGCCGAATACTCTAAAAAAGTGCCGTATTATGGGGCGTAATGAAGCCCCTGACGGATTAAGGTGTACCAGAGTGTACGGGTGCAATTGATAAGAATATCAAGAAAAAGAAAAATGAAGCAATAGGCTAATGATGCAGAAATTGGGCCGCAAAGTATTTTTCCATTGTAGTTTGATTAATACGTCAAAGCGTATTTTATACAAGTAGTGCGATAAGCAACAGGGTTGTTTAACATGCCATGACCAAGGGAGAGTTGCGTGCGGGTCCTTAAAACAGGCATAACGATCATTTAAAGAGACCAGCTGGAAATTCCCTTATACATCAATGCTTCTTGTTGTCTTGGTGTATCCGTCCCTTGATAGGTCTGACAATCAGGCCACCAGGAAAGGCCTGAAAAAAAATAAATCTGAAAAGAAAAAGAAAAAGTGAAAGTATGTGGGTCTAGGAGAGGTTGAGCCGTATTATGGACCACGATCTAGCTGTGCCTCCATCTATGCCCATGGTATTTTGAGTGCGTAGTTATGTACGCGCGGTACAAGTGCCGCCGTTTGGTCGGGACTGGGACGGAGGCCAAATTGCTAGTCAAGCTCTTGACGAGCTGGACTGTCCTGCTGCAGAGTAGTTCGGACTCGTTTGACAGTGTCCGGGAGCTTGGCCGCCAAATTAAGGTTCTGCCTGGAAAGGCCGCTCTGTGCTTTTGCTTCGAGGGCAACGGTGTGCTCCTCAGTGAGGAGGGAGCATTCCGTGTTTCCATTGACTGTTATGACACCGCGTGTGATACGTCTCCAACGTATCTATAATTTTCGATTGTTCCATGCTATTATATTATTTGTTTTGGATGTTTAATGGGCTTTACTATGCACTTTTATATTATTTTTGGGACTAACCTATTAACCGGAGGCCTAGCCCAAATTGCTGTTTTTTTTGCCTATTTCAGTGTTTCGCAGAAAAGGAATATCAAACGGAGTCCAAACGGAATGAAACCTTCAGGAGAGTTATTTTTGGAACAAACGCAATGCAGGAGACTTGGAGTGGACGTCAAGAAAGAAACGAGGCGGCCACGAGGCAGGGAGGCGCGCCCCCCACCCTCGTGGGCTCCTCATAGCTCCCCTGACTGACTTACTTCGCCTATACATACTCATATACCCTGAAAACATCCAGGAGCGACACGAAACCCTATTTCCACCACCGCAACCTTTTGTAACCGTGAGATCCCATCTTGGGGACTTCTCCGGCGCTCCGCCGGAGGGGGAATCGATCACGAAGGGTTCTACATCAACACCATAGCCTCTCGCATGAAGTGTGAGTAGTTTACCACAGACCTTCGGGTCCATAGTTATTAGCTAGATGGCTTCTCTCTCTCTTCGATTCTCAATACAAAGTTCTCCTCGATCTTCTTGGAGATCTATTCGATTTAATACTTTTTGCGGTGTGTTTGTTGAGATCCGATGAATTGTGGGTTTATGATAAAGATTATCTATGAACAATATTTGAGTCTCCTCTGAATTCTTTTATGTATGATTGGTTATCTTTGCAAGTCTCTTCTAATTATCAGTTTGTTTTGGCCTACTAGATTGACCTTTCTTGCAATGGGAGAAGTGCTTAGCTTTGGGTTCAATCTTGCGGTGTCCTTTCGCAGTGACAGCAGGGGCAGCAAGGCACGTATTGTATTGTTACCATCGAGGATAAATAGATGGGGTTTATATCATATTGCTTGAGTTTATCCCTCTACATCTTGTCATCTTGCCTAATGCGTTACTCTGTTCTTATGAACTTAATACTCTAGATGCATGCTGGATAGCGGTCGATGTGTTGAGTAATAGTAGTAGATGCAGAATCGTTTCGATCTACTTGTCGCGGACGTGATGCTTATATACATGATCATGCCTAGATATTCTCATAACTATGCGCTTTTCTATCAATTGCCCGATAGTAATTTGTTCACCAACCGTAATACTTATGCTATCTTGAGAGAAGCCACTAGTGAAACCTATGGCCCCCGGGTCTATTTTCCGTCATATAAGTTTCTGATCTATTTTATTTTGCAATCTTTACTTTCCAATCTATATCATAAAAATACCAAAAATAGTTATTATCTCTATCAGATCTCACTTTTGCAAGTGACCGTGAAGGGATTGACAACCCCTTTATCGCGTTGGTTGCAAGGTTCTTATTTGTTTGTGCAGGTACGCGGGATTTGCGTGTAGCCTCCTACTGGATTGATACCTTGGTTCTCAAAAGCTGAGGGACATACTTATGCTACTTTGCTGCATCACCCTTTCCTCTTCAATGGAAGACCAACGCATGCTCAACAGGTAGCAAGAAGGATTTCTGGCGCCGTTGCCGGGGAGTCTATGCACAAGTCAAGACATACCAAGTACCCATCACAAATCCTTATCCCTCGCATTACATTATTTGCCATTTGCCTCTCGTTTTCCTCTCCCCCCACCATTACCATTTTATTCACTCTCTTTTTCCCATTCGCCTCTTTTTCGCTTGCTTCTTGTGTGCCTGTTTGTCCTGATGGCTTTGCCTAAAAACGTTGATCCTCACCTTAGAAGGTTGGAAGAAATCAAAAACAATGTTAGAAGCTTTATGACTTTACAATTTGAGCATAATAATTTCTTTAGAAACGAGCCTAAAGAACAAAAAAGCTTTATGGAATACATGAATAAAGAGATGGATGACACGTCTAAGGAATTTTATGGTTTGAAATCTCAGTTCGCTCATGTTGAAAAATCAATAGCCCAAATTTTGGATAAGCAGGCCACCTTAGTTAATAAGATGGCCGCCAAAACAGAAGGGTTAGAAGGAAATAATGATGAAGATCTAAAAGTGATTGATGTGTCTCCTATTAAATCTTTGTTTTGCAATATGAATCTTGATAATGATGGGACTGGAGATGAGTCAACTTTAGTTAAAAGGCGTCCCAATGATTCGGAGTTTTTAGATCTTGATGCAAAAATTGGTAAAAGTGGGATGAAGAGGTCAAAACTTTACATATCAATGAACCCACTATTTTGGATTTCAAGGAATTTAATTATGATAATTGTTCTTTAATAGATTGTATTTCCTTGTTGCAATCCGTGTTAAATTCTCCTCATGCTTATAGTCAAAATAAAGCTTTTACTAAACATATCGTTGATGCTTTAATGCAATCTTATGAAGAAAAACTTGAATTAGAAGTTTCCATACCTAGAAAACTTTATGGTGAGTGAGCACCTACTATTAAAATTAAAATTAAAGATCATGAATGGCATGCTTTCTGTGATTTGGGTGCTAGTGTTTCCACGATTCCAAAAACTTTGTGTGATGTGTTAGGTTTTCGTGAATTTGACGATTGCTCTTTAAACTTGCACCTTGCGGATTCCACCATTAAGAAACCTATGAGAAGGATTAATCATGTTATTATTGTTGCAAATAGGAATTATGTGCCTGTATATTTTATTGTTCTTGATATAGATTGCAATCTTTCATGTCCTATTATTGTTGGTAGACCTTTCCTTAGAACGATTGGTGCAATTATTGATATGAAAGAAGGAAATATTAGATTCCAATTTCCATTAAGGAAAGGCACGGAACACTTTCCTAGGAAGAAAATCAAATTACCTTATGAATCTATTATGAGAGCCACCTATGAATTGAATACCAAAGATGATAATACTTAGATCTATTCTCGCTTTTATGCCTAGCTAGGGGCGTTAAACGATAGCGCTTGTTGGGAGGCAACCCAATTTTATTTTTGTTCTTTAATTTTTATTCCTGTTTAGTAATAAATAATTCATCTAGCGTCTTGTTAGATGTGGTTTTATGTTTAATTAGTGTTTGTGCCAAGTAGAACCTTTGGGAAGACTTGGGTGAAGTCTTTATGATCTTGCTGTAAAAAACAGAAACTTTAGAGCTCACGAGATTAGCTGCCATTTTTTACTGGAGAGTAATTTTAGGTTGATTATTTTTGCAGATGATTAATAGACAAATTACTCACGTCCACCAATTTATTTCAGAATTTTTGGGGTTCCAGAAGTATTCGAAAGTTACAGATTACTACAGACTGTTCTGTTTTTGACAGATTCTGTTTTTCGTGAGTTGTTTGCTTATTTTGATGAATCTATGGCTAGTATCGGGGGGTATGAACCATAGAGAAGTTGGAATACAGTAGGTTTAACACCAATATAAATAAAGAATGAGTTCATTACAGTACCTGAAAATGGTGGTTTGTTTTATTTTGCTAACGGAGCTCATGAGATTTTCTGTTGAGTTTTGTGTTGTGAAGTTTTCAAGTTTTGGGTAAACATTTGGTGGGTTATGGAATAAGGAGTGGCAATAGCCTAAGTTTGGGGATTTACAAGGCACCCCAAGGTAAAATTCAAGGACAACCAAAAGTCTAAGCTTGGGGATGCCCCGTAAGGCATCCCCTCTTTTGTCTTCGTCCATCGGTAACTTTACTTGATGCTAGATTTTTATTTACCACATGATATGTGTTTTGCTTGGAGCGTCTTGTATGATATGAGTCTTTGATTTTTATTTTACCACAGTCATCCTTGCTGTACACACCTTTTGGGAGAGACACACATGAATCGTAATTTATTAGAATACTCTATGTGCTTCACTTATATCTTTTGAGCTAGATAATTTTGCTCTAGTACTTCACTTATATCTTTTTAGAGCACGGTGGTGGTTTTATTTTATAGAAATTATTGATCTCTCATGCTTCACTTATATTATTTTGAGAGTCTTTTAGAACAGCATGGTATTTGCTTTGGCTATAAAATTAGTCCTAATATGATGAGCATCCAAGATAGGTATAATGAAAACTTTCATAAAGAGTGCATAGAATACTATGATCAAGTTGATAATTGATAATTGTTTTGAGATATAAAGGTGGTAATATTAGAGTCATGCTAGTTGGGTAATTATGAAATTGAGAAATACTTGTGTTAAAGTTGGCAAGTCCCGTAGCATGCACGTATGGTGAACGTTGTGTGACAAATTTCAAGCATGGGGTGTTCTTTGATTGCCTTCCTTATGAGTGGAGGTCAGGATCGCGCGATGATTAACTCCTACCAAACCTTGCCCTAGGAGCATGAGTAGTAGTACTTTGCTTTGAGGGCCAATAAACTTTTGCAATAAGTATATGAGTTCTTTATGACTAATGTAAGTCCATGGATTATACGCACTCTTACCCTTCCGTAATTTGCTAGCCTCTACGGTACCGTGCATTGCCCTTTCCCACCTTGAGAGTTGGTGCAAACTTCGCTAGTGCATCCAAACCCCGTGATACGATACGCTCTATGACACATAAACCTCTTTATATCTTCCTCAAAACAGCCACCATACCTACCTATTATGGCATTTCCATAGCCATTCCGAGATATATTGCCATGCAACTTTCTACCGTTCCGTTTATTATGACACGCTCCATCATTGTCATATTGCTTTTGCATGATCATATAGTTGACATCGTATTTGTGGCAAGGCCACCTTTGTAATTCTTTCATACATGTCGCTCTTGATTCATTGCATATCCTGTTACACCGCCGGAGGCATTCACATAGAGTCATATTTTGTCCTAAGTATTGAGTTGTAATTCTTGAGTTCTAAACAAATAGAAGTGTGATGATTTCCATTATTAGAGAATTGTCCCATGTGAGGAAAGGATGATGGAAGCAATGATTCACCCACAAGTCGGGATGAGTCTCTGGACTTTATGAAAAATAAAACAGGCCAAAGAAGCCCAAATAGAAAAAAAGAGGCCAAAGAAGCCCAAATAAAAAAATGAGAGAAAAAGAGAGAAGGGACAATGTTACTATCCTTTTCCACAGTTGTGCTTCAAAGTAGCACAATGATCTTCATGATAGAGAGTCTCCTATGTTGTCACTTTCATATGCTAGTGGGATTTTTTCATTATAGAACTTGGCTTGTATATTCCAATGATGGGCTTCCTCAAAATTCCCTAGGTCTTCGTGAGCAAGCAAGTTGGTTGCACACCCACTTAGTTTCTTTTGGACGAGCTTTCATACATTTATAGCTCTAGTGCATCCGTTGCATGGCGATCCCTACTCCTCGTATTGACATCAATTTATGGGCATCTCCATAGCCCGTTGATTAGCCGCGTCAATATGAGACTTTATCCCTTTTTGTTTTCTCACATAATCCCTATCATCATACTCTACTCCACCCATAGTGCTATATCAATGGCTTACACCCATGTATTGCGTGAGGGTTGAAAAGGCTGAAGCACGTTAAAAAGTATGAACCAATTGCTTGGCTAAAACCGGGGTTGTGCATGATGGGAGCATTTTGTGTGATGAAAATGAAGCATGGCCAAACTATATTATTTCGTAGGGATAAGCTTTCTTTGGCTATGTTATTTTGATAAGACATGATTACTTTGTTAGTATGCTTGAAGTATTATTATTCTTATTTTAATATTAAACTTTTATCTTGAATCTTTTGGATCTGAACATTCATGCCACAATAAAGAGAATTACATTGAGAATTATGTTAGGTAGCATTCCACATCAAAAATTCTGTTTTTGTCATTTACCTACTGGAGGACGAGCAGGAATTAAGCTTCGGGATGCTTAATACGTCTCCAACTTATCTATAATTTTTGATAGTTCCATGCTATTATATTATCTGTTTTGGATGTTTAATGGGCTTTACTATGCACTTTTATATTATTTTTGGGACTAACCTATTAACCGGAGGCCCAACCCAAATTGCTGTTTTTTTGCCTATTTTAGTGTTTCGTAGAAAAGGAATATCAAATGGGGTCCAAATGGAATGAAACCTTCGGGAGAGTTATTTTTGGAACAAACGCAATCCAGGAGACTTGGAGTGGATGTCAATAAAAAAAGAGGCGGCCACGAGGCAGGGATGCGCGCCCAAGGGAGGTAGGCACGCCCCCTACCCTCATGGGCCCCTCATAGCTCCCCTGACCGACTTTCTTCGCCTATATATACTCATATACCCTGAAAACATCCAGGAGCACCAAGAAACCCTATTTCCACCGCCGCAACATTCTGTACCCGTGAGATCCCATCTTGGGGCCTTTTACGGCGCTCCACCGGAGGGGGAATCGATCACGGAGGGCTTCTGCATCAAGACGATAGCCTCTCCGATGAAGTGTGAGTAGTTTACCACAGACCATCGTGTCCATAGTTATTAGCTAGATGGCTTCTTCTCTCTCTTTGATTCTCAATACAAAGTTCTCCTCAATCTTCTTGGAGATCTATTCGATGTAACACTTTTTGCGGTGTGTTTGTCGAGATTCGATGAATTGTTGGTTTATGATAAAGATTATCTATGAACAATATTTGAATCTCCTCTGAATTCTTTTATGTATGATTGGTTATCTTTGCAAGTATCTTCGAATTATTAGTTTGGTTTGGCCTACTAGATTGATCTTTCTTGCAATGGGAGAAGTGCTTAGCTTTGGGTTCAATCTTGCGATGTCCTTTCCTAGTGACTGCAGGGGCAGCAAGGCACATATTGTATTGTTGCCATCGAGGATAAAAAGATGGGGTTTATATCATATTGCTTGAGTTTATCCCTCTACATCATGTCATCTTGCCTAATGTGTTACTCTGTTCTTATGAATTTAATACTCTAGATGCATGCTGGATAGCAGTCGATGTGTGGAGTAATAGTAGTAGATGCAGAATCGTTTCGATCTACTTGTCGCGGACGTGATGCCTATATACATGATCATGCCTAGATATTCTCATAACTATGCGCTTTTCTATCAATTGCTCGACAATAACTTGTTCACCCACTGAGGGAGTCCTGGACTAGGGGGTGTCCGGACAGCCGAACTATCATCGTCAGCCGGACTCCAAGACTATGAAGATACAAGATTGAAGACTTCGTCCCGTGTCCGGATGGGACTTTCCTTGGCGTGGAAGGCAAGCTTGGCGATACGGATATGTAGATCTCCTACCATTGTAACCGACTCTGTGTAACCCTAGCCCTCTCCATTGTCTATATAAACTGGAGGGCTTTAGTCCGTAGGACAGAACAACCATTACAACAATCTTACCATAGGCTAGCTTCTAGGGTTTAGCCTCCTTGATCTCGTGGTAGATCCACTCTTGTACTACCCATATCATCAATATCAATCAAGCAGGAGTAGGGTTTTACCTCCATCGAGAGGGCCCGAACCTGGGTAAAAACATCGTGTCCCTTGTCTCCTGTTACCATCCGCCTAGACGCACAGTTCGGGACCCCCTACCCGAGATCCGCCAGTTTTGACACCGACATTGGTGCTTTCATTGAGAGTTCCTCTGTGTCGTCACCGATAGGCTTGATGGCTTCTTCAATCAACAACACCGTCCAGGGTGAGACTTTTCTCCCCGGACAGATCTTCGTATTCGGCGGCTTCGCACTGCGGGCCAATTCACTTGGCCATCTGGAGCAGATCGAAAGCTACGCCCCTGGCCGTCAGGTCAGATTTGGAAGCCTAAACTTCACGGCGAATATCTGTGGAGACTTGATCTTCGATGGATCCGATCCGCAGCCGAGCGTGCTGCACTGTCACGACGGGTATGATCTAGCTCTGCTGCCGGATAATAGTTTGGAGGCCGCACACGAATCCTCTCCGGCCCATAGTCCGGAGCCGATTGCGCAGATCGAGGACGGGTGGCTGGACACCGCCTCGGGGGATACGACTTCCACGGCGATTGAGCCGAACACTGACCTCGTCCCTTATAAAGCTCGTGACTCCGAGGTGCCGGACTCCCTGCCGGACTCCGAACCTCCTACGCCCCTGCTAATCGAATCTGATTGGGCGCCGATCATGGAGTTCACCGCTGCGGACATCTTTCAGCACTCACCCTTTGGCGACATCTTAAATTCACTAAAGCATCTCTCACTATCCGGAAAGCCCTGGCCGGACTATGGTTGGGATGCGGACGATGAAGAAATTCAAAGCCCACCCACCACCCACTTTGTAGCCACTGTCAACGATCTAACCGACATGCTAGACTACGACTCCGAAGACATCGACGGTATGGACGATGATGCCGGAGACGATCAAGAACCAGCGCCTAAAGGGCACTGGAAGACCACCTCGTCATATGACATATACATGGTGGACACCCCAAAAGATGGGGATGGCGAAGAAGCAGCGGAGGCAGATTCCTTAAAGAAACAGCCCAAGCGTCGACGTCAGCGGCGTCGCTCTAAATCCCGCCACAGCAAGAGTGGAGATTCTGGCACAGGAGATAATAACACCCCAGAAAGTGCCGAAGAAAATCCTCTCCAGCAAGATTCAACGCAGGAGGATGCAGAAGCAAGCCCTCACGAGAGAGCGGCAGACGAAGAGGTCGTGGATGATAATTACATACCTCCCTCCGGAGACGAGGCAAGCCTCGACGATGACAAATTCGTCGTGCCTGAGGATCCCGTCGAACCAGAGCGTTTCAAACGCAGGCTAATGGCCATAGCAAATAGCCTAAAGAAAAAGCAGCAGCAGCTTCAAGCTGATCAAGACCTGCTGGCCGACAGATGGACCGAGGTCCTCGCGGCCGAAGAGTATGAACTCGAACACCCCTCCAAGAGCTACCCAAAACGCAAGTTGCTCCCCCGGCTAGAGGAGGAAGCATATATACCTTCATCACCAGCGCACAATACGGCAGACCGACCACCCCGTGGTCGGGACAGAGAGGCACCTAGGCCCTCCACCAAGACCGTACCCCGGCATCGCTCAAAAAGTACGAAGCCACGAGGGAACACGCCGGACTTGCGGGATATATTGGAGGACAAAGCAAGACAATCCAGATCTATCTATGGATCACGAGGGCGCTCCACGACCCACGACGAATACCGTCGCGCCGGATACAACAACTCCGGCCGGGCCGAACACAGCAGACAACGCTCCCTTGAGCTACGTCGTGATATTGCTCAATACAGAGGCGCCGCACACCCGCTATGCTTCAGTGACGAAGTAATGGATCATCAAATCCCTGAAGGGTTTAAACCCGTAAACATTGAATCCTACGATGGCACAACAGACCCCGCGGTTTGGATCAAAGATTATCTCCTTCATATCCATATGGCCCGCGGAGACGATCTCCACGCCATCAAATATCTCCCACTCAAGCTTAAAGGACCAGCTCGGCATTGGCTTAACAGCTTGCCCGCAGAGTCAATTGGGTGTTGGGAGGACCTGGAAGCCGCATTCCTCGACAACTTCCAGGGCACATATGTGCGACCACCAGATGCCGATGACCTAAGCCACATAATCCAGCAGCCAGACGAATTGGCCAGGCAATTCTGGACACAGTTCTTAACAAAGAAAAATCAAATCATCGACTGTCCGGATGCAGAGGCCCTCGCAGCCTTCAAACATAACATCCGCGACGAGTGGCTAGCCCGGCACCTAGGACAGGAAAAGCCGAAATCCATGGCAGCCCTCGCATCATTGATGACCCGCTTCTGTGCAGGAGAGGATAACTGGCTAGCTCGCAGCAACAACCTCAGTAAAAATGCTGGCAGTCCGGATACTAAGGACCATAGCGGCAGGTCACGTCGAAGCAAAAACAAACGCCGCGTTAACGGCGATAACAATGAGGATACGGCAGTCAACGCCGGATTCCGAGGTTCTAAACCCGATCAGCGGAAGAAGCCATTCAAACGAACCACCCCGGGTCCATCCAATTTGGACCGAATACTCGACCGCTCATGCCAGATACATGGCACCCCCGAAAAGCTAGCTAACCACACCAACAGAGATTGTTGGGTATTCAAGCAGGCAGGCAAGTTAATTGCCGAAAACAATGACAAGGGGCTGCACAGCGATGACGAGGAAGAGACCCGGCCGCCGAACAGTAAAGGACAGAAGGGTTTCCCCCCACAAGTGCGGACGGTAAACATGATATACGCAACCCACATACCCAAGAGGGAGCGGAAGCGTGCACTAAGGGACGTATATGCGATGGAGCCAGTCGCCCCGAAGTTCAATCCATGGTCCTCTTGTCCGATCACTTTCGATCGAAGAGACCATCCGACCAGTATCCGCCATGGTGGATTCGCCGCATTGGTTTTAGACCCAATCGTTGATGGATTTCACCTTACGAGAGTCCTGATGGACGACGGCAGTAGCCTGAACCTGCTTTATTAGGATATAGTGCGCAAGATGGGCATAGACCCCTCAAGGATTAAACCTACAAAGACGACCTTCAAAGGCGTCATACCAGGTGTTGAGGCCAATTGTACAAGCTCAGTCACACTAGAAGTGGTCTTCGGATCCCCGGATAATTTCCGAAGTAAGGATTTAATCTTCGACATAGTTCCGTTCCGCAGCGGCTATCACGCTCTGCTCGGACGAACCGCGTTCGCAAAGTTCAACGCGGTGCCGCATTATGCATACCTCAAGCTCAAGATGCCAGGCCCTCGTGGAGTCATCACGGTCAACGGAAATACAGAACGCTCCCTCCGAACGGAGGAACATACAGCGGCTCTCGCGGCAGAAGTACAGAGCAGCCTTCTAAGGCAATTTTCGAGTCCGGCCGTTAAACGACCGGACACGGCCAAACGCGCCCGGAGCAACATCAATCAAGACCACCTGGCACGTTCCGAGCACGTGTAGCAATGCGGCCCCAACCCCAGCCCTCGCATGATTGCAAGACCAGCTCTCCGCGTACATCATTACGCTCTGGAGATACCATGGGCATAGGGGGAGGGGCACGACCACAACAGACCCAGAGTGCGGCTCGACCACACCAGGGGCTCCCAAGTGTGTCGCTCTTCTTATTTTTATTTTCCTTCTTTTTATACACAGGACTCCATTCACCAGAGGCCCTGTCCGGTGGCGAACCCGCCGAACTCACGATGCAACAGCCAGGGACGGAAAAAGGCTGCGACGAACACTCAGGTGGTCTCCATTACGAGCATTAAATTTGATTATATACACCAGTCCACAGCCCACCCCTGGAGGGGGACATGTTTAATTAGTCCAATCCCTTGCTTACCGCACTATTTGTATCATTCTGCACTCATAGCAGAATTCCTTGAATAAATAATGCAACACTTTTTGCCTATAATTGCATTACTTTACATATATGTTCATTAATGACATTTTTGCACCCGTATATTTTGGTATGGCCGAATACACCAGGGGCTTACGTTCCCAGCATTATGGTGTGATAAGTCCGAACACTTTCACAAGTGCGGCACCCCGAACTTATAGCATTATATGAATCGGCTCCGAATCATGTCTTGGGTCAATAGTTGGGTTTGCCCGGCTCCCATGTTTTGGTACCTTACGTTCCGTTCTGTCGGCTAAGGTAGCATTGGGAGAACCACTGCGATTGCGGGCCGATTAAGCTGGGCGAGCGCCTCAGTGGAGAAAGCTAAAACTAACTGGCATGATAAGGCGAGAGACTGGTCGCTGTTCGAGAGGTCTTTTCGAGTCCCTAAAGACTTATGCCACTTCGAGTGAAGAACCGGATAATGTCCGGCCAAGGCGTGGATAGCGCCCCGAACTCGGTCTTCCGAATACTAGGGGCTTCGCCGAAATTTAAAATTATAGAATGCTATGGCTAAGTGAGAGTGTTCAAGCATTATAAGTCCGGTTGCCTTGTTCGTTGTGTTGAGCGCCTCCCTAGATGGACCCAAAAATGGGAACAAGAGTGCTCAAGTTTATCCCAAACACCCCAGCACTAGTGGCATGGGGGCTGAAGCCGACGACTTGCCATCTCTCAGATTTTATAAACGGCCGCATAGAAGGTAATATTTTAAATTAAACAAGCGTTGCTTAGCGCATATGAACAAAGTTTTCAGCGCACAGGATAACACATAACGAGTTTACTCAATAATTACATCTCTGGGGCACTCATCCGCAATCTTGCGGGCACCCTTCAGGACAGTCTTATAGTACATCTCGGGCGTACGATACTCCTTGTCCGCTGGCGGCACGTCAGTGATAAGCCTCTTCGCATCCAGCCTGCCCCAGTGCACCTTTGCGCGGGCAAGGGCCCGACGAGCACCTTCAATACAGGCGGAGCGTTTGATGACCTCCACCCAGGTGCACGTCTCCACCAGCCGCAGCACAAGGCCGAAGTAGCTCCCAGGCATGGCCTCTCCAGGCCAAAGCCAGACTATGAGGCCCTTCATGGCCTGCTCAGCTACCTTGTGGAGTTCGACCAGCTGCTTCAGCTGGTCACTAGGGGGCACCGGATGTCCGGACTCAGCGTACTGAGACCAGAAAACCTTTTCCGTTGAGCTCCCCTCCTCGCCACAGTAGAATGCGGCGACATCCGACACACTGCAAGGCAGATCTACAAACGCCCCTGGAGAGCTCCGAATCCGGGTAAGTAACAGGTAACTTACATTAACATGCTTGCTTTGCATGAAAAATGCCTTACCCGCCGCTATTTTCTTCACATCCTCAACCTCCTGAAGGGCCTTATGGGCCTCGGCCTTGGCGGCTTTGGCACTTTTGAGAGCCGAGGCAAGCTCGGACTCTCGAGTCTTTGAGTCGCGCTCCAAACTCTCATGCTTTTCCATGAGAGCCTGGAGCTCTTGCCGCACCTCCGCCACCCGCGCCTCCTGCTTGTCTCGCTCTGCCCGTTCCATGGCCGCATTGCGTTCGGCCGCAGACACAGCCTCCTTCAGGGTTGCCAACTCGTTTGTGGCCCCTGCAGTACCCACGTTATCCTTGTTATTTTTATTGCAACCTAAATCCTTTTCTGTAAGGTAACTATTCAAAGTGGTGTTCCTCACCTTCTTTGTCCTCGAGCTGCTTCTTGGCACGGCCGAGCTCTTGCTCGGACCGCTCGAGGTCCTTCTTCAAAGCACCGACCTCCGCAGTCAGTGCGGCAGAGGTCAGCAGCGCAGCCTGCAAACCCATATTGACATAATTTTTAGCAACCCTGCGTATATCTTTTTAGATCCTCAGTCCGGCTTTTCTTTTCAAACACCGAACCGAGCATCAGGGGCTACTGTCTATGTGGTATTACATTGCATATTTTTAACTTCTTACCTCAAAGCCTGTTAGAAGGCTACTGCAGGCTTCGGTCAGCCCGCTCTTGGCGAGCTGAACCTTCTGAATCACCACACTCATAATAGCGTGGTGTTCTTCCTCGATGGAAGCGCCTTTGAGCGCCTCCAACAAGTTGTCCGGCGCCTCCGGTTGGACGGGGGCCGTCGGCATCACGGTCTTGCCCTTCTTGCGAAGGGGCCGCCTGCCGAACTCAGGAACCACTGCGGGTTCCGGCGTGGAGTCCGGCGCAAAGTCCGGGAGGCTGCCTTGCGGCGCCTCCGGAGCCTCCTCCTGATGGGTCCCTTCCTGGGATCCCACCTCGGCATCCTCAGCGGCGCGAGGGGTGGAGGCAGTCGGGATGGAATCCACATCCGACGGAGCCAACGACCCGCTCGATGAAGCGGGGAGAACATCATCGGCCGGACTGCAGGCAGTGTGCGGCATTAAAAGGACACTATGTGACACAAAAGAAATTACAAATCATTCAGGAATCCGGATACTTACGATCTTGCCGGAGGCCTGGCCCTTGAGCTGTCCGGGGGAATAGTCCTTCCCCTCTTGGACCCTTCGGCCTCCCCTGTCGGGGAAGCCTTCCTCTTCCTCTCCCCTTCCTCTGGGAGAGGGTCTTCTTCCTCCTCCTTGCCTTCGGGGGAGGAGTCCGCCCTGGAATCGTCGGACACCTGAAAACGGGAACTCGTTCGAGTACCCGTGGCCTCCTTCTTGGCCTTCTTCTCCGGCACCACATGCGGTGCCGGAACCAGCAGCCCCGCTAGACGGGCATCTACTGGGTTTTCTGGCATGGGAGCCGGGCAGATGATCTGCTCGGCCTTCCTCATCTAGTCCTGTCAAAGGAAAAGGGAGATTGAAACCCGCGTAGAGTCAAACTATTAAAAACAAGTGTCCCGTAAAGGGGTAGAATCACTTACCTCGTCAGCTAGACGCTGCGAGCGAAATCCGCGATCTTCAGTGGCGGATGCGGGAGCTTCGGCGCCCTTGAACAGAACCCTCCAGGCGCCTTCGTACGTCGTGTCGAAGAGCCCGCTCAATGCCTGGTGCTGTGCCGGATTGGACTCCCACAATTTAAATGCCCGTTGTTGGCAGGGGAGAATCCGGCGGATGAGCATGACTTGGACCACATTGACAAGCCTGAGCTTCTTGTTCACCAGCTTCTGGATACAGGCTTGGAGTCCTGTAAGCTCCTCCGAACTACCCCATAGCAAGCCCTTCTCTTTCCAGGAGGTGAGCTGCACAGGGATACCAGATCTGAACTCGGGGGCCACCGCCCACTTAGGGTCGCGCGGCTCGGTGATGTAGAACCACCCCGATTTCCACCCCTTGACGGATTCCACGAAGGCCCCTTCGAACTAGATGATGTTGGGCATCTTGCCCAACATGGCGCCTCCGCACTCCGCTTGAGTGCCCTTCACTA
Source organism: Triticum timopheevii (assembly GCA_963921465.1). NCBI lineage: Eukaryota > Viridiplantae > Streptophyta > Magnoliopsida > Poales > Poaceae > Triticum > Triticum timopheevii. Next base: position 391,718,860 of record OY997266.1, on the reverse strand, counting down.
CCTTCGGCTTGACATTGAAGGTCTTGAGCCACAAGCCGAAGTGGGGCTGGATGCAGAGGAAGGCCTCGCACACGACGATAAACGCCGAGATGTTGAGGATGAAGTTTGGCGCCAGATCATGGAAATCCAGGCCGTAATAGTACATGATCCCCCGGACAAAGGGATGCAACGGGAAGCCCGGTCTGCGGAGGAAGTGGGGAAGGAAAACGACCCTCTCATGAGGCCTGGGGGTGGGGATGAGCTGCCCCTTGTCGGGCAGCCGGTGCGCGATGTCGTCGGAAAGGTATCCGGCGTTGCGCAGTTTTGTGATGTGCTCCTCCGTCACGGAGGAGGCCAGCCATTTGCCTCCTGCTCCGGACATGATCGAAGAAGGTCGAGACGAGATGCGCAGACTTGGGCGCTGGAGCTCGAGAGTGGAAAAGGGTGGAAAAGTAAAGGAGGAAGAAGGCGTAGGTAAAAAGGGTGGACCCTTATCCCCTTATATATGGGCGGACGGAAACTATGCGTCCCCACCGGCCTGGTAAAACTCGCTTATCTCCCAAGCGCCACCATCAATGGCGCGGTTGGGTTACCCACGTCCGTATTGATGAGAATCCCGGAATAAGGGGAACACGATCTCTGCTTTGACAAGACGTGCCAAGGAAACCGCTTCGCTAAACGCGCTGAGGTGGTATAACAAAAAACGATTCAAGTAAAGGCTTGGTAGTGGCGTGACGTCATGCTACAGGATACGTCAGCAGATTGAACTTGTGTACATATTATTCTCTCTACGGTGGAATGTGGAATCTATTTTGCAGAGCCGGACACTATCCTGGTGTTCACAATCTTCTATGAATTATTCGGAGGAGGAACCCGCCTTGCAATGCCAAACAATATGCGCGCCGGACTCATCGTCATTGAAGCCTGGTTCAGGGGCTACTGAGGGAGTCCTGGACTAGGGGGTGTCCGGACAGCCGGACTATCATCGTCAGCCGGACTCCAAGACTATGAAGATACAAGATTGAAGACTTCGTCCCGTGTCCGGATGGGACTTTCCTTGGCATGGAAGGCAAGCTTGGCGATACGGATATGTAGATCTCCTACCATTGTAACCGACTCTGTGAAACCCTAGCCCTCTCCGGTGTCTATATAAACCGGAGGGCTTTAGTCCGTAGGACAGAACAACCATTACAACAATCATACCATAGGCTAGCTTCTTGGGTTCAGCCTCCTTGATCTCGTGGTAGATCCACTCTTGTACTACCCATATCATCAATATCAATCAAGCAGGAGTAGGGTTTTACCTCCATCGAGAGGGCCCGAACCTGGGTAAAAACATCGTGTCCCTTGTCTCCTATTACCATCCGCCTAGACGCACAATTCGGGACCCCCTACCCGAGATCCGCCGGTTTTGACACCGACACCCACCGTAATACTTATGCTATCTTGAGAGAAGCCACTAGTGAAACTTATGGCCCTCGGGTCTATATTCCATCATATAAGTTTCTGATCTATTTCATTTTGCAATCTTTACTTTCCAAACTATATCATAAAAATACCAAAAATATTTATTATCTTTATCAGATCTCACTTTTGCAAGTGGCCGTGAAGGGATTGACAACCCCTTTATCGTGTTGGTTGCAAGGTTCTTATTTGTTTGTGTAGGTACGAGGGATTTGCGTGTAGCCTCCTACTGGATTGATACCTTGGTTCTCAAAAACTGAGGGGAAATACTTACGCTACTTTGCTGCATCACCCTTTCCTCTTCAAGGGAAAACCAACGCATGCGCAAGAGGTAGCAGCATGGTCCGGGAATCTTGAGCTTGAGATAAGCATAGTGTGGCACCGCATTGAATCGAGCGAATGCGGTTCGTCCGAGCAGTGCGTGATAGCCACTGCAGAAGGGGACGATATCGAAGATCAACTCTTCGCTTTGGAAGTTGTTCGGGGATCCGAAGACCACCTCCAGTGTGAGTGAGCTCGTACAGCGGGCCTCTACACCTGGTATGACACCTTTAAAGGTGTTTTTGTGGGCTTGATCCTTGAGGGATCAATACCCATTTTGTGCACTGTATCCTGATAGAGCAGGTTCAGGCTGCTGCCACCATCCATGAGGACTCGCGTAAGATGGAATCCATCAATGATTGGGTCGAGGACCAGTGCGGCTAAACCGCCATGATGGATACTGGTCGGATGGTCCCTGCGATCAAAGTTGATCGGGAAGGATGACCATGGGTTGAACTTTGGGGCGACTGGCTCCATCGCATAGACGTCCCTAAGCGCACGCTTGCACTCCCTCTTGGGGATATGGGTAGCGTATATCATGTTCACCATTTTAACTTGGGGGGAAACTTCTTCTGTCCCGCTGTGTTCGGTGGCCGGGGCTCCTCGTCATCGTCCTTGCTTTGTGACCCCTTTTCCTTGTTCTCGGCATTTAACTTGCCGGCCTGTTTAAAAACCCAACAGGCTCTGTTGATATGATTGGCTGGTTTATCAGGAGTGCCGTGGATTTGACATGGACGATCGAGTATGTGGTCCAAGCTTGACGAGCCCGGATTGTTTCTTTTATATGGCTTCTTCCGCTGACCGGACTTAGAGCCACTGAATCCAGTGTTGACCGCCGTGTCCTCGGTGTTGTCACCATTGCTTCGACGCTTGTGTCTATTGCGTCGGGGCTTGTCGTTGCTGTTTCTGGCTTCAGAAGTGCTAGGTTCACTTGTATTGTTATTGCTACGGGCTAGCCAGTTATCTTCGCGCCCGCAGAAGCGGGTCATAAGCATCATGAGGGTTGCCATGGACTTTGGCTTTTCTTGGCCGAGGTGTCGGGCGAGACATTTGTAACAGATGCTATGTTTAAAGGCCGCTAGGGCTTCGGCATCCGGACAGTCGACGATCTGGTTCTTTTTAGTTAAGAACCTAGTCTAGAATTTCCTAGCGGACTCACCAGGCTATTGAACTATGTGACTTAAGTCATCGGCATCCAGAGGTCGGACATATGTACCCTGGAAGTTGTCGAGGAAGGCGTCTTCCAAGTCCTCCCAGCTGCCAATTGAGTTTTCGGGCAAACTATTTAACTAGTGCCGAGCAGGACCCTTGAGTTTTAGCAGGAGGTATTTGATGGTGTGAAGATCATCACTGCGGGCCATATGAATATGGAGGAGAAAATCCTCAATCCATACCGCGGGGTCTGTTGTCCCATCATATGATTCGATGTTCACGGGTTTAAACCCTTCTGGGAATTCATGTTCCATTACTTCATCAGTGAAGCAGAGGGGGTGTGCGGTGCCTCTATATCAAGCCAAGTCGCATGTAGGTCAGATGGAGTTCGTTTGCGGTTTTCGGCCCGGGCGTGGTTATGTTTGTCACGTCCGGCCGGATGGCCGTCGTTGCGCATCGGGGCACGCCCCCGCGATCCATAGATCGATCTGGTCTGACCCACTCTGTTTTCCAGGTCGTGCCGCGGGTCATATGTGTATCCCCAAGCTATTGTGTCTTTGTTTTTACGGTGAGGTAGTGCGGGCTGGTGTTCGGCTTGAGTTGCCACTTTGTACCGGCCACGTGGCAGTCGGTCAGGCGCATTATGCGTTGGTAGGATGGGCTCCAACGCCTCGTCATCGAATTGGGGTAACAATTTGCGCTTCGAGTAACTTTTGGTTGGGCGCTCGAGGCCGTATTCTTCGGCTCCTAGGACATTAGTCCATATATCGTTGAGCAGATCTTGATCAGCTTGGAGCTGCTGCTGCTTCTTTTTCAGGCTCCTTGCAGTGGCTATTAGCCGGCGCTTAAAGCGCTCCTGATCGACGGGCTCCTCAGGCATGATAAAGTCTTCATCGCCGAGGCTCGCCTCATCCTCGGAGAGCGGAAGGTAGTTACTGTCCTTCGAGTCTTTGTTCATGGCCTATTCATCAGGGCTAACTCGCCCATCTTCCCATTCATCCAGTTTGGAGGTTGGCTCAATGGGGTCTTCGTTGTCTTCGACATTGTTCAGAGTATTATTTTCTCATATGCCGGTATTGCTGTTTTTTCCACGAGGTGGTTTAGAGCGGCGCCGCTGACATCAGGGCTTTGGCTGTACCTCAGGAGGCTTATCCTCGACTGGATCCTTTTCATTGTCACCGTTGTTTTCTTTGGGTGTATCCACCATGTTTACGTCATACGAGGAGGTGGTTGTCCAGCGCCCTGTACGCGGTGGTTTTTGTGCCTGCTCCTCTCTGGCATCGTCGTCCATACTGTCGATGTCTTCGAAGCCGTAAACGAGAATGTCGGTTAAGTCTTCGATAGTGGCTATGAAGTGGGTGGTGGGTGGGAAGCAAAATTCTCTGTCATCAGCCTCCAATCCAAACCGGTTATAGTTCGGCTGAGAGTCCCCTGATGAGGGCTTTTAATGAGTTTAGTAGATCACCTAAAGGTGAGTGCCGGAAGATGTCCGCGGAGCTGAATTCGACGATCGGCGCCTGATCAGGTTCGATGGGCGCGGATGCACGCAGTTCGGAACCTATGGCCGGAGACGAAACCGAGGTTTCGGTGGCACATGCCCCACTGGAGGTTGGATCTGTGGGCGGCTCTAACGCTACTGAGTCTGTGGCTTCTGCGGCGGGGTTGAGCTTCCCGTCCTCGGACGGTGCAATCTTCTCTGGATCTAGGGACAGAGCGGTTACAGGCACTATCTCCTGGGCACAGTCTGATGACAGATTTAGGTCATGTTCATCGTGGTGGCAGGGAGCGGCTGTCATGGGCTCAAATCCGTCAAAGATCAAGTCTCCGCGGATATCGGCAACATAATTCAAGCTTCCAAACCTGACCTGATGGCCAGGGGCGTAGCTGTCGATCTGCTCTAGATGGCCAAGCGAGTTGGCCCGCAGTGCAAAGCCGCCGAATACGAAGATCTGTCTGGGGAGAAAAACCTCCCCCTGGACTGCATTGTTGTAGATGATTGACTGAGCGATCAGACATTTTGGTGATGACGCAGCGGAACTCTCAATGAAAGCACCAATGTCGGTGTCAAAACCGGCGGATCTTGGGTAGGGGGTCTCGAACTGTGCGTCTAAGGTTGATGGTAACAGGAGGCGGGGGACATGATGTTTACCCAGGTTTGGGCCCTCTCTATGGAGGTAATACCCTACTTCCTGCTTGATTGATCTTGATGAATATGAATATTACAAGAGTTGATCTATCACGAGATCGTTTTGGCTAAAGCCCTAGAAGTCTAGCCTGTATGATTATGATTGCCTCTACGGACTAAGCCCTCCGGTTTATATAGACACCGGAGGGGACTAGGGTTGTACAAAGTTGGTTACAGAGAAAGGAATCTTCATATCCGGGTGCCGAGCTTGCCTTCCACGCCAAGGACAGTCCCATCCGGACACGGGAGAGAGTCTTCAGTCTTGTATCTTCACAGCCCATCAGTCTAGCCCATGTTAATAGGCCGAACGCCTGAGGACCCCCTAATCCAGGACTCCCTCAGCTGCGCCACTGCTAGCGTTGGTACTCCACCACCGATTCCTCGATGGATAGACTCTTCTCTACCTCGACCTGGGCCACGCGCAACTCCTCCTCTCGGCGCTCCTCAATCTCTGCCGCCTCCTACATCTCCAGCTCCCGCTCGACGACCTCATGAGGAAGCAGGTGGTCCATGGCCACCGCCGCCTTTTCAGACCTGGGTTGCATGCTGGATTCCGAATTCTCTCGGCGTTTGCAGCCGCCATCGCAGCAGTAGCTACAACCGTCTTGGCTGCTGCAGCTGTCCTGTCAGCTGCCGCAGACGCCCTCTCGACGGAAGCGGCCGCTCACGATGCGGATGCGGTGGCACTCTCGGCGCAGGCGGCGGCGCTCTGGGTGGGGGGAGGGGGACACGGCCGTCGTACGGGCCTTTACGAAGCATTTCCACGATGTCATCTTTGCAAGAAGGGGGTGCGGGAATGGGGATTGGGATTTGTGGATTCAGGGGACGCCGGCACTGGAGCAGACGAGCCGACGAAGCTTAAGGAGGAAGACTTAAATAGACCCAGATTTTTTCATCGCAAATGATTCCTACAAAACAACTGTGTGTGATGTTGTAGATGTTTTTAATTAGATGTGAAAGATGAATTTGGAGTAAAGTGGCAACGGATGGTGTTTTAAATGTATGAGAAAATTTGTTTCAGGGGTCATTCGAACATCTAAGACATTTAAGTGATTTTCTAGCCATTTAATGACCGTAATTTAAAATTTGAACTATATGTACATGCAGCAGCTAATCAAAACGGTTTGAAAAGTCATATTTTGTGTACTTGTGTGTGATTTAATACCACAAGCAGTAAATTGGAAAGAATTTTCAAACATATTGTTCTAACGGCTATGACACAATTAAGCATGGAGTGCCATCGCATTTAAATTCCAAAAAATTAAAAAGATGAAACCTTGCTTGAGGTAATGTCATACCAGCAAGATGATGTGGTACAAAAATTTGCCTATTTGACGAAAGTTTGGACACACACCCCTCACAAACTAGCGCAACTCACTAGAAGGCTCGTGGTTTCGAGAGGGAACAATGCATGTTTGCTGACAAATGGCAGATAGCTTCCTCCTACGGCCTTCAAAAATTTTCTACGTGTAATGTGCACTGATACTAACTGTCATGTGAAAATTTGGAAAATTTCAGGGGTCATTTAACCTTTTAAAGAGATTTAAGTGATGTCCTAGCCATTTAATGACCATAATTCAAATTTGAACTAGATGTACATGCAACGGCTAACCATAGAAGTTTGAAAAATCATATTTGTGTACTTGTGTGCGAGTTAATTCCATGTGCAGTAAATTAGAAGGAATTTTCAAACATATTGGTCTCACCGCATGGACACATGCATGTACATGCATGGAATGCCATGGCATTGTTATTCCAGAAAATTAAAAAATGATTAGAAAAACATGAAACCTTGCTTGATGTAATGTCATGCCACCAAGATGATGTGGTACAAAAATTGGCTGGCTTGACGAAAGTTTGGACACACACCCCCCACAAACCGGAGCAACTCACTAGAAGGCTCGTGGTTCCGAGAGGGAACAATGCATGTTTGATGATGAACGGCTGATAGCTTCCTCTGACGGCCTTCAAAATGTTTCTACATGTAATGTGCACTGGTACCAACTGTCATGTGAAAATTTGGAAAATTTCAGGGGTCATTTGACCTTTTAAAGAGATTTAAGTGATTTCCTAGCCATTTAATGACCGTACGTAATTCAAATTTGAACTAGATGTACATGCAACGGCTAACCATAACGGTTTGAAAAATCATATTTGTGTACATGTGTGCGAGTTAATTCCATGTGTAGTAAATTAGAAGGAATTTTCAAACATATTGGTCTCACGGCATGGACACATGCATGTATATGCATGGAGTGCCATGGCATTGGTATTCCAAAAAATTAAAAATGATCAGAAAAACATGAAACCTTGTTTGATGTAATGTCATGCCACCAAGATGATGTGGTATAAAAATTGGCTTGCTTGACGAAAGTTTGGACACACACCCCTCATAAACTGGAGCAACTCACTAGAAGGCTCGTGGTTCCGAGGGGGAACAATGCATGTTTGATGATGAACGATAGATAGCTTTCTCTTACGACCTTCAAATTTTTTCTACATGTAATGTGCACTGATACTAACTGTCATGTGAGAATTTGGAAAATTTCAGTGATCATTGGACCTTTTGAAGACATTTAAGTGATTTCCTAGCCATTTAATGATCGTAATTCAAATTTGAACTAGATGTACATGCAATGGCTAACCATAACGATTTGAAAAATCATATTTCTGTACTTGTGTGTGAGTTAATTCCATGTGCAGTAAAGTAGAAGGATTTTTCAAACATATTGGTCTCACGGCATGGACACATGTACATGCATGGATTGCCATGGCATTTTTATTCCAAAAAATTAAAAAAATAATCAGATAAACATGAAACCTTGCTTGATGTAATGTCATTCCACCAAGATAATGTGGTACAAAAATTGGCTTGCTTGACGAAAGTTTGGACACACTGTCAGGACCCCGACTCAATGCCACATCGATCTAGCATGTAACACCTCATATCACTTTGCGGCCTCACGCACGGTATTCCCACGGGTGTCGCCTTACCTTTGACCAGGACTGTTTGCGCCTTTTGGCACACGTATATGATAGTGTCGCTAGCATCCATATGATAAGGAGCTTGGGCTGACATGGCTAGTCGTAAACCCAAAGTGGCACAAACTTACTGGGATAGGCATCCATGACCCAGCATCGAACATGTCGGTCATCAGCGAGTGAATCCAGGCTGTAGCACTGGGCTAGCAGGACTCCGGTGAACCGGGATGTAGCGGGCTAACAGGACTCCGGTATTCATCGTGTGACATTTCCCCGAAGGGACAGACACAGGAACGAAGATGGACACATGCCGGCCAGCCTAAGTGTTCCGGAGCAGTAGCAAGCTACCATGGCTCAGTGGAAACACTAGGAGACATTTCCCGGTAAGAGAGGCTACTAAAGATAAACAACTAGATAGTCAGATCCCACACATACCAAGCATTTCAATAACATACACACAATATGCTCAATATGTGCAAATACAACATGGCATCACAACATGACTCTACAACTCAAGTATTTATTTAATAGGCTCTGAGGAGCGAGATATTACAAACATGGGTCTCACGACCCAACATTCAGAGCATACAAGTCAATGCACAAGCGGAAGCTTAACATGTCTGGGTACAAACATCTACAAATGAAAAAGGCTGAGAAGCCTAACTATCTACCAGATCCTGCCGAGGGCACAAGATCGTAGCTGAGGTAACAAGCTAAACGTCAAAGTCCAAGCGGAACTACTAATGCGACTGAAGTCGCTCTGCAAAAACATAAAATAGGCAAACGTGAGTACAAATGTACCCAGCAAGACTTACATCAGAACTATCTACATATGCATCATTATCAACAAAGGGGGTGGTGGAGTTTAACTGCAGCAAGCCAGCTTTGACTCGGTGGCTAACCTGAACTACGACTGCAAGTAACTCTTTGAGGTGGCGCACACGAGTCCACATATTCACCATATCAATACTCCACTATGGATCCGCTCCCGTCTCCCTACGAGAACGCCATCCATAGCACTCATGCTTATCTTGCGCATTTTAGAGTATCCACTTTCACTTGTCTATGAACTATGCAAGGGGTCCAAGTTTCCATATCCGAGGAATCCGGCTATTCGAATAGACAATGATAACCCTGCAGGGGTGTACTTCTTCACACACGCTCTCGACACTTATCGCCCTGTACACGTCATGTATCTCGGCAACCTTCAAGCGGAAGCCGGGCGAGGGAGTCGGCCACGACCTGACTAACCATGCAAGTCTCTCGTCCAGGTTTATCGCCTATTCGGGTTCCATCCGCAAGGAGATCCGGCCGGGGTGTTGCCCACGGCCCCAAACGATGTGAGCAGGGTTCCCAAGCCCACCTCGACGGGTAGATCTACGCTTGGTACACCGTGCCACGGTGCCTAGTCTGTCCCAAGCCCACCTGTACCGGGTGCCACCTGGTAGACTACTAACACTACCTACAAACACCAGAAACTAGTTGCAACTCCTGGACAAAGATCAAGTTGATTAATAAGCCGAGAGGGGTCGAGTTACCGGAACCCAATGTGTGGTAGTAACTGTTCATGGATCACAAACACAGAACTCAGTTCCTGAGGACGGCTGCAATGAGACAACCCACCATGTACTACTACATGGCCTCTCACCGCTACCTTTACCAAATCGTGTTCACACATTTAGACCACACACAGCAGGACATGTTCACACACCTCCAATTCATCCCTGATGAATCAGACCTGACACAGCTCTAAGCAATAGCAGGCATGACAAACAAGCATGAATGAGTAGGCACAACAGGGCTCAAACAACTCCTACTCATGCTAGTGGGTTTCATCTATTTACTATGGCAATGACAGGTCATGCAGAGGATAAAGGGGTTCAACTACCGCAGCAAGTAACAGTTGTATCGTTGTTGTCCTAATGCAGTAAAATAGAGTAGGAGCGAGAAAGTGGGATTGTATCGGAATGAACAAGGGGGTTTTGCTTGCCTGACACTTCTGAAGATAATATAGTTCCTTCATCGGTGTCATCGAACTCATCGTCGAAACCATGTCTATCGAGAGGGGACAAACACCGGCAACAGAGAAGAAATACAATCAATGCAATGCACAATATGATGCATGATATGACATGGCAAAAATGAGTGTGTTTTGGCTAATGCAACTTAGAACAGATTAAATGAAGTTGGTTTGAACCAAGGGTTCAAATTCAAACTCCATATGTGGATATTTAAATGCCATTTATATGATTTGTGCTAAACAGCAACTATAAGTTGTTCTAACATGCATGAAAACAGGACAGATTGGATTTTTCTATCATTTTTCATATATAACTTATTTCATTTGGAGTTACGGTTGATTTTATATGAATTTTAGAAGTCTATACTATTTTCTGGAATTTCCTATATAAGAATAAATCCAGAAAAGGATTTACTGCGTCAGCCTGGCGTCAGTGTGATGTCATCGGTCAACTGAGACGGTCCAGGTCAACCCTGACCTGTAGGTCCCATCTGTCAGTGTCAGTTAAACTAACTAAGTTTAGTTAGTGTTAAACTAATACTAACCTAGCTAGTTAATTAGTGCTAACTAGAGTAATTAGTCGGACGGGGCCCGCAAGTCAGTGAGAGAGAGGGGTCAAACCCCTGGACAGACGGGGTCAAACCTCGCCGGTGAAAGCGGTCAACCCGTCGGCGTTTAGCCGCCGGCGAAGGCCGGACGCGGCGGAGCATGTCGGGAACCACCTACAGGGGCTCTTTTGGCGCGCAGGGAGCAGCTACGGGATGAGGGTGGAGTGGCGCATCCAACGGTGGCGGTGGCGGAGGCTGGGGTGGCCGGAGTTGTCGCCGGCGTCGACCCTGGCGGTCGCCGGAGCTCGGGTGAGTTTGGTGTCAATGCTACGGTGACCGGGGAGGCTCGTGCAGGGCACCTATGTGCTCTACGTAGCGCGGGAAGGGAGTTGAGCACGACGGCCGGACCGCTAGGTGGCCGGAGGCTCGTCGGCGGCGGTCACAGGCGGCGGCGCGTGCGGGCGAGCAAGGTGCGGCGGCTACGGCGCACGAGAGCGAGAACGGAGAGGGGGAAAAGGTTCGGTGGCTCATGGCGGTTGCAGCAGACGTCGAAGCGGGCTCAGGGAAGGCCGGACGGCGATGAGTCGACGATGGGGATCCGCGGCGGCCGATGACGAAGAAGAGGTCGGTGACGGCGTTTTGAGGCGTCCGGCGTCGAGTGAGTCGACGGGGAGGACGAGGGCGTCGAGGCGGAGGCCATGGACACGTCGGCGAGGCGAGGGAGGGCCTGTGGCTGTGGTGGTTCTAGTCGGCGGCGATGGCTGCGCTCGGGTTCGGGCGAGAGAGAGGGAGCGGAGGGGAGGAGGGGGTCCAGAGAGAGAGGGGGCGGTCAGGGTGGTGTCGTGGCTTCACCAGGGCGTCGAGGGGGAAGCGGCAAGCAGGAGGTGGCCGGGATGCGTGTCGGCGCGCTGCGGCCACGCGCTTGTCCTCCTGGCAGGGGAAGAAGACGACAGGGGGAGGCTAGGTGGGCTGGGCTGGCCACTTGGGCTGCCAGGTGGCTACACAGGTAAGTTAGGTAGGTTCCTTTCTCTCTCTTTTATTTCCTGTTTTCTATTTTTCTGCAACTTTGTGGCTTTACTAAAAATATCTAGGCATTTTCAAACATCACCAAACTATGCATGCCCAATGTTTAGAATATATCCAACATGGAACATTTTGGTTTGGGATTATTTGGACATTTAAAATATTTACTAGCATTTAAATGCCCAAATGCAATTAACTAATGGTTTAATCCAGTGACCCTATGTTGTCCTAGAAAAGTGTGCACCATTTTTGTCAGAGGTTCTAGACCAAGGCAAAGATGATGAACATTTTAGAAGGGAATTTTGGGTTCATTGAAAATGATTTTAGTAAACCCTAGTTTGTTTAAGGGGGGTGCTGGGGGTTCTGTCATCCCCAATTCAAGTTAAAAAGAAATTAAACATGATGCAACACATGACTAGCTAACCCAGAGCAGACCAGAACTAGGGATGTGACACACACACCCCTCACAAACCGGAGCAACTCACTAGAAGGCTCGTGGTTCCGAGAGGGAACAATGCATGTTTGATGACGAGCGGCAGATAGCTTCCTCTTACGGCCTTCAAAATATTTCTACGTGTAATGTGCATTGATACTAACTGTCATGTGAAAAGTTGGAACATTTCAGGGGTCATTTGACCTTTTGAAGACATTAAAGTGATTTCCTAGCCATTTAATAACCGTAATTCAAATTTGGACTACATCTACATGCAACGGCTAACCATAACGGTTTGAAAAATTATATGTATGTACTTGTGTGCGAGTTCAAAAATTATCAGACGATGTAAATATCTGGTGTTCAAAAAAGAAAATATAAAATCTGGCAAGACAACCGGCCCCACACGATTAGCACTCTATTTCGCGCCTCGAATTCTGGAAGGTGGGTGGCGGGCTTTATTAATTAGACATGGTTCTGCATTGGGAACCATGAGCTATTATGTTCACAGACGGGTTTTGCTGCGGGAATCGTGTGTAATTCACACTAAAGTACTCATAAATTCTGGTGACCGGCGCGTGTACTGTTCCCGACGATCTACATTCTGGCCGCCAATAAATACTACCTTGCTCATGTTGTCCTGCCTGCATTCTCATCTAGATCCTCCCCTTGATCGCCCTCTCTCTCTCTCTCTCACTCTCTCTCTCTCTCTCTCTCAAATCTCTGCCATGGTGCCGCCGGTCTGCCCACGCGCCGACGAGGAGTCGTCACCCCCCGAGGAGGCTCACTGGAAGAGCAGCGACGAGGACACCTACGCGCCGCCGGACGAGGTTTCGCCGGACCCCCCCCCCAACTTTGGATTGGTTTTGGGGCCAGTACGATCTTTGTCTTTGGAAGTCGCTGCCGCAGGCTGAGAAAGCGAGGCAAGTGTCTTTAAAGAAGGAGATGGAGGAGGAGGATGCCAGGTACCAGGCGGCCTATGAAGCCCGTGATGCCGCCTGGAAAAAGGAGGCGGCGGAGCTTTGGGGGCGGGCGCGTCGTCGTGCGGAGGAGGTGTACAAAGATGGGTACTTCGTGATGAAGGCCAGAGACGCTAGGCGCGTCATTGCTGCGTGGAGCTGGGCCGATAAGCTCCAGTGTGCCACCGACGAGGACCTCCGGTGGGCGCCCAATGAAATGGCAAGATCGTTCGCGCGCGTCCGCCTGCAAGAGGCAGATCGTCATGTCAAGCGCTGCGAGGCAGAGGAGGCGGAGTACTGCCTCCGCTCTGGGAAGACGCCGCGCACCAGGGAGATGCTGGCGAGGGGCTGCCGGAATACTGGCCCTAGGAGGAATTATTAGTTTTAGTATTGTTCATTTTCAATTTTATGCATTGTACCTAGTAGTTAAGTATCATCACGTATATGTGATGATATTATATATATTCTGTGATGAACTAATGAACAATTAATATTGTATATATATTATGAATTTCATTTTCTATTTGTTTTTGTATACTAATTTGAATCTATCTGTTATCATCCACATATACACATTGAAACAGAACATATAAGAACGGAAAACAGAGTACACACATTGAAATAGAGCAATAGTATGATTGCTGTGAATACATAGTTATCCACGTTGAAACGACTCAACAAAATAAAATGCGTCCATGAGACCATGACCAGCAGCCCTTGCCTACGGTAGCTCTTGGCTCTGCCTGAACTCGTGTAGGCGTTTGTCCAAGCGGTCGACACGCTCGCGGTACATCTGGAGCGCGATCTCGAGCTCCAAGTTGGCTATTTCATAGGAGATCACCACCTCAAGGACGCAATACGGCCATGTTCCTCTACTGCGCCCAGGTGGACACCTAGGCGAAGGAGGCAGTCGAGCCTACCGACTAGCTCGTTGGCATCGAGCGGGCCGCAAACAAGGTGAACAGCGCAACCCATGTGAACGGCGCAGCGGGTGTCCAGTGCAAGTACGGCGCGGCCGGCCTCTGGTGCAAGTACGGTGCACAGGGGATGTGCCCACTCCTGGCGAGGAATCGGGGTACTGACGGAACGTGTACCCAACTGCGACGCCCTGTCGACAGTAGGCAAGCGCCGATGGATCCGCTCTTGCTGTGCGGCGCACTACGCCTCTCGCTCTACGGCGCTCCAACACTCTCGCCGTGCGGCGAGCCGCAGCCTATCGGTGCGGACGCGCCTAGCTGCAGCCTCTGTGGCGCACCATCGATCATGTTGTGCAGCGAGCTGCAGCCTCTCGGCGCTGAGATGCCTATCTTGATCCACATCGCTGAAGCGCCATGTGCCAAAGGTCTGCTCAAACCTGGCGATGATGCGCATCACGACGTCGTCCATCGCGTTGCCGGGGAGTGCCGCAGCCTCGATGGGCCGTGGCGCCTGCTGGTTTTCCTCGTCGACGAGGTTGATGGCAGAGGCGGCGCTTTGGTGCGTTGGCATGCTTGGAAAAGGTGGATGTGCTACAGGCTGCGCTTGTTGCCTCCATGCGTTGTGCCGCGCCTAGGTTTATGTGCAATATCGCTGGGTGGCGGGAAACAGGTGAGGAAATGGTAGGAAACGGTGGCGTGTTCATAGAACACCATCAATTAATGGAAACTTACAATATAAAGGAACATTGAGCTATCACAAGAAGTAGATAATGATGAGATGAACATGGACCACACTAGGGATCCCGTCGGTGATGAATTCATCAATCGCAAACGGTTGTACACTAGCAAGTGTTTGCCCACAACACACATGGCTTATTCCATCACAAACAGGTCGGGTGGATCAACTGTGTGCCACGTATACACATTGTCAAAAAGTAATGCAGTAGACATTCTTTAACATATGTTAAAAAATAAAATAAAAATAAAAAACAAGGACCTCGAGGTTAAATTAGCTGAGGGAATGGGTCATTTTGGTCATTTGACCAATATGACTCATCCTATCAGTTAATTTAACATCAACACAACTTCCCATCCAGTCACCCATCCCATGGCTGATCCAGCCTGAGCACACTTAACTTGAGAGTTCTTTTAGATAAGCTATTGGTGGAAGGACTAGTCCTTGCTGATATAGGATGCCTCTTCAAATCCTTATAGCGTATCCAGATGACCGCCCGTCCCCTAATGGCCAATACTTGTTGCGTAGACAAAGCATATCACATACATCTTATTAGAAGCAATCGTCTGTGTTATTATCCATCTTCGCACACACTTCTGATTACAGACCTGTTTGCCACATATCACACATATCTTGTTATATTGAACCATTTCTGTTCTCTTGTCTCAACGCAAATAGTTCGTCCGAGTGAACCGCATGCCATATATCGCACACACCTTGATCTGCCTGACCATTTCTTTTGTGTTGCCTAATCACAAACAGTTCATCCTAGTGAACCGTATGATGTGTATCGCACACGCCTTCATCTGACTGTCCATTTCTTTTGTTCCACCTCATCGCAAACAGTTAATTGAACTGAACTATATGCCCTGCATCACACACGCAACTAAAATCTGAGCCGTGTTTGATGCATCCGTCATCACAAACGTTTTGGACATTTTTGACGGTTCTCTGACACCACTGTTTGCGATTATTGCATCGCACACAGTTTCTCGAAGGGTCTCTATCGGGGGTTGGGTGCGACATATGCCAACGGATGGCTTATCATGGTGGGGGCGAGTAGAACATCGTCGGTGCCTGGAAACGGGATGAGGCGCAGACATGCACGCCGGCGAATCTTACCCGGCTTCGGGGCTCTCCGGGGAGATAACACCCCTACTGCTGCTCTGCGGGGTCTCCGCATGGTCACTATGGCGAAAAGATTACAAGGGTGCTCCTGGAGCTGTATCGGGAGGCAGGAGGGAGCTAGGCTGGCTCTCTCCTCCCCTGTCTAAGTGTCTAACTCTATCAAAGGCTGAACCCTTTGCATGGGTGCCCCGGGG
Organism: Triticum timopheevii; assembly: GCA_963921465.1. Lineage (NCBI taxonomy): Eukaryota > Viridiplantae > Streptophyta > Magnoliopsida > Poales > Poaceae > Triticum > Triticum timopheevii. The sequence goes on along the minus strand of OY997266.1, from coordinate 391,702,819 downwards.
GGTTTATATAGGCCTACCCCCCGGGGGTACAATAGTAATCTGACTGGGCGTGGCCCCCAGCCGTCTGTCTCTCATGCCGCTGTCCTTCCTGCCGGCTTCTGGGGCCCGCCGACTGGCGGGTCCCGCGGACAAGCCGAACACTGTGCAGCACTCTCGATGACGCATGCTTGGTCATGGGGTCCGTCTGTCAGGCGATCACTGTCGCCACTCCCCATCCAATCTGGTTTATGGCTTGTGGGGCCCTGGCGGGGAGGCGGCCGACTCCGAGGAGGCCGACTCCCACAGGGCCGTCTTCACGCGCTTTGGCCGTCTTGGATTCTCCCACTGACAGGTGGCCCTGTGATCTTCGGGCCGTACAGGCCGGCGTCATGGGCACAGTGCATCACGCACTGTGGCTGAGGTCAGGGGAGGCATGGCAACAGTGCCGCGCCTCGCCGGAGATCTCCCGGCGATACGGCTCACTGTAGCCATGCCAACCCCTTGTAGGCAGGAAGGGACGGCCACGTCGGGGCCATGCCCTGCATCAGTCTTCGTGAAAGATCGCGGGCCGACTCCCATAGTCGGCACTTCTGGAGGTCGCAAGCCGGGAGTCGGCTTGCTTCAAAGCCGTCGTCTGGGACTCTTCTTCACAGGGGATCGCCCTCTGAGACTCGGCCTCCCCGAAGGTCGCAAGCTGGGACTCGGCCAGAGGGGCGCGGCCTGCCCCGATGTCTTGAAAGATCCTGGGTCCCGGGTCGGCCTACCCGTGGCCCATTACTCTGACAGTAGTCCCCGAAGCTGGTGAAGCCCGGCGGGCGCTGCCTCGTGGGGCTTCAACAGTTTCAATCTTCCCAGCGCCGACTCTGAGACTCGACCGCCGTTTCTTCGGGCCGACTCGTCGAAGTCGGACTTGTTCAGCGAGGGGCCATTATTCGTAAGTCGCGGCGGGAAAATAGGCGGCGTATCAGATACGCTTCCCCACCGCTATCGAGACGGTCCTATCGCGTGGCGCCATGTGGGGAGATTAGTCTGCCCACCCACGCGCGCGACGGGACGGGCCGCCAGGTGGGGCCCGCCACTACCACGCCTCGGCTTCCGGGCGGATCCGCTGTGGCTGCGGGCGGTTTGCATCCCCATGTTGTTACTGCGCGCAGTAACTTCGTGGGGTAAATCGTGGGCGGCGTGGGGCCTCGGGCAGTTAATCCCACGCCCGCCCCCTCGGCTCCTCAGCCCGTAGGGCTATAAATAGGCGGGGAGGAGCGGGGCGGCACTGTATGCACACCCTCTCCCCCACTCCCCTTCCCTTCTTCCTCCGCCGCGAGCCAGAGCGTCTTCTTCGTCGACGATGAGCTCTTCCTCCGCTGCGCCTCCCGCCTCGCGCTCCAGCGTGTGGGATGGTTCCGACATGGAGGCGGAGCACATCGACTTTCTCCGCCGGACCCGCCATCTCCCGAGCTGGGGCTGCCGGCGAGCGGATTCTTCCGCTCGTTCCTGGAGTTCCACAAGCTTCAGCCGCACCACCTCACCCCAAACGCGGTGGTGCTTCTTTCCGCCTTCGCCACTCTGTGCGAAGGCTACATCGGCGTTCTCCCCACCCTCGAGCTGTGGGGGGAGCTTTTCTCTTCAAAACTTGGTACTCAGGCCGCCGGCACGCCGGCTCAGTGCGGCACCTACATCGCGGTGCGGCGCTCGACGGCCGACAATCCTTTTCCTCCCATCCCGTTGGTGAAGTCGGTGAAGATGTGGCAGAAATCTTACTTCTACGTGAAGAACATCTCCACCGACAGCGACTGGGTCAATCTGCCGCCCTTCGACCCCGAGCCTCTGACTGGCAGGCTTGCCAGTTGGCGTCACCGGTCCAAGTCACTTTCGCCCTCTAGAGCCGGCTCCGTGGCGCGACTCCGGGTTCTGCTACAGTCGGAGGGGCTCGTCGCCTCCGACCTTCTGGCCGCCTTCGTGGCGCGCCGAGTCCTCCCGCTCCAGGGCCGGCCTCACCTCATCTGTCAGATGAGCGGCCGGCACGATCCGAGCCGTCTGTGCACCAAGGAGATGCCGCGTGGGGAGGTGGCGAACTTGGTGAACCACATCGCGCACTGCGAGTTCACGGAGAACTGGCAGTTCAGCAAGGAGCCGTACTCGCGCGACAACCCCCCCTCCAATGGTAAGTCGCACCCTTCTGCAGCTTGATCTTCTTTGCAGCCGACTCCGTCTTCTAATTTTTTGTTGGTTTCTTCTGGGCAGAATCCCCTCACGGCGCCCGCGGCTGGCGCCATGAGAGAGCCCCGCGACTATGTCCCAGATCGCGAGGACAGCGACATCGACGACCCCGACTTGGGGGGGGCGGCGCTGGAGGCCGACGCCGAAGGCGGCGGAGAGGGGGCAGACGGCGGCCTCAGGACGTCGGCTACCTTTGCCGACTGGCCCGAGGACGACGTCGATGTGGAAGTCGTCCCGCGCCGCCAGCCGAGGGCCGGCTCCTCCGGCCAAGTCGGCGCAAAGAGGCGCCACGCCAGGCCGAGCGCGCCCGGCGGCAAGCAGAAGAAGTTCAAGGGAGCCGCCGCCGCGACCAAGCGGGAGGAGGCGGCCGCGAAGGCCAACCGCTTCCGAAAGGAAGTGAGAAGGCCGCCGCTAGTTTCCTCATAAGTCCTTTTACTCTTTCATTTTCTTTGCTGGATCTTATCCGAGTTTTCCTTGATTTTTTCCCTCCGATCTTCTCCAGAGCTCCGCTCTCCCTTGAGAGAGCCGCCGTCCCCTCTGTCATGGGGTCGGTGGAGACGTCCTCCAACACCCGGCGGGTCGATCCCGCCGCCGACCTTCGGGAGGCGACGGAACGGAACGCGCGGGAGAAGCGCGAGGAGGAGGAGGCCGACCGCCTGGAGAAGGCGGAGGCTGACAAGGCGGCCGCCAATGCCCAGAGGAGGCTGGAGGAGGCCGAGACTGCCGCCGCAACGAAGCGGCGTGCTGAGGAGGACGCGCGTCGCCGCTCGGCGATGCTCGTCCCTCCGTTGTCGTCGGCGCCACCGGCTCCTGAGTTCACGGGGCAGACCGGGGAGGTCGGCACCGCGAACCCTCTCGTGGAGGAGGGCGGCGACGCTTCAGGTTCGGACACCCACGCGCCGCCTCCGCCGCCCCCGCAACCGTCTGGGAGGCCGCACAGCAAGCAGCCGGTGGGCCCGCAGGATCCGCCGGCCACGGACGACGCCGAGGCGCGGCTGCTTCTTCAGGTCGCCGTGCCGACGCGCCGCCGGCTTGAGAGGACGAGCTCGGCGCCGCGAGCTCGGGAGACTGGCGCGGCCAGCTCGGCGAGTCTGGACGTCGAGGCCTCCAGTGCCGCGCCCACCGGCTGGTTGCGCGGAGGCGGCACCGGCCCGCTGAACCAGGCCCTCCTGGACGTCCAGGCAAAGCTGCGCGCGGAAGGCGACGCCCTCCAGGTCAGCACCAGAGCGCATCTGGCCTTGAGGATATCCATCCGAGTAAGCTTCCTTTCTCTTGTTCGATTTCTGTCTTTCTCTGTGGGGGCGCGCCTGCGCACCCACTGGGTGTAGTCCCCGAGTTCGGGGCCGGCTGCTAAGCAGGCGGTTCGGAACTCCCTCTAGTGAGCTCCGAGTACTAACATTTGCCTTTGCCGGCTTTTTGTAGGAATATCATAATCTCCGCGCCGCTGTCTTCAACCGCAACATTGAGGAGCTGAAGAAGCGGACCGCCGACCTGACGGAAAGCCGAGGTGAGTTATTTCTTCCTTCTTCGCGGGGGCGCGCTGGCGCACCCGCGGGCTGTAGTCCCCGAGATTCGGGCCGACTACTGAGCAGTCGGGCCGGATCTCCCCGGCGATCTATCTTCCTTCTTCTCCGCGGGGGCGCGCTGGCGCGCCCGCGGACTGTAGTCCCCGAGATTCGGGCCGACCGCTGAGCAGTCGGGCCGGATCTCCCCGGTTATCTACCTTACTGATGACTTCCTTGTCTTCTTCTTCGATCTTCAGGCGCCAACGCCGCCCTCCAGGAGCAGCTGGGTGAGGCCAACACCGCTCGTCGCGCCAAGGAGGAGGAGTGCGACAAGCTCGTTAAAGAGCGCGATCTGCTGGCGACGCAGCTGGCCGAGCAGAAGGAGCTGCTCCGGAAGGCGCGGGACGACGCCAAGTCGCGGGAGGATGCCCTCATGGCCGAGTTCGAGGTCGAACGCTCCGCCTGGACCGACCGGGAGGCGATGCTGACCTCCGGCTACCACGAGCTCGAGGACATTGTCGATGGTAAGTCTTTTTCTCTTCTTTGGTCTTCCAACTCTGTGTCGAGCTGGTTTTTGATTTTCTGACTATCTTCTTTTCTTCCTTGGCAGACTTCTTTCCCGGCCATTCGTAGGCCGTCCCTCTGGCCATCGAGGCGGCTCGGGAGGAGCGAAGGGCGAAGGGTGAAGTGATTGCCGCCAACGGCCCCCGAACCATCGACGAGCAGCTTCTGAGCATCGGGGCTCGTCTTCGTCCTGCTCACCGTCTGCTGCGCCATCTTCAGCGTGCCGGTGCCCAAGTGGTTGCCGCCCTGTGGCCGGACGTGCCGGGTCTTCGCACCGCCAGTCGGACCGCCGACTGGCTGGAAGTCGCCCCCGGCCGCTTTGAGGCCGGAGCACGCCGAGCCTTGGAGTTTGTCAAGGGGTGGTATCCGGGGCTGGACCTGGACCGTCTGTCCGCATTCCGGTCAGAGGCCCAGGCCGAGCTGGAGACCGCAGAAGGCGCCCTTGTCGAGCGCGCGGCGGCCATCGCCGAGTACATGGACACCAGCGTCTTCGTGCCCGAGCGGACCGAAGGCGGCAAGGAGGCACCGCCGGACTAGTTCGGGATGAACCTGGAGTACGAGGAGGACTCGGCGGAGGTGATCGACTCCAGCGCCGAGGAGGAGGACGAGTCGGAGGACGGAGGCGAGGAGGAGGCGCCAGAAGACGAAGCAGGCGGCCAGCCTTAGCCCGACCGCGCCTCCAGCAACGAGCCGCGCAGGGACAAGGCGCCCGCCGCCGGAGGCAACCAGGCTGAGACCGCCCGGCCGACTGCCCCGGCATCCGACACCGCCGTCACCTCCAATCCTCCAGCCCCGGAGGCCGCCTCCTAGATTGCTTCTGTTTACCTGTCTTTTTTAACTTTTTGCAAGACTTGTTAGATTCGAACAATTCCACCCACTGGGTGTATCCTGAATTCTTATTCGGTGATTCGGCCGAGGGCCTATGTAAATATTTTATCTAATTTCCGCCTTTCCTTGCTTATTGCTCCTCAGACTTTTTCCTTTGCCGCCTTCCTTTAGTTGTCGCCTTGCCGGCTGGGCAGCCGCTCTGCGGACTGCCGCTGGGTCAAATGCTTGGCTACTTCAGGAAGGCAAGTACTTAGTCATTTAGAGTGTCTTCAGCAAGTCAGCTAGGGAATGACAGGCCGACTATTCGAGAGTCGGCTGTCCTTGATAAAGGTTGAGACGGCGAGCCGACTGCTCATGAGTCGGCTCGGTGGGGGGAGGCTAGTAGCCGGCTTGGGCTATGCGTAGCTTTTAGGTCCTTAGCCATTTTTCATGTGTGTGTTTGTTCTTGTTTGTCCCCTGCCTACCGACAGTCGCTCTGCGAGCTGCGGCTTTCGACAGGAGACGGCTTTGAGCGCAACACATTACTTGTCTGACCGCAGGGAGCATTTCATAGCGCAAGACGGCGAGTCCCCGGGCCGGCTAGTCAGACCCGGTGCCAGACAGTATGATAAAAAGGAACAGCATATTCGGAAGCGTAGTTCTTATCATATAGATAATCAAAAAGGCAGTCCCCGAGCTCGTCCCGGGGGGCCTAAGGTCTTAGTACTTTAATACAAAGAGGGTAGTGCGATACATACTGCATCAACTGTAAAATCTTCGAAGAAGATTCGCGTTCCATGGGCGCTCTGTTTCTTTGCCGGAGTTGTCTCTCTTGCGTGCTCGAGGCTTCTGAGCGTCGATCAGATAGTAGGCGTCGTTCCCTAGCACCTTGTTGATGATGAAGGGACCTTCCCAAGGCGCCGACAACTTGTGCTGGCCGGCTGTTCTCTGAATCAGCCGGAGCACAAGGTCGCCCTCTTGGAACGATCTTGGCTTGACCTTGCGATTAGAGTATCGGCGCAGACTTTGCTGGTAGATGCCGGACCGACTGAGTGCCAACAGTCGGCCCTCTTCTAGCAGATCGACGCCGTCTTGGCGTGCTTCTTCGGCTTCCTCCTCGGTGTACATGGAGACTCGCGGAGAGTCGAACTCTATATCCGTCGGGATGACGGCTTCGGCACCGTAGACGAGGAATAAAGGCGTGAAGCCGGTTGATTTGTTTGGGGTTGTGCGCAGACTCCAGAGGACGGCAGGCAGCTCCTTGACCCAACAGCCGGCCGAGCGCTCGAGTGGTTCGACCAATCGAGGCTTGATGCCGGACAGGATGAGGCCGTTGGTTCTTTCCACCTAGCCGTTTGACTGCGGATGGGCAACGGACGCTAAGTCCAGTCGGATGCCCTGCGTCACGCAGAAACGAGCCAAGGCGCCTTTGGCGAAGTTGGTGCCGTTGTCGGTGATGTTACTGTGCGGTATGCCGTACCACACCGTGATGTCGGCAATGAAGGTTACTGCTGTAGGCCCGTTTAATTTCTTGATGGGCTTTGCTTCCACCCACTTGGTGAACTTGTCCACCGCGACAAGCAAATGAGTTAGGCCGCCTCGGGCCGTCTTGAATGGTCCTACCATGTCCAGGCCCCAAACTGCGAAGGGCCAGGCAATGGGGATTGTCTTCAGCGCGGAAGCCGGCTGGAGGGGCTTGGAGCGGAACATCTGGCACCCCTTGCACTTTTGGACTAGCTCTTTAGCTTCTTCCAGGGCAGTCGGCCAAAAGAAACCGTGCCGAAAGGCTTTGGCCACGAGTGCCCTCGAAGCCGCATGGTGGCCGCACTCGCCCTGATGGATGTCTCTGAGGATCGCTTGGCCTTGCTCTGATTCTACGCAGCGCTGGTGGACACCAGTGACACTGCGCCTGACAAGCTCTCTGTTGACTATGGTGTATGATGCCGCTCGGCGCTGCACTTGCCGAGCCAGGATCTCATCTGTTGGTAATTCCTTGTTCACTAGGAACTTGAGGATGGGCTGTGCCCATGAAGGTGCTGATATCTCTTCAACTGCTATCACAGCGACTTGGACAAGGGTGGCTGGGCTGGGAGGCGGCGGGTTGGAGTCTGCCGCCGTTTGCTGGATTGAGGGAATCTCTGGGCCGACTGGGGCAGTTCCCGGGCCGACTGGCGTAGTCCCTGGGCCGGGCACTGAAGTCCCCGGGCCGGGCTCTGAAGTCCCCGGGCCGACTGGCGCAGTCCCCGGGCCAACTGGCGCAGTCCCCGGGCCGAGCTCTGAAGTCCCCGGGCCAACTGGCGCAGTCCCCGGGCTGGCTTTAACTGTGGCTTTCTTGAGGTCGCCTGTTGGGGCCTTGGAGTCGGATCCGACTATTTCTGGCAGAGCCGGCACGAAGATGGAGTCTGACTCTGGTGAAGGCTTGATAGACGGCTTGAGGAGGCGCTGGAGGGCGACACCAGAAGGTATCACTTGGCGAGCGGAGCCGACTCATGCCAAGGTATCTGCTTGATCATTGTCATTTCTTGGCACGTGAAGGAATTCGCACCCCTCGAAATATCCGCTGAGTTGCTGTACCAGGAAGCGGTAGCTTGCCATGTTTGCGTCTTTGGCGTCCCAGTCGCCGGATGATTGCTGAACCACCAAGTCGAAGTCGCCATAGCATAGGATCCGGCGAACGCCAAGTTCTTTGGCAAGCCGGAGCCCGTGGATGAGCGCTTCATATTCGGCGACGTTGTTGGAGGCAGCGAAGTGGATTTGCAGCACGTATTTGAGCTTTTCGCCCTTGGGGGAGGTGAGGACGACGCCGACTCCAAGGTCGGTGCGCATCTTGGAGCCGTCAAAGTGCATCCGCCAATGAGTGGAGTCGGGCGCTGGCGGCAGGTACTGGGTCTCGGCCCAGTCGACGAGGAAGTCGGCCAGCGCCTGCGACTTGATGGCGGTGCGGGGCTGGTAGTAGATGGTATAAGGGGCTAGATCTATGGCCCATTTGGCCACTCGGCCGGAGGCGTCTCGGCTTCCAATGATCTCGGCGAGTGGAGCGGTGCAAACCACAGTGATTGGATGCTCTTGAAAGTAGGGCTTCAGCTTCTTGGCGGCAAAATGAACGCCGTAACACATCTTCTGATAGTGAGGGTAGTTTTGCTTGGAGGTCGACAGTACCTCGCTCAGGTAATATACCGGTCTCTGCACTGGGAGCGCCTTGCCTTCCTCCTTGCGCTCGACTACAATGACTGTGCTGACTACTCGGCTGGTGGCGGCGATGTACAAGAGCATGGGCTCTTTGGGAGTCGGAGCCGCCAACACAGGGGGAGTAGCCAACATCTTCTTCAGTTGGAGAAATGCCTCATCCGCCTTGTGGTTCCACTCAAAAAAGGTGGTCTTCTTCATTAGTTGATACAAGGGTAGAGCTTTCTCGCCCAGCCGACTGATAAATCGGCTGATGGAAGCCAAACAGCCAGTGAACTTCTGCACATCCAACAGTCGGCTGGGTACCTCCATTCTCTCAATGGCCTTGATCTTCACGGGGTTGCACTCTATGCCGCGTTCGGAGACCAGGAAGCCAAGGAGCTGGCCGGCTGGGACTCCGAAAGCGCACTTCTCGGGGTTAAGCTTGATCCGGAATCGGCGCAGATTTTCAAAGGTCTCTTTGAGGTCTTCCAGCAGCGTCCCACACTTTTCCGTCTTCACGACCACATCATCCACATAGACGTGGGCGTTCCTGCCGAGTTGCTTGAGGAGGCACTTCTGCATGCAACACTGAAAGGTGGCACCGGCGTTCCTTAAGCCGAACGTCATAGTCAGGTAACAGAAGGCTCCAAATGGCGTGATGAATGCGGTCTTCAGTCTGTCTGCAGGATTCAGCTTGATCTGGTGATACCCTGAGTACGCGTCTAGGAAACTCAACAGCTCGCATCCGGCTGTGGAGTCTATCACCTAATCAATCCTTGGCAGGGCAAACGGGTCCTTTGGGAAGGCTTTATTGAGGCTTGTGTAGTCGATGCACATCCGCCACTGCTTGTTTTTCTTCAGTACCAACACCGGGTTTGCTAGCCACTCTGGGAAAAACACTTCCATGATGAAACCGGCTGCCAGGAGCCGGGCTATCTCTTCCCCAATAACTCTTCTTTTCTCTTCTGACAGGCGACGCAAGGTCTGCCTGACGGGCTTCATATCTGGCCTGACGTGTAGCTTGTTCTCGGCGAATTCCGTCGGTACACCCAGCATGTCCTTGGGGGACCATGCAAAGATGTCCCGATTCTCACGGAGGAAATCGACGAGCTCGCCTTCCTATTTGCTGTCAAGGCCTGTGCCTACGACAGCGTATCTCTCTGGGTGCTCTGGATCCAAGGGTATCTTCTTGGTTTCTTTAGCCGGCTTAAATGATCCTTCTGCCTCCGACTCCTTGGGGTCGGGCGACATCTCTGGCCGCTTTCCGGCCATCGCCACGACCCGGTCAAGGAGCCGTTTCTCGACTGCGATCACCAAGGACTCGGCCAGCCGACTGCTCCCGGCCGCGCAAGCGGATGATTTCTTGTAGTCGCCAGCAATGGTCAGGATTCCCTTGGAACTCGGCATCTTCATCTTGAGGTAGGCGTAGTGTGGAACCGCCATGAACTTGGCCAAGGCAGGCCGGCCAAGCAGGGCGTGATACGTGCTCTCCAAGTCCACCACCTCGAACCAGACCAGCTCTCGGCGAAAGTGATCTTTGTCTCCGAAGAGGACGTCTATCAGGATCTTGCCGATCGGTGAACAGGAGAGGCCGGGTACAATTCCATGGAACACGGTGCGGCTGCTCTGCAACTGCCTTCGCCTGATTCCGAGCTTTTCCATAGTGTCTTTGTACATGATGTTTATGCTGCTGCCTCCATCTATCAGGACCCGCGACAAAAGGGCGGCCCGCCTATCAGTGGCCAAGGTCGCGCCTAGGACCAGGGCGTAGGAGCCTGGACTCGGCATCACCTCTGGGTGATCCGCCCGACTCCAATTGATAGGCCTCTCGGACCAATGCATGAACTCTGGAGTATCCGTTGCTATTGCGTTTACTTCTTGCTGCTGTTGGCGCCTGCTACGCCGGTCATCTGCCACACTGGTGAATACTATGTAGGCTCCGTGCTCTTCTGGGAACTCGTCTTGTACTGCGCCAACTGGCCGAGCCGCCGGCTGCTGGGGCGGCGGCGGAGGCGGCGGCCCTGCAGGCGGCGGAGGAGTGAGGCCGTCTCCCTTGGCAATTCTGGCGAGCCAGTGCCACTTTCTGGTGGTGTGGTTCGACGGCTTCGCGCCGCTATGGAACTTGCAAGGACCATCCAAAGTCTGCTCATAAGAGAAAGCCGGCAACCAATTGGACTTGCCGCCTTTCTGCCGCTTTGCCGGAGGCTGCCCCTCCGGCTGCTGATCTTCTACTGCTGCGACCTGCCGACTGCTGGAAGTCGGCTGTGGGGCCTTGCGCTTGTTGTCGTTTTGCTGCTGTCACCGACTGGCATCTCCGGCTGGGGCTCTGGGAGCCTGGGGAGCCACCTTGCCAGCCGCGTTGACTTGAATCTCCGTCTTCATAGAAGAGTCGGCCGTGGTGTACTTATCCGCTATGACTAGCAGTTCGTCGAGGGTCTCTGGCTCGTCGCAGAGGAGCTTGTGCTTGAGGAGGGCGCCCTCTCGGCACCCGGCGGTGAAGTACTCAATGGCCTGCACCTCGTGCACACCCTCGCAGGAGTTTCGAAGTTCGCCCCAGCGTGTGAGGTAGTCGCGCGTTGATTCTTCAGGACCTTGCATGCACAAGGAGAGCTGGCACGGCTTGGGAGGTCGCTTGTACGTGCTGGTGAAGTTGCGAATGAAGGCTTCATTGAAGTTGACCCAGCTGTTGATGCTGCGGGGCTTCAGGCTGTTCAGCCATGTCCGGGTCGTGCCCTGGAGCATGAGAGGAACATACTTCACGGCAACCCGCTTGTTGCCGTTTGCTATGTTGACGGCTGTGGACTAGTCTATCAGCCAGTCCTCCGGCTTCACGGAGCCGGTGTACTTGGGCGTCTCTCGGGGAAGCGTGAACCCTTTGGGGAAGGGCTCGTCTCTGATGCGGGGCCCGAAGCAAGGCGGACCCAACTCATCTTCTTCTTCCAGCGCCAGGGATCGGTGGAGTCGGTCGATCCGATGGCGGGCGTCATTCTCTCCGACTCCCTCTCGGCGGCCAAGGCGACCTCCGAGAGTCGGATGCTCAACAGGTGGTGGAGAAACTCGCCGCTCTCTTCTGGGCGGGGGAGGCAGATAATCGTCCCGCCGTTCTACTGCTCTTGGGCGGCCGTCTTGGTCGCGCTCGATGGTGATACGAGTCTGACTGTGACTAGCAGCCGGCTCTTTCTCTTTCCATCTGCGGACTCCGCCAGTCGGCGTCTGGGAGGTCGCGCCTTGATCTCAGCGGGGAGGTAAGTCATCGTTTGGCTGCTGCAGCGCATCTGCGCGGCCGCCGGCTGCGTTTTGCGCAGCAACCGCATCAAGGAGCTGCTGGACTCGCTCCGTCATCACACGGCGCTCTTCGCCCTCAAAGTTCTTCAGCTCGTCAATCGCCTCTTGGGCGGCGCGGATATTCTCCGCTGGGGTGGCGTACACGGGGCGTTTCGCCCCGAGCAAGTCGGCAATGGCTGCGCCACGCTGTCGGACCGCACCCAGACGGCTCGGCCCAGCCGGAGCCGGCGAGCCGCCTACGGCGTGATCCATCTCGCGCTGGTATGCTTCTGACAAGCGTCTCATGCTTGCCAACTTCTTGGCGCCTTGGACGATCTGAAGGCGGCGTGCCTCCAGCATCTCGACGTCCGCATCCTCTGGGATGGGCGCGGTTAGGTCTTGCAGGGCCGCGGCTATCGGGTCCTCGATTTCTTCGCCGGAGTGCTTGCCGTGGCTGATGACGAGCACCTCCGTGACGTCGCTTCCACCACTCTCCTCGTGTGGAAGCGGCTCGTCGTAGACCACCACATTGGTGGGGAAGATGTCAAGCGATACGGTGTCGGAGTCGACCAGCATCGGGTCGGAGGAGCCTACAGACTCCAAGTCTACGGCTGGCTCGCCGGCGACGTGGAGTTGGTCGAGGAGGCCCGCAAGAAGGTTCTCGGGGCCACCCGTGCCTGCGTCAGATGCAGGCTCATCGGAGAGGCGCACCTCGCCGATAAGTTCGGCGAGGCCGCTCGCGGCGCAGGCGGCTTCGGTGCCGCGCAGCGTGTCGATGTAGACTCCATCTGGCGAGCCTGGCTGGCTGCGCTCGCCAGGGAGGAAAAGGGTTCCCATCCAGAACAGATCTCCGGACGACGGTGCACCTCGCCCCACGGTGGGCGCCAAATGTCGGGGGTTGGGTGCGACATATGCCAACGGATGGCTTATCATGGTGGGGGCGAGTAGAACGTCGCCGGTGCCTAGAAACGGGATGAGGCGCAGACATGCACGCCGGCGAATCTTACCCAGCTTCGGGGCTCTCCGGGGAGATAACACCCCTACTGCTGCTCTGCGGGGTCTCCGCATGGTCACTATGGCGAAAAGATTACAAGGGTGCTCCTGGAGCTGTATCGGGAGGCAGGAGGGAGCTAGGCTGGCTCTCTCCTCCCCTGTCTAAGTGTCTAACTCTATCAAAGGCCGAACACTTTGCATGGGTGCCCCGGGGGGTTTATATAGGCCTACCCCCCGGGGGTACAATAGTAATCTGACTGGGCGTGGCCCCCAGCCGTCTGTCTCTCATGCCGCTGTCCTTCCTGCCGGCTTCTGGGGCCCGCCGACTGGCGGGTCCCGCGGACAAGCCGAACACTGTGCAGCACTCTCGATGACGCATGCTTGGTCATGGGGTCGTGGCAACAGTGCCGCCGTCTGTCAGGCGATCACTGTCGCCACTCCCCATCCAATCTGGTTTATGGCTTGTGGGGCCCTGGCGGGGAGGCGGCCGACTCCGAGGAGGCCGACTCCCACAGGGCCGTCTTCACACGCTTTGTCCGTCTTGGATTCTCCCACTGACAGGTTGGCCTGCGATCTTCGGGCCGTACAGGCCGGCATCATGGGCACAGTGCATCACGCACTGTGGCTGAGGTCAGGGGAGGCATGCAACAGTGTCGCGCCTCATCGGAGATCTCCCGGCGATACGACTCACTGTAGCCATGCCAACCCCTCGTAGGCAGGAAGGGACGGCCACGTCGGGGCCATGCCCTGCATCAGTCTTCGTGAAAGATCGCGGGCCGACTCCCATAGTCGGCACTTCTGGAGGTCGCGAGCCGGGAGTCGGCTTGCTTCAAAGCCGTCGTCTGGGACTCGTCTTCACAGGGGATCGCCCTCTGAGACTCGGCCTCCCCGAAGGTCGCAAGCTGGGACTCGGCCCGAGGGGCGCGGCCTGCCCCGATGTCTTGAAAGATCCTGGGTCCCGGGTCGGCCTACCCGTGGCCCATTACTCCGACAGTCTCTGATCGTAGTGTCATGTTAGCAGCATTCTGCAGTAGTGAGACGACATATGTATGTTCATGGGAGCATCGACTCTTTCCTTCAGACATATTCTGGACCCCCCCGACTTTGGAAGCTCTCGCCATCAGAGAAGCTCTTGAAGTGGCTGATGACCTCTACTTGAGACGTATTCAAGTTGCATCAGATTGCAAAACGGTGGTACAGGACATACAGAAGGAGAATTTTGTTGGCGAACACGGTAATTTCAAAAATATTCCTATGATCATGCAAGATCTATCTAGGTGATGCATAGCAACAAGAGGGGAGAGTGTGCCCACGTACCCTCACAGACCGAAAGTGGAAGTGTTATGTAACACGGTTGATGTAGTGGAACCTCTTCGCGATCCAACCGATCAAGTACCAAACGCACGGCACCTCCATGATCTGCACATGTTCAGCTCGGTGATGTCCCTGGAAATCAAGATCCAGCTGAGGCTGAGGGAGAGTTCTATCAGCACGACGGCGTGGTGATGGTGATGATGAAGTTACCGGTGCAGGGCTTCGCCTAAGCACTACGATGATATGATCGAGGTGGAAATCTGTGGAGGGGGGCACCACACACGGCTAAACAATCAACTTGTGTGTCTATGGGGTGCCCCCTCCCCCGTATATAAAGGAGTGGAGGAGGGGAGGGCCGGCCCTCTCTATGGAGCGCCCAAGGGGGGGGGAGTCCTACTCCCAGTAGGAGTAGGTTTCCCCCTTCCCTAGTTGGAGTAGGAGAAGAAGGAAGAGGGAGAGGGAGAGAAGGAAAGGGGCGCCGGCCCCCCTCCCAATTCGGATTGGGCTTGGGAGGGGCGCCCCCACCTTGGCCGCCTCCTGCTCTCTTCCACCATGGCCCATTAAGGCCCATTAACTCCCCGGGGGGTTCCGGTAACCTCCCGGTACTCCGAAAAAAAAGGTCGAACCACTCGGAACCTTTCCGGTGTCCAAACATAGCCTTCCAATATATCAATATTTATGTCTCGACCATTTAGAGACTCCTCGTCATGTCCGTGATCACATCCGGGACTTCGAACAACCTTCGGTACATCAAAACACATAAACTCATAATACTGATTGTCGTCGAATGTTAAGCGTGCGGACCCTACGGGTTCGAGAACTATGTAGACATGACCGAGACTCACTTCCGGTCAATAACCAATAGCAGAACCTAGTTGCTCGTATTGGTTCCTACATATTCTGCGAAGATCTTCATCGGTCAAACAACATAACAACATATGTTGTTCCCTTTGTCATCGCCCTTTGTCATCGGTATGTTACTTGCCCGAGATTCGATCATCAATATATCAATACCTAGTTCAATCTCGTTACTGGCAAGTCTCTTTACTCGTTCTGTAATGCTTCATCCCAGAACTAACTCATTAGTCACATTTCTTGCAAGGCCTATAGTGATAAGCATTACCAAGAGGGCCTAGGGATACCTCTCTGAAACACGGAGTGACAAATCCTAATCTCGATATATGCCAACCCAACAAACACCTTCGGAGACACCTGTAGAGCATATTTATAATCACCCATTTATGTTGTGACATTTGATAGCACACAAGGTGTTCCTCCGGTATTTGGGAGTTGCATAATCTCATAGTCTGAGGAACATGCATAAGTCATGAAGAAAGCAGTAGCAATGAAACTGAGATGATCATAATGCTAAGCTAACAGATGGGTCATGTCCATCATATCATTCTCCTAATGATGTGATCCCGTTCATCAAATGACAACACATGTCTATGGTTAAGAAACATAACCATCTTTGATTAACGAGCTAGTCAAGTAGAGGCATACTAGGGACTATATGTTTTGTCTATGTATTCACACATGTACTAAGTTTTCGGTTAATACAATTCTGGAATGAATAATAAACATTTATCATGAAATAAGGAAATAATAATAACCTTATTATTGCCTCTAGGGCATATTTCCTTCAGTCTCCCACTTGCACTAGAGTCAATAATCTAGTTCACATCATCATGTGATTTAACACCAATAGTTCACATGTTTATGTGATTAGTTCACATCGCCATGTGACTAACACCCAAAGGGTTTACTAGAGTCAATAATCTAGTTCACATCGCAATGTGATTAACACCCAAAGAGTACTAAGGTGTGATCATGTTTTGCTTGTGAGAGAAGTTTAGTCAACGGGTCTGTCACATTCAGAACCGTAGGTATTTTGCAAATATTCTATGTATACAATGCTCTGCATAGAGCTACTCTAGCTAATTGTTCCCACTTTCAATATGTATCGAGTTTGAGACTTAGAGTCATCTTGATCGGTTTAAAATCTTGTATCAACATAACTCTTTACGACGAACTCTTTATCACCCCCATCACCTAGAAACATTTCCTTAGTCCTCACTAAGGATAATTTTGACCGCTGTCCAGTGATCTAGTCTTAGATCACTATTGTACCCCCTTGCCAAACTCATGGCAAGGTACACAATAGTTCTGGTACATAGCACAACATATTTTATAGAACCTATGACTATGGCATAGGGAATGACTTTCATTCTCTTTCTTTCTTCTGGCGTGGTCGGGCTTTGAGTCTTACTCAACTTTACACCTTGTAATACAGACAAGAACTCCTTCTTTGACTGCTCCATTTTGAAACTTTTCAAAAACTTGTCAAGGTATGTACTCATTGAAAAATCTTTATCAAGCATCTTGATCTATCTCCATAGATCCTGATGCCAATTATGTAAGCAGTTTCACTGAGGTATTTCATTGAAAAACTCTTATTCAAGTATCTCTTTATGCTATCTAGAAATTCTATATCATTTCCAATCAACAATATGTCATCCACATATAATATTAGAAATGCTACAAAGCTCTCAGTCACTTTCTTGTAAATACAGGCTTCTCCAAAAGTCTGTATAAAACCATATTCTTTGATCACACTATCAAAGCATTTATTCCAACTCCGAGAGGCTTGCACTAGTCCATAAATGGATCACAGGAGCTTGCACACTTTGTTAGCACCCTTTGGATCGACAAAACCTTCTAGTTGCATCATATACAACTTTCCTTCCAGAAATCCATTCACGAATGCAGTTTTGACATCCATCTGCCAAATTTCATAATCCTAAAATGCATCAATTGCTACATGATTTGGACAGACTTAAGCATCGCTACGGGTGAGAAAGTCTCATCATATTTAACTCCTTGAACTTGTCGAAAACCTTTTGCGACAAGTCAAGATTTGTAGATAGTAACACTACTATCAGCGTCCATCTTCCTCTTGAAGATCCATTTATTTTCTATGGCTTTCCGATCATCGGGCAAGTCCACCAAAGTCCACACTTTGTTCTCATACATGGATCCCATCTCAGATTTCATGGCCTCAAGCCATTTTGCGGAATCTGGGCTCATCATTGCTTCCTCATAGTTCGTAGGTTCATCATGGTCTAGTAACATGACTTCCAGAATAGGATTACCGTACCACTCTGGTGTGGATCTCACTCTGGAAGACCTACGAGGTTCGGTAGTAACTTGATTCGAAGTTTCATGATCATCATCATTAACTTCCTCACTAATTGGTGTAGGAACCACTGGAACTGATTTCTGTGATGAACTATTTTCCAATAAGGGAGATGGTACAATTACCTCATCAAGTTCTACATTTGTCCCACTCACTTCTTTCGAGAGAAACTCCTTCTCTAGAAAGAATCCATTCTTAGCAACGAATATCTTGCTTTTGAATCTGTGATAGAAGGTGTACCTAAATAGTTTCCTTTGGGTATCCTATGAAGATGTACTTCTCCGATTTGGGTTCGAGCTTATCAGGTTGAAGCTTTTTCACATAAGCATCGCAGCCCAAATTTTAAGAAACGGCAACTTTGGTTTCTTGCCAAACCACAGTTCATAAGGCGTCTTCTCAATGGATTTTGATGGTGCCCTATTTAACGTGAATGCAGCTATCTCTAATGCATAACTCCAAAACGATAGTGGTAAATTGGTAAGAGACATCCAAAAAGTGTGGTTATGACGTTCGGACACACCACTACGTTGTGGTGTTCCAGGTGGCGTGAGCTGTGAAACTATTCCACATTGTTGTATAAGGCCAAACTCGTAAGTCAAATATTCTCCTCTACGATCAGATCATATAAACTTTATGTTCTTGTTACGATGATTCTCCACTTCACTCTGAAATTCTTTGAACTTTTCAAATGTCATGTGTTTCATTAAGAAGATATACTCATATCTGCTCAAATTATCTATGAAGGTCAAAAAATAACGATACCCTGCCACGAGCATCAACACTCGTTGGACTGCATACATCGGTATGTTTTATTTTCCAATAAGTCACTAGCTCGTTCCATTCTTCCGGAGAACGGAGTTTTAGTCATCTTGCACATGAGGCACGATTCGCAAGCAGCAAGTGATTCATAATCAAGTGATTCCAAAAGTCCATCGGCATGGAGTTTCTTCATGCGCTTTACACTGATATGACCAAAACGGCAGTGCCACAAATAAGTTGCACTATCATTGTCAACTTTACATCTTTTGGCATCAATATTATGAATATGTGTATTACCACGATCAAGATTGAATAAACCATCAACATTGGGTGTATGACCATGGAAAGTTTTATTCATGTAAACAAAATAACAATTATTCCCTGTCTTAAATGAATAACCGTATTGCAATAAACATGATCTAATCATATTCATGCTCAACACAAACACCAAATAACATTTATTTAGGTCCAACACTAATCCCGAAAGTATAGGGAATGTACGATGATGATCATATCAATCTTGGAACCACTTCCAACACTCATCGTCACTTCATCCTCAACTAGTCTCTATTTATTCTGCAACTCTTGTTTCGAGTTACTAATCTTAGCAACCGAACAAGTATCAAATACCTAGGGGTTACTATGAGCACCAGTAAGGTACACATCAATAACATGTATATCAAATATACCTTTGTTCACTTTGCCATCCTTCGTATCTGCCAAAATATTCGGGGCAGTTCCGCTTCTAGTGACCATTTCCTTTGCAGTAGAAGCACTTAGTTTCAGGCTTAGGTCCAGCTTTGGGCTTCTTCACGGGAGTAACAACTTGCTTGCCATTCTTTTGAAGTTCCCTTTATTTTCCCTTTGCCCTTTTCTTGAAACTAGTGGCCTTGTTTAATCAACAATACTTGATGCTCTTTCTTGATTGCTACCTTCGTTGATTTTAGCATCACGAAGAGCTCGGGAATCATTTTCGTCATCCCTTGCATACTATAGTACATCACGAAGTTCCAGTAACTTGGTGATGGTCACTAGAGAACTCTATCGATCACTATCTTATCTGGAAGATTAACTCCCACTTGATTCAAAAAATTGTAGTACCTAGACATTCTGAGCACATGCTCACTAGTTGAGCAATTCTCCTCCATCTTTTAGGCAAAGTACTTGTTAGAGGTCTCATACCTCTTGACACGGGCATGAATCTGAAATACCAATTTCAGTTCTTGGAACATCTCATATGCTCCGCGACGTTTCAAAAAAGTTTTTGAAGTCCCGGTTCTAAGCCGTAAAGCATAGTGCACTAAAAAATCAAGTAGTCATCATATTGAGCTAGCCAAACATTCATAACGTCTACATTTGCTCCTGCAATAGGTCTGTCACCTAGTGGTGCATCAAGGACATAATTCTTTTGTGCAGCAATGAGGATACACCTCAGATCTCGGACCCAGTCTGCATCATTGCTACTATGATCTTTCAACTTAGTTTTCTCTAAGAACATATAAAAAACTTAGGGAAGATATAACGCAAGCTATTGTTCTCCAGTGAGATGGAGTAGTTTTCAATGGTGAACATCACTATGTTGATCATATCTACTATATGATTCACGCTCGACCTTTCGGTCTCCAGTGTTCCGAGGCCATATCTGCATATGCTAGGTTCGTCAAGTTTAACCCGAGTATTCTGCGTGTGCAAAACTGGCTTGCACCCGTTGTATGTGAACGTAGAGCTTTATCACACCCGATCATCACGTGGCACTACAAAAAAAAACACTTCCGTGATGATACGTGTTTGTCACAGCAGGTCGCATTTTTTGTCATGCATGTACATCCATGACAAATTTATGACAGAATCAAGATAGTCATACCTGTGCTGTCGTAGAAGTGTTCCATGACATTACCAAGATTATCGTCACGGAAGTGTCCACTTCCATGACGATAAATCGTGCGTCACAGAAGTGCTTTCGTCAAGGGTGACCGACACGTGGCATCCACCATAACGCAACGCCGTTAAGCTATCGGGTCGGGTTTTGGATCCGATAACCCGTTAACAGCACCGACCAATGGGAAATTTCCACGTGTAAAATTCTTATTGGCCGGACGAAACACGTGTCAGCTCGTCAGTGGGTCAGTTAGGCGCCTATGATATGTCGACACGTGCCACGGCCCACCACTGGCCCATTTAGCTTACAAAGCTGGCCCGTTTGACTTGGTCAAAAGTTAACGGGCTGGCCCATGAAAAGCCTGTTAACGGTCTCTTTGCAAATAGCCCATTTTACGGCCCGTTAGGCACTAAAGGAAATTGGCTCAACAACGTCATGTGGCCCGTCGAAAATTACACCAGCCCATTTCACTTTCGGCCCATGTATGGCCCACGACGTCTTTCGGCCCATATGAGGCCTTCGTATCTTTCGGCCCTTTACAGGCCCACGGTGACTCTAGCCCATAATGAACAATAATTTTCTTTGTACCCGTTAACGGCCCGTGATTTACATGGGCCGTTTCCAGCCCGTGTTAGCTTTCGGCCTATTGACGTCCCATACGTTCTTGGGCTCCTTTTCGACCCTCGATTACTTCCGGCCCATTACTGGCCTGTTCCCCTAATGGGCCAAATTTTCCCCATGGCAATAGTCGGCCCGTTACTGGCATGTTCCCCAAATGGGCCAAATTTGGCCCATGGCAAGAGTCGGCCCGTTACTGGCCTGTTACCCTAATGGGCCAAATTCGGCCCATGGCAAGAGTCGGCCCGTTTCTGGCCAGCCCGTCCTATATTCTGGCCCATTAACGACCCGTTATGCCTGTGATAGAATTAAGCTTTTGCAGTCCTACGACCTGTTAACGTCCCGTTACCGTGCTGGGCCGATACCAATTACGTCCGATTACGGCCCATGTAGACCCATTTATCCGACGGCCCTAGGCCCATTTATTGACGGCCCGAGGCCCACTGATTACAGGCCCATTTATCGATAGCCCGTAGGAGACCCATGGATCCTATGGCCCGTATATGGCCCATGGGTAGTTGCGGCCACTAGCAAACCAGGGAAAAAGAAGACTAGGAAATAAATAAGGCCCAAACTAACGCTAGGCTATTAAGGCGATTGCACCGATTCTATCCACTCGGCATCAAAGATCGCCACCAGTGCAAATATAGGGAACACCCTACACTATACAAAAATGGCTTGCTGTTTTCTTCAGCCGGTGGCTGCACGTTAAGAATAAATTTTGTATCGCACCAAAACAAATTACAACTATATAACAAAAGGAAGGTTGGCATAAAACTTAACAGTCTAGGAGATAAATGCACCACCAGAAGTTCAGAAGCTCGGTTCATTTGACCTGACTGTTATGTTTTCACGCTGTATTGTCCGATGGAACACCATAACCCTCGCCTTCATTTCCCCTAGGCTCCTGAACAACATAGCAAATGTCTGATAGTCTGGTTTCAAAACCATGGATATCTTGAAGACATTGAGCAATGTTTCTCCTTGTTTCACAAAGGGCCTCTGTTAGGGAATGGACTTGTGTCTGGAGCGCAGATACAACATTGCTTTGAGCTTGCATATCTTGATCATGAGGCAGTTTGGACGATATTGCCTTAACAACCAACCCAGTATTACGCAGGAAAGTGCTTTTGGCACTGTTAGTGGACAGGTACTGACCCACTGCAGCAGGAGCTGACATTGCGGTTATAGTTGCCTCGCCACCTTCAGAAGGTGGTGGTTCCACCATTTTTTCCATAGCTCGCTGAAAAGTTGAGGTTTTACATTAGTAATACCAGAACAGAAGATATTAAGGAGGCAGCAAAACCAAACAAAATAGCTTTGGTCTATATACAAAACTTATCCTGGTGAACCCATGTAAAATATTAGTTGTATTTTATTGCAAAGTACATAATAAAACCAGGTTCCAAACATATGACCATGTACCATCGCTAATGTATTGTCTATTTCTTCACATTGTATTGAGGGCTAAGGATAAAGAGACGAAGTTTATAATACGGTAAGCATAGTATGACATCATTCATATCACAAAACAACTGTGAACAGACAAACAGGCAATTGTAACGTTGTGTGGGCAAGTCCAGCACAGAACTAGATTACGGGTCAAGATCAAAGGAACATCACTCATCCTTTTAAACCTTGTAAGGTGCAATGATACGCTAAGACAATTGTGTATAAAATTGAAAAGAGTAATAGACATTGGCTGCAAACCATGCAGTTCAAGGCACAAGTCAGAGTAATTAGTAGTTAAAAGGCATGAGGATTAAGGACTTACAACAGCGGCTTTGACTAGTGTAGTCATGCCCTTCTTCTTGCTGGTGTGACAGTCCTTGAAGATTTCCACAGCATTTGGTTCAGGTACTTTTTGGTCCTTGCGGGCTTTCCTTTGCATTTCGAACAAGTCAATATAGATCTGATAATATGGTACAGCGAAAAGAGTGAAACAACAGCTAACTACAAGAGCCTCGTAGTGTGTAATATAGCTACGAGATCCTGTCTTCTGTTGGAATTTCACTTTCGTATGGTTGGCCTTGTTCTTTGAACAGTTCACCTACAAGAAGATAGATTTGTGTGGCACATGCGTCAATAGGACTTCAACATGTGATCTAATCACATATATATAATGTACCCGATACTTCGGATCAGACCAGTGTTTAACAAGGCCCCTCTAGTCTTCATCCAATATATTTTCCACTGGAGATGTTTGGGAAAGTTCACTGTTAGCCTTGCCTTCAAAGTGAGTTTTCCTCAAGTTATACCGATACTGTTGCAGAGCAGACTTGAAAGAATGGGTGCAAGCTTGTCTGGTTGCATCATCTTGGCTATCCAACTTGAACCTCATCTGTTGAAAATTATGGGAGTCTCATTATCAACAACCTAGAAAGTATGGGACAGAGCAAGACGATATTACTAGTTTCCATACGTAACCATACTTACAGATAAATGGTCGAGGAAGGTGTTTAACTGGGTTTCGTCTTTGTCATTCCTGTACTGAATCCATGTTGGGAGGATACGTACATGACACCTAACGGCAACCACTGCCTCTGATACTAACTTGGCTGACTCTGTAGCATCACGTGGCCTTTTTAAACCTACCTCAAAACGGATCTCCATTCTTCCTCCTCTAGATTTAGTTAACCTATCGAGCATTATCCCTGATGTTTGTTTCCTCTTGCGCCTAGGTGCTAGTCCAACAACAAACATAGGAAGTGTTAGTGTACATCAAACTGTGAGACTACATATAAAGAAGCATGCAACTATAACTTGACTCCAGCAACTACCTTCTTGCTGTTGAAGCTCACAAGGTTCATCTGATATTGCCAACTCGTCTTGTTTCAAGAGTGCTTGGGAAGTAGTGTCAGGTGGCAAGGGAGCTTGGGAACGTGCTGCTAGCTCAGTTGACACATGAGTATGTCGTGGACCTGGTAGTACTGTGGTAGGTGTTGCAAGAACTAGGGCTGTCTCTGCTTGTTTGGTGGCAACTATTTGTTTCTGTTTGACTTTTTTTGCAGTTCGTGTAGCATGGGATGCCGTGTTTGTAGAATTTTCCGCTGGACTTTCACCTTCTATTGCACCATCATTACCAGCAGAATCTGCAGGATTCATCCACTTCTCATTCCCTGCCATTCTCTGTTTCTTCCTCTTTCTCTGTGCCATGTTAAGTCAACCCGACAAGAAAAACGAATAAAATTTAAGTCAACCCATCAGTACCAGCAGAATCTCCATTGCATATTCATAACTTATGATGTGTAAACTAAGGAGAAGGCATTTCAACAAATTAGAAGCAATGAAAGCTAGACACCATATGAAAGATGCAAATAATATCACTCTACCAAGTTAAAACTGTCTCGTCATAAGTGCCATTTCTACAAATTAGTAGTACAAGCTAGAAAAGAATGTGAGATGTAACCTATATCACACTCCGAAGTCAAACGTGTCTTATGATAAGTGATTGTTGCAGGTTACACAACAGTAGTAATTTGATGTAAGAACATGGTGTGATAGACAGATATTGTATGTTCTAGAAACAGGAACACGTGTCTTATTCAAGTATAATGTGTAAAGTAAGCAGATGGATTTCAACAAAATTAGAAGCAATACAAGCTAGACATCACACATAACATGCAACCACATATAACATTGCCAAGTTAGAGGGAGCACTAGTGATGCTGCACTAGGCGAGATGTGCTCATCATAAACACAGCTTTGTTGAGTGTCTATGCATGTGTTGTCTTAGAAATCATCTTGGGGGTGTGGAGGAGTAGAAACTGTAGAGGCCCTCCGTTTGGAAGGAGCACCTTTATCCGCTGCCTTGCTAACTTCCTTCCGCTTTATTGATTTTGAATTGTCAAGTAAAACCGACAAGAAAAAGCAATAAAATTCTCTCTTCAGAACTCATTCATGCATGATACTGACAATCACTACTTTGATGTAAGGCAAAGACATGATACCAGGATGGAATATGTACAAAAAACAGGACGGCATGGCATGTTCACAACTGTTTGTGTAAACTAAGCAGAAACCATTTCAGCAAATAAGAAGCAATGCAAGCTAGACACCACATGAAAGATGCAACCAATATGACTGCCAAGTTAAAAGCGTCCCATCATAAATGGAATTTCAATAAATTAGAAGCAGCGCATGCTATAAATCATATGAAAGATGCAACTAATATCGCACTGCATATACTAAAGGTGTCTCGTCATATTGATTGATGCGGGATACAAAAAAAACAATAGTTTTATGTAAGGACATGCTTAATAGACAGATGTACTATGTACTAAATACAGGAAGGCATGTCACATTAACAGGTATAATGTCACATTTACAGGAGTATAAGCTAAGCAGACTAGCACATGCAGTTTAACCAGATTGGAAGAATTACAATCTAGACACCATATGCAACATGCAAGCACATATCACGCTGCCAAGTTAGAGCAAGCACCTGCAATGCTAGTGTCGGGGAAATGCTGTAATCAACTACAGAGCTATGTTCACTATCTTCATCTAGCATTTCTGTTTCTTGAGAATCATGTCGGGAGGCTGACGCTGCATTCTTTAAATGAGGAGTAGTCCCCTTGCCTGCCTGCCTCGTCATAAGTGATTGATGAGGGATACACAAGAACATTAGTTTGATGTAAGAACATGGTTAATACACAGATGTACTAGTATGTACCAAAAACAGAAAGGCATGTCATATTCAAAGGTATAATGTGTAAGCTAAGAAGATGCAATTTAACCAAATTGGAAGCAATACAAGCTAGTGGTGAACATGATCATCTAGGACCTGAGAGCCTGGTGGGAGGCGGGCTGCTTCGCCACCATCGCAGCTTTTTAGTTGGCTTCCAGGTGATGCCTGTCTTTGCTGGGCTTGTCACTGGCTCGGCCAGTGCCCTGACTAGCTATTTGTCTTCTGGTGCTCACGAGATGGTGGTTCATGTAAAAAATATCTTTCCTTATCTTAATAAAGACCGACTTCGGCCTTTCAAATACAAGCTAGACACCAACATGCAACCACATATGATACCGCGAAGTTAAAGCAAGCACCTGGGATGGTGGTTCATTGCGAGCAAGGTCATCAACTACAGAGCTACGTTTACTGTCTCCATCTGCTGACACTGCACTCTTTATAGCGTTGTAACGTGTCTTGCCTACCCGTATACCAAGCTGGAGCGACTTCTCTCTTTTCTTTTCTGCTTCTCTCAAGGCAGAGACTAAAATACCCTTGCATAAAAACACAATAGTGAGAGTATGGGTGAAGTGTGTGCAGAACTAGTGCACTATAAAAGTAGCAGATAGCAGGTGGCTTAAAAATAAATGACATGAGACATATGATAGCTCTACAACATTGCATGGCAAACAAAATTAGATGCTACTCCGTATGATTTTGTAATATATGAGCACAGGAAATGCAGGTACTCCTCTAGCACACCACCACATGTGGTCATATCTAAGATAACAGTCGACTGAAAATAAATAGGTCAGTCGATTTTTTTAATGAACCGTCCGATCTATAAGGAATGGGCAGATGGCCTTCGTCTACCTCCCGCCAGTCACTGTTGACGATCTTTCTCGAACCGCCAGCGACCACCGGCCCAGACCCGTGCCTCCGCCGCCCCGCCCTCCCATCGACCTCACACCACCGCCGTGCTTGGCAGCGCCCCCAAGCCATCCGTTTAATCCCGGCCGACTTCCAGATCGGGCGCTAGTAGCTCTAGGCCGCAGACGCCCCTAAGATAAACACCAAGGCGCTGCTTCCCCGGTGTAATAGTCGTACTAGCGCCTGTTACGCCGGGGAATGCTTCCGTTAATTGGGAATCAACTGGCCAGAAATTGAAATTCAGGGGGGCGACGGACCTCTAGCTAAGGTGAAATAGTATATGAGGAGAAACCTTGTGCATCACGAGTTACTAGGAACATCTAGTATCAAGAAGAAGCGGTCAACTAGTGTCTTCTGTGGGCTGAATACCGTGCAAGCAGAGACGTAAGATTTGCATGAATAAGGGGAGAGGAGTACCTTCTTCGGTTGCCGGTGTGGTCACCTCCACATGTCACGCCGATCTTCTTGTTTTTACCGGGGAAACCAATGTTCTGGAGGGTGCAGGCTTGGACGAACCCATGGCCAAATTGATGACTATGTTGCCGTGGCTGTATGTCGGTGGAGGGGAAGCAGATCCGATGCGGCAAAGGACGGCGTAGCAGGAACAGCTCCGGTGCGGTGGAGGGTGGCGAAGTTGGAGCGGCAGCGGTGAGGCACAAGACGGCGTGGTTGAACTGGCTTGGGTACAGACGGCCCGGCCTCGGCTTCAACTACTAGCCGTGGAGGGTGTTGCGGTTGAGGTTGCGATGGACGACGATGTCGGGGTATCGGCTCCGGCGTGATGGAGGAGGGCGGCGGTTGATGGGTGGGATGGGGTGGCGGACGGAGGATGCCGGGGTTTCGCGGCTGGTGGAGAGGTAGTTTTGGCGCCCACGGAGTACGAATGGGGAATCGGACGGGTGGAGGGGGAACCATGTTTCGGTTTGGGACGCGCTTGTTTTTCGCTTTTTTGAACAGAAGATGGGACGCGCTTGTTTGAAATTTGGGGAAAGTACAAACTTTGCCCCCTCTTAAATTTCGGACCTACTGCGGATCGGGGGTAGGATGGTAATCCTAGGTGTCCCAAATAGTGGGCGGGAGCGATTTCGGCCGCACGCATGTGTGCTTAGGCGGCCAGTGTGTATGAATGTTTTTCAGAGTCGGTTGCGTGGCGTCTAGATGAAGCTACAAACCAACCCCGGTTTAGACCTTTGGACGTCGGGCCAGTAGGTTTCACAGGTCGGAGTTATTAGAAAAGTAATTTCCTTGTACTACCAAACATTGGTCTCACGCGATTTCCGGCGAGTAGAGGTTCTTTTGGCGCTTCGTTCGAAATTTTGAAACACAAGCATTCACGTTTAGAGTACTCTTGAACTATGAGGATTGACCTAAATAGACAACGTTATATTTGACTTTGTATGTTTGAAAACCTCATTAAACTATCCGCTTCCTTTTGAAATTTTGACACTTGAAAATCCTATAACTACGATTATTTTGGAATGGAGGAGCTAAATTTGAATCTATTTTGTACACGACTACATATGCTATTATGTACAAAATCAGAGCAAAGATTGGTACCCCCATAGTTTAGGTATGGTTTACAAATGCCATGATATCAAATTCAAATAATTGAATGGACTTCATGTTGAATTCGATTTTTTGAACCACCTTAGGTTGAATTCAAATGTATACTAGTTCATAGGTAGCTATTTATAAATGTCCATTGTGTAACTTTGGTATGTATAATGTGCTTTACACACACAACATGAACTATACTCACATTTATATTGGATTGCTAAAGCGATGCATTGTCCGGAGTTCAAAATACTAACTATGTGGATCAATTGTGTCGAATAATAACATAGATATGCTCAAATTCGATAGAATCTAGATGTCTGATGGAACAATGACCGCTCCTTACGCGAATTGCAAATATCATGATCCCATCCTAATATTTGGATACAATTTATATCTTTAATCAATGTGTAGAGCAGTATTTTACGTGTAGTTTCACTCTCCATCGGTGGTCTCTCACACATGCTCACACACTCTCTCCCGAGGTGTCTTTCTCACACACATTCTCTAGATATAACCCTCCCTCCCTCTCATAACCATTTACAACTGTTTTCCCTAACCTTTATCACAAGCACTCTTCCTCTCGCAAACATACACACGCACAATCCTCATCGACCCTTTCTATATACATGGACCTGCCTCGTGTCTCATGTACGCACATTATATTTACGCCTGTCTCTCACGCATTATCTCACACCTCTCTTCCTAATCGATGAGTATGATTCTAGCAGAGCATTCTGTAGGATGCCCCTTAAAGTTAGGTTGGATGAATAGTAATATCAGAGATAAAGGGGTTACCTTAGTCCGATAACCTAGGGTTACAAATCCTAGCCGGCTTTGTCGGTGGACACAGAGTCCTTCACAATTCTGCTCTCTTTGTCTTGTACGACTAGTCATCCATGGGTCTTCCTAAATGTGTCATGGGCGGACCAATGTGGCGCAGAACGGAACCAAACAAAGGGCCTCACCTCGACCCACCGGACCTCACGCGGTGATACACCCTCTGCCCCCACGTCTCATTATCTTCTCACACCCACACATACCAATACAAACACCACACACACAGAAAATTTCTCCTGGTGCCTCTATTCCCTCCCCCCTTGCATATACACACTCAAGGGAATGGAATCTCTTGTCATGACGTCATATTCGTCTCTCCGTCTCTAGACCACCCTCATTTCTCATGCTATCTCTCCCACACCCCTCGTCGGCCCCTCTATCCATGCCTCTCTCGAATACGTAATACACACACATACCTCTCTAGGCCCTGCCAAATGCATCAACTACACATTCACACATGTTACATCACGTACCCCATTGATCTAAAAAGCCCTCTCTTCACGTTTATTTCACATACAACATTCCTTTTGAATAAAGTGTGGCCAAAAAATTATTTTAGAGTTTCTACATATATACAACATTACAAAGTTATATGGAGGAGTACGAACGCTAATTTGCATTGCATTGTGCCCACAATGATATTTATTCTGCACTGTGAATTTGTATTTTTTATACTATATACAAAGTTAGCCAGAATAAAGAGAAACGAAGAGCATCTCTCTCTCCATCTCATACCCCCCTGTACGCCCCTTTCACGTATGCACACAAAACTATCTCCAGGTCCTCTAAAAGTAAGCCCCTAGAAAATTCACGCGTGTTTCAACTTTCTCTCGCGATATATGCAATGACGATCATTGTATTTGAAGTGAAAGCACGATACTTACATTGGACTTCATAATCCACTCATTACGGTCACCGTTTATGTTTAGTGGTTACTATACAGTCACGGGCTCACCGCACAACTTTGTATTTGCTCATGACATGACTAGTTGACTAGTTGAACGCTCCACGTGGCACCTCTAGTATTGCATCACATTATCTAACTAACATCGTGCCCACCTGTCGACTTGTATCTACTCTACATCTACACTATTGTAAAATACATAAAATACACTCTTATAAAAAATAGAGTTGGTGATGATGGTGTGTCTGCCATCCTGCAATATAGGCCGTCCGATTTATATGTGACGGATAGGAAACAAACTATGACAGTTTTGCAAAAAGGTACCCACACACCTCTCCAAATTTGCAAATAAGGCCTTCCTCATCCTTTTCTCTCACAAGATAAACAAGTCATACAAATGCATCTTGATGTTACGTGCAACGCATGGGCATCTTGCTAGTAAGAATGAAAACAAACGACAGAAAAATATTTTGACGGTGGTGCGAAGTCATGACCGCAGGCACAGCGAACAAGGTGGCCTTGTATTGGTATGTTGAGCTGTCTGTTTTAACACACATGAGCTGGTGTGGTGATTATACACACACACACACATGCACATGAACTCCATCCACGCAACACTCACACAAACACATGCACCCACGCACGCACGCAACACTCGCACGTACACACGCAGCCACGCACACACGCAACACTCACACGCACACACGCACGCATGCATGCACACACCAGTACACCACATGACCAACACACACTCTCACGCTCAAGTGCTCAACCTACACGTGCATGCGCACACATTAGGCCCTGACAGACACATACACAACTAGGTGATTCCCGCACACGGGTTGGAGCCTTGTCGCGCCTGCGCAAATTTGTGTTTATCTGACCTTTTCCCTATGTGAACTGATAGGTGGGACCCACAAGGAACGTGGTCAATTTAACTAGTCAACATGGCACCACGCAGACTATTTGGCCGGTCAACAGAGTGCAATCTGATGCTGAACTGTGAGCAAGTGACCGGATAATCACCGCAAAACGTATATAGTGACCGTAATCAGCTTATTCTGAAGTTCGGTGACCGTATTACACTTTTCTCTCTGTAGGCCCTCCAAAACTACATCTCTAAACGTTCTCGCATGTTACAGCTAACAACTATGCAATACAACACTACTACACTCTAACACAATAAATCATATGTGTTTTTAGTTTTACTAGATATCATATTGTTACTTATAATTATTCAGTTTGCATACATTAAAGTTGCCTTTGAAATGTATGGCCAGTATCATCTACCGCGCGGGAAAAATCCCGCCCTTTCCTGTTTAATCGGGTTTGTATTGATGGATCGTGCGAAACAGCAAAACTATAGTACTATACAGTACAAGTGACAGTTCACTGGGCCGTCCTGTCATCTACTCCTCCGTCGTAAGAGTGGAGCGCTCGTTTTCATAAATCTTCTAGTCCCTTTCGCCGACATGTGGGACATCAAGCTACCGGGTCCATGTGCCATACCGGAATACAGTGCAGAGCAGTCGGGGTGAAGCACCCCAGTCATGGCGCCGGCATAGTAATGAGCAATGAGGCGTCAAATCACAAAGCGGCACCTTTCCCGGAGTTAAGTTGGAGGGACGAAGTAATAATGCTAAAAAAAGAAGTTGGAGGGACGAAGCAACCATCATTTCACTCGTTGCTGAATCCACTTATCCCTCATCTTCTTCAACTTAACCACGTGTCGCTTCTGCCGTTGCTCTGCCTCATGTGGGACGCGGATCAGCTTGGTAAAGCACTGACACGTGGGACAGCATGTTAGCAAACCGCCAGTACAACGTCCTCCGAAAATAAGAAACCTCCCTCGGCATCCGCGCGGCAAAATCACCTCCTTTTTACTAATCTTTGGTTCTATAATGTTTTAGATCAATATAATTGAGATTTGTATAGATAGCACACAGGAGCAAAACCAAGTGGTACGATTAAGGGCATCCACAATGTGTAGCCAAATGTGAAAATAGCTTTTGGCATCATGGGAACCATTGTGGACGGCATTGCTAAAGCCAAAAAGATGGAACCGAAGCTCCCTGATTGATTGATTGAAGGAATAGAAAAATGCAACGTCTCTCCTCTTTCTCCCGTGCTTGGACACATGTAGGAGTAGTACAGTATAGAGCATAGAGTCTACTCCCCTGTCTCTTCTATCACAAATCACAAAGCAGTGAGGCGTCAAATCACAAAGCACGTACGAAGCAACTATCATTTCACTCTTCGCTGACTCCGCTTCTCCATCGTCTTCTTCGAGAAACCATCTCACCGCACTAGTGCTCCTAGTAGTAGTACTAGTAAAGGACTTCCTGGATGCAAATAAGGCGGTTGTCTCAGCTTGCAGGTGACACTTGCGAACGACTTACCGTGGTATCCCTCAATGGTGTCCTCCGTCGAACGCACTTCGCCAAACCACACAAAAAAAGTCATCGACGTCACCGCAATGGGCAAGGAATTCAAATATAGTTACTACCTCCATTTTTTTGTACACAAGGTCAGTATATCAAAATTAGAATTTGCAAAGGGCCACTAACACTAATCGAGACAAAATTGATGGGGTTAGCAACCAAGGACATTAATATCCCCTGCATGCATGCTGAAGTGAGAAGGTTCGTTTGCATGGTGCTGCATTAATCAAGCGATGAGGAGTGAGATGGTTAGCTCTTTGGTCTTTCGAGAAAAAAAATACGCATTAATTGACACGTGAAACGAGGATTTGTATCGAAGGAAAACCCCGCCTTTCTTTTTTAACACTAGTACTCCTAGTACGTACGTACTTATCCTGTTTGGGTCTAAGCCTTGCATTGCCAAACTTCGCCACACATTTTTGCCAAGCTTGCGTAAAGTTTTCAAAATGAGAAGGAGGTACACTTGCGCACGACTGTCGCGGTCGCACCGCACCCTCACACGGTCGCTCCTGCACGGCGCGGTTGCACCGCACCCTCACACTTCGCTCCTGCACGCCGCAAACCCAACCAAGGAAACGCACCCTCACTGACACGTGCTGTCGCATGTGAACAAACCAAACTCAGCCATCCTATCGCTGACACATAATTTTCGTGCATATAGTATGTCTATCCAACCGGAGTATCCGTACGGCCCGTGCGGTGGTCTGTTGGGGAAGAAGAAGAGGTGAGGAAGAAGGAAAGAAGGGTTAGGAGACGTAGGATATTCATCCTACCGCCTGAAATGGTAGACTCAGGCGACTTGCATAACAAATAATATGTTTTTACACAGCAAAAGATCCATAATAATAAAAACAACAACATAAAGAAAAACTATCACTACTCGCGGAAAGAGACGGCCTCGTCGTCTTTGGCTGCCGGCGTGAACCAGCCGTCGCTGCCGACGTGTGTCTCTGCACCGTGGTTGTCCTCGGCCTCCAGCTACTTGTTCAAGCGGAGCGTGCAGGCGCTCTGCACGGACGAGAGCACAACCCGGTTCAAGTCGAGGACGTTCGGTTCCGCCTGCAGGAGGGCCTCGATGGCAGTGGCATCCGCGCGCTCCGCGTCGAGTCAAGCCTCCGCCGCCCAGTTCAAGTCCAGGACTTCTGGTTCCGCCCGCAGGAGGGCGTCGATGAGAGTGGCATCCGCGCCCTCTGCGTCGAGTCGAGCCTCTGCCGCCCGGTTCATGTCCAGGACGTCCGGTTTCGCCTGCAGGAGGGCCTCGATGGCAGCGGCATCCGCGCGCTCCGCCTCAAGTTGAGCCTCCGCCGCCCGGTTCACATCCACGACATCCGGTTCCGCCTGCAGGAGAGCCTCGATGGCAGCGGCATGCACGCGCTCCACGTCGAGTTGAACCTCTGCCTCCCGGTCCTTTTTTACTATCGCCATGTTGAACCGTTGGTCCGCCTGCACCATGGGGGACTCAGACACCGGCACGAAGTCGACGTCCATCGTCTCATACCCATCGGGGGCCTTCTGTGTCGTGACCTCCGTAGTGAACATTGGATCGGCTTCCTCCTCCTAATAGCTTGGCTCCAGAGAACTCGGGGATTGGCCCGCCGCAAAGCGAGCTTGGGAACGGAGGTCTATGGCGCCGACCGCCGCCGCGATTTCTGCGCGGCGCTCCGGCGTCAGCATCTTGTAGTAAGTGATCTTGCGGCGCACCATGGCTTTCCGGCGAACTAGGGGATGCTTGATGCGGGCTAGGGGATCGAAAGGTGGGGGAATGGGCTGGAGATTTGGTGTGATTTTAGGGCAGTGGCTGGCGTAGGACGAGCAGCGAAGGTTCTGGTGTGAATAGTGGTTCCGGTGACGACCGGTCAATCAGTTTTGACTGTACATCGCTCTTGTCGCGTTCGCGTTGCAGCCCGGCACGCTGGACCCTCCACGTCGCTCATCGAATGGAACGCGCTTCGTCTTGCGTTTTTGCTCGCTTGTGGGACCACAGTTGAGAGCAAACCGACGTCCCTCCCCCTCCCTCGCCCGCGTCATTTATTATACCACTACTCCCTCCGTTTTATGCGGAGTAAATAAAAACAGAGGGAGTATACTACAGATGAGGATCCCCTGACGTGGCCGAACCCATTGAGTAATTGACATGCGGGGCCTAGCAAGCATGGGGTCCGCCAGTAAGTGACCGAAAGGGAGGGTAAGGCAGGGATACCTACGTCAGAGGATCCACTTCCACTGTACTACTTTGACCAAATGTTAGAGTAATAATATATGACATGCAACTTACACAAATGTTAGAGTAATAATATATGACATGCAACTTACACAAAGCATACAGGGTCTAATGCGTTTTTCGAGGCTAACTTTGACCAAATGTTAGAGTAATAATATATGACATGCAACTTACACAAAGCATATGGTCAATTTCGTATGTGAAAGGAGTTTCCAATGATATAATTTTCACATTATACATCTCATGTACTCCCTCCGTCTAGGTGTGTAAGTCATCTTACGAAAACCAAATAATCCCAAAACACGTAGGCGCGGTGCATTAACTTCTACCGTGTTTCTTGTTTCTTGACATATGAACCAATAAGAGATGAGGGTGTGCATGCTTTTAATGACATGAGACTATCAAACATGACATGCAGTGGTTAGTTCATTGCATGCAGTACTATTAATTAGCAAATAAACATTAATGTCTCTCGTTTTACCCTCCTCCTTGGTCACGGTGCACAGCCTAAGATGACTTACTCACCTATGTGAAAGGAGTACTATTAATCTTGTCAATAGTCAAATTGGAAACCATCTCGAGTACAAATCTAGGAGTACGTACGAATCTAACAATATTGATTGGGCGTTGTTGAATGTTGATACCTTTTTTTATCATAGTAGAGATACTTTGACTACACATAAAACTTATATGTAAGGTAGAAAGGATAGGAGGGAGTATATTGTACGTTCAAAAATGAAACGAACATTGAATACCCTTTATATATGATTTGCGGATGCTATGATCACCGGTTCAAAATTTTGAATCCGCCTTAGGTATCACGTGCCCCCACTCGTTCCCTCTCGATTTCATCTCGGGGTCAGGAGATCTATTGAAAGAGGACTAGGGTAGGTACATGCGAATGATACTCGGCGGAATGTTCAAATGAGGCATGCGGGAGGATGGACTCGACTAGAGGGCGACATGATCGGTGGAGAAGAGGGTTGAGAGGAATGAGAAATAAGCAAACGCCACATGATTACACTTGAACGGCTCAAATAAACAATAAGTTGTCTCGCTTAGCCTACATAGTGAAAGGCCTAATGCGCAACGCAGAGCACTGACGCTCGAATATGGCCGGGAGAACAGGGAAACCGACATGTGGGGCACACCCGTCGGGACGACGTAGCGCAAACTAGTCCAATGGAGGAGCTGGCCCGCGACCTTCTCGCCATCGACAACCGTTCATGTGGGTCTTTGGGGCCAACTATGGGGCGCAACTCATATCGTCGATAGACACGGTCGGTTTCAGTGTGCCGAGGGTGGCGTTTGTGCTGTGGCACGACCAACGATATGTTTGGTTTGTGCCCAAGGTTGCCCCATCAAAGCATTGGGTAGCCAAAATTTTGGTTGTGGTATTGGTTGCCCATGATTTGGCCGACATTGGAAAGAAAAATGAACTAGAGTTGGCTAGAGTTCATTGGCATGCCAAAGAAATGGCAACCATCCAAACAAAGACCAATCTTTGGGTCATGACCAAAATTTTGGTAAGGTGCACTTTGGCCACAATCCAAACACACCCCAACACCCGGCTCGTCGAGGATGCACGGGGTGCCGTGCCGCGTCCGCGGAGTGGTGTAGCGCGGCTACCTGCATCCTCTGGACCTGAGACCATGCCGGGTCATCTTGCTTTTTCAATGACATGCGGGGATCGCATTTGAGAAAAGGGCATCTCCAATGTTGCCACGACCGTAGCTGACTACCCTGGCACACCAAAGCCCTCGTCCCTCGCGCCGTCGCACGGTGCGTTCCCAGCCGGCACCAGCTGCCAGCATTCATGTCGTCCGTTCGTATGTCGTTGTTAAGAGGCTCGGTGCCCGAGGAACCAACTCCGGCGACTTAATGACGCACCCGGACGCTTGGCCTCACCGGAATGCGCTACTTAAAGCGGCAACGCCCAGCTAACCTCCACACCATAGCGCATGTCCTCCTACCTGACACCACATCCGCCATGACCGCAAGTGCAAACGCTCTGCGGGAGAGCTTGTCTTCGGGGATGAAGCTCGAGGTCGCCGCCCTCGCTCAAGTCGCCTCTCGCGACGCAATAGCGGCGTAGCCGGACGCGGACGCGACTGCACAAGTGGTGGCCACGCTGGCGGCCGATGATGGGAGCACCATCAGCCACGCGTCCTACTTGCCGTCGTCCAACGTCCGACACCGCCGAGGTCGGGGACTCCTCCGAGGATGAGTAGGGCATGGGAGGCGGCAGGGCATGGTGTGCCAACTGGCCGGTCTGTATCCCGTATTCTACTCTTCCTCGCCGGAGACCGCACCTTCACTTCACGGGTCTTGAACCCCGCCCCCGTACATAGAGATCGCGGATGAAGGACGTCGGTTGCCGCCGTAGAATAGGTTTAGGGTCGGGTTTCTTTTATTTTTCTGTCTTATAAAAGTTTGAAATGTAATGAAAATCTACCGTGTTTGCATTAATCTCGGCCGGTGTATACGAACTTTCACAATAATATACATATTGTAGGAGTACTAGTGCACGGAAGATCAAGATCTTGTGGGAGAAAAGGATGAACGAGGGAAAGCCTTATCTGCAAATGTGGAGAGGAGTGTGGGTAAATTGTCATAGTTTCCTTCCTATCCGTTAGATATAGATCGGACGGCCTATGTTGCAGGATGACAGGCACATCATCATCACCAACTCTGCTTTTTATTGAACCGAGACTAATCTAAAAAACCCAACTAAGCCAACCTCCCAGCATATCGCGCGGGAAAAGACCCGGCCGCGCCGTTTTAGTCGGGATTACCGGATTACTAGTAGTAGTATCGATGGATCGCGCGAAGCAACATTTTTTTGAAGGGGCGAAGCACCTAGTTTAAAAGGAAAAAAAGGCGGTACACTCACAGCACTCCCGTCGCGGTCGCATTGCACCCCACACACGTTCGGTCCTGCACACGGCTCACGCAAACGGAACGCGCTTTGGCTTGCCTCTTCACCGACACGTGGGACTACACTTGGAGAAACCGACCATGCGCCAAACTCCCCCCGCCCACCGCGTGAAAATGCTCCCCCCCCCCCCCCACAAAAATTCCCCCCAAATTCGATTCAACCGCCCTTCGGCCAAATATTCCCCAAACCCCCTCCCCCCCGCCCCCCCTCCACTCCATTCGCTCCGCCAAAGCCGCCCTCCCCGCCGCACCGAGGTTCGTCGAGGGGACGCACAGCGATCCTCTCGCTCCCATAGTACGCTCTCGTAGACTGCTGTCCTCTAGCCGCGCCGCCACCTCTGGCTACGTTCTTGTGGAGGCGCACGGCGGTCAATGCCGCCACCGCTGGCGACGTTCGTGTGGGGACGCACAGCGGTCAGCTTCTCCCACGGTACGCGCATTCTAGACTGAGGCCCCGTTCATGTCGGTGTAGCGCTGAATGTTAGCTGATAGACACTGTTAATCTCACTGTTTGCCGAAGTAGTTTACTGTCAATATGCTCCGCTTAAGAAGCTTCCTTGCCCTGTTCTGCACTCAATCTGCTTAGCTGAGATGGCATGCCAAGGCCGATTAGTTGCTAAAATATCCTGCCATATATTTATTGTGACGTAGATTGCCATGGTCTAGTAGCCAATCTGTTAGGTGAAATAGCTATACACTGTTTTATACTCGATCTTTGTTGCTGCGATGGCCTTCGATAGTTCGATGGCTGTGTGCTCGGGCTCATTGACTGCTGAAACAGCCTGCCATAATTTAGCACTCAAATCTGTTTGCTGAATTAGCTTTACATATATTTCGTTACTTAGATCTGCTCGTCCAAATATCTTGGCATAGCTTTAGACATCGACCTAGGTAGTTTTTTCTAGACTTCATAAAAAAGCGTATATGTTTTTCCTGTAATATCTAGTAGAAGAACTAATTTGTATGTCTAACAGATGGACAGGACTTGGATAACTTATGCTCGAAGATTCTCCGCTGCATATGTCGAGGGGGTTGAAAACTTCATGAACTTTATCAGAGCTGAGTACGGTGGTCCGAAATCAGATGTTCTCTGCCCGTGTAGCAGTTGTATGAATTCAGTTACAAGACCCCAGTCAACTGTGCAAAATCATCTACACTTGTATGGGATGTCGGTCACATATACTAGGTGGGTTCATCATGGTGAAGCTGTGAACGTCAATGTTATTGACTACGTGGAAGCAACAGATCACCATCTTGATCTGCCTGATGATCAGGTGGAAGAGGAGGAGGAGGTGGTGGTGGCGGAGCCAATGAGTTTGACCAACATTGAAACAATGCTACGAAATGCTCGTGCATTCCGTGAACTTTCACCTGCAGAAGAAAAACGACGGGCCCGCATGTTGGAACAATGCAACGTTGCTGTCACCCCAGGAAATAAGCTGTCAGTATTCTTAGCTATGGTCACCTTTCTTCAGGTGAAGACATCTGAGCAGATGACCAACAAATCATTCGTTGCGATGTCGGCCACTTTCTGCAAATCTTTCCCAGATGCGTCTGAGCTGCCACACACCTACAGTAAAATGAAGAATTTCCTTCGTGCAGTTGGAATTGGATATGATATGATCCATGTTTGTAAGAATAATTTTGTTCTGTTCCGGAAGGATTATGCCAACTTAAGTTAATGCCCGAAATGCAAATCATCAAGATGGAAAGATGGCGATGCTGTGAAGAGGGTTCCTCATAATGTTCTGAGACATTTTCCAATTACACCAAGATTGCAGAGGTTGTTTCATGATGATGAAACAAGAGAGGATGTACTACGGCATTCTAGGAACCAGGAGTACAGATATCAGAATGTAATGAGCCATCCATCTCATGGTAGTGAGTGGAAAAGCTTCAATGATAAACACAAAGAGTTTGCTGCTGACCCGAGAAACATTAGACTTGGCTTAGCTTCAGATGGATTTAACCCATTTGGCCACCAGAGCGCCACATATAGCATGTGGCCAGTGCTTGTTATCCCTTACAACATGCCTCCAAATGTCTGCACCAAAGAATCAAACTACATGATGGCCTTGCTCATCCCAGGTCCAAAAAGTCCTGGAAAGGATTTTGATTTGTTCATGGATCCTCTTGTGGAGGAACTTCAACAGCTATGGAAGGGTGTTCTCACTCGAGACCTATATAGCAGCCCACCAGCTGATTTCTTTCTGCGTGCTATTGTAATTTGGTGCATCCATGATTATCCGGATTTGGGCACTATGTCAGGGCGAACGACACATGGTTACAATGCATGTGTTCGCTGTGACAGGAATCCACTGTCATACGCAATACTTAGCAAGATCTGTTACATTGGACACCGCCGTTTCCTTGCCAAGGACAAGCTGCATCCTAGAAAATACCGAAGACATGTGTTCAATGCAAAGCATGAAAACCGTGATGCACCAAAGAGGCTCACCGCCGATGAGTTGCAAGTGGAATTAGAGAAGGTCAGGCATATTACACCAGGAAACCATCCTGGTAATGGTAGCGGGAAAAGGAAGCGTGGCACGGTAGAAGAGAGATTATTGTTTACCCACATGTCCACTTTGTGGGACTTGGAGTATTGGAAAGATTTGGATCTGCGGCATAATCTTGATGTGATGCATATCGAGAAAAATATATGTGACAGCATTATCGGCACACTTCTTAACATTGAAGGCAAGACGAAAGATACCTTAAAATCTAGGATTGATTTGACACATCTGGGTATCAGAAAGGATTTGCAGGTGCAAGATGAAGGTAAACCACGGGATATGGCACCAGCTGTGTACGTCTTGGACAGGGTAAAAAGAAAAGAATTCTGCGAGGTCCTGTCACGTGTGAGATTCCCACATGGATTTGCTTCCAACCCTGAAAGGAGAGTCAGTGCAGATGGAAACAAGGTACAAGGGTTGAAAACTCATGACTGCCACGTCCTACTTCAAAGGGTTTTACCTGTTATCCTTGGAGGATTGGGCCGCCCTGACTTATATAGAGCAGTTGCAGAGTTGGGACAATTCTTCAAGGAACTCTACAGTGGAAATATCAGGATAGATGCTTTGGAGCATCTTAGAGACAAGATACCAACTATCCTATGCGACCTCGAGAAGATATATCCTCCAGCCTTCTTTGATGTGATGGTGCATTTGACTGTTCATCTACCTGATGAGGCACTACTTAGAGGTCCAGTACAGTATGGCTGGATGTACCCTATTGAAAGGCGTCTAGGCACTTTCAAGGGCTATGTTAGGAACAGAGCTACAGAGGCCTACATTGCTACAGAAGCGTTGACATTCTGCTCAAAATACATTGAAACAGCTGATCAGCTTAGCAAAGAGGTGGGTGAAGACAATCCCGGGCTCAATGTTTTCGATTATTCTGTTCGAGTTATAGGGAAGAGTCGACCAGAGGAAAAACCTAAAGATTTGGACAAAATGGTTTGGTATGTGTTGAATAACTATCCTGAGATTCTACCTTATATCAAGTAAGTGCAGTACTGCAGCTTATACATCGTAATCTACTAAACTTGCAACACATTCTTATATATTTAGATGTTTGACGCGATCACTATGTTGTGCAGCATGTACAAAGAGGAGTTACTGCCGCAAAATCCAAGAAACATTGACAAACTGGTTATGGCAGGATTTGCGAAATGGTTCAAGAACCATGTAAGCTTTTGAAGTGCACTGTCAGTTTTTTTTAATATATTGAGTACATAAGATGATCGGCTTGTCTATTTTCTAACCATAGGTTAAGAAGATGCGGGAGGATGGGCAGGCAGTTGATGATGCCCTTTACTCACTAGCAATGGGTCCTGATACTCGGGTAATACATTATGAATCTTGCGTTGTTGGAGATGTGCGCTACAACACCCTTGCACGAGACAAAGGCAGGAAGACACAAAATAGTGCCATCATGAGCACGGATACGTATGACAAAGAGACAACTGAAATGTATGCTAACATAATAGACATTGTTTAGTTGCAGTATATCTCCAGTTTCGAGGATCATCGGTGTGTGGTTCTGTTGTGCTGTCGTTGGTATAACCTGTTTTCCAGGATCGCAAAACCCAGAGCTGATGATTATTTCAAATCCATCAATGTCAAGGCGGTGTACCAGACCAACGAGCCTTTTATTTTGGCAAATCAAGCAACACAGATATTTTTCTTGGAAGACACATTTGCATGTAGCGATGACTGGAGAGTATTGCAAAGGTTTGAGCAGAGGAATTCATTTAATGAAGTTGCACAACAAGATGATGCTTACACTGCTCCTGATGAACAAGATAACACAGATGTTCATAATATCTTTGAGAACCATCACGTCAATGACGCCGGCAAAAAGATTGCCTGTCGTGCTGTGGACATACAAGAGTTGATCAAGAAGAAGCCAACGTTCGAGGACGTTGAGGATGAAGAAGAAGATGACACCGTGGGGAATTACGATTCAGACTGATACACATGGCGAAGATGTTGACGCTGCTGCTGCGGATGATGATTACATTGCTTTTGTTGTATTTTCCTGTCAGAAGATGTTTTTTTATCTACTATGTGAAATTGTGTTTGCTATGACAAATGAAACCTGATGAACATGTTGTTTAGTATTTTGCTGTGAGAACATCACTTGTTATGTATGCTGATTTGTGTTTGGTGATTGTATGAGAACTAAAACATGATGACATTGTTGTTTAGTTGTACGATTAGCAAGCTACCGTACACCACATGGCCCAACGGGGCCTTTGTGGAGATCGTGAAGATCTAGCAACAGGAGTGGTTCTAGATCACCGAGCCGCGACGCACTTAGTGGGCGGCCATTCCGGAGTTCAGATCCGGATCCCCCATGAGGCTCACCTCCTGGAATGCGAAGGGCCTTGACTGGGTGTCCCAGACGGAGGTGCTGGCACTTCAGACACGCATCACCAACGTGCCGGGGAAGAATGTTGTTCTACCCAACATGGTTCAAATCATGCTCTTCCGCCGCATCCTCCCCTGCCAGTGTCGGGCTTCCCCCATGTGGGAATTCAGGCCGGAGGAGCCGCGGACGCTTCACCACTTCCTCGGCACCACACACGAGGGAATGTGGAAACTGCTTTCCAAGGCATAGAAGAGCAGCTGGCCCATGGAGACCGAAGACATCGGCCTCAACGTCGCGTATCCGGCCTCTCCGTTAAGTATTCGATATCTCCGAAGACATACCCAGTTCATATACATATTCGATCTATGCCGAACTCACTAACCCATCATTTGTTACAGGGCTATACCAAGAAATCGGAGCGGATCAAGAGTCCGGCTCCGTTGCCTGAAGACCCAGTCACTCCTGTGCTAGCGGAGATGCTGGTCTCGGCGCCTTATAAGGCACCAGCGAAGAAGGCCAAGAAGAAGAGCAAGGGGCCCAAGGACGGGCCCCGCCATAAAGGGCCTCCGGAAACTATGTCAGGAGAGACCGAGCCCGTCTCCTCCCACGACGAAGATGAGGACGAAGAAGAGGGGGGGGGGAGGATGACGAGGAAGCGGAGAGTGACTCCCCCCTCAAGACAAGGAGGGGAAAAGGACAACCTCCGAGAACCTGGAGGGGGCTACGCCGAAGAAAGGGTGGGTGGTCCTCTTGGACAGTTCGGGCTCGGAGTCCGAACACAGCCCGGAGCGGGTCCAAAGGGAGAAGCCCCTGGCCGAAATGTAAGTATTAGAAACTTACTCATTCAATTATCGCTTTAATCTGCCTTTGTCATGCTCAACTTCTTTTACGCTTTTTAGCCCTCCGCGCGAGATCCCGATCTCCTCTTCTTCAACAGGGAACTCTCTAGCCCCTGGGGAGGCGGAGAGTGACGACTGTTGTCTACTACACAACCTTCCTCTTGTAGACGTTGTTGGGCCTCCAAGTGCAGAGGTTTGTAGGACAGTAGCAAGTTTCCCTCAAGTGGATGACCTAAGGTTTATCAATCCGTGGGAGGCGTAGGATGAAGATGGTCTCTCTCAAGCAACCCTGCAACCAAATAACAAAGAGTCTCTTGTGTCCCCAACACACCCAATACAATGGTAAATTGTATAGGTGCACTAATCTGGCGAAGAGATGGTGATACAAGTGCAATATGGATGGTAGATATAGGTTTTTGTAATCTAAAAATATAAAAACAGCAAGGTAACAAGTGGTAAAAGTGAGCGTAAATGGTATTGCAATGCTAGGAAACAAGGCCTAAGGTTCGTACTTTCACTAGTGCAGGTTCTCTCAACAATAATAACATAATTGGATCATATAACTATCCCTCAACATGCAACAAAGAGTCACTCCAAAGCCACTAATAGCGGAGAACAAACGAAGAGATTATGGTAGGGTACGAAACCACCTCAAAGTTATTCTTTCGGATCGATCTATTCAAGAGTTTGTACTAGAATAACACCTTAAGACACAAATCAACCAAAACCCTAATGTCACCTAGATACTCCATTGTCACCTCAAGTATCCGTGGGCATGATTATACAATACGCATCACACAATCTCAGATTCATCTATCCAACCAACACAAAGTACTTCAAAGAGTGCCCCAAAGTTTCTACCGGAGAGTCAAGACG
The DNA here is from genome assembly GCA_963921465.1 of Triticum timopheevii. NCBI lineage: Eukaryota > Viridiplantae > Streptophyta > Magnoliopsida > Poales > Poaceae > Triticum > Triticum timopheevii. Next base: position 391,659,470 of record OY997266.1, on the reverse strand, counting down.
AAAACGTGTGCCAATCCTTATGTATAGGTTCATGGGCGGAACCCGCAAGTTGATCACTAAAACATACATCAAGTGGATCACGTGATATCCCATTGTCACCACAGATAAACACGGAAAGACATACATCAAGTGTTCTCAAATCCTTAAAGACTCAATCCGATAAGATAACTTCAAAGGGAAAACTCAATTCATCACAAGAGAGTAGAGGGGGAGAAACATCATAAGATCCAACTATAATAGCAAAGCTGGCGATACATCAAGATCGTGCCATAGAGAGAACACGAGAGAGAGAGAGAGAGATCAAACACATAGCTACTGGTACATACCCTCAGCCCCGAGGGTCAACTACTCCCTCCTCGTCATGGAGAGCGCCAGGATGATGAAGATGGCCACCGGTGAGGGATCCCCCCTCCGGCAGTGTCACGCCCAATATGCGACCCTATCCAAAAGGAACTTGAAGGTCCCACCAAGGATAGACCCGCATATTGAAACGCTTTTGCAAGGTGGATATCATTACATCAACATCACATAATAGATGGGGATACATACAAAAGGCATACAATGCCACACGAATACAACATCATCTTACATAAGAGCATCATCCGACTACGGATGAAACACAAACAGAAGCTCAAACGACATCCACCCTGCTAGCCCAGGCTGCCGACCTGGAACCTATCCCCTAATCAAAGAAGAAGCAGAAGAAGAACTCCAAAACAAGGAACATCGCTCTCGCGTCAAGATCATTGCATAACCTGTACCTGCAACTGTTGTTGTAGTAATCTGTGAGCCACGAGGACTCAGCAATCCCATTACCATGGGTATCAAGACTAGCAAAGCTTAATGGGTAAGGAAAGGGGTAAAGTGGTGAGGTTGCAGCAGCGACTAAGCATGTATGGTGGCTAACATATGCAAATCAGAGCGAGGAGAGAGCAAATGGAACGGTCGTCAACTAGTAATGATCAAGAGGTGATCCTGAACTCCTACTTACGTCAAAGATAACCCAAAGACCATGTTCACTTCCCGGACTCCGCTGGGAAGAGACCATCACGACTACACACGCGGTTATTGCGTTTTAATTCGGATCTGGTGTCAAGTTATCTACAACCGGACATTAACAAATTCCCATCTGCCACATAACCGCGGGCACGGCTTTCAAAAGATAATACCATGCAGGGGTGTCCCAACTTAGCCCATGATAAGCTCTCGCGATCAACAAAGGATATACCTTCTCCCAGGAAGACCCGATCAGTCTCGGAATCCCGGTTTACAAGACATTTCGACAATGGTAAAACAAGACCACCAAAGCCGCCCGCTGTGCCGACAAATCCCGATAGGAGCTGCACATATCTCGTTCTCAGGGCACACCGGATGAGCAAGACGTCGGGTTGCATAGACCCTGGTTGCCGAGGGGGCGCCGGACATCGCTCCGTTTGGACCAACACTTAGACAAGCATTGGCCCGGGGGGGCTAAAATAAAGATGACCCTTGGGTTAATTACTCCCAAGGGAAAAGTAGGTGGTGGTGAGGCAAATGGTAAAACCAAGGTTGGGCCTTGCTGGAGGAGTTTTATTCAAAGCGAACTATAAAGGGGGTCCCATAAATCACCTGATCGCATAAGGAACGCAAAATCCGGGAACATAACACCGGTATGACGGAAACTAGGGCGGCAAGAGTGGAACAAAACACCAGGCATAAGGCCGAGCCTTCCACCCTTTACCAAGTATATAGATGCATTAATAATATAAGAGATATTTTGATATCCCAACATAACCCTGTCCACCATGGAGCAATCTTCAACTTCACCTGCAACTAACAACGCTATAAGAGGGGCTAAGCAAAGCGGTAACATAGCCAAGCAACAGTTTGCTAGGAAGGGTGAAAAGGTTAGAGGCTGACATGGCAAATTGGGAGGCTTGAAGAGCAAATGATAGGTAGCGCAGCAAAGCGATAGAACGAAGCAACTAGCATAGCAATGATAGTAGTGAGATCCAAGGTGATGGTCATCTTGGCTGAAATCCCGCTAGGAAGAGGAACGAGTCCTTGAGGAAGATGAAGCCACGAAGACGAACCAAGCGTAGACGAACGAATCCTCATGATCGTAACGAAATGGGAACTATCAAGAAGAAGCACACAACATAGTAAACACACCACACATAGACAAGACATGATGCACAACAAGCATGATGCATGACAAGGCTACATGAAGCTACTCATGACAAGAGATGATGCAAACAAGAACAACACATCAAGGTAAGTTTAAATGAGGCTGGAAACAACATATAACAATTCCGGTAAGTCCTCATATGCAAGTTTCGAAATTGGTCCAGAACTGAATAAACCTTAAGTTCAAGTAGTTAAACAGCAAGTTAAGAAGCACCAAGAGGATCTACACGATATTCTAGTCAAGTTACACATAAAGTTCATTTAGTTCGGAGCTACGGCCTAGAAGATATGAGCAAAACAAGTTAAACATGGCATTGATGCAAAATGCATACAAACATCAAGCGAACACCTCAAAATAAGGATGCAACATAATAATATGAAACTACATGCAAAATCAAGCAAGTTTCATATAGAGCACACTCAAAACGGAGCAACGGTTCAACACATACACTCTATACAAGTTATAGCAACAATCTATCCAAAATAGCAACTAGGCATATTGCAAGCATCAAAACAACATGCTACAACATCTCAACATAATAAAAAAAGGCATGGGCATGATGTACAGGTAAAGCATGACAAAACATGAACACTGAGCTATCTCCAGAAATCACTAGAACATGCTCAAACACACATGGCAAGATTGCAAATAATAACAGTTTCAGACTTGGCAGAAATAACATCAGGTTGCAATGTTTAGAGCTATCAAACAACATGTTACAGAAACTTATCATGTCAAACAAAGGCATGGCATGAATCTACTAATTGCATAGAACAAAAGTCCCTTATTGACCATTAGCCAAAAAGGATCAGAAGATATGATGGCACCCATGTAAACATGGCAAATAATATGACAGATTCATGCATGGCAGGAACAATAATAAGTAGGCATGTTAGTGAGCTTGAACCACTCATCACAGAGCAATAAATGGCATGACAAGGCAGCCAACAGCAAGAATACATTTTTATGAAGCTAAGCATGGCAAGAGCAAGTTCATAGGGTGCATGGATCACTAGAAAAGCACATGGCCAAAACTGAACTTCATGTTAACAGGCTGACAACAACATTATTTAGCAGTTTTGAGGGCAAGATAACAACAAGCTACAGCAGGCTATAAATGCAACCAAGGGAGTGGATGGATAGAGCATGACATGTACAACAAAACATCCTTTGTGAACATCTCCAGATTATGCATAGAATGACTTGCAACAGTAGGTTTACATAGCAACAAAATATAACAGAATCAGTCAGGAAAACAACAACAGTAAGTACCCTACTTAACAAGCTCGATGCACTCACTACAAGAACCACAAAAATGCATGGATGGCACAAATGCAAAGATGACATGACATAGATCAAAACACATGTAGAGCTCATGCTCATAGGATGCACACATCAAATGCAACAAAAATGACAAATCATCAAGTTATAACAGTTTCAGCAGATTAACATCAACTAGCACTTTTGCAACGATGATTCGGGCATCAAGATGGACTAAAATGAACTTACTGTTACAAGTCCGGCAGGGCGAAAGGGATGGATCTAGGGTTTCGGGAGGAATCATCCGTGAATTTCGGGGGGAGGGGCATATTTATAGATAGAGGGAGCTAGGAGAGTCCAAATGAGGTGCGGTTTTCGCCCACACGATCGTGATCGAACGACCGAGAGCATGGAGGGGAGTTTTTTGGGTTAGTGGGCTGATTTAGAGGGGTGTTGGGCTGCAAGACAAAAGAGGCTTTTATGGTTACCCGGTTAACCGTTGGAGTATCAAACGACCTCCAAATGGCACGAAACTTGACAGACGGTCTACCGGTGGTGTACCAAGGCAGCTTGGCAAGACTCAGTCCATTCCGAGAAAGTTTAACACCCTCTCACAACGAGAGACAAAAGGGGGACGCCGGAGGACATAGGAGTGCCGGATTGCAAAATGGACAACGGGGAAAATGCTCGGATGCCTGAGAAGAACACGTATGCAAAATGAAATGCACATGATGACATGATAAAATGCAACACGCGAGCACATGACATGGCAACGCTGATGAATAACTGGCAGACACCTGGCGCATCGAACCCGGGGCGTTACAACACTCCTCCACTAACAAGAGATGTCGTCCCGAGATCTTAGGACCGAGACGGAAGGGAAAAGGGGATGAGGTGAATAAAGAACTCAAGAGAAGAAGCAAAGAATTGAGAGAACTCGAGAAGAAGAGAGGAACAACGAGAATGGAAAGATCACGGAAACAGATAGACTCTGAAACCACTCCGGTTAGAACGAGATAAGAAACAGATAAGACTGAAAGGATTTAGGAAGCACTCTGGCTGAAACATGGAGGAATAGAACACAAGCTTGAGAGGATGGAATGATACTTGATGAGAGGAATGACACAATGCCTCCGGAAGAATTGAAAGAGTTGAACGAAAAGAACGGAGAAGAAGACGACATCTTCTTCCACAAATGAAATAAAAAGCAACCTTAGAAGAAAGGATTGAACGGAGTTGTTGAGAAAAATCAACAACGAAAAGAATAAGCTTGTTGTGGACTTATGGATAACATCTCAAAATTATGAGGTGATCGCCAACCACAAGCGGAAAAGATTAAAATCCCCAGTTGTTTTATTTTCCCACCCGCCCACTCCTTTTCTTCTCGAAACCGGAGTCCGTAATCGAGTATCCTTCCTACTCGTGCGAAGTCTTTGCTTTCTTTCCTCAATTATTTCAATCGGTGTTTTCTCTTCAAGTTATTCATCTGTTTTTCCCCTTCCAAGTTACCTTTGTTTTCCCGCCCTCCCACCCTCTTCTTCCCGGAGCCTGAGTCTGTTTCGAGCGTCAATTTCATCCGTGTGGAGCCTCTTCAGTCCTTCGTCAATTATTTCAACCGGTGAATTCTCTTTTGTTTGACATTCTTCATCTCTTTTTCTTTTCCGGTGGATTCAATTCCAGTTTTTTGGTGTTGATCGTATTCTTTTCCTTGGATCAAGTGTTCTCCTTGCTCGTTGCCTCTCGCCATTCAATCATTTCGAAGTTCGGAACACATCTCCGGAGATTCGTCTGTGTTCCAATTAATTCAAGGTTGTTACCTCATTCGAATATTTCAATTGTTCCGGTGTATCATCTACCTCTTCAACATCCCTTTTTCAACGGTGTTTTTCTCTTTAGTGGGCCCTAACCCACAGGTCTTTTCCCAGGATCTTACCTGACTCTTCTAATTCCCCCGGAGTTATTTTCAATTCTTTTCAAGTGTGATGTAAGAATGGATCCCATCAGTCACTTGCCTTCTCCAAGATCTCTTTCAAATCATTTCATTTTTGGCTCAACCTCTTTGCTTTTCATTCTCCCGGAGTATCTCAGTAATTTTGGTGGCTTTCCGTCGTCATTTGAAGACCGAAGAAGAGATTTTCCTCTAAATCTTGTCCGTTCTTCCGAAGATTCGTGGTTCTAGCTTCATCTTATCCTCTCATATTATTCCATTTGTCAGATATTCTTTCTTACCCATCCGGAGTATGTCAGGAGTTGTTTTTCCATTTCTTTTCACCGGAGGCCATCATTCCAGTTATCGTTCTCTATTTATTCTGGTGCTTCGTTCAAGTGTTCTTTAATCAGCTCATGATCTCTTGGTTCTTTTGCATCTAAATCCCCTCTATCATATTTGTTCTTTTAATTCTTCCCGGTGATTCAGTCTTTTTCATCAGTCATTTTTGAATTCTTACGGTGGTTCATTCAAGATTCTTTTTCCTTGATTATCTTTTTAATCCATTTGTTCTTTCCAATCATACCGGTGGTTCAGTAAGACCTTCTCAAGTCTGCGATATGTCACTTCTCAATCCTTTTCAGGAATAAGTAGTATGCTAAATCCATTGCTTGTCATCAATCTAAGTTGATAAAGGGTAAGTATACAATAAATCTTATTCTTATTTCATCCAAGTGAGTAATCCCTTCCTTCAGAGTTTGTTCTTGATGAATAAATTCTAGTTCCAAGTGTTTCATCTTTTTTTTTCCGGAGTTCAAATTTCCTCTGCCATCTCGTCGGAACCTCCATCTAAATCATCGCAAGGCTCATCATATTCCTAGCAAACCGTTGTTTGGCTAGCCACCGCCCCCGAGCCGCCGGCCCACCGGGCCCGCCTCTGGCCCCGCGGCCCAACCGCGCCCGCCGCCGCCCGACCGCGCCCTCCGCCGCCCTCGCCCGCCGGCGCGCCTCGCCGGCGCCACCCCGAGCTGCTCTGCCGCCGGCGCCCTCGCCGCCCGACCCTGCCGTCATCGCCCTTCGCCTACGCCCCTGACCGGCGCCCCTCCGCCGCGCCGCTGTCACCCAGGGCGTCCCGCAGGCAGATCGCCGCCGAACCACCTCCGCCGCCCGTCACCGCCGGTGCCTCGTCCGGCTTCGAGCTCGCCGCCCGCGTCTTCCTCCTCCACCTTCGGCCAGATCCAGCCGCGAGAGGGCCGGATCCGACGAGCCCGAACCGTCGGCGACCTCCCCCATCTTCTCCGGTCGTCACCCTCTTCTCTGGCGGAATCTCCGGCGATCCTCGAGCTCCACGCCAAATCTGGATCCAGAGGTTGACCCCAAAATTTCGCCTGTCCCTGTTTTCCTACATTCGGGTGCCCTGTTCAACGCATCATAACTTGCTGCATACTGGTCCGTTTCGTGCATGTAATATGTCAAATTGTTCGCGTCAACGAGTACTTCATTTCATTCCATTGCATCATGTTCATTTGAGTCCATCTTGATTCCCAAATCATAGTTGCAAAAGTGCTAGTTGATGTTAATCTGCTGAAACTGTTATAACTTGATGATTTGTCATTTTTGTTGCATTTGATGTGTGCATCCTATGAGCATGATCTCTACATGTGTTTTGTGCTACATCATGCTATCTTTACAGAGGTGCAATCCATGTATTTTTGTGAGTTGTGTGCTGAGTGCATCAAGCTTGTTAAGGAGGGTACTTGCTGTTGCTGTTTTGCTAGGCTGATTCTGTTATATTTTGTTGCAATGTAAAACTTCTGCTACAAGTCATTCTATGCATAATCTGGAGATGTTCACTAAGGATGTTTTGTTATACATGTCTTGCTCTATCCATTCATGCCCCGGGTTGCATTTATAGTCTACTGTAGCTTGTTGTTATCTTGCCCTCAAAACTGCTAAATAATGTTGCCGTCAGCCTGTTAACATGAAGTTCAGTTTTGGACATGTGCTTTTCTAGTGACCCATGCATGCTATGAACTTACTCTTGCCATGCTTAGCTTCATAAACATGTATTCTTGCTGTTGGTTGCCTTGTCATGCCATGTGTCACTCTGTGGTGAGTGGTACAAGCTCACCAACATGCCTACTTATTGTTGTTCCTGCCATGTATGAATCAGTCATATCTTTCGCCATGTTTACATGGGTGCCATCATATTTTCTGTGCCCTTTTGGCTCATGGTCAGTAAGAGACTTTTGTTCTATGCAATTAGTAGATTCATACCATGCCTTTGTTTGCCATGATAAGTTTCTGTAACATGTTGTTTGATAGCTCTAAACATTGCAACCTGATGTTATTTCTGCCAAGTCTGAAACTGTTATTATTTGCAATCTTGCCATGTGTGTTTGAGCATGTTCTAGTGATTTATGGAGATAGCCCAGTGTTCATGTTTTGTCATGCTTTACCTGTACATCATTCCCATGCCTTTTGTTATTACGTTGAGATGCTGTAGCATGTTGTTTTGATGCTTGCAATATGCCTAATTGTTGTTTTGGACAGATTGTTGCTATAACTTGTATAGTGTATGTGTTGAACCGTTGCTCCGTTTTGAGTGTGCTCTATATGAAACTTGCTTGATTTTGCATGTAGTTTCATATTATCATGTGGCATCCTTGTTTTGAGGTGTTTGCTTGATGTTTGTATGCATTTTGCATCAATGCCATGTTTAACTTGTTTTGCTCATATCTTCTAGGCCGTAGCTCCGAACTAAATGAACTTTATATGTAACTTGACTAGAATTTCGTGTAGATCATCTTGGTGCTTCTTAACTTGCTGTTTAACTACTTGAACTTAAGGTTTATTTAGTTCTGGACCAATTTTGAAACTTGCATATGAGGACTTACCGGAATTGTTATATGTTGTTTCCGGCCTCATTTAAACTTGTCTTGATGTGTTGCTCTTGTATGCATCATCTCTTGCCATGAGTAGCTCCATGTAGCTTTGTCATGCATCATGCTTGTTGTGCATCATGTCTTGTTTATGTGTGGTGTGTTTACTATGTTGTGTTCTTCTCGATAGTTCCTGTTTCGTTGCGTTCATCTTCGCTTGGTTCATCTACGTGGCTTCATCTTCTTCATGGACTCGTTCCTTATTCCTTGCGGGATTTCAGGCAAGATGACCGTCACCTTGGATCTGCTTACTATCATTGCTATGCTAGTTGCTTCGTTCTATCGCTATGCTGCGCTACCTATCACTTGTTCTTCTAGCCTCCCCAAATTGCCATGAACCTCTAACCTTTGACACCCTTCCTAGCAAACCGTTGCTTGGCTATGTTACCGCTTTGCTTAGCCCCTCTTATAGCATTGTTAGTTGCAGGTGAAGTTGAAGATTGCTCCATGGTGGACAGGATTTTGTTGGGATATCACAATATCTCTTATTTAATTAATGCATCTATATATTTGGTAAAGGGTGGAAGGCTCGGCCTTATGCCTGGTGTTTTGTTACACTCTTGCCGCCCTAGTTTCCGTCATATCGGTGTTATGTTCCCGGATTTTGCGTTCCTTACGCGGTCGGGTGATTTATGGGACCCCCTTAACAGTTCGCTTTGAATAAAACTCCTCCAGCAAGGCCCAACCTTGGTTTTACCATTTGCCTCACCACCACCTACCTTTCCCTTGGGAGTAATTAACCCAAGGGTCATCTTTATTATAGCCTCCCCGGGCCAGTGCTTGTCTAAGTGTTGGTCCGAACCGAGCAACATGCGGGGCCACCTCGGGGCAACTCGAGGTCTGGTTTTACTCGTAGCTTGACTTATCCGGTGTTGCCCTGAGAACGAGATATGTGCAGCTCCTATCGGGATTGTCGGCGCATCAGGCGGCTTTGCTGGTCTTGTTTTACCATTGTCTAAATGTCTTGTAAACCGGGATTCCGAGACTGATCGGGTCTTCCTGGGAGAAGGTATATCCTTCGTTGATCGCGAGAGCTTATCATGGGCTAAGTTGGGACACCCCTTCAGGGTATTATCTTCCGAAAGTCGTGCCCACGGTTATGTGGCAGATGGGAATTTGTTAATGTCCGGTTGTAGATAACTTGACACCAGATCCAAATTAAAACGCATCAACCGCGTGTGTAGCCATGATGGTCTCTTCTCGGCGGAGTCCGGGAAGTGAACACGGTCTTTGGGTTATGTTTGACGTAAGTAGGAGTTCAGGATCACCTCTTGATCATTACTAGTTGACGACCGTTCCGTTTGCTCTCTCCTCGCTCTGATTTGCGTATGTTAGCCACCATACATGCTTAGTCGCTGCTGCAACCTCACCACTTTACCCCTTTCCTTACCCATTAAGCTTTGCTAGTCTTGATACCCATGGTAATGGGATTGTTGAGTCCTCGTGGCTCACAGGTTACTACAACAACAGTTGCAGGTACAGGTTATGCGATGACCTTGACGCGAGAGCGATGTTCCTTGTTTTGGAGTTGTTTTTCTGCTTCTTCTTCGATCAGGGGATAGGTTCCAGGTCGGCAGCCTGGGCTAGCAGGGTGGATGTCGTTTGAGCTTCTGTTTGTGTTTCATCCGTAGTCGGATGATGCTCTTATGTAAGATGATGTTGTATTCGTGTGGCATTGTATGCCTTTTGTATGTATCCCCACCTATTATGTAATGTTGATGTAATGATATCCACCTTGCAAAAGCGTTTCAATATGCAGGTCTATCCTTGGTGGGACCTTCAAGTTCCTTTTGGATCGGGTCGCATATTTGTGTTGGTTATGCTCTATCCATCCATGCCCCTGTTTGCAATTATGGAGTAGTCTAGCATGTCATTTTCGTGCTCTACTTTTGCTATAAAATGTTTCCTGGCAGATTGTTTACATGTTATTCAATTTTGCCAAAGTTGTTGTAGTTGATCCTTGCATGATATGAATTTGTTCTTACCATGTTTAGTTTCATAAACATGTATTCTTGCTGGTGCTATGCTTATCTTGTCATGCAATGACTTGTGGTGAGTGAATCGAGCTTGCAAAGATGCCTTCATAATTCTGTCAATGCCATGCCCTGTTTGCTGAATCTGTTAACGAAACTTGCTATGTTTACATGGGTGCCATCATATCTTCTGATCCTTTTTGACTCATGGTCAGTAAGGGACTTTTGTTCTATGCTTTGAGTAGAATCATGCCATGTCTTGTTTTGCTATTATAAGTTCCTGTAGCATGTTGATTGCTTGCTCTGAACATTGCTACCTGATGCTGTTTATGCCATGTCCATGCTGATATCTTTTGCACTTTTGCCATGCTTGTTTGAACCTATTATTGTGTGATTTAGCCGTAGCTCAGTGTTCCTCTTTTGTCAAGCATCTCCTGTAGATCACTGCCATATGATTTGTTTTTATGTTGGGGTGCTATAGCATAGTTTCTTGATGTATTCTAAGTGCTATCATGCTGTTAACCGCAGATTTGTGTCATTCTTGTTTTGCTTGCCATTTGCAAACCGTGCATCCGATTCCGGTGATCTTTATATTGATTTCAACCGAAATCATCTCATCTTTCCAGCGGCATACTTGGTTTGCCAGGTTTGTGCCTTGTTCATCATTTTCCTTTCGGAGCACGCATAAGCATTGCATATCACATCTCGCATATCATGCCATGTATTGCATCATGTTGCTTGTGCATTGCTCCATGTTTGATTGTGGTTCCATTGCTTGTGTTCTTGATTTGGGTAGAGCCGGGAGACGAGTACGTGAACGAGGAACCTGTTTAGTACGCTAACGAGGATCAAGCTTTTGACAACTCTGAGAACTTTGCAGGCAAGATGACCATACCTTCTCAAGTTTACGCTATATCCCTCTTAATCCTTTCTACGGGAATAAGTACTATGCCAAATCCATTGCTTGTCATCAATTTAATTTGATGAAGGATAAGAATACAATAAATCTTATTCTTATTTCCTCGAGGTGATTCAATTCTTTTCATCCAGAGATTGTTCATGATGAAGTAATTCTCGGTTCTAGTGTTTCATCTTTTTTTTTGGAGTTCCAAGTTTTCCGCATTATCTCGTCGCGAAGCTCCTTCTAAATCATCACAAGGCTTCACCTTGTGTTTTCTACTTCTCTTTCTTTTTATCATCTTTTTATTACCGGAGTTCTTCATGGAGGCTCTACATGATGGTTCGTCAAGGATTCTTTCCATTCTTCAATTGTTATTCAAGATTTCTCTTGAAGTTATGACCCGCCAAGCTATACTAAAAAAATAAACATGGTGCCCAACACATGTTTTTCCTGAGGAGTTCAAGTATTCTTCTTCTTGCATTTCGAAGTGCAATTCCTTCTACCTTATCTTCGAGATGGCGTTATATCATTCTTGACAATTTCCATTCATGTTTCATGAGTCACATGTTGTCAAGAATGAGGTACTCTAAATCCATTAATCCCTCCATTGGAGTTATCTTGGTAAAGGTTTCACCTAAAGCCTTCCCTAAGGAATATTGCTAATTATGGTGCTATCAATGATCCGAGTTTTTCTCCTATCCTCTCGGTGAAGAAGTTTTTCATCTCTTTGGTGTCTCAATCAAATCAACGGTTTCCATTAGTGGCCGGTTGTCACCTCATAGTCTCGAGATGTTTTCCATAAGCCCACAACAAGCTTGTGCTTCTCGTTGTTGATTTTCCAACAACTCCGTTCGATTCTTCTTTGCAAGGATGCTTTCCAAGTTCACTTGTGGCAAAAGTTGTCATTTTCTTCTCCGTCCCTTTATCCCAATGGTCTAACTTCTATTCTTTCGTTACGGAGGCATTGTGATGTTGTGCTTTTCACCCATCACCTCGTTTGGTGAGGATTGTGTTCTTTTCATGGTTATCCATTTAACCGGAGTGTTGTGTCATCTCTTCAAGTTCTTTTCATCTTATCAAGTTTTCTTTCTTCTTTCAGTCAGAGTACTGCCCAAATTATATCAATCTTATTCCTTCTCTATCTAGTTTTAACCGGAGTGGTTTCAATATCTATCTTATCACTAAACCTCTTGGTACTCGTCGTATCCCTTGTTCCTCTTTTCTAACGGAGTGTTTTCAACTTTGCTCATCTTCATTGTTTTCTTTCTTTCATTTTGCTCAACATCTCAAGGTTCATGGTTTCACTCATTGGTCGAAGAAGCAACTTAGTTTTACCTCTTATCTTCCTCTTTCTTTTCCCTCTGGTGCCATCCTAGATCTCGGGACGAGATCCTCTCGTAGTGGTGGAGTGTTGTAACGCCCCGGATACAACTTTCCATATTTGTAACTCCAACTCTTGCCATTTCTGGCTATGTGATATGTTATTTCCTCCGTGGTTGGGTTTTTGTCGTTTGTTTTGCATTTTGTTCATGTCTTGCATTTCATCTCATAGCATCATGCGCATTGCATCTGCATGTTTTCATAAAACGTGCATCGTTGTTAGTTGCCGCTTCTTCCTCGTCTCTGTTGACCTTTCTCAGACCGACCATTCTGTTGTTGCCCGACCGTTTGACCCTATTTGCACAATACTCAAACCCCTCGCGTGCGTCCGAAAGTTGTCCCAAACCCGACCTGCTCAGTCATCACCGTTGGATTCAGTTCATCCCCAAACATCTATAAAACATCTCCGTTTTCGTATTTGGACTCCCTACCTATTATTTTCTCGACCGCCTGATTATGTTCGAAGGTTCCGATTAGCCCCTAAACCTAACCCCTTCCTATAAATAGCCCCTAACCCTAAATTTTAGGCCTCCTGTCCCATCCACCCATCGCCGCCGCCGCCACTCCACAAAATCCTCCTCGGGATCCCCTTCTCCTCGATTTCAGCCACCAGCCAACAATCGCTCTCCAGCTCCTCCCTGTTCGATCCCCAGCCACCTCGACCGCACCTGAGACCAGCAGCTCCACCACCAAGCCACTCCCTCGCATGCGCCTCGATCCCCTGCACCATCCCGCCGGAGCTCCTCTCCAGCATGCCGCCGCAAGCAGCAACACCACCGGAGCTCCCTTCGCCGTCGGTCACCACCACCAAGTCGTCCCGCTCCTTGCCATCTCCCTCCTCTCGCTTTCTCTACTTCCTCTGGATGCCTCTCACCTCTCGGCCTCTCTCTCTCTGTTCAAGCAGGAGCACACCAGCGCCATGGACGCCGGCCTCCTCAACCACCTCACGCCACCACCGGCAGCTCGTCGCCGGAGACCCACTAGCAGGTCCCCAGCATCGTGCCCCGCCCTGCTTCATGCCTTGCCACCGCCTTGCCTGCTCTGTGCCCAGCCTGCAGCGCTAAGGAGATGCCTCTGCAGGGACCCCGCCGATCCCACGCCAAGTCCCTGCCTTGCCGGAGATCCTCGCCTTTCGCCTGGAGATCCTGCGCCGCCGCGGTTCCCCCTCGCCGCCTCCCCTTATTTCTCCTTCCTCTGTTTTTCTCCCTCTCACGCAGTTCTCTCCCTCTCTCTGAACCTTCACAGGAGCCATGGCGCGCCGCCAGGAGCAGCGCCCGCATGCCCCGTTGACCCCCCTCGTCCGAGCCCTTGTGGATCCGTTCCGCCCTGCCGCGACTCCGCCTTGCCTCCTACCCGGATTCGTCCATCCCCATGTTCCGCTCGTCGCCGGCAGCCGTTCCCGCCGTCCGTCGCCCTGAACCTGCTGCTTCTGTCTTGCTTCTTCAGTAACGAAGAAGGAGCAGATCGCTCGCGTTAACCGCGTCGCCAGGCACAGCTCGCCCTCCATCTCCCCGCGCCAAGCCAGCCACACCGACCGGGCCTCAGCCCATGGTGAGAAACCCCCCAGCCCCCCTGTGTTTCCTTGTTGGGCTTCCTGTTCAGATTCGGCCTAGTGTGTTTTTTTCCCGTGCTGCGATTTTAGGATTATTCCAGGACTTACTGTTTATAGAAAACCCCCTGTTGTTCATGCATATAATAACTCCTCAACCATGCATCGGATTAAAACAAACTATATATGTAAAATGCTTAGAATTTTGTCTAGTTTAATAATATGCCACTTTCATTCATGTTTAAAATGCTTAAAATGCTGGTTGTTTAAATTTGCTTAAATGCCATGCTAAAATGATTTATTTCATAACTAATTAACCATATTCCCGAATTAAACAAACTTTATATGTAAATGGGGTGGAAAAATGCCTACTTTAACTTGGTGCACTTACTTTGCATGTTTAAGAACACTAAAATATGATTTAGGGTAGAACAGTACTAAATTCAAAATATGCATATGAGGATTTTCCGGAATTGTTGTTTGTTGTTCCGGCCTCATTTAAACTTGCCTAAATAGTTAGTTTCCATATGCTTCACCTCTTGCCATGTTTAACAACATTTAATATTGTTTGGTAGCTTAAACGAGATCAAACTAAATAATTGCATGTGGTGTTTTGTCAATATGCAACTCGTTGCATATTGAGCTCCACTTAACTTGTAGTATTGTTTGTTGCACTTTGCCATGTCATGCCTCATCAAACCGGACATGCATCATACTTGTTTGTGCATCATGCCATGTTTATGATTGTGCATTTACCATGTTTTTTGTTTCTTTCCGGTTTGCTTCTCTCGTTAGCTTCGGTTTCGTTCCGGAGTTGTGAGGGTTCATTCGACTACGTCCGTTCATCTTCTTCATGGACTCGTTCTTCTTCCTAGCGGGATTTCAGGCAAGATGATCGATACACTGGATCTCACTACTATCATTGCTATGCTAGTTGCTTCGTTCTATCGCTATGCTGCGGTACCTATCACTTGTTCCTCAAGCCTCCCAATTTGCCATGTCAGGCTCTAACCTTTTTCACCCTTCCTAGCAAACCGTTGTTTGGCTATGTTACCGCTTTGCTCAGCCCCTCTTATAGCATTGTTAGTTGCAGGTGAAGTTGAAGATTGCTCCACGGTGAACAGGATTATGTTGGGATATCACAATATCTCTTATTTAATTAATGCATCTATATACTTGGTAAAGGGTGGAAGGCTCGGCCTTATGCCTGGTGTTTTGTTCCACTCTTGCCGCCCTAGTTTCCGTCATACCGGTGTTATGTTCCTGGATTTTGCGTTCCTTACGCGGTCGGGTGATTTGTGGGACCCCCTTGACAGTTCGCTTTGAATAAAACTCCTCCAGCAAGGCCCAACCTTGGTTTTACCATTTGCCTCACCTAGCCCTTTTTCCCTTGGGTATCCAGAGCCCGAGGGTCATCTTTATTTTAGCCCCCCCCCCCCGGGGCCAATGCTCCTTCGAGTGTTGGTCCGAACCGGGCAGACTGCGGGGCCACCACGGGGCAACTCGAGGGCTGGTTTTACTCGTAGGCTGACCTATCTGTTGTGCCCTGAGAACGAGATATGTGCAGCTCCTATCGGGATTTGTCAGCACAGTCGGGCGGCTTTGCTGGTGTTGTTTTACCATTGTCGAAATGTCTTGCGAACCGGGATTCCGAGACTGATCGGGTCTTCCCGAGAGAAGGTATATCCTTCGTTAACCGTGAGAGCTTGTGATGGGCTAAGTTGGGACACCCCTGCAGGGTATTATCTTTCGAAAGACGTGCCCGTGGTTATGAGGCAGATGGGAATTTGTTAATGTTCGGTTGTAGAGAACTTGACACTTGACTTCATTAAAATGCATCAACCGTGTGTGTAGCCGTGATGGTCTCTTCTCGGCGAAGTCCGGGAAGTGAACACGGTTTGGGTTATGTCTGAACGTAAGTAGTTTCAGGATCACTTCTTGATCACTTCTAGCTTCTCGACCGATGTGTTGATTCTCTTCTCGCTCTTACTTGCGTATGTTAGCCACCATATATGCTTAGTGCTTGCTGCAGCTCCACCATATTACCCCCTTTCCAACCTACAAGCTTAAATAGTCTTGATCTCGCGGGTGTGAGATTGCTGAGTCCCCGGGGCTCACAGATTCTACCAAAACAGATGCAGGTGCCGAGGATACCAGCGCAAGTGGCGCAACCGAGCTCAAGTGGGAGTTTGACGAGGACCTTGGTCTTTACTACGTTTCGTTTCTAGATGATCAGTAGCGGAGCCCAGTTGCGACGATCGGGGATCTAGCATTTGGGGTTGTCTTCTTTTCATTTGAATTTGACCATAGCCAGTCTATGAGTGTATTTTGGATGATGTATGGATTAAATTATGTATTGTGTGAAGTGGCGATTGTAAGTCAACTCTCTTTATCCCATTCTTGTTCATTACATGGGATTGTGTGAAGATGACCCTTCTTGTGACAAAGCCACCATGCGGTTATGCCTCTAAGTCGTGCTTCGACACATGGGAGATATAGCCGCATCGTGGGCGTTACAAGTTGGTATCAGAGCCAGGTTCTATCTCATCATCCTTTTGTCACCGGAGTTCTTCATGGTGGTTCTTCATGATTTAATTCATTCTGCAAGAGTTCATCAAGTATCATTCCATCCTCTCAAGTTCATGTTCTTTTCCTTCCATTTTCAGCCGGAGCGCTGTCTAAATCCTTTCAATCTTATTCGTTTCTTATCTCGTTCTATTCGGAGTCGTTTCATAGTCTATCTGATTCAGTGAGTTTTTGATTCTCGTCATCCTGGTCGTTCCTATCTTCTTCTCGAGTGCTCTCGATTCTTTGTTTCCTCTCTTGAGTTCTTGTTTCACCCCATCCCTTTTTCCCTTCCGTCTCGGTCCTAAGATCTCAGGACGAGATCTCTTGTTAGTGGAGGAGTGTTGTAATGCCCTGAATTTCGATGCGCCAGGTGTCCGCCAGTTATTAGCCGTCATTGCCATGTCATTTGTTTGCGTGTTGCATTTTTCCATGTCATCTTCTGCATTTCATCTGCATGTTTTTCAAAACATGCATCCGTTCGGGTTCTGCCGGTCCGTTCTGAGCCAGACACTCTCACACGCGCCCGCGGCACCTCCGAAATATTATTTTATAAGTGGCATAAAAATGTTCTCGGAATGGGGTGAGAGTTTGCGTGCGGTCTTATTATAGTGTAGACAGACCGCCTGCCAAACTTCGTCGCATTCGGAGTTCGTTTGATTGCCCATCCGTTAAATATATAACCGCGATATAGCAGGTATATTCGTCGGACGTTTTCGGTATCCGGAAACTGCCGCCAGCCCAAGGCCTTCTACACAGTCTCTTGCAGCCCACCTAGCCATCCTACAACCCCCCTCCGACCGGAGCCATCGGATCGTGATCAGAGGGCTCCGAAAGCCCCAAAACCCCCCTAAACCTAATCCCTGCCTATTTAAACCACCCTCCCCTTTAAAATTTGGCTAACCTAGCCCTCCTCCTACCTCTAGCCTTCCCCCTCGGATCAGCCGCCGCCGCCACCTTGAAATCCGTGCCGCCCCACTCCCTCGCCGCCACTTGTCGCCATCCAACCGGGCGCCGCCTCGTCGCCTACCGCAGCCACTCGCAGGCCTCCACGTCGCCCTGGCCTCCTCCCACCTCCCCGCGGCCCTCGCGGCCCGCACCAGGCACGCCCCGGGCCAGATCTGGGCCCGGAGGGAGCCCGCGTGCTGGCGCCCTCCCGAGCGCTTGCCCACGCCCATCCCTGCTCCCTTGCCCGACCCCGGTACCTCCTCGCAGTTAGTCGCCGGCGCCCGCGTCCGCCCGACCCCGTCGCCGTCCTGCGTCCCTCCGGCAAGCCCGCTGCCGGCGCCCCACCAGGCCAGATCCCCGCGCCCCATTCCTCCCTCCTTTTTTCCCTCTCCCTCTCCTCCTCTAAGGTCTCTCTCTCCCCGTGCAGGAGCCGCCGCCGCCGCTAGAGAACCTCATTGCCGGCCGGATCCGGCCCCCCACGGCCGGATCGGTCCGTTCTACCGCTCACCGGACCTGCCCCGGCCCCTCCTGGCCTCCCCGCGCTCCGGCGCCGCCGCCTCCCCTGCAGGTTCGCCACCGCCATGGCCTCGGTGCCTCGTGCGCGAGCACGGGACGATGGCCGCGATGGCCGAGGCCAACGTGGGCCCAAGTCCCAGCCCAAGCCGGCCTGCCTCCTCCTTCTTCCTGGGCCGAGCCCATGTGGTGAGCAACCCACAGATCCCCGCCCGTGCATTATTTACTAAATCACGCTCTCTCCGTTTTTTGCTCCTGAGAACTGCTAAGTCCCGAAATTATTTACATTATCATGCCATGTTCATCGCATCATATCTCCATGCATACTGCTCCGTTTTGTGTGTGTAATATGTCAAATTGTTTGCCTCGACGAGTACTTCATTTCATTCCATTGAATCATGTTCATTTGAGTTCATCTTGATGCCCAAATCGTTGTTGAAAGAGTGCTATATGATGTTAATCTGCTGAAACGGTTATAACATGCTCATTTGTCATTTTTGCCATGTTTGATGTGTGCATCCTATGAGGTTGATGTCTACATGTGATTTGATCTATGATATGCCATCTTCACAGTGGTGCTATCCATGTATTTTTGTGAGTTGTGTAGTGAGTGCATCAAGCTTGTTAAGTAGTGTACTTGTTGTTGCTGTTTTGCTAGACAGATTCTGTTATATTATGATGCTATGTAAACCTGCTGCTACAAGTCATTCTACGCATAATCTGGAGATGTTCACTAAGGATGATTTGTTATACTTGTCATGCTAGATCCATCCACGCCCCTGGTTGCATTTTTAGCCTGCTGTAGCTTGTTGTAATCTTGCTCTAAATTTGCTAAATAATGTTGTTGTCAGCCTGTTAACATTAAGTTCAATGTTTCCATGTTTGTTGCTAGTGATCCATGCACCCTATGAACTTGCTCTTGCCATGTATAGCTTCATAAACATGTATTCTTGGTGTTGGTTTCCTTCTCATACCATGTATTGCTCTGTGATGAGTGGTTCAAGCTCACCAATATGCGTACTTATCGTTGTTCCTGCCATGTCAGAATCTGTCATATAACTTGCTATGTTTACATGGGTGCCATCATATCTTCTGATCCTTTTTGTCTCATGGTCAGTAAGGGACTTTTGTTCTATGCAATCAGTCGATTCATGCCATGACTTTGGTTGCCATCATAAGTTCCTGTAACATGTCGTTTGATAGCTCTAAACATTGCAACCTGATGTTATTTCCTGATTAGTCTGAAACTGTTATTATTTGCAATCTTGCCATGTCCTTTTGAGCATGTTCTAGTGTTTTCTGGAGATATCTCAGTGTTCATGTTTTGTTACGATTTACCTGTACATCATGTCCATGCCTTTTGTTTTCATATTGTGGTACTGTAGCATATTGTTTTGATGCTTGCAATATGCCTAATTGCTGTTTTGGAGAGCTTGTCCTTTAAACTTGTATAGAGTGTATGTGTTGAACCGTTGCTCCGTTTTGAGTGTGCTCTATATGAAACTTGCTTGATTTTGCATGTAGTTTCATATTGTCATGTTACATCCTTGTTTTGAGGTATTTGCTTGATGTTTGTATGCATTTTGCATCAATGCCATGTTTAACTTGTTTTGCTCATATCTTCTAGGCCGTAGCTCCGAACTAAATGAACTTTATATGTAACTTGACTAGAATTTCGTGTAGATTCTCTTGGTGCAACTTAACTTGTTGTTTAACAACTTGAACATAAGGTTTATTCAGTTCTGGACCAATTTTGAAATTTGCATATGAGGACTTACCGGAATTGTTATATGTTGTTTCCGGCCTCATTTAAACTTGCCTTGATGTGTTGTTCTTGTTTGCATCATATCTTGCCATGAGTAGCTTCATGTAGTCTTGTCTTGCATCATGCTTGGTTGTTCATCATGTCTTGTCTATGTGTGGTGTGTTTACCATGTTGTGTGCTTCTTCTCGATAGTTCCCGTTTTCGTTGCGATCGTGAGGATTCGTTCGTCTATGTTTGGTTCGTCTTCGTGGCTTCATCTTCTTCATGGACTCGTTCTTCTTCCTTGCGGGATTTCAGGCAAGATGACCGTCACCTTGGATCTCACGACTATCATTGCTATGCTAGTTGCTTCGTTCTATCGCTTTGCTGCGCTTCCTATAACTTGTTCTTCAAGCCTCCCAAATTGCCATGTCAGCCTCTAACCATTGTCACCCTTCCTAGCAAACCGTTGCTTGGCTATGTTACCGTTTTGCTCAGCCCCTCTTATAGCGTTGTTAGTTGCAGGTGAAGTTGAAGATTGCTCCATGGTGGACAGGGTTATGTTGGGATATCACAATATCTCTTATTTAATTAATGCATCTTTATATACTTGGTAAAGGGTGGAAGGCTCGGCCTTATGCTTGGTGTTTTGTTCCATTCTTGCCGCCCTACTTTTCGTCATACCGGTGTTATGTTCCCGGATTTTGCGTTCCTTACGCGGTCAGGTGATATATGGGACCCCTTGACAGTTCTCTTTGAATAAAACTCCTCCAGCAAGGCCCAACCTTGGTTTTATCATTTGCCTCACCACCACCTACTTTTCCCTTGGGAGTAATTAACCCAAGGGTCATCTTTATTTTAGCCCCCCGGGGCCAATGCTTGTCTAAGTGTTGGTCCAAACCGAGCGATGTCCAGCGCCCCCTGGGCAACCAGGGTCTGTGCCAACCCGACGTCTTGCTCATCCGATGTGCCCTGAGAATGAGATATGTGCAGATCATATCGGGATTTGTCGGCACAGCGGGTGGCTTTGCTGGTCTTGTTTTACCATTGTCGAAATGTCTTGTAAACCGGGATTCCGAGACTGATCAGGTCTTCCTGGGAGAAGGAATATCCTTCGTTGATCGCGAGAGCTTATCATGGGATAAGTTGGTACACCCCTGCAGGGTATAAACTTTTGAGAGCCGTGCCCGCGGTTATGTGGCTGATGGGAATTTGTTAATGTCCGATTGTAGATAACTTGACACCAGATCTGAATTAAAATGCATCAACTGTGTGTGTAGCCGTGATGGTCTCTTTTCGGCGGAGTCCGGGAAGTGAACACGGTTTTTGTGTTATGTTTGACGTAAGTAGGAGTTCAGGATCACCTCTTGATCATTGCTAGCTTCACGACCGTTCCTTTGCTTCTCTTCTCGCTCTTATTTGCGTTGGTTAGCCACCATATATGCTAAGTCGCTACTGCAACCTCACCACCTTCCCCCTTCCTTACCCATTAAGCTTTGCTAGACTTGATACCCATGGTAATGGGATTGTTGAGTCCTCGTGGCTCAAAGATTACTACAACAACAGTTGCAGGTACAGGTTGTGCGATGATCATGACACAAGAGCGATGTTTGCTTGTTTTTGGAGTTCTTCTTCTACTTCTTCTTCGATCAGGGGATAGGTTCCAGGTCGGCAGCCTGGGCTAGCAGGGTGGATGTCGTTTGAGCTTCTGTTTGTGTTTCATCCATAGTCGGATGTTGATCTTATGTATGATGATGTTGTATTCGTGTGGCATTGTATGCTTTATGTATGTATCCCCATCTATTATGTAATGTTGATGTAATGATATCCACCTTGCAAAAGCGTTTCAATATGCGAGTCTATCCTTGGTGGGACCTTCGAGTTCCTTTTGGATAGGGTCGCATATTGGGCATGATAAGTTGGTATCAGAGCATATTTGTCATCGGAATATGCGACCCTATCCAAAAGGAACTTGAAGGTCCCATCAAGGATAGACCCGCATATTGAAACACTTTTGCAAGGTGGATATCATTACATCAACATTACATAATAGATGGGGATACATAAAAAAGGCATACAATGCCACACGAATACAACATCAACTTACATAAGAGCATCATCCGACTACGGATGAAACACAAACAGAAGCTCAAACGACATCCACCCTGCTAGCCCAGGCTGCCGACCTGGAACCTACCCCCTGATCAAAGAAGAAGCAGAAGAAGAACTCCAAAACAAGGAACATCGCTCTCGCGTCAAGATCATTGCATAACCTGTACCTGCAACTGTTGTTGTAGTAATCTGTGAGCCACGAGGACTCAGCAATCCCATTACCATGGGTATCAAGACTAGCAAAGCTTAATGGGTAAGGAAAGGGGTAAAGTGGTGAGGTTGCAGCAGCGACTAAGCATGTATGGTGGCTAACATACGCAAATAAGAGCGAGGAGAGAGCAAACGGAAACGATCGTCAACTAGTAATGATCAAGAGGTGATCCTGAACTCCTACTTACATCAAAGATAACCCAAAGACCATGTTCACTTCCCGAACTCCGCCGAGAAGAGATCATCACGGCTACACACGCGGTTGATGCTTTTTAATTCGGATCTGGTGTCAAGTTATCTACAAAGGACATTAACAAATTCCCATCTGCCACATAACCGCGGGCACGACTTTCGAAAGATAATACCCTGCAGGGGTGTCCCAACTTAGCCCATGATAAGCTCTCGCGATCAACGAAGGATATACCTTCTCCCAGGAAGACCCGATCAGTCTCGGAATCCCGGTTTACAAGACATTTCGACAATGCTAAAACAAGACCAGCAAAGCCGCCCGATGCGTCGACAATCCCGATAGGAGCTGCACATATCTCGTTCTCAGGGCAACACCGAATAGGTCAGCCTACGAGTAAAACCAGACCTCGAGTTGCCCCGAGGTGGCCCCGCAGTCTGCCCGGTTCGGACCAACACTTACACAAGCACTGGCCCGGGGTGGCTAAAATAAAGATGACCCTTGGGTTAATTACTCCCAAGGGAAAGGTAGGTGGTGGTGAGGCAAATGGTAAAACGAAGGTTGGGCCTTGCTGGAGGAGTTTTATTCAAAGCGAACTGTCAAGGGGGTCCCATAAATCACCCGACTGCGTAAGGAACGCAAAATCCTAGAACATAACACTGGTATGACGGAAACTAGGGCGGCAAGAGTGGAACAAAACACCAGGCATAAGGCCGAGCCTTCCACCCTTTACCAAGTATATAGATGCATTAACAATATAAGAGATATTGTGATATCCCAACCATAATCCTGTCCACCATGGGGCAATCTTCAACTTCACCTGCAACTAACAACGCTATAACAGGGGCTGAGGGTGTCAAAGGTTGGAGGTTCATCGCAATTTGGGAGGCTTGAAGAACAAGTGATAGGTAGCGCAGCAAAGCGGTAGAACGAAGCAACTAGCATAGCAATGATAGTAATGAGATCCAAGGTGACGGTCATCTTGCCTGAAATCCCGCAAGGAAGAAGAACGAGTCCATGAAGAAGATGAAGCCACGTAGACGAACCAAGCGGAGACGAACGAATCCTCGCGATCGCAATGAA
The DNA here is from genome assembly GCA_963921465.1 of Triticum timopheevii. Lineage (NCBI taxonomy): Eukaryota > Viridiplantae > Streptophyta > Magnoliopsida > Poales > Poaceae > Triticum > Triticum timopheevii. The sequence goes on along the minus strand of OY997266.1, from coordinate 391,636,009 downwards.
ACAGGAACTATCGAGAAGCACACAACATAATAAACACACCACACATAAACAAGACAAGATGCACAACAAGCATGATGCATGACAAAGCTACATGGAGCTACTCATGGCAAGAGATGATGCATACAAGAGCAACACATCAAGGCAAGTTTAAATGAGGCCGGAAACAACATATAACAATTCCAGTAAGTCCTCATATGCAATTTTCGAAATTGGTCCAGAAATGAATAAACCTTAAGTTCAAGTAGTTAAACAACAAGTTAAGAGGCACCAAGATGATCTACACGAAATTCTAGTCAAGTTACATATAAAGTTCATTTAGTTCGGAGCTACGGTCTAGAAGATATGAGCAAAACAAGTTAAACATGGCATTGATGCAAAATGCATACAAACATAAAGCAAACACCTCAAAACAAGGATTCAACATGATAATATGAAACTACATGCAAAATCAAGCAAGTTTCATATAGAGCACACTCAAGACGGAGCAACGGTTCAACACATACACTATACAAGTTAGAGCAATAATCTGTCCAAAACAGCAACTAGGCATATTGCAAGCATCAAAACAACATGCTACAGCATCTCAACGTAATAACAAAATGCATGGGCATGTTGTACAGGTAAAGCATGACAAAACATGAACACTGAGCTATCTCCATAAATCATTAGAACATGCTCAAACACACATGGCAAGATTGCAAATAATAACAGTTTCAGACTTGGCAGAAATAACATCAGGTTGCAATGTTTAGAGCGATCAAACAACATGTTACAGAAACTCATCATGGCAAACAAAGGCATGGCATGAATCTACTAATTGCATAGAACAAAAGTCCCTTACTGACCATTAGCCAAAAAGGATCAGAAGATATGATGGCACCCATGTAAACATGGCCAATAATATGACAGATTCATGCATGGCAGGAACAATAATAAGTAGGCATGTTGATGAGCTTGCACCACTCATCACAGAGAAATACATGGCATGACAAGGAAACCAACAGCAAGAATACATGTTTATGAAGCTAAGCATGGCAAGAGCAAATTCATAGGGTGCATGGATCACTAGAAAAGCACATGGCCAAAACTGAACTTCATGTTAACAGGCTGACAGCAACATTATTTAGCAGGTTTGAGGGCAAGATAACAACAAGCTACAGCAGACTATAAATGCGATCAAGGGCATGGATGGATAGAGCATGACATGTGCAACAAAACATCCTTAGTGAACATCTTCATATTATGCATAGAATGACTTGTAGCAGTAGGTTTACATAGCAACAAAATATAACAGAATCAGTCAGGAAAATAGCAACAGTAAGTACCCTACTTAACAAGCTCGATGCACTCACTACAAGAAACACAAAAATGCATGGATGGCACAACTGCAAAGATGACATGACATAAATCAAAACACATGTAGAGCTCATGCTCATAAGATGCACGCATCAAATGCAACAAAAATGACAAATCATCAAGTTATAACAGTTTCAGCATATTAACATCAACTAGCACTTTTGCAACGATGATTCGGGCATCAAGATGGACTCAAATGAACATGATCCAATGGAGTGTGATGAAGAACTCGTCGAGACGAACAATTTGACATATTACACGCACGAAATGGACCAGTATGCAACAAGTTATGATGGGTTGAACAGGGCACCCGAATGTAGGAAAACAGGGACTTAGGCGAAATTTCTAGGTCAACCTCTGGATCCAGATCTGGCGCGGAGCTCGAGGACCGCCGGAGATTCCTCCAGAGAAGAGGGTGACGACCGGAGAAGACAGGGAAGATCACCGACGGTTCGGGTTCATCGGATCCGGCCCTCTCGCGGCTGGATCTGGCCGGAGGTGGAGGAGGAAGACGCGAGGCGGCGAGCTCGCGGCCGGACAAGGCACCGGCGGTGACGGGCGGCGGAGGTGGTTCGTCGGCGGAGGGAGCTGGCCGGGCAGCGGCGATCTGCCGGCGGGAGGCCCTGGGCGGCGGCGGCGCGGCGGAGGGGCGCCGGTCAGGGGCGTAGGCGAAGGGCGGCGACGGCAGGGTCGGGCGGCGAGGGCGCCGGCGGCGGAGCAGCTCGGGGCGGCGCCGGCGAGGCGCGCCGGCGGGCGAGGGCGGCGGAGGGCGCGGTCGGGCGGCGGCGGGCGCGGTCGGGCCGCAGGGCCGAAGGCGGGCCTGGTGAGCCAGCGGCGCGGGGGCGGTGATGAGCCACGTGGCAGGCCACGATTGGACGGGGGAGCGGGGCGGACACGTCCGATCGCCGGGCGGACATGTCCGGCGGCGCGGAGGGGATGGATCTAGGGTTTCGGGAGGAATCATCCGTGAATTTCGGGGGGAGGAGCATATTTATAGGTAGAGGGAGCTAGGAGAGTCCAAATGAGGTGTGGTTTTCTCCCACACGATCGTGATCGAACGACCGAGAGCATGGAGGGGACTTTGCTGGGTTAGTGGGCTGATTTAGAGGGGTGTTGGGCTGCAAGACAAAAGAGGCTTTTACGGTTACCCGGTTAAGCGTTGGAGTATCAAACGACCTCCAAATGGCACAAAACTTGACAGGCGGTCTACCGGTCGTGTACCAAGGCCGCTTGGCAAGACTTGGTCCATTCCAAGAAACTTTAACACCCGCTCACAACGAGAGACAAAAGGGGGACGCCAGAGGACATAGGAGTGCCGGATTGCAAAACGGACAACGGGGAAAATGCTCGGATGCCTGAGACGAACACGTATGCAAAATGAAATGCACATGATGACATGATAAAATGCAAGACACAAGAACATGACATGGCAACACTGACGAATAACTGGAAGACACTTGGCGCATCGAATCCGGGGCGTTACAAGGGCGGGAAAAACAAAGGCAACTTGGAAGGGGAAAGCCGACGAATATCTTGAAGAGAAAACACCGGTTGAAATCATTGAAGAAAGAAAACAAAGAGTTCGCACGAGTACGATGGATACTCGATTACGGACTCTAGATTCGAGAAGAAGTAGGGAGGGAGGGTGGGAAAAACAAGGACTACTTCGGACAGGGAAACAACATCGATCGAAAAGAGCTGAGGATTGATCTCCTAAATACAAAGAGGTTCGAATCAGCTTGACGAGGAATGCACCGGACAAAAGAGGATGGACAACAAATGAAAACTAACCACGTGATCATAAAGAAAATTTTGAAGGGGAAGAGGAATAGTTCAAAACACCTACATCAAGATTCCTTACCAGGGCAACGAAGGGGCAGAGGAGTAAAAAGAATTCCTACTCTCCGATATAACTAGACTCCGAAAACAGTTTTCTTCTAGACTCGACAACGGCCAAACTACACGATCAATCAAGGAGGGCTCCTAGGGTCGGTCGAGGCTCTGATACCAACTTGTCACGCATAATATGCGACCCTATCCAAAAGAAACTTGAAGGTCCCACCAAGGGTAGACCCGCATATTGAAACGCTTTTGCAAGGTGGATATCATTACATGAACATTACATAATAGATGGGGATACATAAAAAAGGCATACAATGCCACACGAATACAACATCATCTTACATAAGAGCATCATCCGACTACGGATGAAACACAAACAGAAGCTCAAACGACATCCACCCTGCTAGCCCAGGCTGCCGACCTGGAACCTATCCCCTGATCGAAGAAGAAGCAGAAGAAGAACTCCAAAACAAGGAACATCGCTCTCGCGTCAAGATCATCGCATAACCTGTACCTGCAAACTGTTGTTGTAGTAATCTGTGAGCCACGAGGACTCAGCAATCCCATTACCATGGGTATCAAGACTAGCAAAGCTTAATGGGTAAGGAAAGGGGTAAAGTGGTGAGGTTGCAGCAGCGACTAAGCATGTATGGTGGCTAACATACGCAAATCAGAGCGAGGAGAGAGCAAATGGAACGGTCGTCAACTAGTAATGATCAAGAGGTGATCCTGAACTCCTACTTACGTCAAACATAACCCAAAGACCGTGTTCACTTCCCGGACTCCGCCGGGAAGAGACCATCACAGCTACACACGCGGTTGATGCGTTTTAATTCGGATCTGGTGTCAAGTTATCTACAACCGGACATTAACAAATTCCCATCTGCCACATAACCACGGGCACGGCTTTTGAAAGATAATACCCTGCAGGGGTGTCCCAACTTAGCCCATGATAAGCTCTCGCGATTAACGAAGGGCATACCTTCTCCCAGGAAGACCCGATCAGTCTCGGAATCCCGGTTTACAAGACATTTAGACAATGGTAAAACAAGACCAGCAAAGCCGCCTGCTGTGCCGACAAATCCTGATAGGAGCTGCACATATCTCATTCTCAGGGCACACTGGATGAGCAAGACGTCGGGTTGGCATAGACCCAAGTTGCCCAGGGGGCGCCGGACATCGCTCGGTTTGGACCAACACTTAGACAAGCATTGGCCCGAGGGGGCTAAAATAAAGATGACCCTTGGGTTAATTACTCCCAAGGGAAAAGTAGGTGGTGGTGAGGCAAATGGTAAAACCAAGGTTGGGCCTTGCTGGAGGAGTTTTATTCAAAGCGAACTGTCAAGGGGGTCCCATAAATCACCCGACCGCGTAAGGAACGCAAAATCCGGGAACATAACAACGGTATGACGGAAACTAGGACGGCAAGAGTGGAACAAAACACCAGGCATAAGGCCGAGGCTTCCACCCTTTACCAAGTATATAGATGCATTAATAATATAAGAGATATTGTGATATCCCAACATAACCCTATCCACCATGGAGCAATTTTCAACTTCACCTGCAACTAACAATGCTATAAGAGGGGCTAAGCAAAGTGGTAACATAGCCAAGCAATGGTTTGCTAGGAAGGGTGAAAAGGTTAGAGGCTGACATGGCAAATTGGGAGGCTTGAAGAGCAAATGATAGGTAGCGCAGCAAAGCGATAGAACGAAGGAACTAGCATAGCAATGATAGTAGTGAGATCCAAGGTGACGGTCATCTTGCCTGAAATCCCGCTAGGAAGAAGAACGAGTCCATGAAGAAGATGAAGCCACGAAGACGAACCAAGCGTAGACGAACGAATCCTCACGATCGCAACGAAACGGGAACTATCGAGAAGAAGCACACAACATAGTAAACACACCACACATAGACAAGACATGATGCACAACAAGCATGATGCATGACAAGGCTACATGAAGCTACTCATGACAAGAAATGATGCAAACAAGAATAACACATCAAGGCAAGTTTAAATGAGGCTGGAAACAACATATAACAATTCCGGTTAAGTCCTCATATGCAAGTTCCGAAATTGGTCCAGAACTGAATAAACCTTAAGTTCAAGTAGTTAAACAGAAAATTAAGAAGCACCTAGATGATCTACACAAAATTCTAGTCAAGTTACATATAAAGTTATTTAGTTCGGAGCTACGGCCTAGAAGATATGAGCAAAACAAGTTAAACATGGCATTGATGCAAAATGCATACAAACATCAAGCAAACACCTCAAAACAAGGATTCAACATGATAATATGAAACTACATGCGAAATAAAGCAAGTTTCATATAGAGCACACTCAAAACGGAGCAACGATTCAACACATACACTCTATACAACTTATAGCAACAATCTGTCCAAAATAGCAACTAGGCATATTGCAAGCATCAAGACAACATGCTACAGCATCTCAACATAATAACAAAAGGCATGGGCATGCTGTACAGGTAAAGCATGACGAAACATGAACACTGAGCTATCTCCATAAATCACTAGAACATGCTCAAACACACATGGCAATATTGCAAATAATAACAGTTTCAGACTTGGCAGAAATAACATCAGGTTGCAATGTTTAGAGCTATCAAACAACTTGTTACAGAAACTTATCATGGCAAATAAAGGCATGGCATGAATCTACTAATTGCATAGAACAAAAGTCCCTTATTGACCATTAGCCAAAAAGGATCAGAAGATATGATGGCACCCATGTAAACATGGCAAATAATATGACAGATTCATGCATGGCAGGAACAATAATATGTAGGCATGTTGGTGAGCTTGAACCACTCATCACAGAGCAATAAATGGCATGACAAGGTAGCCAACAGCAAGAATACATTTTTATGAATCTAAGCATGGCAAGAACAAGTTCATAGGGTGCATGGATCACTAGAAAAGCACATGGCCAAAACTGAACTTCATGTTAACTGGCTGACAACAACATTATTTAGCAGTTTTGAGGGCAAGATAACAACAAGCTACAACAGGCTATAAATGCAACCAAGGGCATTGATGGATAGAGCATGACATCTACAACAAAACATCCTTAGTGAACATCTCCAGATTATGCATAGAATGACTTGTAGCAGTAGGTTTACATAGCAACAAAATATAACAGAATCAGTCAGGAAAACAGCAACAGTAAGTACCCTACTTAACAAGCTCGATGCACTCACTACAAGAACCAAAAAAATGCATGGATGGAACAACTACAAATATGACATGACATAGATCAAAACACATGTAGAGATCATGCTCATAGGATGCACACATCAAATGCAACAAAAATGAAAAATCATCAAGTTATAACAGTTTCAGCAGATTAACATCAACTAGCACTTTTGCAACGATGATTCGGTCATCAAGATGGACTCAAATGAATATGATGCAATGGAATGAAATGACGTACACGTCGAGGCGAACAATTTGACATATTACACGCACGAAACGGACCAGTATGCAGCAAGTAATGATGCGTTGAACAGGGCACCCGAATGTAGGAAAACAGGGACAGGCGAAATTTCGGGGTCAACCTTTGGATCTAGGGTTTCGGGAGGAATCATCCGTGACTTTCGGGGGGAGGGGCATATTTATAGATGGAGGGAGCTAGGAGAGTCCAAATGAGGTTTGGTTTTCGCCCACACGATCGTGATTGAATGACCGAGAGCATGGAGGGGACTTTGCTGGGTTAGTGGGCTGATTTAGAGGGGTGTTGGGCTGCAAGACAAAAGAGGCTTTTACGGTTACCCGGTTAACCGTTGGAGTATCAAACGACCTCCAAATGGCACGAAACTTGACCGGCGGTCTACCGGTTGTGTACCAAGGCCGCTTGGCAAGACTCGGTCCATTCCAAGAAAGTTTAACACCCGCTCACAACAAGAGACAAAAGGGGGACGCCGGAGGACATAGGAGTGCCGGATTGCAAAACGGACAATGGGGAAAATGCTCGGATGCCTGAGACGAACACGTATGCAAAATGAAATGCACATGATGACATGATAAAATGCAACACGCAAGCACATGACATGGCAACGCCGACGAATAACTGGCAGACACCTGGCGCATCGAATCCGGGGCGTTACAGGCAGGGTGCCGGAACGGGCTCCCGAGAGGTTTTTGGTGGCTACATAGGCTTGTGGCGGCGGAACTCCCGATCTATCTTGTCCTTCGATGGTTTTAGGGTATATGGGAATATATAGGCGAAAGAAGTCGGTCGGGGGAGCCTCGAGGGGCCCACGAGGGTGGAGGGCGCGCCCAGGGGTGTGGGCGCGCCCCCTATCTCATGGCTTCCTCAACGCTGCCCTGCTTGCACTCCAAGTTCCCGGGATTGTTTCTGTTCCAAAAATAACTTTTCCGAAGGTTTCATTCCGTTTGGACTCCATTTGATGTTCCTTTTCTTCGAAACACTAAAATAGGCAAGAAAACAGCAATATGGGTTAGGCCTCCGGTTAATAGGTTAGTCCCAAAAATAATATAAAAGTGTATAATAAAGCCCATAAGCATTCAAAACAGATAATAAAATAGCATGAATGCTTCATAAATTATAGATATGTTGGAGACGTATCAACGACCCATCTCGCGCCTTCTCTCCCCTGCCATGGAGGACACCGAGGTGTCATCCCAAAGGCCATCTCCTGGCCGGGGAGGGGCGGACGAGACAGTCCAGAAGGCACCCGAGGACAACATCTCAGTCGTTGTAGAGCGGGGCAGGATGACCCCCATGACCATCGAGGGTGGGGGGCTTCAACAGTCCGGGCCCCCGCCGAACACCATCCCGGAGACCAGTACGACACCGGGTTTGGACCAACATCCCCCTTCAAAGGAGGGGGGAGCAAGAGCTCCATCGGCGGCCTCTGTCAATCCAGAGGCCGCTAACACTCGGTGGGAGGCACTGCAACGTGCCTCTGTCATGGAGGGGCACCGCACCCTTATTGGTGCGGTTATGGAGAAGGTTTATGTCACAGCCCTAGCCTTCGCCTTGCTTGTCATTGCATCATCATCTTGCATCATGTTTAAATTTCTCAGAAACTTGAAATAGGGGACTGACCAAACCCTAACACCAAATGAGTTCTAATAGGCTCAAATAAAATCGCTTCCAATAAACCCAAAAGAGACTTCAGGAAAATTCCATCATTTTTTAAACAGGTGAAAACCTCTGACAAAAATTGGTGCATATTTTCCCTAGGTCATTTCAGGTTTTTGGATTAAATCATAATTATTTGAATTGGAGCATTTAATGGCTATAAATATTTTAAATGCTTCAATAATTCTGAAAACATTTGAGGGCTGTTAGTGAACATTTTAAAAGTGCCCACAAATTTTCTTAGGAGTTTTAAAAATGGTTTAGTATTATTACTAAATCAAAAACAGAAAAGCAAAATAGAAAACAGAAACAATTAATAAGAGAGAGAGAGAGAAGGACTCATCTGGGCTTCTCACCTGCGGCAGAGCCGGCCTAGCTCCTGTTCTGGCCCAGCCCACCAGGGGCTCCCCCTTTCGTCTTCCTCCTTCTGCCATGAGGACAACCAGGTGCGTGGCGAGTGCCGACGCTGCCCTGGCCACCTCCTGCTTCCCCGGCCCCTCCTAGCGTCGCCACGACGACGCCCCGAAGCCCCATCCCCTCTCCCTCACTCGCCGCTCTCTCTTCCCTACCTCGGGCTCTCTCCCTCCCACGCAACCGAGCGGGTCGTCGCCACCGACACCGTCCATCGCGGCCACCGGCTAACACTCGCCTTGCCGACACTTCCACAAGAACCGCAGGACTCCTCTCCATCTCCACGCTGACGCACACGACCGGAGAAGGCCACAGCCGTCCGCAACCTCGCCTTCTTCCTCCTCGGCCATCGGACATCATCGCCGTCGATTCTCCGTCGTCCCTGCATCCCCGAGCCCGACGCCTGTCTCATTAAAACCGCGGTGAGCTACTGAGTGTTTCCCCTCTGCCCCCTTGCTTGCTCCCGCCCTCTAGCCGTAGCCCCGAGGTCACCCGAGGCCGCCGTCCGCCATGGCCGGCGAGCCCGCGCTCCCGAGCCTCTCCTGCTTGCTCCAGGGGCACTAACATGCTCCTGGAGCCTCCAGGAGGATGCCTCTCCACTCCGCTTGCTCGCTCGAGCGCTGCAGCCGCGTCCCTGCCCTAGCCCGAACACCGGACGCCGCCGCGAGATCGTTCCGGCGAGCTCCGGCCATCCCGCGCCCTCCCGCGTGCCTCCCCTGGATGCGCGCGATCAAGGGCAACCCTCTGGTGCCCTTAGCTTGGCCCAACACCGCACGTAGCGCCACTCCGGCAACCCTCCGCCGTGTTTTGGGGTCGCCGCCGGCTGAACTCCGGCGAGCTGACGTGGTCGCGCAATTAGCAGCTAATCGCCCACTAAACAACCTCCTGGGACAATGACAGATGGGTCCCACGCCCTAATTAACGCCAGCTTTATTTCTGTTTAGATTAGTTATAACCCAACGGGACCCACGCGTCAACTTTGACCAAGCTGACGTGGTTGTTGACTGGGCCCACATGTCAGCGACAGTAACCAGCCCCAGCCACTGACCAGTGGACCCCACAGGTCAGGTTTGACCTGGACCGCACCCCGTTGACTCACTTACGTCATGCTGGCATAGTGCTGACGCAGTAATGCATTTTCTGGAATTAGTATAATTCTAAATATACAGGAAATTCCAGAAAATAGCCAAAACTTCTAAAAATCATAGAAAATCAACAGTAGCTCCAAATCAAACAAGTTATATATGAAAAATGATCAGAAAAATCCAATCTATCCATCTGTACCATTTTCATGCATGTTTGAGCAACCTATGCCTGCTGATCAGGTAAAATCAATTATATGGCATTTGAATAATCACATATGGAATTTGAATTTGAATTTTGTATTCAAACCAACTTCATTTAATATGTTGCTAGTTGCATTAGGCCAAATCACATCATATTGCCATGTCATGTTCATGCATCATATTGTTGCATTGCATTGATTGTGTTTCTTCTTTGTTTGTCGGTGCTTGTCCCCCCTCAGTAGACGTGTACCGACGATGTGATCGATGACACCGATGAAGAACTATACTATCTTCAGAAGTGCCAGGCAAGCAAAACTCCCTTGTTCATTCCGATACAATCCCACTCTCTTGCTCCTGCTCTCTTTTACTGCATTAGGACAACAACGATTCCACTGTTACATGCTGCGGTAGTTGAACCCCTTTCCTCTGCATGACCTGTCATTGCCACAGTAAATAGATGAAACCCACTAGCATGAGTAGGAGTTGTTTGAGCCCTAATGTGCCTACTCATTCATGCTTGTTGTCATGCCTGCTACTGCTTAGAGTTGAGTCAGGTCTAATTCATCGGGGATGAATTGGAATGTGGTGAACATGTCCTACTGTGTGAGAGCTAAGTGTGTGAACACGATTTGGTAAAGGTAGCGGTGAGAGGCCATGTAGGAGTACATGGTGGGTTGTCTCATTGCAGCCGTCCTCGGGAACTGAGTTCTGTGTTTGTGATCCATGAACAGTTACTACCATGCATTGGAATGCTTAAGTGCCCATCTCGACTTATTAATCACCCTGATCTCTGTCCAGGAGTTGCAACTAGTTTCTGGTGTTTGTAGGTAGTGTTAGTAGTCTACCAAGTGGCACTCGGTACAGGTGGGCTTGGGAAAGACTAGGCACAGTGGCACGGTGTACCAAGTGGCACCCGGATGGTGGGCTTGGGAACCCTGCTCACATCGTTTGGGGCCGTGAGCGACATCCCGGCCGGATCTCCTTGCGGATGGAACCCGAATAGGCGATAAACCTGGACTAGAGACTTGTGTGGTTAGTCAGGTCGTGGCCGACTCCCTCGTCAGGCTTCCGCTTGAAGGTTGCCGAGATACACGTCGTGTACATGGCGGTAAGTGGCGAGAGCGTGTGTGAAGAAGTACACCTCTGCAGGGTTAATATGATCTATTTGAATAGCCCTGTCCGCGGAAAAGGACTTCTGGGTTGCCTGTATAGTTCATAGACAAGTGAAAGTGGATACTCTAAAATGCGCAAGATAAGTGTGAGTGCTATGGATGGCGTTCTCGTAGGGAGACGGGAGCGAATCCATAGTGGTGTATTGATATGGTGAATATGTGGACTCATGTGCGCCACCTCAAAAGAGTTACTTGCAGTCGTAGTTCAGGATAGCCACTGAGTCAAAGCTGGCTTGTTGCAGTTAAACTCCACCACCCCCTTTGTTGATAATGATGCATATGTAGTTAGTTCTGATGTAAGTCTTGCTGGGTACATTTGTACTCACATTTGCCTATTTTACGTTTTTGAAGAGAGACTTTAGTCTCACTAGTAGTTCCGCGTGGACTTCGATGTTTAGCTTGTTACCTCAGCTACGATATTGTGCCCTCGGCAGGATCTGGTAGATAGTTAGGCTTCTCAGCCTTTTTCATTTGTAGATGTCCGTACTCAGACATGTTAAGCTTCCGCTTGTGCTTTGACTTGTATGCTCTAAGTGTTGGGTCATGAGACCCATGTTTGTAATATCTCGCTCCTCGGAGCCTATTGAATAAATACTTGAGATGTAGAGTCATGTTGTGATGCCATGTTGTATTTGCACATATCGAGCATATTGTGTGTATGTTATTGAAATGCTTGGTATGTGTGGGATCTGACTATCTAGTTGTTTATCCTTAGTAGCCTCTCTTACCGGGAAATGTCTCCTAGTGCTTCCACTGAGCCATGGTAGCTTGCTACTGCTCCGGAACACTTAGGCTGGCCAGCATGTGTCCTTCTTCGTTCCTGTGTCTGTCCCTTGGGGAAATGTCACGCGATGAATACCGGAGTCCTGTTAGCCCGCTACAGCCCGGTTCACCGGAGTCCTGCTAGCCCAGTGCTACAGCCTGGATTCACTCGCTGATGACCGACACGTTCGATGCTGGGTCATGGATGCCTGTCCCTGTAAGTTTGTGCCACTTTGGGTTTACGACTAGCCATGTCAACCCGGGCACCTTATCATATGGATGCTAGCGACACTATCATATACGTGTGCTAAAAGGTGCCAACGGTCCCGGGCAAAGGTAAGGCGACACCCGTGGGGATACCGTGCGTGCGGCCGCAAAGTGATATGAGGTGTTACATGCTAGATCGATGTGGCATTGAGTCGGGGTCCTGACAGCTTTGGTATCAGAGCTTGACTGCCTGTAGAATTACTAAGCCAAATTGGTCGAAGTCGTGTCTAGAAATGCTTTAGTTATATAAGGGAATTGATTCTGGGATGGAACGTAAGGCTCTTTTTACTCCTTATACTTTATGCCCTTCTGATCTAAGACATCTTATCTTTCCTACGGGGGTAAGGAATTAGGCTTTCTCCTCTCTCTATCAGGATCACGTGTTACTAATCCGTAGAATCTTAGTATTGTTGGTTTCAAGCTTCATTTCAGTTCCTACTACTTCCGTATGTTAACTGTTGATCTCGAACCCTTGATATTGTGCTTCTGAGTGGTTATGCCACCATTTTTGTAGCATGTCTCAAATTTTTGAGAATTTACAGTCGTTATGCTGTCTGAGTCATCCCAGGTTTCTAAATAGTCTGATGCATTTGCAAATCCCTCCTCCCGTTCCTGATGTCCTTTTGGGCCAGATTAAGCACACTAATAGGTGAGTTGAGGTACTCTATTGCCTCGACATATATGTTGGAGTTAGTATTATGACCCTAGGTGTTTTAGGGAGTCACCTAGTAATCTAGCCATGTTTTGTGTTCCCAGTGTGATGATTCTGGCCACCAATCTCGAGAGCATCCCGTGATGCCATTTAGTAGTAGGTATTCTACTCCTGGGTTCTTGACCCAAGATTCACTCTACTTACCTTGTGTTGATAGTGTTGCTCGTACCTTTAGGATATTAGTAACCTTTTCGATAGTCCTCGAGGTCCGTGGTATTTCCTTCTTCCAAATACCATGAACCATTAAGGCAGAAGTTCTTTGAATCAAAATACCACAACCAGAGTACTCTTGAGGAGTTCTCCATTCATAATTGTGATTCTGCCAGTTCTACCTTTCTGCATGGGTTATCCGGAAGAAATGCTGAGCTTCACTCGACATACTAATCTATGCATCCACAACTCAGGAAAAAAACATATGTTCCTTTGAGTTGTCCCTCTTTAGTTGTTTTCTGGCCCTCATCTATCGATTGATAGTCAGGAGTAGTTATGTATTCGTGTTCATCGATGCCACTACCCTTGTGGCCCGTCAAGCCATTCTATTCGGGAATGACTAGGAGAAACAAAGTCCAGTACCTCATCCATATCTAGGATTGGGTCAAAGCAATTGTATTCCGTGGACCAAAATGCCAAACCAGCTTTTGCTCTGCTATACCCTGGAGTGTTACCATCTTTATGTCAAGTGTGTCATGAGAATTGCACCACCTCCTATTAATTCTTGACGCAGTAATACTTCTTGCCATCGTTATTCATTCCTCGGTTCCCGTGTTATTGTAACCGGAATGCTGACAAGTGTACCGTGATGTGCGAAATCAATACTCCTGGCAACTCCGTTGCTTGGTAGTTAATGGACAATACCCTCATTCCTAGCGTGCTGGTTATTGAATTATCATTCTAAGACTGATCGTGCTACCTAGTCCATTTTTCCTGGTGCACTCTTCGATCAAGAGTTAGGATTGTGTCAATCCCTCACTCTTTTGATCATATCATCTTGCCCTGAAAAGCAAGGTTGTTCCCGAGCTTAGTAACATATCGGTGGTTCGTGATTTTTCGAATATCTTCTCGGAAGTATTACCAGGTTGTTCCCTGACTGTTATGTTGAGCTCGTGATCAAGTTGGTTTCTTGTAAACCACCCTTTCTCCAAGAATCTATGTTGGATATCCTGATCTAGTTGGTTAAGCTAAACAACAACTTGGAGAGTTGGAAGATAAAAGCTTGCCAAACTTAGTTTGTTCCAAAGGGATATTTTTGTGTAGTGTGTGTTTAAGAAAGATGATATCTGCATCGATTGGTCCCCGTGATCAGTTATTGGACCTATTGTCTTATCAATCCTTTGATTTGAGTATGGGCTATCGTCAAGTCGAATCAGAACTAACGATGTTCGTAATGTTGTCTTACTCGTGGTTGATCCCTCGAGCATACACCATTACATATTTTGGTCTGACCAATACTATCACCGTGTTCACATGATAGCGGAAGTCCAGTGATATGGAAATTCCGATGAGTTGCTGTTGAGCCCATCAGCAGCATTTTGTCTCCCCCATGACTCATGTTGAACATCAACCTAGTGTTGGAAACTTTTATAAGCATTATCTTCATGTCCCATCCGTGAAGAATATGTTGGATGAAAGAAGTGACTTCCTCTGACTCACGTGCATTTGGTGCAAGTTGCCGCCGTAAGTTCGAGAAAGATTGTTTTTGTTCCCTCCTGGTACCATCCCAAGTCAGTCATGCATGTGCGAAATATGCTATGGTTTGACAGGCTCGCAACCTTCATTCCATATGTATCCCTAGCACACCAAGCCACTAACTGATTTGTTCAAGGACAAGAAGTTCCTTCATAAGAGCTAATCATGACTTATGTTAGGACTTCGTTATCCCCGATGATGGTTCCCCACCTGAACTCAGTAGTGTTTTATTTATAAGACTACTACGTGGTCATGCTTGCTTTGGACAGCGTGTTCACAGGTTTGTAGCAGAACCAGCTCATGTTTGGGAGCTTGCTATTGTAGTTCATTTCTTGAGAATCTCGCAACATCGTCTTGTCGATTTGTGTTGCAAAATTTCTTTTCCAGACATGATGTCTGAAATGTCCTGTTCTCGACCAGATCCGAATCTCAGGCAGATACGATGGTTGGAACTTTTCCAAGATCTATGATGTAGGTCCCGACAAGGTCGATGTTGGACGACACACCTAGCCAGAAGATCTATTATTGTAGTATCTTGAATGAGCAATTCGACCATTTTCTCCATGAGGATTTGGTATGACTTATTCCACAAGTTGTTCCTTATGGATTTTTGTGCTTCCGAAGTCCGACCTTTACTTGATGGCCATGTTGATGTTTTAAGCATTGACCATGGTACCTAGTACATCAAGGGGAACATTATAAGCCGAGTGCTAAATGTCTCTCGGTCGATCATCCAGATTTTGTTCACTTGGCCTCGTTAAAGTGAAATCTGAGAAGGTGTTGTCTTCCTTTGCACCTGCATTGTCCATCACTATTCATCATGGTAGTAAGATGTGTTGCCAGGATCCTTGGCTCGGATGTTGGTAAAACCTTGATGAATATGGAAATGCTCAAGTTCTTGAAGGCATGCTCAGGCACTAGGTTATATCCTCAGTATCAATTGGAATGTGCCTTCCATTTGCCGAATTGCCCTATAACCGTAGTTTCCTTTCCAAACTGAGTATGCCATTTCTTCGAATTCCTTCAAACGATCGTTTGTGAATTGCCATTAGCCTGGTATGAAGAGCTTCAATAATCCTTTTCAATAGAGTTTCTTTCTGTCGTCGTCGTGTTAGATGAAGATCTCGAAAGCAAAGATGTCAAGATCAATTTGGAGCAATGAATCAATATCAACGATGAGGGCAGTTGGATCATGAAGATCGTGATAGCTTTGTATCCCCTCTGTCTTCTTACTCATGTCTTGAATCTCAGGACGAGATTCTTGTTTAGTGGGGGTGAGTTATCACAGCCCTAGCGTTGGCCTTGCTTGTCATTGCATCATCATCTTGCATCATGTTTAAATTTCTCAGAAACTTGAAATAGGGGACTGACCAAACCCTAACACCAAATGAGTTCTAACAGGCTCAAATAAAATCACTTCCAATAAACCCAAAAGTGACTTCAGGAAAAGCCCATAATTTTTGAAACTAGTGAAAACCTCTGACAAAAATTGGTGCATATTTTCCCTAGGTCATTTCAGAATTTTGGATTAAATCATAATTATTTGAATTGGAGCATTTAATGGCTGTAAATATTTTAAATGCTTCAATAATTCTGAAAACGTTTGAGGGCTGTTAGTAAACATTTCAAAAGTGCCCACAAATTTTCTCAGGAGTTTTAAAAATGGTTTAGTATTATTACTAAATCAAAAATAGAAAAGCAAAATAGAAAACAGAAACAATTAATAAGAGAGAGAGAGAGAAGGACTCATATGGGCTTCTCACCTGCGGCAGAGCCGACCCAGCTCCTGTTCTGGCCCAGCCGACCAGGGGCTCCCCCTGTCGTCTTCCTCCTTCTGCCAGGAGGACAACCAGGTGCGTGGCGAGTGCCGACGCTGCCCTGGCCACCTCCTGCTTCCCCGGCCCCTCCTACCGTCGCCACGATGACGCCTCGAAGCCCCGTCCCCTCTCCCTCACTCGCCGCTCTCTCTCCCCTACCTCTGGCTCTCTCCCTCCCACGCAACCGAGCGCGTCGTCGCCACCGACGCCGTCCATCGCGGCCACCGGCTAACACTCGCCTCGCCGACGCTTCCACAAGAACCGCAGGACTCCTCTCCATCTCCACGCTGACGCACACGACCGGAGAAGGCCACAACCGTCCGCAACCTCGCCTCCTTCCTCCTCGGCCATCGGACATCATCGCCGTCAATTTTCCATCGTCCCTGCCTCCCCGAGCTCGACGCCTGTCTCATTAAAACCGCGGTGAGCTACTGAGCATTTCCCCTCTGCCCCCCTGCTTGCTCCCTCCCTCTAGCCGTAGCCCCGAGGTCACCCGAGGCCGCCGTCCGCCATGGACGGCGAGCCCGCGCTCCCGAGCCTCTCCTGCTTGCTCCAGGGGCACTGACATGCTCCTGGTGCCTCCAGGAGGATGCCTCTCCACTCCGCTTGCTCGCTCGAGCGCTGCAGCCGCATCCCTGCCCCAGCCCGAACACCGGCCGCCGCCGCGAGCTCGTTCCGGTGAGCTCCGGCCATCCCGCGCCCTCCCGCGTGCCTCCCCTGGATGCGCGCGATCAAGGGCAACCCTCTGGTGCCCTTGGCTTGGCCCAACACCACACGTAGCGCCACTCCAGCAACCCTCTGCCGTGTTTTGGGGTCACCGCCGGCTGAACTCCGGCGAGCTGACGTGGTCGCGCAATTAGCAGCTAATCCCCCACTAAACAACCTCATGGGCCAATGACAGATGGGTCCCACGCCCTAATTAACTCCAGCTTTATTTCTGTTTAGATTAGTTATAACCCAACGGGACCCACGCGTCATCTTTGACCAAGCTGACGTGGCTGTTGACTGGGCCCACATGTCAGCGACAGTAACCAGCCCCAGCCACTGACCAGTGGACCCCACAGGTCAGGTTTGACCTAGACCGCACCCCGTTGACTCGCTTACGTCATGTTGGCGTAGTGCTGATGTAGTAATGCATTTTCTGGAATTAGTTTAATTCTAAATATACAGGAAATTCCAGAAAATAGCCAAAATTTCTAAAAATCATAGAAAATCAACCGTAGCTCCAAATCAAACAAGTTATATATGAAAAATGATCAGAAAAATCCAATCTATCCATCTGTACCATTTTCATGCATGTTTGAGCAACCTATGACTGCTGATCAGGTCAAATAAATTATATGGCATTTGAATAATCACATATGGAGTTTGAATTTGAATTTTGTATTCAAACCAACTTCATTTAATCTGTTGCTAGTTGCATTAGGCCAAATCACATCATATTGCCATGTCATGTTCATGCATCATATTGTTGCATTGCATTGATTGTGTTTCTTCTTTGTTTGTCGGTGCTTGTCCCCCCTCAGTAGACGTGTACCGACGATGTGATCGATGACACCGATGAAGAACTATACTATCTTCAGAAGTGCCAGGCAAGCAAAACCCCCTTGTTCATTCCGATACAATCCCACTCTCTCGCTCCTGCTCTCTTTTACTGCATTAGGACAACAACGATTCAACTGGTACATGCTGCGGTAGTTGAACCCCTTTCCTCTGCATGACCTGTCATTGCCACAGTAAATAGATGAAACCCACTAGCATGAGTAGGAGTTGTTTGAGCCCTAATGTGCCTACTCATTCATGCTTGTTGTCATGCCTGCTACTGCTTAGAGTTGAGTCAGGTCTGATTCATTGGGGATGAATTGGAATGTGGTGAACATGTCCTACTGTGTGAGAGCTAAGTGTGTGAACACGATTTGGTAAAGGTAGCGGTGAGAGGCCATGTAGGAGTACATGGTGAGTTGTCTCATTGCAGCCGTCCTCGGGAACTGAGTTCTGTGTTTGTGATCCATGAACAGTTACTACCATGCATTGGAATGCTTAAGTGCCCCTCTCGACTTATTAATCACCCTGATCTCTGTCCAGGAGTTGCAACTAGTTTCTGGTGTTTGTAGGTAGTGTTAGTAGTCTACCAAGTGGCACCCGGTACAGGTGGGCTTGGGAAAGACTAGGCACAGTGGCACGGTGTACCAAGTGGCACTCGGATGGTGGGCTTGGGAACCTTGCTCACATTGTTTGGGGCCATGAGCGACACCCCGGCCGGATCTCCTTGCGGATGGAACCCGAATAGGCGATAAACCTGGACTAAAGACTTGTGTGGTTAGTCAGGTCGTGGCCGACTCCCTCACCAGGCTTCCGCTTGAAGGATACCAAGATACACGTCGTGTACATGGCGGTAAGTGGCGAGAGCGTGTGTGAAGAAGTACACCCCTGCAGGGTTAATATGATCTATTCGAATAGCCATGTCCGCGGAAAAGGACTTCTGGGTTGCCTGTACAGTTCATAGACAAGTGAAAGTGGATACTCTAAAATGCGCAAGATAAGCGTGAGTGCTATGGATGGCGTTCTCGTAGGGAGACGGGAGTGGAACCATAGTGGTGTATTGATATGGTGAATATGTGGACTCGTGTGCGCCACCTCAAAAGAGTTACTTGCAGTCGTAGTTCAGGATAGCCACTGAGTCAAAGCTGGCTTGCTGCAGTTAAACTCCACCACCCCCTTTGTTGATAATGATGCATATGTAGTTAGTTCTGATGTAAGTCTTGCTGGGTACATTTGTACACACGTTTGTCTATTTTACGTTTTTGCAGAGAGACTTCAGTCTCACTAGTAGTTCCGCGTGGACTTCGACGTTTAGCTTGTTACCTCAGCTACGATCTTGTGCCCTCGGCAGGATCTGGTAGATAGTCAGGCTTCTCAGCCTTTTTCATTTGTAGATGTCTGTACTCAGACATGTTAAGCTTCCGCTTGTGCTTTGACTTGTATGCTCTAAGTGTTGGGTCATGAGACCCATGTTTGTAATATCTCGCTCCTCAGAGCCTATTGAATAAATACTTGAGATGCAGAGTCATGTTGTGATGCCATGTTGTATTTGCACATATCGAGCATATTGTGTGTATGTTATTGAAATGCTTGGTATGTGTGGGATCTGACTATCTAGTTGTTTATCCTTAGTAGCCTCTCTTACCGGGAAATGTCTCCTAGTGCTTCCACCGAGCCATGGTAGCTTGCTACTGCTCCAGAACACTTAGGCTGGCCGGCATGTGTCCTTCTTCGTTCCTGTGTCTGTCCCTTGGGGAAATGTCACGCGATGAATACCGGAGTCCTGTTAGCCCGCTACAGCCCGGTTCATCGGAGTCATGCTAGCCCAGTGCTACAGCCTGGATTCACTCACTGATGACCGACACGTTTGATGCTGGGTCATGGATGCCTGTCCCTGTAAGTTTGTGCCACTTTGGGTTTACGACTAGCCATGTCAGCTCGGGCTCCTTATCATATGGATGCTAGCGACACTATCAGATACGTGTGCCAAAAGGCGCAAACGGTCCCGGGCAAAGGTAAGGCGACATCCATGGGGATACTGTGCGTGAGGCCGCAAAGTGATATGAGGTGTTCCATGCTAGATCGATGTGGTATTGAGTCGGGGTCTTGACAGTTTAGTCCATGAAAAGCGGACTTACCGAAGCTTTCCACAACCTACTGACAGGCTTCAAGGTAAGCGACGCAATATTCTTCACAAGTATTTTGTATATATATATATATGTGTGTGTGTGTGTGTGTGTGTGTGTGTGTGTGTGTGTGTGTATGTGTGTGTGTGTGTGTGTGTGTGTGTGTGTGTGTGTGTGTGTGTGTGTGTGAGGCGAAGCCCGTGTGTAGACATTAGCCCTTGAGACTCTGTCTGGATTAGGACAATCCGAACAGAGGATCATAAACAAGTATATAATGCACTGTATATGTTATTTGACAGGCTTCTAAGCTGGCGGCTACTGCCCAAGCCGTTGAAATTGCCGAGCTCAATCGGAAGCTACAGCTATCCGATGAGGAACGCTACCGCATCAACAAGTGGTTCAATAAAACCCAAGGTATGCAGCATTTCAGCATATCCAAAAATTACATGCGTGTTAGTCAGTTTTAAGTTGACTAAGAATATTATAAATATACTCGCAGTTGGCGCAGCCGAGGTCGAGTCCCTCAAGAGCGCCCTTGCCGAAGCCAAGAAAGAGGTGAAGGTGAGCAAGGTGGCCGCGGACAAAGCGGATAAAGAGTTAGAGGTGGAGCAGACCGCCCGTCGCAGACATGAGGCGCGGGTGGAGGAGGCCGAACAGGAGCTCAAGGATGCCATCGCCCGATGCGAGTCCTTGGAGCAAAAGAGTTCAGAACAGGCCTCCGAGTTCGCCAAAGCTCTTGAGAGCATGAAGGAGGCCTGGGTTGATGCCCAGGGCGCTCGCCAGAAGATTCAAGAGGCAAGGCAGATTGCGGCTGGTAAGGCCTTTATCATACAGAGTAGATATACAAGTAAGAGTTATATTTTACTGACCCGAGTTTGGACTTCTCCAGGCACCTTTGCGGATCTGCCGAAGAGTATTGTAGATGCCGCTGCATTCTTTCGAGCCGAAGGGGGAGCTCAACGGAGAAGCTATTCTGGTCGGAGTACCTTGCGCTAGATCTTCTAGTGCCCCTGAGTGACCAGCTGAAGCAGCTGTCTGAGCTGCACAGGGTGGCCGGACTGGCCATGAAGGATGTGATAATCCGTCTATGGGGCGGCCAAGGCCATACCTAGCAGCCACTTTAGTCTCGTGAAGCGGCTGGTGGATGCGCTTCCTCGGATTGACACCCTCAAGTGGTCGTCCTGCATAGAATGTGCTCGGATGGCCTTCGCCCACGTCAAGGTATAGTGGGCGAAGATGAAGGCCACCGAGATTGCCACCGCAGGGCCACCTGATGGCAAGGAGCACCGGCGGCCGGAGAGGTACTTTGACGAGGTCCTTGAAGGAGCCCGCATTTTAGAGGGTCAGTGCTCGAAGGACGTCAGATTTGAATGATTGAGTCCGATGTGTAAGAGTCATGTAATGAACTCATGATGTGAAGATGGTTATGCTTTCTACAATTAGTTTATCCTCCTATTTGGTGTTTATATGTCTGAGAGTTTACCAGTCGCCGGCTTCAGCCCCCACGTAAATATTACAGGGGTGTTCGGGAACGCATGACAACACTTAATCCAATGTCTTGGTCCGATGCAGGAGGCGTCTTGCAGAGTGAACTAGGCAATCAGACTATGTGGCTTTAGCACTTTCACTTAGCCCTAAGAGTCCATTAATGGCGCTAAGTACCAGCCCCCTGTTGCATGAACGACAATCCGGAGTGCGGCGCCTTTGCAACGCGGCTGGTCGAAAACCCAGCCCCTCGTGTAACACAACATAAATCACGAAGGAATCACAATATAACACTAAGTCACCGGATCGCTGACCCGCTCTCGCTCATCATGACAACCATTTTTCGGCTTTCTCTACTGAGGTACTTAACCGGACGAACCGGAAATACAATCACAGTAGTTCTCCCTTTACTACCTTAGCCGAACTTGCGGAACGTAAGGTGGCAAACACAGGAGTCGGACAACCCAACTATAGACCAAAGACATGATTCAGAGCCGACGCATATAATGCCATATCCGGGACGCCGAAGAGTTCCCTATAGGTGTTCGGACTTAGGAATTTTGTGGGGCCGAATACAGCCCCTGGTATGATGGCCATGTCAAACCACGTGTGTCAGTCGAACATAAGGGGGAGCACAGATGACAAGGAAAAAAACAAGACCCAACCAAGAAGGTAATAATCATCTGCGTCCCTTATATCTTCATTGATATGTCGATGACAGACAATGCCTTTCAATATCAAGGTCATATTACATGCCCAAAGAGAAAACATTTTACATAAGGGAAAGTCTAACACAGGGCCTAAAAATCATAGTTCGGGAAAGAAACACCAATGATGCCCTGCCGCACGTCTGCGCCTTTCCTCAGTAGTAAGTCCTTTGAGATGAGTGTTTGATGGTTGGGACGTACCAGCCTTAAAAGGTTCTCCTGCAACAACCATCTTGTAAGTAGGGCTCTCAATGAACCTGCATTAAAAGAAAAAGGGTATATGCGGTCCAACTATGGTCAAGCCGTGTAATGGACCTATTCCGTAGTGTGCCTCCGGCGCCGCCCAAGGTATTTTTAGTGCGTAATTATGTACGCGCGGTACATAAGCCGCGACTTGGTGGGGCAATCGACGGAGGCCGAACTGCTAATCAAGGTCCGGATCCGTTGATTTATCGCTATTATGTGCGGACCGGACTCGTTTGGATACGTCATTGGCTTTATTTGCCGGTGAACTATTCGGCTTGATAATGCCGCCATATACTTCGGCTGCAAGGGCCGCAGTGTGCTCTTTAGTACAGAGTGAGCGCTCCATATTACCATTGACTGTAATAACACCGTGAGGTCTAGGCATCTTAAGCTTCAAGTAAGCGTAGTGCAGGACTGCATTGAAGCGGGCGAACGCAGTTCGTTCGAGCAGTGCATGGTAGCCACTACGGAAAGGGATGATGTTGAAGATTAACTCTTCGTTGCGAAAGTTGTCTGGGGAGCCGAATACTACCTCCATTGTAAGTGAGCCCGTACAACGGGCCTCCACTCCTGGTATCACACCTTTAAAGGTAATGTTACTAGGCTTGATTCTTGATGGGTCGATCCCCATCTTACAGACAGTATCTTGATAAATCAAGTTGAGACTGCTTCCTCCGTCCATAAGGACTCTAGTGAGGTGGTATTCATCAATGATTGGATCAAGAACCAGGGCGGCCGGACCCCCATGACGGATACTAGTTGGGTGGTCCCTGCGATTGAAGGTGATCGGACAGGCTGACCATGGGTTAAACTTGGGGGCGACAGGTTCTACAGCATATACATCCTGTAGTGCGCTTTGTGCTCCCTTTTGGGGATAAGAGTGACATATATCATGTTCACTGCTTTCACCTCGGGGGGAAACTTCTTCTGACCCCCGGTGTTTGGCTGACGGGGCTCGTCATTGTCTTTGCTTGGAGGCCCTTTTCCTTTATTTTTAGTATTTATCTTGCCGGCCTATTTGAAAACCCAACAATTCCTATTGGTGTGGTTTGTAGGCTAATCGGGTGTGCCATGAATCTGACAGGGCCTCTCAAGGATTTTATCAAAGATGGATGGCCCATCTTTGTTGCCTTTGAAAGGTTTCTTCCGCTGACCGGACTTATGATCGTGAATTCGGCATTGATTGCCGTATCATCTGCGTTGTTGTTGTTGTTGTTGTTGTTGTTGTTGTTGTTGTTGTTGTTGTTGTTGTTGTTGTTGTTGTTGTTGTTGTTATTATTGTTGTTCCAACGTTTGTTTTTATTTCGGCGAGGTTTACCATTGCCATACTGCACCTCAAAGGTGCCGGGTCACCCGAGCTGTTGCTTCTACGAGCCAACCAGCTGTCTTCGCCCGCACAAAAGCGGGTCATGAGTGCCGTTAAGGCTGCCATGGTCTTTGGCTTCTCTTGCCCCAGGTGTCGGGCAAGCCATTCGTCTCGAACGCTGTGTATAAAGGCCGCTAAGGCTTCAGCGTTCGGACAGTCTATGATCTGGTTATTTTTAGTTAAGAATTGATTCCAAAGTTTGTGGGCAGATTTGCCTGGTTGCTGAATAATGTGACTCAAATCGTCAGCATCTGGTGGCCGGACATAAGTGCCCTGAAAGTTGGCCCGAAAGGCATCTTCCAAGTCCTCCCAGGTTCCAATGGAGTTTTATGGGAGGCTGTTTAACCAGTGTCGTGCTGGTCCTTTTAGCTTTAAAGGAAGATATTTGATGGCGTGAAGGTCATCTCCTCGAGCCATGTGGATGTGGAGAAGAAAGTCTTCAATCCAGACGGCCGGATCCATCGTTCCATCGTACTATTCAATATTTACGGGTTTAAACCCTTCTGGAAATTGATGTTCCATGACCTCATCGGTGAAGCCCCTCTATATCGAGCAATGTCGCGGTGGAGATCGGCTGACATCTGAGTTCGGTTCTGATCTCGAATATAGTAGCGATCATCACGCCGGGCTTCATAGCCCATTGTCTCGCGCCGGGGCATGACCCCTTGATCCGTAGATTGATGTAGTCTGCCCAGCTTTACTGGCTAGGTCACGTTGTAAGTCGTATGTGTATTCCGTGGCTACCATCTCCCTGCCTCTTCGGCGAGGGGGTGTGGGTTGGTGTTCGACTTGATATGTCATTTTATCACGCCCACGTGGTGGTCGATCTGGTTGGTCTGCCTGATTATACTTCGGTGGTATTAGCTCAAGGGGTTCATCATCGAATTGTGGCAGCAGCTTGTGCTTAGGGTAACTTCTAACAGGTCGCTCGTGGCCGTATTCCTCAGCGACCAGGACATTAATCCACCTTTCGTTCAGCGTATCTTGCTCGGCTTTGAGCTGCTGCTGCTTCTTCTTCAGGGTCCAGGCTATGCAATGAATTGTCGCTTGAAGCATTCTTGGTTGAGGGGTTCCTCTGGGACAATGAAGTCTTCATCACCAAGGTTAACCTCCTCTTTGGATTCTGGCATATAGTTGTTGTCCTCCGCATCTTTGTTGTCAGCGTGTCCGAGCTATATTCACCCTCTTCCCTTTCATACTGTTCGGATGTGGGCTCGACGGGGTATTCGGGATCTTTGGCATCGTCCGGAGTCTCATTATCTCCGGTGCCAGTATTGCTATCCCATGCCCAACGCGATCTTGAAAGGCGCTGCTGATGTCAGCGCTTTGGTGATTTATCAACGAGTTTGTCCTCATCTAGGCTTGGGTTATCCTCGTCGTTCTTTTTATCCGGAGGGTCCACCATGTACACATCGTAGGTTGAGGTGGCCGTCCAACGCCCCGTGACGGGTGGGACTTGGCTTGGTTCGGTGTCGGCATCGTCATCGATGTCTTCGGACGCATAGTCCAACATGTCGGTTAAGTCCTCGATAGTGGCTATCAAGTGGGTGGTGGGTGGGGTGTAAAATTCCCCGCACACAGCCCCCATCCCGAGCTTGGTATAGTTCGGAGGCGAAGCCTCCGTGATGGTGAGAGAGTGCATTAAGTCCAATGCTTCATCTAGGAGCGAAAGTGGGATAGGAAACTTCGGATCTGATGGGCTGAGTTCAGCATGGGACACCTGATCGGACCCACTGAGTGCAGACCTCAGCAGTTTGGGATGGTTACCCAGAGCCAAGTCTAAGATTGCATCTGGGTTTTCAGTCGGGAGTTCCACAAGGGGAAGAAGTCCGGCGGGGCTCACGCTCCCGTCTTCGAACAGCGAGACCTGCCTCGGATCTAAGGCCGAGGTGGGTATGGTTGTTGACGCCTGGACGGGATCTAACAGGGGATCCGAATAGTCTCCTTGGCGGGGCCATAGAGTGGCAGCCGAGGCTGCGAACCCGTCGAAGACCAGATCTCCTCGGATGTCGACAACATAGTTCCGGTTTCCAAACCTGATCTGGTGGCCGGGGGCATAACTGTAGACCTGCTCGAGGCGGCCGATCGAGTTGGCACGAAGCACAAGAGACTGAACCCACATACTTGTCCAAGGAGAAAGGTTTCCCTGGACGCGGCATCATTGTTGATGAAGAGGTGATCCGTTGATCCTTCTGTCTACGATACAGCGGAGCTCTCAATGAAAGCACCAATGTCGGTGTCAAAACCAGCAGATCTCGGGTAGGGGGGCCAAGCTGTACGTCTGAGGACCAATGGTAACTATGAATCAAAGGGAACATTGTTTACCTAGGTTCGGACCCTCTTAGTGGAGGTAAAACTCTATGCCTGCTTGATTATATTCGAGGGTATAGGGGTTACAAGAGTTGATCTACCTCGAGATCGATTTGGCTAACCCTAGATCAGCTAGCCTAGCGATGTTGTGGTCCTGCCTCCGATCTACCCTCCGGTGTATATAGACACCGGAGGGGCTTAGGGCTGTACAAAGTTGGTTTTACAGAAAGGAATAAGATATCCGGACACCTATACTTGCCATCCACGCATACGGGAGTCCCCACTGGACACGAGAGATAATCTTTTGTCTTGTATCTTGAAGTCCCATCAATCCGGCCCAAATCAATAGACCGTACGTGCAAGGACCCCCTAGTCCAGGACTCCCACAATCGGAGAGTTCTTACTTTTCATTGACAAGATGTCGAGTCGCCATGATCAAGCTGCTTCCAGCAGATAGTTGTGGTTGTTGGCCCTCAGCCTCTTAAAATGTGCTAGCTGTTACTATGCTAAGTAGTAGATATGGACCATACGGTTGTTGGCCCTCAGCCTCTTAAAATGTGATAGTTGTTACTATGTTAAGTATGTAGATATGGACCATATGGTTGTCAAAACCATGTTATGGATATCCTCCTTTTGTTGAATAGTGTAACCACTATATATATGTTACTCAAATGTTGTTAGCCAAGTTCTTAAATTTTCATGGAAAGTATTAGTATCATACACAGTTCATTGAGTTTAAGCGTGCGCCCGGTAGAGCGGTAGAGTAGAGGACATCCATGTTTTGCACATGGCGATCAACACCAATGTCCAGAAGGCATTTGCATATTAATTGTCCATATTGCAAATTCACACACGTGTTAACATAAGTAAACATATGTGTAACCTACTAATCATCGCACATGAGTACTCGCAGACACATCGTGTGCGATACTCCTAGCCACTGACAAGCAACAAATTTGCAATTTTCAAAGTTTTTTGCACCCACAGAATCGCACACGAATTAACTGTAGTAACCGTCTGTGTTGTAATTTCTCATTGCAGCCAGTTCATTCGAATGGGCTATTTGTTGCGTATCACAGACATCTTGTTTACACAACTCGTTTGTGTTCTTTTGGCTCATTGCAAACAGTTCATCTATGTGAATATGCCGCATATCACACACATCTTATTAAGTTGAACCGTTTCTGTTCTGTTCCCTAATCGAAAACAGTTCGTCCGAGTGAACCGTATGCCGTATATCACACGCACCTTGATCTGGCTGACCGTTTCTGTTGCATTCCCTAATAGAAAACAGTTCATCGGAGCGAACTGTATGTCATATATCGCCCACACATTGATATGGCTGCCCGTTTCTGTTGTTCTGTCTAATCGCAAACAATTCGTATGGATCAACCGTATGCCGAGCATCGCACACGTACCTAATATCTGAACCGTGTTTGGTGTCTCTGCCATTGCAAAAGTTTTGCATCTTTTTTGATGGTATTTTTACATCCCCGTTTGCGATTAATGCATCGCACATAGTTTCGTCAAAGTGTCTCTAATTGTAGTGTTGCGTTAGCAGCATCCTGCAGTAGTGAATGACTCGACAAAAAGAAAAGAATTTCAGAGAAACACGGTGAAATACTTTTGGAGTTTTTAGTTTTTCCGGCGAAAGCAAATTAAAGAAGAAAACTGAAAAGGGAGAAAAACTATTTACATAGGAGAACTCCCAACAAACAAAAGAAGAAACGAGAATTCTTTTTGGGTTTTTTTAACTACTACAAAGTAACTAAACAAGAAAGAAACACCAAAAATAAGCAAGACATATTTTTGGGTTTTCAAAGTTTTTCAAGCACACAAGAAGAAGGCAAAAATAAAACTAACATGGATATACAATGAAAAAGGATGAACACCGACAACTGGAATGAATGTGTGCACATGAATGTTATATCGGTGAGAAAATGTACTCCCCCAAGCTTAGCCTTTTGGCCTAGCTTGCTAATCATCATCTGTAGTATCCATCGATTCCGGTAGGAAAGTGGCTGGGTTGTGGCACTTGAGAGTCCCAAGGTTGGTCCTTGTTCTCCGACGCACTTACTCGTTCTTGTAAGCAATGATATCCGATGGGAGGATGGCGTAATCATTCTTAGCATGAGAATAAAACAAAGAGGACGCAGGCAATGAAATAATCTCACGAGTATCCTCATTAAGGACCAAGTTCTAAGGAATGTGGTGAGGAAGCTGAGGGTTATCAATAAAGTGGTGATCTATCATAGACTGGTGGTCTAAGTAAATCGTAGGTAGCAAATGATCATTATGGCGTATATTAACCTTGAAACATCTCACAAGACGAGTAGCATAAATACCACAATGAATCTTACCCCTAGTTCTGTTAGTGTGCAAGCAGCGCACAATAATAGCTCAAGACTATAAGTGTTATCATTATGAAGTGAATGGCGTAAAATGGTGAGGTCAGGGGCACTGAGTGTGCCGCCTTCCTCCCTGGCAGTCAAACATTTTCCTATAAATAACCTAAGTAGTGTACAGCAGGAAAATGCAAGCTAGCAACTCGGGCTCTCGGCACACCCCTATGTTCTCCCACAATTAATGTGAGAAGGAAATCCTCGAACTCCTCTGGCCGAGGCTCCCTTGGTTCCCCATCAGAAATTCCACAAGTGGTAAAAGTGCTGAGCATATAAAGTAAAGCGTACCATGGGAATATGAAGCCTAGGCAAAAAGTAGAAATTTTGCACAAAGGAATTCGTGAGGAGATGGTTGATTGCTTGTATCTGCGTTGGTATTTCCCCGAAGAGGAGAGGATGATGCACCACAACAACGGTAAGTATTTCCCTCAGTTATGAAACCAAGGTTATCAATCTAGTAGGAGGACCAGTCAACACTATGTAAACAACACCTGCACACAAATAACAAATACTTGCAACCCAACACGTAAGAGGGGTTGTCAATCCCTCGAAGGTAGTAAAATATGATAAATAGATAGATTGATGGATGCAATTAAAATAAAGGCAAATAAAACTCAGCGAGATATTTTTGGGTTTCTGATAATATAAATCTGAAACAAAAAAGGCAAATAAATTGGAAACACAAGTAGCAATATAGATATGAAAATATAGGGTAAGATATAGACCCCGGGGGCCGTAGATTTCACTAGTGGCTTCTCTCGAGAAAATAGCATACGATGGGTAAACAAATTACTGTTGGGCAATTGATAGAAGAGCAAATAATTATGACGATATTCAAGACAATGATCACGTATATAGGCATCACGTCCAAGATTAGTAGACCGACTCCAACCTGCATCTACTACTATTACTCCACACATCGACCTCTAGCCAGCATGCATATAGTGTATTAAGTTCATGGAGAAACGGAGTAATGCAATAAGAACGATGACATGATGTAGACATGATCTATTATGTAGGAATAGACTCCATCTTTCTATCCTTAATAGCAATGATACATACGTGCCTCGCTACCCCTTCTGCCACAGGGTGAAGACATCGCAAGATCGAACCCATCAGAAAGCACCTCTTCCCATTGAAAGATAAATCAATCAAGTTGGCCCAACTAAACCGAAATATCGAACAATAAATATGAGGCTATAATAATCATGTATGGATATGAATAGATCTGATCATAAACTCACAATTCATTGGATCCTAACAAACACACCGCAAAAAGTCATTACATCAAATAGTTCTCCAAGAACATTGAGGAGAACAATGTATTGAGAATCAAAAAGAGATAAGAAGCCATCTAGCTACTGCCTACAGACCCATAGGTCTATGGTGAACTACTCATGCATCATCATCGAAGGACCAATGAGGATGATAAACCCCTCCGTGATCGTGTTCCCCTTTGGCAAGGTGTCGGAATAGGGCTCTAGATTGGATCTCGTGGTTATGGAACTTGCGTCGTCTGGAATTGTGTTTCTTGACTCCCCTAGGGTTTCTAGAATATTTGGGAATTTATAGAGCTGAGAGGCGGTGAACAGGACTCCCATGCCTAACACCAACCTGGGCGCGTCAGGGGCCTCTGGCGTGCCCTGGTGGGTTGTGGGTCCCATGGGCTTCCTTTGTGATACTTCCTTGGCACCCAAATTGTCTTCTGTCCAGAAAAAATCACCAAAAAGTTTTGTGGCATTTGGACTTCGGTTGGTACTGATATTCTGCGAAGTAAAAAACAAGCAGAAAATAGCAACTGGCACTGGGCACTATGTCAATAGGTTAGTCCCAAAAAATGATATAAATTTGCTGTAAAATGAATATAAAACATCCAAGATTGACAATATAACAACATGGAACAATAAAAAATTTATAGATACGTTGGAGATGTATCAGCGGTGGCTCCGTATAGTAAAACATGATGAAATTTATTCTCCTATTTATCGAGGAAACATAATTTATAGCATTGGAATTAGGTCAGATAGCCGCACGTGGGCCCCGCAAGGTAGCAGGGTGAGCCCTGGGGTTGGGTGCACCCAGTTGCCTTGTGAGCAACAGGTGGACACCCTCCGGTCGATCTTCCCTCCAATATCTTTTATATATTCCATAAAAAACCCCTAGAAAGTTTCATCCGATTCTGAGAACTTATATTTTTGCATGAAAAACAACACCATGGTAGTTCTGCAGAAAACAGTGTCAGTCCAGGTTAGTTTCATTAAAATCATGCAAATTAGAGTTCAAAACAAGAGCAAAAGTGTTTGGAAAAGTAGATATGATGGAGACGTATCACCCCTTTTCCCCTTCTATAGGATGCAGGCACAGAGGGCTTCCTCCTCTAGGGCAGCGTGCGTCACCACATCTTCCATGGCAGTGATGTGTGCCTCAGAAACCATCATCTTCTCCTTCCCACGGCGGGCACACTAGTCCCTGTAGCCCTCAAATGCTGATGAGCCGAAGATGGGGAGGGTGTCGGTGTCAAGACCAGCGGACCTCGGGTAGGGAATACTGAACTGTGCGTCTAAGGCTAATGGTAACAGGAGGCGGGGGGACACAATGTTTACCCAGGTTCGGGCCCTCTCTATGGAGGTAATACCCTACTTCCTGCTTGATTGATCTTGATGATATGAGTATTACAAGAGTTGATCTACCACGAGATTGTAGAGGCTAAACCCTAGAAGCTAGCCTATGATTATGATTGTTGTTGTCCTACGGACTAAACCCTCCGGTTTATATAGACACCGGAGGGGGCTAGTGTTACACAGAGTCGGTTACAGAGAAGGAAATCTACATATCCAAATTGCCAAGCTTGCCTTCCATGCAAAGGAGAGTCCCACCCGGACACGGGACGAAGTCTTCAATCTTGTGCCTTCATAGTCCACAGTCCGGCACGAGTACATAGTCCGGCTGTCCGAGGACCCCCTAACCAGGACTCCATCAGTAGCCCCTGAACCAGGCTTCAATGACGATGAGTCCGTGGTGCAGATTGTCTTCGACATTGCAAGGCGGGTTCCTTCTCCGAATACTCCAAGATAGATTTTGAACACTTGAATCGTGTCCAGCTCTGCAAAAAAAATTCCACGTAGCATCGTAGAGAGCACAATATTTCAGAAATCTAATCTACTGACAATTTTTCATAGCGTGACATCACGCCGTGGCCCGGTCATTATGCAAACCGTTTTTCTCAACCTGCTACTGCACATATTGCGAGGCGGTTTTATTGGCACGTCTTGTCGAAGCAGAGATCGCGTCCCCTTATCTCGGGATTCTCATCAATATGGGTGTGGGTAACCCAACCGTGCCATCAACGCGGCGCTTGGGGAATAAGCAAGTTTACCGGGCAAGTGGGGAGGCGCAGGATCCCTGCTGCCTTTATAAGGAGATAAGGACTCCTCTTTTTCACCCATGCCTTCTTCTTCCTCTACTCATCCATTCCCTCTCGCTCGAGCTCCAATGCCCAAGCGTTCATATTCTCTGCCCACAAAGGCCCTCCGAAAATGTACAGATCCAGAGCAGGAGGCAAGTGGATGGCCTCTACCGTCCGGGAGAAGGATATCAAAAAGCTTCGGGAGGCCGGGTATCTGGCCAAGAAAATCAGCCATCGTCTCCCGTCGGCGAGACAGATCATCCTGACCCCGGAACCCCACGAGAGGGTTGTATTCCTCCCTCACTTTGTACGTGGGCCAGGGTTTCTTCTCCACCCATTCGTTTGCGGCATCATGTATTACTACGGTATCGATTTTCATGATCTATCCCCAAATTCCTTCCTCAATATATCGACATTCATCATCGTGTGCGAGGCCTTTCTCCGCATCTCGCCACACTTCGGCTTATGGCTGAAGATTTTTAATGTGAATCCCAAGGTAGTGAGCGACGAGCACGCCAAGTGCGGAGGTGCCATGGTGAGCAAGATGCCCAATGTTACATGGCCATCAGGTAGTTTCAATGATTTCGTCAAAGGGTGGCAACAACAGTGGTTCTATGCCACTGAGCCACGCGACCCAAAATGGGCCGCAGCTCCCGAATTCCAATCCGGAGCTCCCCTGCGGCTTACGTCCTGGCCCGAGAAGAGCCTGAACTGGTCTTCCCCCGATGAGCTATCGGCGCTCCAGACGCGTGTCAAGGATATGGAAGACAAGAATATCAAACTTGTCAATGTAGTCCAGGTGATGTTAGTTCGCCGGATTCTTCCTTGTCAACACAGGGCTTGCAATTTATGGGAATTCGACCTGACCAAGCACCAGACCCTGCTAGAGCTCTTTGGCTCCTCGCACAAGGACATTTGGAAGGTACTTTTTAAGTCCGGCAAATCGTGGCTGGACTCCGCCGAGGACCGCGGGTACCAACTGTCCCGCCCTGCAAGTTTGGTAAGTCATTGTATGTTTGCAAGTCATACGTTTTATTCACAAATCCCAAGGGAAATGCTTAATATGTGTTTTCCACAACTCTCCTAGGGCTGGATGAAGAAGGCGGGGCGGATCTACTGTCCGGCCCCACTGCCAGAAGAACCGGCCAGCCCACTTCTGATGAAGATGCTGGTCCCGGCGCCTTACAAGGCACCAAAGAAGAAGGCCGAGAAGGAGGCCAAAAAGACCAGGGGCAGCCTTCGTCGCCGTGGAACTTCAGACACAATATCCAAAGACTCCGATGCTTGCTCTTCCTCCGTAGAGGTCGAGGAAGAGGAGGATGACCAATCCCCAATGAGGGGAAGAAAGAAAAGGACGGCCTCCACATCCTTGGAGGCTGAGTCACATAAGAAGGTAAAAGCTCCTATTCCCGAGGAGTCCTCCGCCGCCACCGGTAGCAGCCAGAGTGGGATCCCAGGGCCCAGCCCCTGGTGAACTCGTGAGTATATAAAATCCGAACACGTTTACGCATCCGGACTCAC
This sequence comes from Triticum timopheevii, assembly GCA_963921465.1. Classification (NCBI taxonomy): domain Eukaryota; kingdom Viridiplantae; phylum Streptophyta; class Magnoliopsida; order Poales; family Poaceae; genus Triticum; species Triticum timopheevii. The sequence goes on along the minus strand of OY997266.1, from coordinate 391,602,459 downwards.
TATGGCATGGCGTTTTAATCATTGATCCATACTTTTTTGCAGTCCGGCGAGGTCCCGCGCCGAACAATCCTCATCAGAGCATTTATTGGGTTCGGATGCTATGGACAGCGAGACACCCCCGAAGGCCTCTTCCCCAAAACGCGTGAAGGACACCAAGGCATCGTCACAGAGGGACCCAGCCCAAGAAGGGGGGGGGGGAGATCGTCAAGGCGGCACAAGGAGGTCAAACTTCAGGGGCTAGACACACAGGAGAAATGGCTCCCATGGACATCAACGGCGGGGGCTATCTCGAATTCGGCCCCCGGCTGGACACAATTTCGGAGACCGATACGGCTCCAGAATCAGGCAGGCAGCCTTCCTCGGCTGGAGGGGGTGCGCCTGTTCCGTCGGCAACCTCTGTCAAACCAGAGGTGCCAGATACTTTATTGGCGACGCTAAAGAGCGCCTCCATCGTTGAAGAACACGTGCCCTTATGGTTGCGGTGATCGAGAAGATTCAGTATGCGGAGAGTGGACTGAATGAAGCCTGCATCAGCCTTATAACAGGCTTTGAGGTATGTCTTGTGAGGTTTCGAAGAGTGTCCTAGTATAGGTAGTAGCCCCTGATACGCTGTTCGGTGGAAGAAAGAACCGGACAGAGGATCAAATATATGTTCGTAGGAGACTCACATTATGCCATCTCTCCCTTCTTTTCTTTGTAAGCAGGTGACCATAGCGACTGCCGCCTTTCATACTGCGGAAGTCTCTGGACTGATGCAAAGTCTAGAGTGGGCCGAAGAGGAACTTGGCCAATTGAAAAAGCAGTTGGAGGATAAACAAGGTATGCAGAATACATTGCGCGCGTTCAGCGCGAACGAATATTTAGTATGATAAAAATATGTTCATGGTTTGCTCTAGGGGCGATGATCGAAGACGAGGCTCTTAAGAAGGTTGTGGCCGAGGCCGAGAAAAAGGCAGCCGCAGAGAAGGCTCTTCGTGAGAAGCACGAGGCCAGGGTTATTGAAGCGGAGCAAGAGCTTTAAGAGGCCATGAATAAATGCGAGACCTTGGAGCAGAGCTTAATGGAGAAAGAATCCGAACTCATCAAGGCTCATCAAGCCGCACGCGATGCCCGGGGGGAAACCCAAGGCGCCCTGTAGGAAATCCAGGAGGCGAGGAAGATCGCGGCGGGTAAGGCTTTTTCTATGTAAAGCAAGTATTTGTGGAGAAAATCACGTTTCTAATTTCAGTTCGAATTTTTCCAGGGGTATTTGCAGATCTGCCATGCAACATCTCTGATGCCGCCCAATTCTACCGAGCCAAAGAAAGGAACACTGCGGAGAAGCTCTTCTGGTCGCAGTATGTGGCACCAAACTATCCAGTGCCTTTTACCGATCAACTGAAACAGCTGATGGAACTGCATAAGGCGGCCGAACTAGCCATGAAGGATTTAATCATCCGGCTATGGCCTGCCGAGCCGATTCCCAGCAGTTACTTCAGGCTCGTAAATCTGCTTGTGAGTGCTTGCCCTCAACTTGAAGTCATCAAGCGGTCGGTCTGTATGGAGGGTGCGCGAATGGCCTTCGCCCGCGCAAAGGTGCACTGGGTGAAGATGAATACTGAAAAACTGATGACCGAGGGACCGCCGGAGGGAAGGAGCACCACAAGCCCGAATTATATTATGATAGTGTCCTAAAAGGATCCTGCCTTGCGGTGGAGCAATGCACCAAGGACAATATATTTCCATGAATACAGTCATGTTGTCCTTTGTAATGTTGAACAAGGTCATTTCTATTATTTATTGCCTATTATTTGAAAGTTTTTCCTCCTATGCGGTTGTTTTATATATTAATCCTGAGAGATGGCTAGTCGTCGGCTTCTGCCCCCACGTAGGAAGTACGGGGGTGTTCGGGATAAACCTGAGCATTCTTTATCCTAGTGTTGGGTCCTTGAAGGAGGTGTTCAGCGCAACGAACAAGGCAACCGGACTATAAGGCTTTATCACTCTCACTTAGCCATAGGAGTTTGACAAAAGGAAGGTAGGCGCAGCCCTTGGTGTTCGGAAGACCGCACGAGGGGCTCTATAAGAACCTGATCGGAAGAAAAGCTGATCCATCGCATGCTGCATTAGTTATCGCATAATGCGGAAGAAATCCTTAAAGATTTTACAACCTCTCGAACAGCTGACCAGCTCTCGCCGTATCATGACAGTCAGTTTTCGGCTTTCTCTGCTGAGGCGCTCGTCCGAAAGAACCGGGACACAATCGCAGTAGTTCTCCCTGTGCCACCTTAGCCGATATAGCGGAATGTAAGGCAACAAAACATGGGAGCGGGGCAAACCCAACTATTGACCCAAGAAATGATTCAGAGCTGATGCATATAATGCTATAAGTTTGGGGTGCCAAACGACCGTGAACGTGTTCGGACTTTATTGCCGTATTATGGGTGCAATGAAGCCCCTGGCATATTAGGGCATATCGCCGTGCACGGATGCCATTTGACAAAGAGTGAAAATAAGAAACAACAATAGATAAGCATCATATAAAGACACATATTTTAGTTAAATGACACGTCAATGCGTACGAGTACAAATAATGTGATAAAAAGAAAAATGACTTCGGAACCTGCTGAGACCAGGCGGGAGAAGGCTGTGTGCAGGTCCGGAGTGTAATCGGATGGTCATCGAGGGGAATATCTAAGGATTCCCTTACGCATTCGAGCTGTTTCCCGTCTGTTCATGGGTCTGGTCTCCATGTCGTCAGTCCTGGCCTATGCAAAAGCAAACCTGCAAAGAAAATGCAAAAAAGTTTGTGTGCCACAGAGCGGTTACGCAGTAGTGTGTGGCCTATCCTAGCTTTTGCCGGAGTGTTTTAATTGAGCTCCGGACGAGCTGGGCTATCCTGCCGCAAAGTAGTTCGGACTCCTTTGACGGTGTCCGGGAGCTTGGCTGTCGACTCAAGGTTCGATTGAAAGATGCCGCTCGTTGCTTCTACTGTTGAGGTGGCGGTATACTCTTCGACATAGAGGGATCGTTCGGCCTTGCCATTAACTATTATGACGCTGCACGGACCGAGCATCTTGAGTTTAAGGTAGGCGTAGTGTGGCACCGTGTTGAATCGAGCAAACGCGGTTCGTCCGAGTAGTGCATGATAGTTACTATAAAAAGGGACCATGTCGAAGATTAACTCTTCGGTATGGTAATTGTCCGGTGATCCGAAGACTACCTCCAGAGTGATGGAGCCTGTACACCGGGCCTCCACACCTGGTATAACACCTTTAAAGGTGGTTTTAGTGGGCTTAATCATCAAAGGATCAATACCCATCTTGCGCACTGTGTCCTGATACAACAGGTTTAGACTGCTGCCTCTGTCCATAGGGACTCGTGTGAGGTGGAATCCGTCAATTATTGGGTCAAGGACTAGTGCGGCTGAATTTCCCTGATTGGTATTGGCCGGACGATCCATACGGTCAAAGGTGATCGGCCGTAGGTTATATTGTGGGGCAACTGGCTCCATTGCATCAACATCCCTAAGAGTGCACATCCGTTCCAGCTTGGGAATGTGGGTGGCGTTTATCATGTTCACCGTTTTGATTTGCAGGGGAAATTTCTTCTGCCCTGCTGTGTTCGGTGGCCGGGGCTCCTCATCATCGTCATTGCTTTGAGACCCCTTCTCCTTGTTTTCGGCACCTGACCTGCCGGATTGTTTGAAGACCCAAAATTCTCTATTGATATGATTGGATGGTGTTCCTGGGGTGCCATGAATTTGGCATGGACGGTCGAGTATGTTATCCAGACTGGACGGGCCCAGATTGTTCCCTTTGAATGCCTTTTCCCGTTGATCGGACTTAGAGCCCCTGAATCCGGCATTAACGGCCGTGTCTTTGGCGTTATTGCCATAATTGCGACGCTTGTGTTTATTGCGTCGGGGCTTGGCGTTGCTATCTCTGGCGTCTGATGTGCCGGGATTTGCTTACTGTGCTGTTGCTACGAGCCAACCAGCTGTCCTCGCCTGCGCAAAAGCAGGTCATGAGTGTCGTGAGGGCTGCCATGGACTTCGGCTTCTCTTAGCCGAGGTGTCGGGCAAGCCACTCGTCATGGATGTTATGCATAAAGGCCGCTAGGGCTTCGGCATCCGGACAGTCAACAATTTGGTTCTTTTTAGTTAGGAACCGAGTCCAGAATTTCCTGTCTGACTCTCCGGGCTGTTGGGTTATGTGAATTAAATCATCAGCGTCCAGTGGTTGCACATAAGTGCCCTGGAAGTTATCCAGGAATGCGTTTTCCAGGTTCTCCCAACTTCCAATGGAGTTTGCCGGCAAACTATTCAGCCAATGCCGAGCCGGTCCCTTGAGTTTTAGTGGGAGGTACTTGATGGCGTGTAGATCATCCCTGCGGGCCATGTGAATGTGGAGAAAGAAATATTCTATCCATACCGCAGGGTCTATAGTCCCATCATAGTCCCATCGTCAGTGAAGCATAGGGGGTGTGCGCCGCCTCTATGCCGGGCTACATCATGACGCAGTTCAAATGAGTCTGGTCTGTTGTATTCGGCTCGGCCGGATTTGTATTTAGTATATCTGACGTGACGGTCATCGTCACGCATTGGGGCGCGCCCCCGTGACCCGTAGATTGATCTTGACCGTCCTGCTTTGTTTTCCAGTTTGTCTCGTAGGTCATGCATGTAGCCCCGGGCCTTCAGGCTGATACGCCGCTTTGTCTCGGCCACGAGGTGGCCGGTCAGCCGCATCCTGTGCTGGCAGTGTAGGCTCTAGTGCCTCCTCCTCGAGTTGAGGCAACAACCTGCGCTTTGGGTAACTTTTGGTTGCGCGCTTGAGTATGTATTCCTCGGCTGCCAGGACCTCAGTATATCTATCAGTTAGCAGATCTTGATCAGCTTGAAGCTGTTGCTGCTTTTTCTTTAGGCTTCTTGTGGTGGCTATAAGCCGGTGCTTGAAGTGCTCCTGCTCGACGGGGTCCTCAGGCACGATAAACTCTACGTCGCCGAGGCTGACCTTGTCTTCGGAGAGAGGCATGTAATTGTTTTCCTCCAAATCTCCATCAATTTCCTGTTCATCAGGGCTAGCTTGCCCATCCTCCCGTCCGACTTGCTCGACGCTTGGCTGGGCGGGATTGTTTTCATCTTAGGCCTTATCCGGAGTGCTATTGTCTCCTGTGCCGGTATCACTATTTTTTTTATGGCAGGGCTTAGAGCGGCGCCGCTGACATCGGAGCTTAGATTGTTTCTCAGGGGGGTTGTCCTCCGTTGCCTCATCGCCATTGCTTCCTTTGGGTGTGTCCACCATATATATGCCATATGACAATGTGGCTGTCCAGCGCCCTGTGGGCGGTGGTTCCTGTTCTTCTCCTGCATCGTCGTCCATACCATCGAAGTCTTCGGAGTCGAAATCAAGCATGTCGGTTAAGTCGTCGACAGTGGCTATTAAGTGGGTGGTGGGTGGGGAACGAATTTCTTCATCGTCCGCTTCCCACTCAAGCCGGACATAGTTCGGCCAAGAGTCTCCTGACAGGGAGAGAGATTTCAGTGAATTTAGCACGTCGCCCAAGGGCGAGTGCTGAAAGATATCCGCGAAGGTAAACTCCATGAGCGGTGCCCAATCAGATTCGATAGGCACGGATGTACGCGGTTCGGAGCCTATGGCCGGAGACAAATCCGAGGGTCCGATAAGACAGACCTCATTGGAGGCGAAGTCTGTATTCGGCTCTATCACCGATGAGTATGCGGCCTCCGTGGCGGGATCTATCTACCTGTCCTCGGATGGCATGATCTGCTCCGGATCTAAGGCCAGGGCAGCTGCAGGTGCGTTCTCCTCCACAACGTCCGATGGCAGATCTAGGTCATGCTCATCATGACTGTACGACGCACCTGTCATGGGCTCGAATCCGTCGAAGATCAAGTCTCCGCGGATGTCGGCAGTGTAGTTCAGGCTTCCAAACCTGACATGATGGCCAGGGGAGTAGCTATCGATCTGCTCTAGATGGCCAAGTGAGTTGGCCCACAGTACGAAGCCACCAAATACGAAGATCTGTCCGGGGAGGAAAACCTCACCCTGGACCGCGTCGTTGTGGATGATTGAAGGGGCCATCAAGCCTTACCGTGACGACATAGTGGAACTCTCAATGAAATCACCAATGTCGGTGTCAAAACCGGCGGATCTCGGGTAGGGGGTCCCGAACTATGCGTCTAAGGCTAATGGTAACAGGAGGCGGGGGACACAATGTTTACCCAGGTTCGGGCCCTCTCTATGGAGGTAATACCCTACTTCCTGCTTGATTGATCTTGATGATATGAGTACTACAAGAGTTGATCTACCACGAGATCGTAGAGGCTAAACCCTAGAAGTTAGCCTATGATTATGATTGTTGTTGTCCTACGGACTAAACCCTCCGGTTTATATAGACACCAGAGAGGGGCTAGGGTTACACAGAGTTAGTTACAGAAAAGGAAATCTACATATCCGAATTGCCAAGCTTGCCTTCCACGCAAAGGAGAGTCCCACCCGGACACGGGACAAAGTCTTCAATTTTGTGTCTTCAAAGTCCAACAGTCCGGCACAAGTACATAGTCCGGCTGTCCGAGGACCCACTAATCCAAGACTCCCTCAAAGGGTAATGGACTATGATGCTCCAGCCTCGGCGTATCCAAGCACCCATTATGTCGATGCAATAGATTTGCATTGGCCAGATACCTGCGTCGGTCGGGTGCACTTCTCTAGGGAGCGGTGGAGGGCTATGCGGACGGTCATAGCCTCCTCTATCCGCATGTAACGACACCCTAGTCGATGTATCCGGAGTGGTCAGGGTCAGATCCGCTGCTTGTCATGCCGGAGAGGGTTGGAGATCACCGGAAGAGATCTTGGGGCGGAACAGAGTCTACTAGAGTGGAGTGGCTAGGGCTTGGTTAGGGGAGTGGATGGGGACGAACATATGTGGGGTCAGAGTGGGTCAGCATGGGGCAGATCTGATGTGGCAGTCGCGTGGCGCACCTGGGTCTCCCCATATCCACACAAGATTTGGGTTGGATATTAGGGGTGCCGGTTAGTGTGGCATATGGTCGAGTTTTGTGATTGGTCAATTATCGTGCCATCCGTTTGGGCATATAGGGGAGGGGAGTTGAGGCGCCCGACTATATATGCTCTAAGGGAGACCCCCCTGCCTAAGACCTTTTCTAGTAGTAAAATAATTTCCCAACATATCATTCAAAGTAATGTTTACTTTACCATCAACAAAAATTGACTTGGTCCACTGAATTACATTTCCAGGGAACCCTTTCATCTCTAACAGAGAAAGCATAAGTCTCAGTTAAATTTATCATAGGCTTTCTGAAAATTGACTTTAAAAAGCACACCAGAGAGCATGCTCTTATGAATAGTGTATGGTCTCATGCAAAATTACTACATTATGGAGTAAATATCAACCTTTAATAAAAGTTGTTTGAATCTTAGACACTAGCTTGTCAACAACCAACATAGCTCTAGTGTTCAGAACCTTAGTGAAAATCTTAAAAGTAACATTAAGCATGTAGATAAGCCTATACATTTGGATCTTATCACCCCATGGCCTTTAACAATCAAAGTAACTAAACCATACTTTAACCTAGGGAGGTCTAGTTTACCATTGAATAAGTCACAAAACAGTTGGGATAAATCACAAATAAAAATGCAAAAAAACTTGGTAAAATTCAACAGGAATGCTATCAGGGCCAGCCGCTCGGTTATGTTTCATAGAGAAGACGACAAATTTGATGTCTTCCAACTAGAAGTCACCATATTCCTATCTTTAATATTTAAAACAACAGGAACAAGAATACTTAGAGAGATAGGTAAAATATCTACACAACCAAAAAGCTCTTATAGAACATGGTAGCATAGTCAAGAAGCTCCTTATCTTCTTGGATAATAACCCCTTCCTGGGCAAATCAAAGATCTTGTTATTTCTTTTTCTACAGTTCGCCTTAATCATAAAATATCTAGTGATGTCATTCCCTTCCCCAATCTTTGTCTTCAGAGAGCTAATACCATTTTATCTTCCCCTCTCTCAAAATTTTGTTCAATTTACACCGAACATCATTTTTAGGCTCATAGTGAGCTACTAATAAACTAGTTTTCTCACATCTCCCATCAAAATCATCCAATTGGGTAATTATAATGTTTCTTTCTTTCTTATAAACTCCCTCCACATTGAGATTCTAACCCTTCAGGCATATTCTCAAATTTCTCATTTTCTATAGCCAAATGGTCAAATTATCCTACCATACACCTTGATGTGCCAAACTTGATTAACTGCAGTAGCAAGATCATCTATGGTAAACCAACGTAATTCAAAGCAAAAAGGTTTATTAACAGTAAAGGTTTTAACTCCATTATGCATAAACAAGGTTGCATGGTCATAAACACCTCTATGGCTCTAACCGGTGTGCTAACTGTAACTACCGGAAATATTAACTCTCAAGTGTGGCAAACTAAAATCCTATGTAGCTTAACAAAAAGGAGGTCAACCTGATTGTTAGACCAAGTAAAATTTCTCCTAGAAAGCTCAAGCTCCTCCAGTCCCCAATGCTCAAAAGAATTGAAAAAGAAAGACTATTTAGGAAGTTTCTTAGTCTTATTCCTATCTTTAATCCTCCTAATGATATTAAAATCACTGCCAACAACAAAAGAATGATCATTACAACCACATATACAAAATCAATAAGGAATTCCACTTTGTCCGTAGAGTGAGCAGCCCCATATACATTGACCATACACTACAAGAAAAGACACATCCGTGACATTTTGGGCTGGACGAATTTTTTTCTGTCATACTTATGACACTTCTATGACGATAATTGTGACAAAACCAGGTATCATCATAGATGTGGTGGGCTCCTACTTCTATGACAAAAAATCATGACAGAAAATGGGTTTTCATCTTGGGCGGGCCGGAGACGCAGCTGCATGACATTCTTTGGGCCGTCCATGACGGAAAAAACCGTGGTAGAAGCGAGGGAGAGGAAAATTTCGGCGAGTTCCCGGTTACGGTGGGAGGTCGGGGGTCGAGCGATGCGCGTTTGTCTCACACGTATGCACGTGTGTGCGAGGCGTTGGCTCTAACTGAACCCGAGCGATGCGTTGGGCTCTAACTGAACCCGAGCGATTGCACTGCAGGCTACGCATTCTGAACCCGAGCAATCAATCGATGGCTGTTAACTGAACCCGATCGAGCGATTCCTTCGCTACTGCTGCTAACTGAAGCCGATTGATGCTGCCTTTGGATAAACAGTGAGCGTTGCGGGGGGGGGGGGGGGGGTTGGATGAACAGTGAGCGGTGGGGGTGGATGAACAGGACCCCGTGGCGTTGCCTCTGGATGAACAGGACCCCGATCGATCGAGCCGGTTGGGGCTGGATGAACAGGGCCCCGTGGAGGGCTGGATGAACATGACGACCCCGTGGAGGGCTGGATGAACAGTAGACGGTAGATGGGTGCCCGTGGAGGGGTGGTTGAATAGGAGCCCGTGGAGGAGTGGTTGAACAGTAGCCGGTGGAGTAGCGCGCGGTGGAGGCTGGATGAACAGGAGCCCGTGGTGGCTGGAGGAGGTAGACGGTAGCCCGTGGAGGCTGGAGAAAGTCGACGGTGGAGATGAACAGTATCCCGTGGGGTCCCGTTTGGTGGTACGCCATAGCCCTCCCAATGAACAAGACCCCCGTTTCGACCATAGCGCTCTAACACAAGTCTGTTTCGTCCATTTTGCGGTATGCCACACCCCTCCCGATCAATAGGACCCCCATTTCGACCGTAGGAGGTCCGTTTCCTCCGTTTTGCGATACGCTAGACGCCTCCCGATGAACAGGATCTCGTTCCGGACGTGGCCGGTCAAACACAAGGCCGTTTCCTCTGTTCTACGGTACGCCAGGCCTCGTTTCCATCGCCTGTTCCGTCCAAGCCCTCCCGATGAACACGACGACGATGATGTTTCTCCATTCTGACCCAGCCATGTACACGAGCCCTGGCCGTATGTATACGCGAGTAGGCATTCGAGACCCCGCCCGTATGTACGTACCTGGCCGTATTTACCTTCTTGCACCCTGCCCGTTGTACATATGTGTACATGCTACATGCACGCCTCTACTACAACACGTGCGCGCCTCTACATCGACCAGTATGTAAATACACGTTCGCGACCAGAATGACAACGCTACGTACGCTTCGACCAGGTTGGTCCCAACTGTCAGGCACTTCCTTGCGTGCGAAGATGTAGATGGTGGGTCCCAGTAGTCAAGGGGGCGAATCGTTTTTTTATTTTTTGCCCGGACGCACTTCCTTGCGTGCGAAGATGTAGCTGGTGGGTCCCAGTAGTGTTGGGGAAGGTTGCAGAAAACAAAAATTTTCCTACTTGTTTCACCAAGATCCATCTAGGAGTTCATCTAGCAACGAGTCATTAGATGCATCTACATAACTTTGTAGATCGTGCATGGAAGCGTTCAAAAGAACGGTGATGATGTAGTCGTACTCGACGTGATCCAAATCACCGATGACCAAGCGCCGAACGGACGGCACCTCCGCGTTCAACACACGTACGGGACGGGAGACGTCTCCTCCTTCTTGATCCAGCAAGGGGGAAGGAGACGTTGATGAAGATCCAGCAGCACGACGGCGTGGTGGTGGATGCAGGGCGTCACAGAAGCAGGGCTTCGCCGAGACTACGAGAGAGAGACGTAACGGGGAGAGAGGGAGGCGCCAGGGGCTGGTGTGTTTCCCTCCTCTCCCCCCCCCACTATATATAGGGGTGCCATGGGGGGGGCGCCGGCCCAAGTAGATGAGATCTACTAGGGGGGCGGCGGCCAAGGGGAGGTTTCCCTCCCCCCCAAGGCACCTAGGGGTGCCTTCCACCACTAGGACTCCTCCTAGGTGGAAACCCTAGGCGCATGGGCCTATAGGGGCTGGTGCCCTTGGCCCATGAAGGCCAAGGCGCACCCCCTACAGCCCATGTGGCCCCCCGGGACAGGTGGCCCCACCCGGTGGGCCCCCGGGACCCCTCCGGTGGTCCCGGTACAATACCGATAACCCCGAAACTTGTCTCGATGCCCGAAACTGCACTTCCTATATATAATTCTTTACCTCCGGACCATTCCGGAACTCCTCGTGACGTCCGGGATCTCATCCGGGACTCCGAACAACATTCGGGTTTCTGCATATACATATCTTCATAACCCTAGCGTCACCGAACCTTAAGTGTGTAGACCCTACGGGTTCGGGAGACAAGCAGACATGACCGAGACGACTCTCCGGTTAATAAACAATAGCGGGATCTGGATACCCATGTTGGCTCCCACATGCTCCATGATGATCTCATCGGATGAACCACGATGTCGAGGATTCAATCAACCCCGTACGCAATTCCCTTTGTCAATCGATATGTTACTTGCCCGAGATTCGATCGTCGGTATCCCAATACCTCGTTCAATCTCGTTACCGGCAAGTCACTTTACTCGTACCGTAATGCATGATCCCGTGACCAGACACTTGGTCACTCTGAGCTCATTATGATGATGCATTACCGAGTGGGCCCAGTGATACCTCTCCGTCATACGGAGTGACAAATCCCAGTCTTGATCCATGTCAACCCAACAGACACTTTCGGAGATACCCGTAGTCTACCTTTATAGTCACCCAGTTACGTTGTGACGTTTGGTATACCCAAAGCACTCCTACGGTATCCGGGAGTTACACGATCTCATGGTCTAAGGAAAAGATACTTTGACATTGGAAAACTCTAGCAAACGAACTATACGATCTTGTGCTATGTTTAGGATTGGGTCTTGTCCATCACATCATTCTCCTAATGATTTGATCTCGTTATCAATGACATCCAATGTCCATAGTCAGGAAACCATGACTATCTATTGATCAACGAGCTAGTCAACTAGAGGCTCACTAGGGACATGTTGGTGTCTGTTATTCACACATGTATTACGATTTCCGGATAACACAATTATAGCATGAATAAAGACAATTATCATGAACAAGGAAATATAATAATAATGCTTTTATTATTGCCTCTAGGGCATATTTCCATTAGTCTCCCACTTGCACTAGAGTCAATAATCTTGTTACATTGTGATGAATCGAACACCCATGGAATTCTGGTGTTGATCACATTTTGCTCTAGGGAGAGGTTTAGTCAACGGATCTTCTACATTCAGGTCCGTATGTTTTTACAAATCTCTATGTCTCCATCTTGAACATTTTCACGAATGGAGTTGAAGCGACGCTTGATGTGCCTTGTCTTCTTGTGAAACCTGGGCTCCTTGGCAAGTGCAATAGCTCCAGTGTTGTCACAGAAGAGCTTGATCGGCCCCGACGCATTGGGTATGACCCCTAGGTCGGTGATGAACTCCTTCACCCATATTGCTTCATGTGCTGCCTCCGAGGCCGCCATGTACTCCGCTTCACATGTAGATCCCGCCACGACGCTCTGCTTGCAACTGCACCAGCTTACTGCCCCACCATTCAAAATATACACGTATCCGGTCTGTGACTTAGAGTCATCCAGATCTGTGTCAAAGCTAGCGTCGACGTAACCCTTTACGACGAGCTCTTCGTCACCTCCATAAACGAGAAACATTTCCTTAGTCCTTTTCAGGTACTTCAGGATATTCTTGACCGCTGTCCAGTGCTCCTTGCCGGGATTACTTTGGTACCTTCCTACCAAACTTATGGCAAGGTTTACATCAGGTCTGGTACACAGCATGGCATACACAATAGAACCTATGGCTGATGCATAGGGGATGACGCTCATCTCTTCTATATCTTCTGCCGTGGTCAGACATTGAGCTGAGCTCAATTTCATACCTTGCAACACAGGCAAGAACCCCTTCTTGGATTGATCCATATTGAACTTCTTCAATATCTTATCAAGGTATGTGCTTTGTGAAAGACCTATGAGGCGTCTCGATCTATCTCTACAGATTTTGATGACTAATATATAAGCAGCTTCTCCAAGGTCCTTCATTGAAAAACTCTTATTCAAATAGGCCTTGATGTGGTCCAAGAGTTTTGTATCATTTCCCATCAAAAGTATGTCGTCTACATATAGTATGAGAAATGCTACAGAGCTCCCACTCACTTTCTTGTAAACGCAGGCTTCTCCATAAGTCTGCGTAAACCCAAACGCTTTGATCATCTCATCAAAGCTAATGTTCCAACTCCGAGATGCTTGCACCAGCCCATAAATCGAGCGTTGGAGCTTGCACACTTTGTCAGCATTCTTAGGATCGACAAAACCTTCCGGCTGCATCATATACAATTCTTCCTGAAGGAAACCATTAAGGAATGCCGTTTTGACGTCCATTTGCCATATTTCATAATCGTAGAATGCGGCAAATGCTAACATGATTCGGACGGACTTCAGCTTCGCTACCGGTGAGAAAGTCTCATCGTAGTCAACCCCTTGAACTTGTCGATAACCCTTAGCGACAAGCCGAGCTTTATAGATGGTCACATTACCATCCGCGTCTGTCTTCCTCTTAAAGATCCATTTATTTTCTATGGCTCGCCGTTCAACGGGCAAGTCAGTCAAAGTCCATACTTCGTTTTCATACATGGATCCTATCTCGGATTTCATGGCTTCTAGCCATTTGTCGGAATCCGGGGCCGCCATCGCTTCTTCATAGTTCGAAGGTTCACCGTTGTCTAACAACATGATTTCCAAGACAGGGTTGCCGTACCACTCTGGTGCGGAACGTGTCCTTGTGGACCTTCGAATTTCAGTAGGAGCTTGATCAGAAGTATCTTGATCATCATCATTAACTTCCTCTCTAGTCGGTGCAGGCACCTCAGGAACATTTTGTTGAGTTGCGCCATTTTCCGGTTCAAGAGGTAATACTTCATCAAGCTCTACTTTCCTCCCACTTACTTCTTTCGAGAGAAACTCTTTCTCTAGAAAGGACCCATTCTTGGCAACAAAGATCTTGCCTTCGGATCTGAGGTAGAAGGTGTACCCAATAGTTTCTTTTGGGTATCCTATGAAGACGCATTTTTCCGACTTGGGTTCGAGCTTTTCAGGTTGAAGTTTCTTGACATAAGCATCGCATCCCCAAACTTTTAGAAACGACAGCTTAGGTTTCTTCCCAAACCATAATTCATACGGTGTCGTCTCAACGGATTTCGACGGAGCCCTATTTAAAGTGAATGCGGCAGTCTCTAGAGCATAGCCCCAAAAAGATAGCGGTAAATCGGTAAGAGACATCATAGATCGCACCATATCTAACAGAGTGCGATTACGACGTTCAGACACACCATTACGATGAGGTGTTCCAGGCGGCGTGAGTTGTGAAACTATTCCACATTTTCTTAAGTGTGTGCCAAACTCATGACTCAAGTATTCTCCTCCACGATCTGATCGTAGAAACTTGATTTTCCTGTCACGTTGATTTTCAACCTCACTCTGAAATTCCTTGACCTTTTCAAAGGTTTCAGACTTGTGTTTCATAAAGTAGATATTCCCATACCTACTTAAATCATCAGTGAGGGTGAGAACATAACGATAGCCACCGCGAGCCTCAACACTCATTGGACCGCACACATCAGTATGTATGATTTCCAATAAGTTGGTTGCTCGCTCCATTGTTCCTGAGAACGGAGTCTTGGTCATTTTTCCCATAAGGCATGGTTCGCATGTGTCAAATGATTCATAATCAAGAGACTCTAAAAGTCCATCAGCATGGAGTTTCTTCATGCGTTTGACACCTATGTGACCAAGGCGGCAGTGCCACAAGTATGTGGGACTATCATTATCAACCTTACTTCTTTTGGTACTCACATTGTGAACATGTGTAGCATCATGTTCGAGATTCATAAAGAATAAACCATTCACCATAGGAGCATGACCATAAAACATATCTCTCATATAAATAGAACAACCATTATTCTCGGATTTAAATGAGTAGCCATCTCGAATTAAACGAGATCCCGATACAATGTTCATGCTCAAAGCTGGCACTAAATAACAATTATTAAGGTTTAAAACTAATCCCAAAGGGAGATGCAGAGGCAGCGTGCCGACAGCGATCACATTGATCTTGGAACCATTCCCGACGCGCATCGTCACCTCGTCCTTTGCCAGTTTCCGCTTATTCCGCAGCCCCTGCTTTGAGTTACAAACGTGAGCAACTGCACCGGTATCAAATACCCAGGAGCTACTACGGACACTAGTAAGGTACACATCAGTTACATGTATATCACATATACCTTTTGTTTTGCCGGCCTTCTTGTCTGCTAAGTATTTAGGGCAGTTCCGCTTCCAGTGACCGCTTCCCTTGCAATAAAAGCACTCAGTCTCGGGCTTGGGTCCATTCTTTGGCTTCTTCCCGGCAGCTTGCTTGCCGGGCGCGGCAACCTCCTTGCCGTCCTTCTTGAAGTTCTTTTTACCCTTGCCTTTCTTGAACTTAGTGGTTTTATTGACCATCAACACTTGATGTTCCTTCTTGACTTCTACCTCTGCTGATTTCAGCATAGCAAATACTTCAGGAATGGTCTTTTCCATCCCCTGCATATTGAAGTTCATCACAAAGCTCTTGTAGCTTGGTGGAAGCGACTGGAGAATTCTGTCAATGACCACATCATCCGGGAGATTAACTCCCAGCTGAGTCAAGCGGTTATGTAACCCAGACATAGTGAGTATGTGCTCACTGACAGAACTATTTTCCTCCATCTTACAGCTAAAGAATTTGTCGAAGACTTCATATCTCTCGACCCGGGCATGAGCTTGGAAAACCATTTTCAGCTCTTCGAACATCTCATATGCTCCATGTCTCTCAAAACGCTTTTGGAGCCCCGGCTCTAGGCTGTAAAGCATGCCGCACTGAACGATGGAGTAGTCATCGGAACGTGCCTGCCAAGCATTCATAACATCTTGTTCTGCAGGGAGAACAGGTGCGTCACCCAGCGGTGCTTGTAGGACATAATCTTTCTTGGCAGCTATGAGGATGATCCTCAGGTTCCGGACCCAGTCCGTATAGTTGCTGCCATCGTCTTTCAGCTTAGTTTTCTCTAGGAACGCGTTGAAGTTGAGGACTACGTTGGCCATTTGATCTACAAGACATATTGTAAAATATTTAGACTAAGTTCATGATAATTAAGTTCAACTAATCAAATTATTAATGAACTCCCACTTAGATTAGACATCCCTCTAGTCATCTAAGTATTACATGATCCGAGCTAACTAGACCATGTCCGATCATCACGTGAGACGAACTAGTCAACATCGGTGAACATTTTCATGTTGATCGTATCTTCTATACGACTCATGCTCGACCTTTCGGTCTTCTGTGTTCCGAGGCCATGTTTGTACATGCTAGGCTCGTCAAGTCAACCTAAGTGTTTGCATGTGTAAATCTGTCTTACACCCGTTGTATGTGAACGTCTGAATAAAACACCCGATCATCACGTGGTGTTTTGAAACAGCGAACTGTCGCAACGGTGCACAGTTAGGGGGAACACTTCTTGAAATTAGTATGAGGGATCATCTTATTTACTACCGTCGTTCTAAGTAAACAAGATGCAAAACATGATAAACATCACATGCAATCAAATAATAAACGTGACATGATATGGCCAATATCACATAGCTCCTTTGATCTCCATCTTGGGGCTCCATGATCATCTTGTCACCGGCTTGACACCATGATCTCCATCATCATGATCTCCATCATCGTGTCTCCATGAAGTTGCTCGCCAACTATTACTTCTACTACTATGGCTAACGCGTTTAGCAATAAAGTAAAGTAATTTACATGGCGTTTCTCAATGACACGCAGGTCATATAAAAGAATAAAGACAACTCCTATGGCTCCTGCCGGTTGTCATACTCATCGACATGCAAGTCGTGATTCCTATTACAATAGCATGAACATCTCATACATCACATATAGATCATTCATCATTCATCACAACTTTGGCCATATCATATCACAAACCACTCGCTGCAAAAACAAGTTAGACGTCCTCTAATTGTTGTTGCAAGTTTTACGTGGCTGAATTAGGGTTCTAGCAAGAACGTCTTCTTACATACGTTAAAGCCACAATGTGATTTGCCAACTTCTATTTACCCTTCATAAGGACCCTGTTCATCGAATCCGCTCCAACTAAAGTAGGAGAGACAGACACCCGCCAGCCACCTTATGCAACTAGTGCATGTTAGTCGGTGGAACCGGTCTCACGTAAGCGTACGTGTAAGGTTGGTCCGGGCCGCTTCATCCCACAATACCGCTGAGGCAAGAAAGGACTAGTAACGGCAAGAAAGTTGACAAATCTACGCCCACAACAAATTGTGTTCTACTCGCGCAAGAAGAACTACGCATAGACCTAGCTCATGATGCCACTGTTGGGGAACGTTGCAGAAAACAAAAATTTTCCTACTCGTTTCACCAAGATCCATCTAGGAGTTCATCTAGCAACGAGTCATTAGATGCATGTACATACCTTTGTAGATCGCGCACGGAAGCGTTCAAAAGAACGGTGATGATGTAGTCGTACTCGACGTGATCCAAATCACCGATGACCAAGCGCCGAACGGACGGCACCTCCGCGTTCAACACACGTACGGGACGGGAGATGTCTCCTCCTTCTTGATCCAGCAAGGGGGAAGGAGAGGTTGATGAATATCCAGCAGCACGACGGCGTGGTGGTGGATGCAGGGCGTCACAGAAGCAGGGCTTCGACGAGACTACGAGAGAGAGACATAACGGGGAGAGAGGGAGGCGCCAGGGGCTGGTGTGTTTCCCTCCTCTCCCCCCCCACTATATATAGGGGTGCCATGGGGGGGGGCGCCGGCCCTAGTAGATGAGATCTACTAGGGGGGCGCCGGCCAAGGGGAGGTTTCCCTCCCCCCCAAGGCACCTAGGGGTGCCTTCCACCACTAGGACTCCTCCTAGGTGGAAACCCTAGGCGCATGGGCCTGTAGGGGCTGGTGCCCTTGGCCCATGAAGGCCAAGGCGCACCCCCTACAGCCCATGTGGCCCCCTGGGACAGGTGGCCCCACCCGGTGGGCCCCCGGGACCCCTCCGGTGGTCCCGGTACAATACCGATAACCCCGAAACTTGTCCCGATGCCCGAAACTGCACTTCCTATATATAATTCTTTACCTCCGGACCATTCCGGAACTCCTCGTGATGTCCGGGATCTCATCCGGGACTCCGAACAACATTCGGGTTTCTGCATATACATATCTTCATAACCCTAGCGTCACCGAACCTTAAGTGTGTAGACCCTACGGGTTCGGGAGACAAGCAGACATGACCGAGACGACTCTCCGGTCAATAACCAACAGCGGGATCTGGATACCCATGTTGGCTCCCACATGCTCCACGATGATCTCATCGGATGAACCACGATGTCGAGGATTCAATCAACCCCGTACGCAATTCCCTTTGTCAATCGGTATGTTACTTGCCCGAGATTCGATCGTCGGTATCCCAATACCTCGTTCAATCTCGTTACCGGCAAGTCACTTTAATCGTACCGTAATGCATGATCCCGTGACTAGACACTTGGCCACTCTGAGCTCATTATGATGATGCATTACCGAGTGGGCCCAGTGATATCTCTCCGTCATACGGAGTGACAAATCCCAGTCTTGATCCATGTCAACCCAACAGACACTTTCGGAGATACCCGTAGTCTACCTTTATAGTCACCCAGTTACGTTGTGACGTTTGGTATACCCAAAGCACTCCTACGGTATCCGGGAGTTACACGATCTCATGGTCTAAGGAAAAGATACTTTGACATTGGAAAACTCTAGCAAACGAACTATACGATCTTGTGCTATGTTTAGGATTGGGTCTTGTCCATCACATCATTCTCCTAATGATGTGATCTCGTTATCAATGACATCCAATGTCCATAGTCAGGAAACCATGACTATCTATTGATCAACGAGCTAGTCAACTAGAGGCTCACTAGGGACATGTTGGTGTCTGTTATTCACACATGTATTACGATTTCCGGATAACACAATTATAGCATGAATAAAGACAATTATCATGAACAAGGAAATATAATAATAATGCTTTTATTATTGCCTCTAGGGCATATTTCCAACAAGTAGTCAGGGGGGCGAATCGTTTTTTTTGGACGCACTTCCTTGCGTGCGAAGATGTAGCTAGTGGGTCCCAGCAGTCGGGGGGGCGAATCGTTTTTTTTTCTCGGACACACTTCCTTGTGTGCGAAGATGTAGCTGGTGGGTCCCAGCAGTCAGGGGGGAAACGTTTTTTCGCAAAATACGGTGGCCCATCTGGTGGGTCCTTGCTGTTAGGTTGAGGAATCATTATTTTGCGTGTAATAAGGAGGCACTTCCTTGCTGCAGCCGTGGACCCAGCTGTCAGCCTCTCCACGTACAGTCCACGTCCGATGGAAGTCGTTCCTTGACAACGTTGACCACTCCGTGCCGAGAGCACCAGGGCGGTGGACGATGGCGAGGCCTAGCAAGGGGACGACGCGGAGCCGGGGAAGACGCGGCAGTGGATGCCCACGTGTCGAGGAGTATGAGGGTTCACTGGTTCGGTTGCCGTCGCCGCAGAATAACAGGGGGTGTGGGTGAGTAGAGGGATGGCCTGGCCAGTAGTAGGAGTAGTAGGGGGCGGTGAGTCCTCCGCGGCATCATAGCCGGCCACGTGAGGCAGGAGCATGCGGCACGACCGGCGCTGCTTTGGGCGGCTGGAGCAAGAAAACCAGAGGTTGAAGAAGCACTACGGCCGTTGGATGGACATCGTATGGTCACTGGAGCTAGAATCGTTCATATTGACTTGACAAAGCCCTCCGTCCCCGTCAAATTAGTAGGCCCACAAGTCAGCCTCCCACCAAGGTGGGTCCCAGCTAGAATGGGAGTATTTATTTTTTTGTGCGTAATAAGGAGGCACTTCCGGTGGGTCCGAGCTGACAGCGGGGGGAATGTTTTTTTCGCGAAATACGGTGGCCCGTCCGGTGGGTCCCAGCAGTCAGGGGGAAACGACTTTTTTCACGAAATACGATGGCCCGTCTTGTCGGTCCCCGCTGTCAGGTGGAGGAATAATTATTTTGCGCGTAATAAGGAGGCACTTCATTGCGGCTGCTGTGGACCCAACTGTCAGCCTCTCCACATAGAGTACTCTTCCGATGGAAGTCGGTCGTTGACCACATTGACCACACCATGCCGAGAGCACCACGGCGGTGGACGACGGTGAGGCCTAGGAAGGGGACAACGCGGAGCCGGGGAAGACGCGGCAGTGGATGCCCACGCGGAGAGGAGTACGAGGGTTCACTGGTTCGGCTGCGGTGTGAGGCTGTTGTCGCTGCAGAATAACATCGGGAATGGGTGAGTGGAGGGATGGCTTGGCCAGCGGTGGGAGTAGTATGGGGGTGGTGAGGCCTCCGTGGCAGCACAGTTGGCCACGGGAGGCAGGAGCATGCGACACGATCGGCGCTGCTTTGGGCGGCTGGAGCAAGAAGACCAGAGGTTGAAGAAGCACTACGGCTGTTCGATGGACATCGTTGACCACGCCGCGCCGAGAGCACCAGGGCGGTGGATGACGGCGAGGCCTACGAAGGGAACGACACGGAGTCAGGGAAGACAAGGCAGTGGCTGCCCACACGGTGGAGAGTACGAGGGTTGACTCGTTCGGCTGTCGTTGCCAGAAAATAACAGGAGGTGTGGGTGAGTAGAGGGATAGACAGGCCAGGGATGCGAGTATGATGGGGCCGTGAGACCTACCCGACAGCACAGCCGGCCACGGGAGGCGGGAGCAGGCGGTTCCGACGGCGCTGGTTTGGGCGGCTGGGGCAGGAAGATTAGAGATTGAAGAAGCACGATTGTCGTTAGATTGACATCTAACGGTCTAACGCTGGTAGAGTCGATTGTTGACTAAGTTTCTTTTTTGAGAAACCTTGTGTACGCATGAACTTAGTTGGCCCACAAGTCAGCCTCCAAATCTGTGGCAGATAACATCAAGCCCATTTGTTCTTTTTTATAATTTGCAACCCATTTTCTAATTCTTAAGTAATTTGTTACAACCCATTTTCTGCCCAGGACCACGGTCAAAAAGTTCAACCTTATTTTGCATATTTCGGTGGATTCCGAACTGTTGTAATCCTGAAATGATAAACATTTTTTGAAGAACTTATTGATTTGCCAAGAAAATCATTTTGTTTTTGTAAGAAAATAAGACGTGGGACAATTGAGTTGGTTTAAGGGAAAACCAGTGGTAAAAAAATCAGCGCTGGGTGGGAAAAAACAACAAAAATAAGGATGTAAATATGAAAAGGGAATTTTATGTGTTTTCAATATAATGATACATGTATATGAACTAGTAAAACTATAGGTAGAGATTAGAAAACGGATGTAGGACATGCGTTTCAAGAGGAAAATAGAACTGGGTTGTGTGTTTGATTCAGTAAAGAAACTACCTGCGGATGTTGTAAGACAAAATATAACTAACGCTAGTGGGCCAGAGGCCAGTAGATACCTGCTGGATCTTTGTGCCCCGTTGTCGTCATGGGCTGGGCCTGTTAAAAACAAAACCAACCCTGGGCAGTCTACAGCCCAGTTGAAACTTGCTCGACCTGAAAAAACAATATACGTGCTCAATAAACGAGAGCATTCTGCAAGTACAGACTGATAACTGGGATGCAGCAGGGATATTGTTTTTTCATTGTGATAATAAGTGCATGCACTTGTTTCGAAAAAAATTGGAGAACTGGGAATTCGAACGATAGGTGCTTATGCTACCCATCAAATAAAAATCAGGTGCCTGAAAATTCGTTTTGAAACAAATGATTCAGCTTTATATCCACGTCGACCCTCGACATGATGGTTGGAAGCAAATGCAAGTTCATACCATAAGATCGTTAACAACAATACCAACTTGCGGACGACAAGGTAGTACAACTACCAATACCAAACTAACTTATAATCTTTTTACTCCTGGCCCTAGTGTTCGTCTGGTAGAAAATCTTGCAGAGGACCAGCTCCCGCTCCTTCTCTTGCTCCAGGTCCCCGAGGTGGTACTGGTGCATCACCCAGTTGGTCCTCTGCTGGTCAAAGTTCTTGTTGGTGTGCAGCACCAGAACCTTTTTGTCGCCCGTCTGCCGGCCGTTGACCATCACGGGCAAGGTATTGCCGGTCTTGTGCCACATCACGTGCATGCGGCACTCCGACTGTATCTTGCGACACGTCCACGTGCCCCTTTTGAACGCCCAGGACTTGCGCTGGAAGAAATGCTTCCTTAGGCCACTCAGTGTGATACCTGCAGTATTGTCGAATACATGTTTTAGTGTACGTAGTTGGCATTTTCATAACATCTTTGGCATGTTGCAGTCACTTGTTTCACTTTTTATTAACTGTCAAATTGTAATTGCTTCACTAGGTCTGCATCTAAAAAGAAAATAGAGCTATAAACAAAGAAATATATTTGTGCAAGTTGATGGCCGATCGGTGTCTTACCTGGAAGTTTCTCAGGGTGGGTGTAGCATATGGCGTGCTCGCTGTTGATGGTTGGTATGAACAAATCGATGAGAGACTGAGATCTCGCGCTGTCAGCACTCACTTTGGCCTCAAGGTGCTCGATCAGCTCCTGATCCGTGGGATCGAACTTGACGCCAGCTGGCAGCACCGGCCAATCCTTATCCGACTTGCATCGGTAATTCCAGTTATATGGTACTCAATGTATGATCAATCGACTGTTTTAAGTGAATGATGAAAGATTTCGACAGCTAAGTTGTACTCCAAATCCGAAGTCCAGAATACCCGAACACGCCACCAGGATTCTTGTGTCACCTCACGTGCAGCGTGTTGTCACGTCAATTCAATGTGTGGACATGACGAATAATTTGACCGACGTATACTAGTACTGCTACTATACTACTTACTAGTCATATTTAGTGTCACAATTTATACATAGGTTTAACTAACAAGTACACACTTGAAGCCTAACATATATATATATATATATATATATATATATATATATATATATATATATATATATATATATATATATGGCTTCTGCACAACATCTCCATCATCATTATCAGTACATCCTACGCAGGTGAGTTAGGATGCACTTGATCCCAGGAAGGTATCTATCCTTCAAACCAGATGAGTGCTTCAAACTAACAACAATACATAATATCCAACAAAAGAGGGTTGTGCTATAGCAGCAGAATACATGGCTCAGTCTAGATATCAGCACGAATCAAGTTGTGCATATTTGCTGTTGGCATGAACCACATCGCCGCATGTCGGGTTTGCAAAAGCCATCCCTCACATGGAAGCTTGATGCCTCTCACACACTGAAGATTATCTGGCAACAAGCTGTGTCAACGAATCTCTGGATATGGTGATTCATGAAACCCATGGTATGATGTGTAAACATAGTCGCCCCTTGCGAATGGAAGTTGCATAGCACGGTAATCATCATCGGTGATATGATCGATGATTGGTTGGATGATCGGATAATTGAGCCCGAGGAACAAGGAGTGGTTTTCGAGGCTGTAAACCTGCCTCCAGTTGAATACACCCGGCCCAACGGAGCTGGGATCTTTCTCGAACATGAAGCAGCCATAGCCGTCAATGTCATGAACGCCCCACGCATTGTACTGCATGTGGTTTGATGTAATGGTTTGGTCAATTTGGTACGTGTGAATGAGCATCAAATGACCGCCGTCAGCTGAACGAGCGATAAACCACCACCCATCGGTTGGTATGATTCCAGGTCCTAGAATCATGAAGGCCAGCACATTTGTGTTTGCTGCAACAATTCAAATTGGAGACCAAAAGGACAAAAATAAACAATCATGTTTAGAGTATGTGTGGAATTAAGATTATTATAACAGTGACACATATTATAGACAAAGAATTGCAATGCCATGGTCATAATCATACCCCAAGTTAAAAAAATAAGCCAATGGCTTTCATATTCTAGCAATATGTCATGGTTCAAACATCATGTAACAATGAGAGGAAAGCAGCTATGATAGAGCCTATTCATATTCTACCATAGCACTTACTACTACTGTTCTCATATCAACTCTAAGCAATAACATGCGTTGTTATAAAAATCTTGTAAACGAGAGTATAGCAATCATGATGTTATCTCATAATATGTATTCTGACAATCATTAATGCCAATTGTTCTCATATCAATTGTAACAATAACATGTATGGTCATAATAATCTAGGAAATGAGAGGAACATATAGCAATGATGTGGTTATAGACATACTATGTATTCTAAATTTGTAACACTGGTAAGGCAATCATATTCATAAGGTAAAGATGAGATGAGATAGAACAATTACACGATGATAGATTCCACCAGTATAGGCAACCAATCTATGTGTCGACCGCGTAAATGATGCCATCGTGCACCATAGCATCAGACAGAAATGTTGTCTCATGACGGAGTAAATGACCACGGGTAGCCTAGCCGGCTCCCCTGGCTCTTGAAAAAATAGTAGGGCTGATCAAACCATCGAGCATCCAAGACGCGGGGCTGCCTTCCCCCAGCCGGCTACCCCTCGGCCGGCTACCGGGAGGCGGCTCGGCCAGGAGCCCTCCTAAAGAAAGCCGCGAGAGGCCCGACTCTAGAAAGCCGGCCACCACATGGCCGACTCCAGGAAGCCGGCCACCATATGGCCGACTCCAAGAAGCCGACCCCCAATAAGCATCCCAGATCAGGCCCTCGAAGTTTGTTCCAGCAAAATGACGACGAGACAGGGTGTGGCAACAGTGAAATACGCCGCCCCCGAATCTTGGGGTTCGCATGGCTACAGTGCGCCGTACGGGGCTGCCATGACCCGTCCGGCGTGGCACTGTTGCCATGCTGACCAGGACATCACCCATGATAGGCTGATGGTACGGCCCGCAGGCGGCGGGCCCCATTGGCCAGAGGGACATACGAAGGCGGCCGCACGCCTCCTAGTCGGCCAGGAATGAAGCCGGCTCTCCCTAGCCGGATTGTTCCCTCCCTCGAGGAATGAGCCTCATTAAGAAGACAAGACGAGGTGAGGCTACAGCGAGCGCCGCAAGGCGGTCGCACTGTAGCCACGCTTACCTCGACCAAGCCCTTGTCATCGAGGGTGAGGCAACAGTAACCAGCCCCCGACAAGACCCCCAGGCGGTGGGGCCTATCTATCTACCAGGAGGCCGGCAGCCCGTGGGACCCAACAGTCGGCTAGCCCCAGCTGTCGGCGGAGAAGCCGGCCGGCGTAGACACTAACGGCTGGCCCCAGGTGCAGCCGGATTACCATTGTACCCCTGGGGGGTAGGCCTACATAAACCCGCCAGAGCACCCATGCAAAGGGTTGGACTTTGATAGTTTTAGACACAACTTTGAGAGGAGAAGAGAGCTAGCCTTACCCCTTCTTCCTCCTCTCGCCAAACAGCTCAAGGAGCCTCTTGTAGCTACTTGTTGATCTAGTGATCATGCGTAGACCCCGCAGAGCAGGACTAGGGGTGTTATCTCCATGGAGAGCCCCGAACCTGGGTAAGATTCGCCGGCGTGCATGTCTTCGCCTTATCCTGTTTCCAGGCACCGGCGACGTCTTATTGGCTCCCACAATGATAAGCCACCTGTTGGCATATGTCGCACCAACCACCCAACATTTGGCGCCCACCATGGGGCCAGGTGCACCATCGTCCAGAGACCTGTTCTGGACGGGAACCCTCCTCCTCCCCCGCGAGCGTAGCCAGCCTAGCACGCACGAAGGCGCTTGCCCCGACGCGCTACAAGGTGTCGATGACGCCTGCGCGGCGAGCTGCCTCGCCGATCTCCTTGGCGAGGCTCGCATCTCCGACGAGCCCGCGTCTGACGCGGGCACCGGCTGCCTCGAGAGCCGCCTCATCAGCCTCCTCGACCAACTCCACGTCTCCAGCGAGCCTGCTGTGGATTTGGAGTCGGTCGGCTCCACCAACCCGATGCTTGTCGACTCCGACACTGCATCACTCGACGCTTTCCCCACCAACGTGGTGGTCTTCGACGATCCTCTCCCGTGAGCCGACAGTGGCGGCAGCACCGTCACCGAGGTGCTGGTCATCAGCCATGGAGTCGCCTCCGGCGAGAACACCCACGACGCCCTGCAAGCGGCGCTGCAGGACTTGTCCGTCCCCATCCCGGACGACGCCGACGCCGAGGCGCTGCAGGCACGCCGCCTTGCCCTCGTCGGGGAGGGCCAGAAGCTAGCCACCATGAGACGCCTCACCGATGCCCACCAGCGCGAGGTCGACCGCGCCACCTTCGGCACGCCACCTCCCAATGGACCGACTCAGGCCGGTGTTGTCCAGAAACGTGGCGTGGCCATCGCCGACATGCTGGGGGCAGAACGCCCAGTCTACGCCACGCCTCTTGAGAACTTACGCACCGCCCAGTCGGTCGTAGACGAACTGAACGGAGTAGGGGCCGACGAGCTCCCCTACATGACCAGGCGAATCCAGCAGCTAATCGACGCGGCCGCAAAGCGGCACGAAGCCGGCGTCCGCGCCGAAAGCCCTCCCCCGCGCCGAGAGCACGGCACGACGTCGCGTATGCCGCCTGCGGGCAGAGCCCGCGCAAGGCAGGAAAAGGAGCCGGTTGCCAGTCGTAGCCGGACTTGAGTCACTATTGAGCGCGACGCAGAAGGCTGCCCTCGAGCCGTGGAGCGACGAGGCGATCCGCGTCCTCCTCCGCCTCGTGGGGAGAGATATCCTACCCCACCGCCTGTCATGCATCCGACTCTTAGCGGCCGACTAGGTCGCCCTGAAGGAGTTGGCGAAAATGATGCCCACCATCGGATCGACAGCCTTGTGCGATCCCTGGCGTTAGAAGAAGAAGATGATGTCGGCCCGCCTTGCTTCAGCCCCCGCATCTGCGACGAGCCTTTCCCCAAAGGGTTCTCGCTCCCAAGAGACACGCCCAAATACAACGGCTCTGTGAAGCCGGAAGATTGGTTGATTGACTACTCCATTGCGGTTCGCATAGCGAACAGCAACAGGCGAGTTGCCGAAAATATGTCCCCCTGATGCTCCAGAGCACGACACGCACCTGGCTCAATATCCTCAAGCCCTACAGCATCAACAGCTGGCTCGACTTCACGGAAGCCTTCATCCGCAACTTCACCAGCACCTACAAGCAGGCTCCCAAGCCCCGACAGCTCTCCTTGTGCGTGGAAGGACCCAACGAGTCTACTCGCGACTATCTCACGCGTTGGGCCGAGCTCCGAAACTCCTGCGAAGGGGTGCACGAGGTTCAGGCCATAGACTACTCCACGGCCGGGTGGCGAGAAGGCACCCTCCTCAAGCACCGACTCCTCTGCGACGAGCCGACTACCCTCGACGAGCTGCTGGTCATCACGGACAAATACGCCACGACCGACTCCTCCATGAAGACTGAACTTCGAGTCGACGCCTCCGGGAAGGTGCTTGCGCCGGCTCCCAAGATGCCAGCTGGAGAGTCCACTCGGCGCTTGTACCAGAATGACAACAAGCGCAAGGCTCCGATGCCGACTTCCGCCAGTCGGCAAGTAGCCACATTCGAAGAAGAACAACCTGAGGGGCGGCCCGCGCCCAAGAAGCAGAAGGGCGGCAAGCCGGCTTGGCAGCCGGCTTTCTCCTACGAGCAAGCCCTTGATGCCCTCTGCAAGTTTCACAGCGGCGCGAAGGCCTCCAACCACACCACTCGGGAATGGCATTGGCTCACGCGAATCTCCAAGGGCGAGGGACTGGTGCCGCCTCCATCTGCTAGTCAGCCGCCTCCGGCTCCTCAACAGCCGGCCACCCGGCCAGCAGTCAGAGGCGTCCATGACTAGTTCCCTGACGAGCATGCCGCCTACGTCGTCTTTACAAGCCAACCAGAAGATCGGCGAAGTCGGCACCGACAACACCAAGAAGTCAACGCGGTCACATCCAACAACCCCGAGTTCATGCACTGGTCGGAGAAACCTATCAGTTGGAGTCGGGCCGATCACCCAGAGGTGATGCCATCTCCCGGCTCTTATGCATTGATTTTGGATGCCACCCTCGCAACAGATCGGCGGGCCGCCCGATTCTCCCGTGTGATGATAGATGGCGGAAGCAACATCAACATACTGTACCGTGATACCATGGAGAAGCTGAACATCAAGGCAAAGCAGCTCATGCCGAGTCGGACTGTGTTTCATGGCATCGTACCCGGTCTGTCCTGTGCTCCGATCGGCAAGATCAAGATAGACGTCCTATTTGGAGACAAAGATCATTTCCACCGAGAAGCCATATGGTTTGAGGTAGTGGATCTGGAGAGCCCTTACCACGCGCTGCTTGGCCGACCTGCATTGGCCAAGTTCATGGCTGTGCCCCACTATGCCTACCTCAAGATGAAGATGCCGAGTTCCAAGGGCGTCATCACCATATCCGTAGACTACAAGAAATCCGCCAAGTGTGCGGCTGATAGCAGCCGGCTGGCCGAGTCCCTCGTGATTGCTGAAGAGAAGAAGATGCTAGACCGAGTCGTGGCCATGGCCAGCAAACAGCCGGCCTTGTCCCCCGATTCAAAGGAGTATGAGGCTCAGTGTTCTTTCCAGCCGGCCAAAGAAACCAAGAAGATACCTCTGGGCCCGGAGCACCCGAAAAGGTACGCGGTCATCGAAACTGGCCTTGACAGCAAATAGGAAAGCGAGCTCGTCGATTTCCTCCGTGAGAATCGGGACATCTTTGCATGGTCTCCCAAAGACATGCCGGGTGTCCCGACAGATTTCGCCGAGCACAAGCTACACGTCCGGAAGGACGCCAAGCCGGTCAAACAGCCCTTGCGCCGCCTGTCAGAGGAGAACAGAAGAGTAGTTGGAGAAGAAATAGCTCGGCTTCTAGCAGTCGGCTTCATCATGGAGGTTTTCTTTCTCGAGTGGCTTGCCAACCCGGTCCTGGTGATGAAGAAGAACAAACAATGGTGCATGTGTATTGACTACACCAGCCTCAACAAAGCCTGCCCCAAAGATCATTTTGCCCTGCCAAGGATTGATCAAGTGATAAACTCCACAGCCGGATGCAAGCTGTTGAGTTTTTTGGATGCTTACTCAGGCTACCACCAGATAAAATTGGACCCAGCTGACCGTCTGAAGACTGCCTTCATGACACCATTCGGAGCTTTCTGCTACCTGACTATGACATTCAGCTTGAGAAACGCAGGTGCCACTTTTTAGCGTTGCATGCAGAAATGCCTCCTCAAGAAACTCGGCAAAAATGCTCACGTCTATGTAGACGACATTGTGGTGAAGACGGAGAAGCGCGGCACCCTACTGGAAGACCTTAAAGACACGTTCGAGAACTTGCGCCGGTTTTAGATCAAGCTCAATCCAGAAAAATGCGTGTTCGGAGTGCCAGCCGGCCAGCTCCTAGGCTTCCTGGTCTCTGAACGCAGCATCGAATGCAACCCGGTGAAGATGAAGGCTATAGAAAGAATGGAGATTCCTACCAAGCTAAGAGATGTCCAGAAATTTACCGGATGCTTGGCCCCCCTCAACCGCTTCATCAGCCGGCTCAGGGAGAAGGCCCTCCCTCTCTACCGACTCATGAAGAAGTCCACTCACTTCGAGTGGAACGACCAAGCAGATCAAGCTTTCCACGAGTTAAAAAAGACGTTGTGCACACCGCCTGTCCTGGCGGCACCGACTGAGAAAGAGCCCATGCTCCTTTACATTGCCGCCACAAGCAGAGTGGTCAGCACTGTCATCGTGGTTGAACGCCTGGAAGAGGGCCGAGTTCAGCCAGTCCAGAGGCCGGTCTATTAGCTGAGTGAAGTACTGTCCACATCAAAGCAGAACTATCCACACTATCAGAAGATGTGCTATGGTTCGCCACCAAGAAGCTCAAGCCCTACTTCCAAGAGCACCCCATCACAGTCATGTGCACTGCCCCGCTGGCCGAGATCATAGGCAGCCGGGATCCATCCGGTCGGGTGGCCAACTGGGCCATTGCGTTGGCCCCGTATACGATCTTCTATCAGCCCCGCACCTCCATCAAGTACCAAGCATTCGCCGACTTCCTCGTTGATTGGGCCGAGACCCAGTACCTGCCGCCTGCGCCCGACTCCACTCATTGGCGGATGCACTTTGATGGATCCGATGCGCACCGGCTTGGGTTCGTCACCTCCAACAATGTGGCCGAGTACGAGGCGCTCATACACGGGCTCCGGCTAGCCAAAGAACTCGGCATCTGCCAGATCCTGTGTTATGGCGACTCGGACTTGGTAGTCCAACAATTATCAGGCGACTGGGACGCCAAGGATGCAAACATGGCGAGCTACCGCTTCCTTGTTCAGCAACTCAGCGGATACTTTGAAGGGTGCGAGTTCCTCAATGTGCCACGGGCTGACAACGAGCAAACAGATGCCCTGGCCCGAATAGGCTCCACCTGGCAAGCTATACCAACCGGCGTCTCCCTCCAACGCCTCCTTAAGCCGTCTGTCAAGCCGGCTCCAGAGTCCGATTCCATCTTCGTGCCGCCTGACCCCGACGCAGTCGAAGCCGGCTTGGGGAACCAAGCAGGCGGCTCGGGGACTTTGACAGGTGGCTCGGGGACTGCTGTAGTCGTACCCGCCCCGGGGACTTCAGAACACGGCTCGGGGACTACTGCAGTCGGCCCGGGGATTGCATCAACACAATAGGCGGTGGCCGACTCCAAATCTCCGCCACCGAGCCCACCCGCCCTGGTTGTGGTGGCCACCTTGACAACAGAAGAAGTCATAGCTCCGTCATGGGCCCAGCCCATCCTCAATTTCCTGATTAACAGGGAGCTGCCAGCTGACGAGATCTCGGCAAGGCAAGTCCAACGCCGAGCCGGAGCCTACACAATAATGAACCGAGAGCTTGTTAGGCGCAGTGTCACTGGAGTCTTCTAGCGCTGCGTTGAGCCAGAGAAGGGCATAGCAATCCTCGAAGATATACACCAAGGCGAATGCGGCCACCACGCAGCCTCAAGATCACTTGTCGCCAAAGCTTTCCGCCATGGTTTCTTTTGGCCGACTGCTTTGGACGATGCCAAGGAACTAGTCAAGCACTGCAAAGGGTGCCAAGTCTTCAGCTCCAAGCAACACCTGCCGGCTTCCGCACTCAAGACCATCCCCCTCACTTGGCCCTTTGCCGTTTGATGGTTGGATATGGTGGGCCCATTCAAGACAGCACACGGTGGCATGACACATCTGCTTGTTGCCGTGGACAAATTTACCAAGTGGATTGAAGCAAAGCCGATCAAGAAGTTGAATGGGCCGACTGCCGTAACATTCATTGCAGATATCACGACCCGGTACGGTCCGCATAGCATCATCACCGACAACGGCACGAATTTTGCCAAGGGAGCATTGGCACATTTCTGCGCAAATCACGGCATCCGACTGGACTTAGCGTCTGTTGCCCACCCGCAGTCTAATGGACAAGTTGAGCGAGCAAACGGCCTCATCCTCTCCGACATTGATACGTCTCCAACGTATCTATAATTTTTGATTGCTCCATGCTACTTTATCTACTGTTTTGGACTATATTGGGCTTTATTTTCCACTTTTATATTATTTTTGGGACTAACCTATTAACCGGAGGCCCAACCCAGAATTGCTGGTTTTTGCCTATTTCAGTATTTCGAAGAAACGGAATATCAAATGGAGTCCAAACGGAATGAAACCTTCGGGAGCGTGATTTTCTCATCAGATAAGATCCAGGAGACTTGGACCCTCCGTCAAGAAATCCACGAGGCAGTCACGAGGGTGGAGGGAGCACCCCCCCTGGGCGCGCCCCCTACCTCGTGGGCCCCTCGAAGCTCCACCGACGTACTACTTCCTCCTATATATACATATGTATCCCCAATAGACGAGACACAGAGCCAAAAACCTAATTCCACCGCCGCAACCTTCTGTATCCACGAGATCCCATCTTGGGGCCTGTTCCGGAGCTCCACCGGAGAGGGCATCCACCACGGAGGGCTTCTACATCATCACCATAGCCCCTCCAATGAAGTGTGAGTAGTTTACTTCAGACCTTCGGGTCCATAGCTAGTAGCTAGATGGCTTCTTCTCTCTTTTTGGATCTCAATACAATGTTCTCCCCCTCTCTCGTGGAGATCTATTCGATGTAATCTTCTTTTTGCGGTGTGTTTGTTGAGACCGATGAATTGTGGGTTTATGATCCAGTATTATCTATGAAAAATATTTCATTCTTCTCTGAATTCTTTTATGTATGATTGAGTTATCTTTGCAAGTCCCTTCGAATTATCCGTTTGGTTTGGCCAACTAGATTGGTAGTTCTTGCAATGGGAGAAGTGCATGGCTTTGAGTTCAATCTTGCGGTGTCCTTACTCAGTGACAGAAGGAGTTGCAAGGCACGTATTGTATTGTTGCCATCGAGGATAACAAGATGGGGTATTTATCATATTGCATGAATTTATTACTCTACATCATGTCATCTTGCTTAAGGCGTTACTCTGTTTTTAACTTAATACTCTAGATGCATGCTGGATAGCGGTCAATGAGTGGAGTAATAGTAGTAGATGCAGAATCGTTTTGATCTACTTGTCACGGACGTGATGCCTATATACATGATATTGCCTAGATATACTCATAACTATGCTCAATTCTGTCAATTGCTCAACAGTAATTTGTTCACCCACCGTATAATACTTATGCTCTTGAGAGAAGCCACTACTGAAACCTATGGCCCCCTGGTCTATTCTCATCATATCAATCTATATCACTTTATTTACTTGCTTTGTTTTTCTTACTTTGCCTTTACTTTTTACTTTGCATCTTTATATCAAAAATACCAAAAATATTATCTCTATCAGATCTCACTCTCGTAAGTAACCGTGAAGGGATTGACAACCCCTAAGCGTTGGTTGCGAGTTGCTATCGTGTTGTGCAGGTACGAGGGACTTGCGCGTGACCTCCTACTGGATTGATACCTTGGTTCTCAAAAACTGAGGGAAATACTTACGCTACTGTGCTGCATCATCCTCTCTTCTTCGGGGAAAACCAACGCAAGCTCGAGACGTAGCAAGAAGAATTTTTGGCGCCGTTGCTGGGGAGGCTTACGCAAAAGTCAACATACCAAGTACCCATCACAATCCTTATCTCTCGCATTACATCATTTGCTATTTGCCTCTCGTTTTCCTCTCCCCCACTTCACCCTTGCCGTTTTATTCGCCCTCTCTTTCCCAATCTCCTCTTTTTTGTTTGCCTTCCCATTGCCATGGCCGAATCAAAATGAACTACGGGTTTTCCCCGAGCTCTAGTGCCTTAGACAACCCCTTTATCCTCTCTAAGTTCATAAATAATGATGCTATAGAAAGACCCACCGGGGTCTCCAATGAGAGCTTGAATAATTTTGATGAGGATGACTCTGGAATTTTTCGCTATTTACTTGATGAGTCTTTAAAAGATGCTTGGGATAGGTTACTAAGGATTAGGGCTAGTTATGTACCGCAGTATCAAATTGAAATTTACCTAAAAAGTTTTTATGTTGGCTTGCCCGCTTCCTTCAAACAAGTTTTAGATTCCATCTTTGAAGAAGGTTTTCTTGAATGGGATGCTATAGATACCTATGAAAGAATGAAAACTATATTTGGGCACCCCATGAATGATAAGGTTGAATCAACTACTCTCTTGTGCTTTTATCAAAATGAAATTATTAAAGAGATGAAGTCTAGTTTAGAGACAAATTTCCGTAATGTGCTTAATCTTACTTCTTCCATCAATGGCCATGTGCTTAACTTTAATAGAAGAATGAATGCCATAGAAAGGAGATCCTCATCTCCAAGTGCCAAAGATGGCAATACCTAGATCTATCCTTGCTTTTATGCCTAGCTAGGGGCGTTAAACGATAGCGCTTGTTGGGAGGCAACCCAATTTTATTTTGTGTTTTTTTGTTTTTGGTTCTGTTTAGAAGAAATAATCCATCTACCTTCTGTTTGGATGTGGTTTTATGTTTTAGTTAGTGTTTGTGCCAAGTAAGACCTATAGGATAACCTACGATGATAGTTGATTTGATTCTGCTGAAAAACAGAAACTTTGCACGCACTAATTTATTTATGATAAATCACTGGAACGAGCTTTTGCATTTATTCTTTTTGATGCTAATCAATAAACAAATTTTCCAGGACTTCCTATTTTGGTAGAATTTTTAGAGTTCCATAAGTTTGCGTTAGTTACAGATTGCTACAGACTGTTCTGTTTTTGACAGATTCGGTTTTTCGTGTGTTGTTTGCTTATTTTGATG
Organism: Triticum timopheevii; assembly: GCA_963921465.1. Taxonomy (NCBI): domain Eukaryota; kingdom Viridiplantae; phylum Streptophyta; class Magnoliopsida; order Poales; family Poaceae; genus Triticum; species Triticum timopheevii. Next base: position 391,568,241 of record OY997266.1, on the reverse strand, counting down.
AATCTATGGCTAGTAAATTAGTTTATAAACCATAGAGAAGTTGGAATACAGTAGGTTTAGCACCAATATAAATAAAGAATGAGTTCATTACAGTACCTTGAAGTAGTCTTTTGTTTTCTTTCTCTAACGGAGCTCACGAGATTTCTGTTGAGTTTTGTGTTGTGAAGTTTTCAAGTTTTGGGTGAATTATTTTGATGGATTATGGAACAAGGAGTGGAAAGAGCCTAAGCTTGGGGATGCCCCGGAAGGCATCCCCTCTTTCGTCCACTTCCATCGGTAATTTACTTGGAGCTATATTTTTATTCACCAACATGATATGTGTTTTGCTTGGAGCGTCTTGTATTATTTGTGTCTTTGCTTGTTAGTTTACGACAATCATCCTTGGTGTACACACCTTTTGAGAGAGCCATACGTGATTTGGAATTTGTTAGAATACTCTATGTGCTTCACTTATATCTTTTGAGCTTGATAGTTTTGCTCATAGTGACTCACTTATATCTTTAGAGCGTGATAATTTTTGCTCTAGTGCTTCACTTAGATCTTTTAGAGCACGGTGGTGGATTTGTTTTAAAGAAACTTGATCTCTCATGCTTCACTTAGATTATTTTGAGAGTCTTTAATAGCATGGTAATTTGCTTAATGTTAATATACTTGGTATTCAAGATATGTGAAACTTTCTTTTGAGTGGGTTGAATACTAAGATAAGTTTGATGCTTGATAATTGTTTTGAGATATGGAGATGATAATATCAAAGTCGTGCTAGTTGGGTGATTATGAATTTGAGAAATATTTGTGTTGAAGTTAGCAAATCCCGTAGCATGCACGTATGGTTAAAGTAGTGTAACAAATTTGAAACATGAAGTGTACCTGGCTTGTGCATCCTTATGAGTGGCGGTCGGGGACGAGCGATGGACTTTTCCTACCAATCTATCACCCTAGGAGCATGCGCGTAGTACTTGATTTTTGATGACTTCTAAATTTTTGCAATAAGTATATGAGTTCTATTGACTAATGTTGAGTCCATGGATTATACGCACTCTCACCTTTCCGCCATTGCTAGCCTCTTCGGTACCGTGTATTGCCCTTTCTCACCTTGAGAGTTGGCGCAAACTTCGCCGGTGCATCCACACCCCGTGATACGATATGCTCTATCACACATAAACCTCCTATTATCTTCCTCAAAGCAGCCACCATACCTACCTATCATGGCATTTCCATAGCCATTCCGAGATATATTGCCATGAAACTTCCACCATCATCATTGTGACATGCATTACTTTTGTCATATTGCCATTGCATGATCTTGTAGTTGACATCGTATTTGTGCAAAGCCACCATGCATTATTTTCCATACATGTCACTCTTGATTCATTGCACCATCCCGGTACACCGCCGGAGGCATTCATATAGAATCATATCTTGTTCTAAGTTTTGAATTGTAATCCTTGTGTTGTAATCAATAGAAGTGTGATGATCATCATTATTAGAGCATTGCCCAAAAAAATAAAAAAAAGAGAAAGGCCAAAATAAAAAAAGGAAAAGAAAGGCCCAAAAAAAAGGGCAATGCTACTATCTCTTTTTCCACACTTGTACTTCAAAGTAGCACCTTGTAGTGAGTCTCAGATATTGTGCTTCAAAGTAGCACCTTGTTCCTCATGTAGTGAGTCTCATAAAGTTATCCTTTTCATATACTAGTGGGAATTTTTAATTATAGAACTTGGCTTGTATATTCCTACGATGGGCTTCCTCAAAATGCCCTAGGTCTTCATGAGCAAGCAAGTTGGATGCACACCCACTAGTTTTCTTTTGTTGAGCATTCATAGCTCTAGTGCATCCGTTGCATGGCAATCCCTACTCGCTCACATCGATATCTATTGATGGGCATCTCCATAGCCCATTGATACGCCTAGTTGATGTGAGACTTTCTCCTTTTTTGTCTTCTCCACACAATCCCCATCATCATATTCTATTCCACCCATAGCGCTATATCCATGGCTCACGCTCATGTATTGCGTGAAGGTTGAAAAAGTTTGAGATTATTTAAGTATGAAACAATTGCTTGGCTTGTCATCGGGGGTATAGAAGTTGGGAACATCTTTGTGTGACGAAAATGAGGCATAGCCTAACTATATGATTTTGTAGGGATGAACTTTCTTTTGCCATGTTATTTTGAGAAGACATGATTACTTTGATTAGTATACTTGAAGTATTATTATTTTTGTGTCAATATGAACTTTTGTCTTGAATCTTTCGGATCTGAATATTCATACCATGATTAAGAAGATTTACATTGAAATTATGCCAAAGTATCACTCCGCATCAAAAATTCTTTTTTATCATTTACCTACTCGAGGACGAGCAGGAATTAAGCTTGGGGATGATTGATACGTCTCCAACGTATCTATAATTTTTGATTGCTCCATGCTACTTTATCTACTGTTTTGGACTATATTGGGCTTTATTTTCCACTTTTATATTATTTTTGGGACTAACCTATTAACCGGAGGCCCAGCCCAGAATTGCTGTTTTTTGCCTATTTCAGTATTTCGAAGAAACGGAATATCAAACGGAGTCCAAACGGAATGAAACCTTCGGGAGCGTGATTTTCTCATCAGATAAGATCCAGGAGACTTGGACCCTCCGCCAAGAAAGCCATGAGGCGGTCACGAAGGTGGAGGGCGCGCCCCCCTGCCTCGTGGGCCCCTCGAAGCTCCACCGATGTACTCCTTCCTCCTATATATACCTATGTATCCCCAATAGACGAGACACGGAGCCAAAAACCTAATTCCACTGCTGCAACCTTCTGTATCCACGAGATCCCATCTTGGGGCCTGTTCCGGAGCTCCGCCGGAGAGGGCATCCACCATGGAGGGCTTCTACATCATCACCATAGCCCCTCCAATGAAGTGTGAGTAGTTTACTTCAGACCTTCGGGTCCATAGCTAGTAGCTAGATGGCTTCTTCTCTCTTTTTGGATCTCAATACAATGTTCTCCCCTCTCTCGTGGAGATCTATTCGATGTTATCTTCTTTTTGCGGTGTGTTTGTTGAGACCGATGAATTGTGGGTTTATGATCCAGTATTATCTATGGAAAATATTTGATTCTTCTCTGAATTCTTTTATGTATGATTGAGTTATCTTTGCAAGTCTCTTCGAATTATCCGTTTGGTTTGGCCAACTAGATTGGTAGTTCTTGCAATGGGAGAAGTGCATGGCTTTGGGTTCAATCTTGCTGTGTCCTTACTCAGTGACAGAAGGAGTTGCAAGGCACGTATTGTATTGTTGCCATCGAGGATAACAAGATGGGGTATTTATCATATTGCATGAATTTATTACTCTACATCATGTCATCTTGCTTAAGGCGTTACTCTGTTTTTAACTTAATACTCTAGATGCATGCTGGATAGCGGTCGATGAGTGGAGTAATAGTAGTAGATGCAGAATCGTTTCGATCTACTTGTCACGGACGTGATGCCTATATACATGATCATTGCCTAGATATACTCATAACTATGCTCAATTCTGTCAATTGCTCAACAGTAATTTGTTCACCCACCGTAGAATACTTATGCTCTTGAGAGAAGCCACTAGTGAAACCTTTGGCCCCCGGGTCTATTCTCATCATATCAATCTATATCACTTTATTTACTTGCTTTGTTTTTACTTTGCCTTTACTTTTTACTTTGCATCTTTATATCAAAAATACCAAAAATATTATCTCTATCAGATCTCACTCTCGTAAGTAACCGTGAAGGTATTGACAACCCCTAAGCGTTGGTTGCGAGTTTCTATCGTGTTGTGCAGGTACGAGGGACTTGCGCGTGACCTCCTACTGGATTGATACCTTGATTCTCAAAAACTGAGGGAAATACTTACGCTACTGTGCTGCATCATCATCTCCTCTTCGGGGAAAACCAACGCAAGCTCGAGACGTAGCAGGCATCAAGCCTCGATTGGTCGTACTGCTGGAGCGTTCGATCGGCTGTTGGCTCGACGAGCTCCCGGCCGTCCTCTGGAGCTTGTGCACTACTCCAAACAAGTCAACCGGCTTCACTCCTTTCTTCCTTGTATATGGTGCCGAGGCTGTCATCCTGACTGACATTGAGTTCGACTCACCTCGGGTTGCCATGTACATGGAAGCGGAGGCGAAGGAAGCATGAGAAGTCGTCGTTGATCTGCTGGAAGAAGGCCGGCTGTTAGCCCTCAGTCGGTCCGCCATCTACCAGCAAGGTCTGCGCCGGTGCCACAGCCGGAAGGTCAATCCGAGATCCTTCCAAGAGGGCGACCTTGTGCTCCGGCTGATCCAGCGAACAGCCGGCCAGCACAAGCTCTCAGACCCTTGGGAAGGCCCATTCGTCATCAGCCGAGCCCTAGGCAATGATTCCTACTACTTGATCGACGCACAGAAGCCGAAGGCATGCAAGAGGGATGATTCCGGCAAGGAGTCGGAACGACCATCAAACGCCAATCTTACAGTTAAAACGCAGTATGTACCACGCTACCTTTTGTATTAAGTATGAGACAACGGGCTCCCCAAGGAATACTCGGGGACTACCCTCTTTTATCTATAAATGATGAGTATCATGCCCATGTTCATGTTATCACACTCATTTTCTCGTCCGGCACCGGGTTCGATCAGTCGGCCCGGGGACTTGCCGCCTTGGGTTATATTTAAGTTCTACCTGCAGTCAGACAAGTAGTGTGCCGGCACCCAAGCCCTCTCTTGTTGAAAGTCGCAGCTCGAAGAATCGACTGTCCGACTAACAAGATTCAAAGGCAGGAAAGGATGCCCACACGAAAAAACGGCTAAGGACTAGCGAACTTATATAACCCAAGCCGGCTTTCCCCCCGCCAACCGGCTGTCAGAACAGCCGGCTGGCCGGCTTCCCTTCTTACCTTGCTACAATCTAAGAAAGCTCGAGTACCTGCCCTCCCAGACGGCCAGGCCGTTACCCGGCCACAGACTGCAGAGCAGCTGTCCGACTGGGAAGGCGGCGACCAAGGGAGGGCGGCAAAGGAAAGCAGCCAAAGATAAAAAGCAACTAGGAATGGAAGCCAAGCAGATGCATAATTATATTTACACAAAAGGCCTTCGAAAGGCCGACATTCAACATAGTTTGAATACACCCCCAGTGGGTGGAACTGCGCAAATTTAATAAAAAGTTGTTCAAAAGTAACTAGCAGGAAGGTAAAGGCGGCAAGTCAGGCCAGGGGATCAACAGGCGTGTCGGGCAGGATGGTGAAAACAGAAGTGTTGGCCGGGGGAGTGGCCGGCTGGCGAGTCTCGGCTTGGTCGCCACCTGCGGCAGGCGGCGTTCCCATGCGCGCCTCATTGCTGGAGGCACGGTCAGGCTGAGGCTGGTCGGTCGCTCCACCGTCCGGCATGGCATCTTCACCATCCTCCTCCTCCTCCTCTTCGCCCTCATCGCTGGAGTCAATCTCCTCCACCGAGTCCTCTCCCTCCACCGGGTTCAGCCCGAACCACTCCTCCGGCTGAGCGACACCATCTTCGTTCACCTCAGGAGAAAAGGGCTGGTGTCGGTGAAGTCGGCGATTGCCGAGGCGCATTGGATAATAGCCGGCCGCACCGCCTCCAGCTCCTCGTCAGCCTCCTGCCGCCAAGTGTGCAGCTGGTCCAAGTTCAGCCCAGGATATCAGGCCCGGACGAACTCCAGCGCCCACCGAGCCCCGCACCGAGCTGCAGAAGCCTTCCAGGCCTCGAAGCGGCCGACTGCCACCTCCAGCCAGTCGGCCGTACGATTGGGGGTGCGGGGAATCACCTCGCCGGGCCAGAGGGCGGTCAACACTTGTGCTCCGGCACGCTGAAGGCGGCGGAGCATGCGGTAGGCCGGCAGAAGCCGGGCTTGAATCGCCAGAAGCTGCTCTTCAAGCGTCCGGTTGGCACCCGGTGTAATCTCGGCCCCAGTCTGGCGTCAGGCCTCACGGTGAGCCTCGATGGCCTGGTTGGCGGCAACAGAGTAGCCGGGAAAGTATTTTGCGCAAAGAAGAAAGAAATAAAGCAAGTCAGAAGACCGATCAGATGACGGGGATGAGCAAAGGGACGAAGAGGAAGGCGGCCTACCATCGATCAGATCCTCAACCCGGCTGTAGCCCTCGCTTAGCGCCTACCTCGCCTCGGCCCAGCTTGTCGCCTCCGTCTCGTACTCGGCTTTGAGGGCGGCCTCGCTGTCCTGCACCGCCTTCAAGGCCGCCTTGTGGTTCTTCTCCTGGTCGGCCAGCTTCTTGGCCAGGCAATCACGCTCCTGGCCCAAGGTGCTGCACTCAGTCTCCTTGGCACGAAGGGCGGTCTGAGCTATGCCGAGCTGCTCCCTCAAGTCGGCATTGGCCCCTACAGGCGTAAAGAATAAGAAGATGAGGAAGAAGTCATCGAGAAAGATCCGACCTGACTGCTCAGCAGTCGGCCCGCATCTTGGGGACTACACCTAGTGGGTGCGCTGACGCGCACCCACATGAGATAGAAAAATAAAAACACTTACTCCGGCTCTCCGTCAGATCGGCGGCCTTCTGGCCCATCTCCCGGGCCTGGGAGTTGAAGGTAGCAGCATGGAGGTTGTGATAGTCCTGCGAATAAGAAGAAGGCGCACACAAGAACGAGCCATTAAATCCAAAGCCTTCTGAGAAGTTCCAAGCCACCTGCTCGGCAGCTGACTCGGAACTCGGGGACTACACCCAGTGGGTGCGCTGATGCGCCCCCACGGAAGAAATCAAGAAAACTTACCCGGATGGCCGACCGCGTCGCGAGAAACTCTTGGGTGCATTGCTTCAGCGAGGCGGCCTGGGCCTGAAGCGGGCTCCGAATATCTTGCACGGCCACATTCAGCACGGCCGTCCCGCCGCCCGGCGTCCATCCCGGCGAGCTGACGCTGGCCGTCTCCAGGTCATGGGACAATGATCTGGAGCCCGCCGCCCTTTGCGGCTCCGGCTCGGAAGTCACCTTGCCTACGCGCCGACGAGTCAGCGAGAGGACTACGAGATCTGCCCCCACGGCCGGGTCGCCTTCAGCCAGCTGTACAGGCGGCGCTTCCGGTCGGCCGCCTTGGCCCGTCCCGGCCAGCGGCGGCGGCACTACTTCGCCCTCCGGGACAACTACTTCACCCCCTTCCCTCTCCATTGCCGGCTGGTCATGGTCGGCTTCCTCTGGCGGGGGCACTGGGTTTCTGAGGCCATGGTGCGGAGGGGGATGATGAGTTGCGGAGGCTGGTTACGCAGGGACTCCGCCGCCCTCTCCGCAGCCACTGCCTCCGCTTGGGCCCTGGCTGCCACGTCGGCCTGCATCTCCGCCGACTCCGCCGTCGCCTCTTGGGCCGCCCTGGCGGCTGCCGCCCTCTGCTCCTCTGCCTCCCGCTCCTCCCGCGCCTCCCGTGCATTCCGCTCCGTCGCCGCCAGGAGCTCGGCGCGGGGGTCCACGCGGCGGGAGCTCGAGGATCCCCCCGCCCCTCCGACTATGGAGGCAGCCGAGGTCCGCTCAAGAGTGAGCGGGGCCCTAATCAGTAAATTAAAAAAGGCACAGAAGGATGCCGACGAAGAAGAGAAAGAGGAAAGACATGCGAGAGTTAAACACTTATGCCGAAACCGCTCGCGGCTGCTTCACCACCTTGCGGAAGCGGGCCGCCTTTGCGGCCGCCTTGTCTCGCTTGGTCGCCGCTACGGTACCCTTTGGCTTCTTCGGCCGACTACCGAAGAGAGACGGGACCGCCCGGCATTTCCGTATGCCGCCTCGGGGGGCCAGCCCAGCGGACAAGCCTGCGCCTTGATGGTCGGACGCCGGCTGGCGGCATGGAATCGGCTCGGCCTCATCATCGTCCGGCCAGTCCTCGAAGGTGGCGGAGAGCCCAGAGCCGCCGGGCTCGCCTCCTCCCCCCACGGAATCGTCTTCCAAGGCGGCCGCCCCCAAATCGGGGTCATCAAAGTCGTCCGCCGCGCGGTCAGGGGCGAACTCGCGTTCCGCCCCCGCGGTCCCGGCTGGCTGATGAAGGAGGGGATTCTGATTAAAAGAAGATAAAGCCGACTGGTCGGAAGTCGGCCAGAATGGAAAACTCGGAACAAAGAAAAAAAAGAAAGAAAGAAAGATTACCATGGGTGGTGGATTGGCGCGAGGGCGCCTTGCCATACTGCCAGCCTTCAGTGAGCTTGCAGTTGGCGATGTAGTTCACCATGTAAGATACCTCGTCGTGAGGCATCTCCCTGGTGCTGAGTCGGCATGGGTCGAAGCGGCTGCTCATCTGGCTTATCAGATGAGGGCGGCCTTGAAGCGGGAGCACCCGGCGCTCCACGAAGGCGGCAATCAGATTGGTCCCGGTCAGGCCCTCCGACTGGATCAGCACCCGAAGCCGGGCAACGGCGTCAGCGACCTGGCCCGATAAGACCATGAGGGCTGCCTCCCAGCCGGCGGGCTGGCTATGTAAGCCGGTAGGTTGACGTAGTCGCCTTGTGGGGCGACATTCTTCACGTAAAAATAGGACTTCTGCCAAAGCTTCACCGACTGGATCAGTGCAATGGCCGGGAACGGGTTGTCGGCCGTCGTCCACTGCATGGCAATGAAGGCGCCACATGGAGCCGGCACACCCGCGGTGACAGTGCCGAGCTTGGACTGGAAAAACTCCCCCCACAGCTCGAGGGTGGGGAGGACGTCGAGGAAGCCTTCGCACAGGGTGACGAAGGCCGACAGTAGCACCACCGTATTTGGAGTGAGGTGGTGCGGCTGCAGATGATAGAACTCGAGGAACGAGCGGAAGAAGCCGCTCACGGGAAGGCCGACGCCGTGCAGGCAGTGCGAGCGGAAGATCACCCGCTCTCCCTCCTCCGGCGCCGGCGAGATCTCCCCCTCCGGTGCAAGCCGGATCTGTACGTGCTCCTTGCCCGGCAGCCTCCGCGTCTTGCGGAGGAAATCGATGTGGTCTTCGTGAATGTTGGAGCCGTCCCAGTTGCTCGATGTTGGAGCCATGAGGACGGGAAAGCACGGGGGACGCGCGGCGGCGGAGGATGCCCGGGTCGGCGGCGGCGAGGCAGCGACGCGCCAAGGAAAATATCGGGGCGGTGGCGCGGTGAAGCATTGCTGCTGCGACAGCGAGGAAGAAGAAGGAGAGAGAGGTGGGACTGGGGCGAGCGCACGTGCGTCAGCAACTCTCCCCCTCCCCCTACTTATAGCCTCGCGCGGCAAAGCCGAGGAGGCGAGGTGTGGGGGACGTGGGATTAACTGCGCCCACTCCCCCACATCCCACGATTACCGCGCCATAATGGCATGCGGAAACCGCCGCCGAAAGACGAGCAGCCAGATCAGGCCACAGAGGATCCTCGCTTGGGCCGAGGCGTGGTAGTGGCGGGCCCCGGTCTGTAGTGGCATCCTGTCAGGCGCGTGGGCTGGCAGGCCCCTCTAGCCAAAGGGTGCCGCGTGGCGCACGGGCGGCGGGTGGCTAGCCCGCCGCTTGGCTAGTGCGCCAACTGGTTCCCGCCTTCGGATTTCGAAGGAGACTTCGCCAAGAAGGCAAGCATAAAGTGATGCCGGCTCCTAGCTGCCGGCTCTTCAGGGTAGGAAGCTGATTGAGCTTCTAGTTCCCTTCGCAGCCATGAAGCACAACCAGCTTCGGGGACTACTGACGGAGTAAATGACCACGGGTAGCCTAGCCGGCTCCCCTGGCTCTTGAAAAAATAGTAGGGCTGATCAAACCATCGAGCATCCAAGACGCGGGGGTGCCTTCCTCCGGCCGGCTACCCCATCGGTCGGCTACCGGGAGGCGGCTCGGCCAGGAGACCTCCTAAAGAAAGCCGCGAGAGGGCCGGCTCCAGAAAGCCGGCCACCACATGGCCGACTCCAGGAAGCTGGCCACCACATGGCCGACTCCAAGAAGCCGTCCCCCAATAAGGGGCCCAGATCGGGCCCTCAAAGTTTGTTCCAGCATAATGATGACGAGACAGGGCGTGGCAACAGTGAAATACGCCGCCCCCAAATCTCGGGGTTCGCATGGCTATAGTGCGCCATACCGGGCTGCCATGACCCGTCCGGCGTGGCACTGTTGCATGCTGACCAGGACATCACCCATGATAGGCTGATGGTACGGCCCGCAGGCGGCGGGCCCTATTGGCCAGAGGGACATCTGAAGGCGACCGCATGCCTCCTAGTCGTCCAGGCATGAAGCCGGCTCTCCCCAGCCGGCTTGTTCCCTCCCTTGAGGAATGAGCCTCATTAAGGAGATAAGACGAGGTGATGCTACAGCGAGCACCCGCAAGGCGGCGGCACTGTAGCCACGTTTACCTCGACCAAGCCCTCTTCATCGAGGGTGAGGCAACAGTAACCAGCCCCCGACAAGACCGCCAGGCGGTGGGGCCTATCTGTCTACCAGGAGGCCGGCAGCCGGCAGGACCCGCCAGTCGGCGGGCCCCAGCTATCGGCGGAGAAGCCGGCCGACGTAGACGCTGACGGCTGGGCCCAGGCCCAGCCGGATTACCATTGTACCCCTAGGGGTTAGGCCTATATAAACCCCTCGGAGCACCCATGCAAAGGGTTGGACTTTGATAGTTTTAGACACAACTTTGAGAGGAGAAGAGAGCTAGCCTTGCCCCTTCTTCCTCCTCTCGCCAAACAGCTCAAGGAGCCTCTTGTAGCTACTTGTTGATCTAGTGATCATGCGGAGACTCCGCAGAGCAGGACAAGGGGTGTTATCTCCACGGAGAGCCCCGAACCTAGGTAAGATTCACCGGCATGCATGTCTTTGCCTTATCTCGTTTCGAGGCACCGGCGACGTCGATAAGCCACCCGTTGGCATATGTCGCACCAACCACCCGACACCTCAACAGGATTGATGATGAGCCATAACCATGTATGGTGACCGGATTCAAGATAGACTAATCCCATGTTGAACAAGGCCATGAGCTTGTAATCCATGTAGTCTTTTGATGGTGTGGGCACTTCGCAGATTACAACTTTCAGCAAACAGAGGTCGAGCCAAAAGCTTGACGTGTCTCGTGCGTAGTAGGCAGGAGTGTCCGGTGGGCCACAAGGCTCGATGGCGGTGGTATCCAATGATGGAAGGGTGATCTCTTGCTGGGTGTAGATATCCACGAGACGCCACGGACTACCGGATTGGTTGATGAGGACGATCCAGTTGGCCTTCATGCCCGCCCTGTAGTGGCCGCGCATGAAGGACATGTGGACGGGTAGTGGTGGCATGTCAAGGGGCACCACGGCAACCTCCGTAGGATCGTCAAGTCGGTGTCTAGGCCACCTGCGAGGATCGGGCATCAGCAAGCAGGGTGTCTTGAAAAGAGCCGGTCGGTTGCAAATGAGTAGACGGTACAAAGACACCGAGCATGCGGCCAGACGGACGATGCTGAGTAGGTCCATACGATTACAAATATGCTCCAAGAGAACATCGGGGAGGGAATTCCAATCGCGGCTCTGCGTGTCAGTCAGTTCCACCATTGGGGGTTTCGGTGCCTACGAGCCAGTGGGGAAGTGGATCCGGGCGGGCAAGCGAAGAAGCTTCTCCTTGTGTGGCCGAGCAGTGAGCGAGGGGATATGGTACGCGCGAGCTACCAAGGAAGATGGCGCGGGCGGGCAAACAGTGAGCGGGGGTAAATGGTGTGCGGCCGACGATGGGGAAGAGAGGAGGAAGAAGAGTGGAAGACGAGGAAGAAGAGTGGAAGACGAGGAAGAAAGTGCAATAAATCTCAATTCTACTAGTCTACTACTAGGATATACCGTCCTTCAAAGTGTAAATAGTTAAACCGATGACATGTGGGTCTACCACAAGATGGCCCATATGTCAGTTAATGGAGGACAGAGGTGTGTAGGCGTATTTGCAGAAGCATGATCTACTGGCAAACATGATGGCAGTATTGGGTAAGGCTGATTTACTAACACCAACACGCTGGTTCCGCTTATTAATTACGTGTCCCATCTGCTGCAGCATGTATTGTCACTTCACTGTGAAGACTAGTTGAATAGTTCTCTCTAACCGAGATGGGGAATAATGGATCGCGAAGACTTCCTTTCTACAGTATCCCTATGCCTCTATGCTCACTTCACTCATTTTGCTCCGTACCTAGTCACTTGTTGAAATATGTAGAAAGACAAATACTCCTTATTTGGGAACAGAGGGAGGCTTTTACTCCGTATTTGGGAACAGAGGGAGTATCACCATATGGAGGGAACAGAGGAAGCTTGAAATATGAACATTTCAATGGGAGGGAGTAAGCCCCATGCATGCATGCATGCATGCAAGATGCAACATGCAACACTCACACGTACACATGGATGCACACAACACTCACACACCCATGCGGCACACAGCACACGACGCAACACACACGCTCATGCTCAAGTGCTCAACGTACTCCCTACGTCCGTGAAAGACTGTACATTTAGAGATTTACACATTGACCAGGGCATAATTAACGCCCAAAAGTAGCAAACTTATTTGTGCATGCGACCATTGAGAGAAGAAGATTAAATGAAGGCTGTTGCATGCTGAAATTAGGGATACACATGTAGCCTATACCTAGAGCACAAGTTGGTGCATTAGTCAATCAATATCGATTTAGATTAAAGGTTAAATGCATTGGAAGTGTAGATGTACATCATGTACTACACTCTTTGTTTTATAGCCGATGTACACTCTTTATTGGAAGACCGAGGGAGTACACGTGCATGCACTCACATACACAGCCAGGGCGGTTCGCGCGCAAGGGTTGGACTCGTGTCGCGCCTCCGTAAAGTTTTGTTTAACTGATTTCTTTGCTCTGCCAACTGACAGGTGGGACCCAGAAACCAGCTGACAATTTAACCAGTCCACAAAGTGCCACATCGACTATGTGGCCGATCAGTAGGGTGCAATACGGTGCTCTAAGATGAGCTAGTGATTGTATAATCACCGCAAAACTATATATAGTGACTGTAAAGAGCGTATTGTTACATATGTTTACCGCCAGTGTATTTTTCTTGTTTCAAATTAAGCCATATTAATCGGAAAGGACGCAGTATGGACTACTAGTACAAGTACTGCTTTGATGTGTCCCATCAACTCACCGAACGAGGAGAAGCTTGCTTACTACGCCTCTCCCTCGCCCACGCGCGCGGTGGTTCGCAGGACAAGGAGAGGGTTTTGACTACAACGCCCTCTCCCTCTCCCCCGCCCTCGCCCTCGCCCTCGCGGTGGACGTGCAACAGTTCAATCGGTGTCAGATTGCCAGAAGCATATTGTACTGTAGTATCATCATTGTTGGACCTTCCGAAGAGGCGAAGAGCCAAGTGCAAGGTTCACACGAGTACGAACTGTTGAACCTCCCGAAGAGGCAAAGAGCCAAGCGCAAGGTTTTATAGGAGTTGTCTTCCTAGTAGGAGTGTACTACAACTATAGCGAATGATGCTACTGTATGATGCCGCCACGTCACGTATATCCAAAGCTGTGCCACCGTTTATTCTCAAAGAGCGTGTTGGAGCCCATGCAACAACCACACAAGTTGCACGTACACATAACACATTTACTAGTAGTAAATACTAAAGGACAAATGCCAGTATGCCACACAAGTTCATCTCCAATTCATGTGATAAATTTGTGCACGACTAGTCTACATATATTCACAGTGCTACCGTTCACAATTACCGTACTCCACTTACACGTTATAGATGGGCTACATGTCCCCCTCCAGGTTCCAGTCCCAGGTGTTCTTCATGGATGGCACGATCCATAGCGGTGGGCAACTGGAATCATTGTCGCAGCTTTCTAGTCCGGTTCCACATGATGGAGACTCATCCAAGCTGAAGCAGCATAAATCAGGGATAGCGTCCCAGCATGTCGTTCATCCGGCGGTGCACACTGAAGACACAACCATGCTTCATGAACGGCAGGCCTTCCGTGTCGTGCACAGAAGGTGGCATCCGCTTCACAATGGGGTAGCTGTCCCTGATGAAAAGCGAGTACTCTCCAAGCGTGTTCCTCGGCACCCACGTAGCATCACGGGGGTCGAACTCGGCGCCATTCATCTGGTACATGCGACATCTCAGATCTGGACACATGGTGATGTACATAGTCAAGGTCCATGCATAATAATGTTATGCTCAAATATGGCGGTCAGTAATACTGTGCAGCAAATAGTACTACTCCGGTATAGAGGAAGTAAAATAACCGACTTATTATATATAGCCACTCTTGGCTACATGGATGAGATAGTAAGACATGGAAAAACAAAAATGGTGGCAGCTAATGGGTTCATGTCTTAAAGGGCCTAGCGAGCTATACGCGTCCTCCAAGGTAAAAAGTACTCCAACTAGTACTACTAAGTATACTACTAGTACAACAATGAAAGAGAAGGTGGGAGGGTTAAAAAATGGAATACCTGGGTAGATGGTGACGGTCCGATCGTGGTAGATTATGTGACCATGTTGCATATCAGTGGTACCATGGTTAACGACTGCTAAGATAGTTGATCCCAATATGCCAGAGTCAGCTACAAAGTTCCCGGTTAGACCGAATCGCGGATGCAAATGCACATCCAGGATCGGCAATCTTATTTTGATCGAGGGATGACTGGTCACTGCAAAATAATGGAGTACCGTTAGGGATGCAAATTATGGTTTGTGCATTCCATTTGTAATCTCACGTACCGTAGGATGGCAACCAGATGAAACAAGTCCCCTGGCTTGTCACCGCAAAGATGCGACCTAGATGGCGCACGGCGTCTTCGAACGTGTAGGGGTACAAATCTGCCGCCGCCAATATGCGCCAGCCTCTGCCGTTACTGCCTCGTGCATTGATGGCAATCCTTATGTCGAACACCGCAATGAGATAGTAATCGTCGTAGCCGTGTCACTTTGTTGGCGGGTCCGCAATTGCTATCTTCTTCAATCTCATGTAGGCATCATCATACGTATTCAAGCCCAGCCAGTCCGGAAGGCCGATCCCAATGGTGGAGAAGGGGTCTACCGGAACGGCCGCACTGCTGTGGATGTTGTGCAAAATGATGGTGGTATCCGGCCGGAGGTATGCAAGCCAATCTTCTTTGGCACCGACCCACACCTATATATAAGACGGTGGGCAGCGGAGAAATTACGGGATGGAAATTGAATAACTAAGAACTACATGATCAAACTCCATTATTGACCTGCTCATCGGACAAAATCCGACTACCTCTCAACGTCGGCAACTCTAGCGGAGTCAACGTGCAACCATGGCCAGGGAGCGGTGGACTGTTCGAAGGATTATCCCATAGAAGAACCTTCTCCTCGAGGACGCATGGAAGACCAACAAGCATGGCCTTTTCCCAAGCCTGTTTAAGCACCGTCTTGAAAAAGTTGGTGCAGGAAGCACCGAGTCTTGCGGCAGTGAGGACATCGGAGCGGCATGCGATTTCTCCCAGAGGATCGTCGTCCAAGGTCTCCCAGCCCCGACGAGGAGGAGAACCGCCTGGCGAATCCATGGGAACAGTGAAGAACTGCCTTCTCTTCGGGGGGAGGCGAACTGGCGAGGAGGAGATAAGAGCGTAGTAACCGCAGGGCCTCGTCCCTTCCAACTGTAGATCGTTCCTTAGCGAAGGGGTGAGGCTATTATTTGCTACTAGTACTAGCATTATGGAACATTATGGGATTGCATTATACTATAAATAATAGCACTAGTAAGAAAATTTTGGCACTAGGTAGTAGTTTTTGGCGTGGATTAAGAAATTTTGCGTATGTTTTTGCCATTTTTTGTACACGCCAACTAGTGTTAAAAAACGTCTTACATTATGTGACGGAGGAGTACGTACTCATACTGTAGCAGTACTAGTACTACTTTTTCTCAACTAGTAGTGCGATGTACTGTACTTCTAGTCTAGTCTAGTCTAGTGCACCAGTTTTGAACTCTCGAATCTCAGGGCCAAGGAGCTACAGTTGGATGTGGAGGGTACTACTGTTCTCTAGAACCATCATTGTACTACCAATGTAGGGAAAGTACAGCTGCTTAGTGGCCTAGTGGGTACTCTCGGTGCTCTATTCAGCCGCTCCTCTCACGTACCTAGCCTACTCAGCCGCTCCTCTCACGCACACACTAGCAGCCTATTTATCAGTGATGGTTACTGCGGTGGCAAAACATTTGAGTTATTTGATACAGCGAGACTAGGCTTTTCACTTCCATTTGTGGAGGTATAATGGATCTCGTCGAACTTTGTTAGTAGTTCCTTCTTTATGAATGAGATGAAGCAAAGCTTTTGCCTCCGTTTCAAAAAAACACGTCAAGAGGTATTTCTTTTATAGTAGAGCCGATAATGGAGTGAAGTCCATGCGTGCAACGCCACAAGCTACAGATTAGTAGTAGAGCACTTTATGTACAGAGCCATATTGCATAGTTCCCAATGCCCCGCCAGGCTTTTCCGGCTCCTCGGGCTTAATTGGGAGGCGCTAGTTTAAATATGCTACTAGCTGATGAGGAAGCTGCAAGCGAGGTGCAGCAAGGGCAAGCACGCGAGCCACGGGATGCTGGGAAGGAAAACCCGTTCACATGGCTAGGCTATGCAGTGCACCCAGATTGTGGGGCCGCACATCTGTTTGACTTCAAAACTCAAACTACCCGTGTAAAATATTAGGTCTCAACAAAGTGTAGTACTATTTAAAAAAAAGTCCACCGTGCGTTCGGCCGGGATCGAACCCACAAAACAAGGTATACACTCCAGCAACCACTAGTAGTACTCGTTGGAGTACAACGCAACCTAGAATCACCTTTTGTCGCTAGTAGTACATACATTGTTCCTTACAAGAAACCCCTAATAATGCAAGAAACCACTAAAATGCCAAGAAACTACTACCACTTGCATACCTGGTAGACTTAAGATAAGACTACCTTATCAACCATTGTACATGCTCTTACCAACCAGCCCTACCAAGAAATGACTACTCTACAAACTGCCGTTATAGGCACGTTTCAACCCATGGCCCTGTTTGGATACATTAGTTATCAATCTAACCCTGCCATCCAAACACCACTTTGGTTAGAGTTAGTTTAGGGTTAGAATCTAACTCTAACCTCTAACAGGGCCCATGTCGCCCATTAAGTCAACGCATTCTATTCGACCGGGCATTATGACTTGTGGGACCTACATGTCAGTCTGCACAAAATTCCCCGAGTGACCTCCTACCTCCGACTCGTCCACCTAGTCATCCTCGGCCATGGGACGCAGCTACCGCCGCCAACATAAGGCGAGGTCAAAATCGCCGGCGGTGCGGAGCCCATGTTGCGGCAGCCCGGATGCCAGCTCCGTCCGGCGCTCGCGGCTGCAAGCTAGCCAAGATAGCTCCGTCCAGCTGGTTGTCTGCAAGGTTTGCTAGCTAGATTGGCACGGAAGCGCGGCGGCTTGCTCCGTTCAGGAAAAATAATGATTTGAGGGGGAATAACAGGATAGAAGGTCAGATGTGGGTCCCTCGTGTCAACGGTCAAACAAAATGTGTTGGTTTAAGCTGCCTCGTCAGCACGGACGTGTGGGCCAACCCTGTCATAAATGGGTTTAAACGAACCTAATCGGTAGGAGTACTAGGTAGTAGTTTTTGGCATGGATTAAGAAATTTTGGGTATGTTTTTGCTATTTTTGTACAATAGATTCTTCATATGGCTGGTTGAAAGTGGTAGTTTTTTGTTAAATACTCTACATGTTGTAAGTAGGAGTGAAAGTTAAGCTTTGAAAGCCAATAAGCAAGGCTAGTTACATAGTGCATATGTGTACATGATTGAAAGTAAATATCAACCATGAGTGACTAATATCTTGATGGAAAACTCGAAACTATGGAATACTAGGAAAAAAATGCATGGTTGGAAATACTATCAATGTTCATGTGCGTTGCAACGAATCATAATTAGAATAATACTTATTCACAAACTTGATACAAAACACTCTAATTTTGATATACATATGTCACTAGAGATATATTATGTTTCAATTAGAATATATTCCTTGGGCTGTTTTGGTGAGGTCAGGGAGGGATGTGGTTGGTTTTAAGATACTAATTATGGGTTTTTCTGCAAATTGGTAGACAAGTGGGATGTTGGTGAGCAAAGGCAACAACTTACCTCACAGTCGTTAGATGTAGATCTAATGGTTAGAAACAACGGATGGCAAACACACCATCATCACCAACCTAGTCTTCTGTAGGAGTACTAGCAAGATCCGTGCATTGCACGGAACATCAAGATGCATTTTTTTATAAAACACTTGTTGTGATTGACCCTTGCGGGAGTAATCCCATGTGTAAAAACTAATGATATCTCGAGAAATATGAGATAGGGTGAAGAGGAGTGGGGTGTGGTGGTGATTGGTGGTCGGACCGAGCGGAGGCATGGGGATTGACGACGCCGACAGCGGCCACCAGGCCAGTTTGTTCCAGAGGCTTCCTTTCTTAATTGCTCAATAATGAGGTTTGTTCGAGATAAGGATGAACGAGGGAAGGCCTTGTCTGCAAATGTGGAGAGGGGTGCGGGTATCTTTTAGTTTAATTTCCATCCGTCAGATATAGATCGGACGATCTATATTGCAAGATGGCACACATACCATCATCACGAACTCGGTTTTTTATAAGAGAAGAAATATAAGTATGGAGATACAAACGTATTATCGATACTTGCTTCCGTAAACTAGCATCTACATTCTATTCAACGTCTCGGCATGTGGGGCCTTAGCACAATGACTGCTCGGCTGTGTAAAACAAAGATTTTTCCGTCGTCGATAAGGAGGGGGTGATGGCGGCGCGCTTTTTGGCTTGCTCTAGTCCTAGTAGTCATACTAGGTGGTCTAAGCATGTGTAGATTTATTCTTTTTCACATCTCGTGTTCGCCGTACTGCCACGACTGTTGATGAATAGACGGTAAGTTATTCATGGGGAAACCCTTGTTGAGCATGTTTGCGAGAGAGAGAGAGAGAGAGAGAGAGAGAGAGAGAGTGTGCGTGTGTGATATGTTAGAGACCGAGGCAATGATAACAGATTCTTTGTGTCTATGTGTGTGGAGGATAGAGAGAGACATGTACATGGGGCTTTGTGTTGTGTAACGTGGAGACACATATACATAATTAGAGAGTGAGTGTGTGAGATACACATGCGGACATGGCGAGAGATGAGGATCCAGATAAATGGGTGTTTGTGCGTGTCTGTGTGTATTTGTGCACGCATTTGTGTGTGAGAGGGAGTGTGTGTATGTGGAGTAGAGAGACCACTGATGATGTAAACCTAGTATAAGGGAAGGGGGAATGGTGTGACATGTGTAGTAGCGGGATAGCACGGGTGCGGGCGGGGGGAACAGACTATTTGAAAGAGACATCGAGTGTGTGTGTGGGAGAGGGGTGTGTGTGTGTGAGAGAGAGAGAGATAGAGAGAGAGAGGAAGAGAGGGGGCGAGAGGGGTCGTTTGCATCCATAAATGACGTATAGATAGGGAGACAATGTTGATGTTGTTCAAAATTGGCTTATGTACGGAGACACAAGGGAAGCGAGTCATCGTGTGTGTGATAGGGACTTCATGAGAGATCTAGAATAGATGGTGTAGAGAACAATGTGCGAAATCGAGAACGGTGATACATTAGGGAGCTGGGGAAAAAGTCACGACATATATGTATACAGGGAAGGAGCTGGGGCGGGTCCGCATGTGGGGGAGATAGAAAGAGGAGAGTGGTGCACAAGGAGACAAAGTGTGCTTGTTTGTAGTGGGGGTGGTGTGTGAGGTGAGTGCGCGAGAACCACATAACTAGAGGGATAGACGTTTGGGGGCAACGTTTTGTGTGTATGGGAAATATACACTCTACATAGTGCGAGTGCTTGGGTAAGAGAGATAGCGGGAGACCTAGAGAGTGAGGGAATAGATGTGTGCATGCCCGAGAGACAAAGTGATAGAGACCTATATTGGGGTCCGGACTTTACAAGAGAGAGGGGTGTTAATGTGCTCGTGTGTTGGTGTTTGGGGGAGAGAACGACTTCTCTATGTGTGTGTGTGGGGGGGGGGGGGGGGTTGGCTTCAGATAAAGAGTGAGGTGTCTATATTTGAGGGACTTTAGCGTAATTGAGATATTGTGCACTCATGGTTGATCAATTTGTTTCACAGTTTGGACTATGAGATAACGATACTTTTGAACATGCGTGATATACCTTGATGTACCATAATTACAAACCTAAGATTGGAATTTTGGAATTCGACTCCATCATTAGCTTTTGTAATTCATTTAAACGGAGGTACATTTTTTAAGCCAGGATTTCGTGATTTCAAATTCACATATCAAACCTAGAGATATACACATACGAGCATGTTCAAACTTTATAATCATCCACTTTATTCATACACATACACATTTTTGCTTTTGTCATCATATTTAGGATAAACACATTTGGAATTTCATTTGAATTGGAACGTATGATGGTATTTTCTTGTAGTAGCTCAATGATCCATATTTGAATTGAATGGACAATCTAAGTTTCGAGTTGGAGACATTGATTTTCAAAACTTGCACTTTTTTTGCGTGCAAAACAAACAAATTGTCGGCCATGATATCATAGTCGGCCGTATGAGAGCAGAAGACTTATAATTTTAGGCGCCAAAAGCTTTCAAACTTCCCGCTCACATCGAAATATCACGCGCCCGAAAGTTTAGCCCTGCGATATTCCTATTTTACCCCTACCACATGAATGGAAAAGGGCTGCTTTGGTAACTCCATTGTTTTCCCCTCTTTCCCCCCAACATTCTTCCCCAGAGCCCCTCCCCTTCCCCTCCCCGACCCCCCCAACCAAGGCAAGTCACCGAATCTTGTCCTCCGCCACAGCGGTGGACCTCACACCCCACCAGATCTACCTTCCGCACCTTGGAACCCCCAACTGCCAACTCACCATTTCACCGGAGCCTCTTAAGCGACTGGCTTGTCCACCGCTCCAGATCTCCTTGACCGCCATCATGGTCCACCGCACCGGATCTGCTTAACCGATGCCCTCGTCCACCATAGTGTAGGCCCTTCACTAACTCCCTCGTCCGCCCCTTTGCTGGCCCTTATACAAGCCCTCGTCCGGCGCAACAGATCTGCCTCACCGAAAGAATTGTACAACGCGCCCGCTGAAGCCTTCGTCCACTGCACTGGACCCGCTCCACAGACGCCATATTCAACTCCACCGGCCCTGCTTTACTGACGCTGCAGCCTCATCACGTTATTTTGATTTGTACTCCTTTGGTTTTCTCTTTATCGTGCAACTGTTCACTTATCACAGATGATCTTTCTTGTATGTCGACAGGCGCCGCAACCGTAGCACCGGAGCCGCTTCAGCGACGGCGACAGCCAGCCCAAACTCAACTGCAACATGAGCACCATCGATGATCCTTAGCTATCAAGTATGACAATGATACCCATACGCCGCGGAGAATCAGGTACTATTATCCAACGGCCGGCGCCTACGTTCACTTTCCTAGCATAAGCACCGCACCTTTCAATTTCTTCAGGGCATCATTCAATTTTTCATGAGACGTGTTATTCTGCTTGCACCTGTAGGGCCATACTTCTAGCAGTGAACATGTTACATGTGCTAAATTACATACTAGTGCACATATAGTTAATATGCTTTAGTTTTGTCCTAAGTACTCCCTCCATTCCAAAATAGATGACCCAACTTTGTACTAACTTTGTACTGAAGTTTGTACAAAGTTGAGTCATCTATTTTGGAACGGAGGGAGTATTACTGTACTTCCTAGATATCACTGCCTACTATTTTACTTCTTGAATGCTATATTTATGATAATGGTGTTGTTCTGATGCCACCTGTTGGTTCCATCAGACTGCTTAATGTTATGTACGCTTAATTACACATCAGCAAACTAGCATGTGGTTCCGCTGCTTTTTGTTTGTTTTACCCTACATTTTCTGATGCTAGCTATTACATCACTGCTCCGAGCCTCTGTTCATTACTTGTTTGTTTGTTCTTGATCTTCCCAAGTTGCATGACTTATTTGATGCTTCTATTAATTATGGAGCTGCCAACCCCATCAAGCAAAATATTTGTTCTTTTGGGCTGGCACCTCGAACAAGCATAAAAATAGAGGGAAGCAGATATATTGTCGTGTATGCACACACCCTTCTTTCATTAGTTTAGATGAACCATTGATGATCAATTCGGACTAGTGCATGCGATTAAAATTAATTTTACCTAAATAGAGGGTGCAGAATAAACTACAACAACTAGATTTGCAACCACGGGATGGTGACGATATCTTCAAAGAACATTGCAACAGCAGCGAGGCTTCACAGCAACATATGGTAAGCTAGTGTGTTTTAGTACATGTGAAATGTAATGCGAGTGGGTTGCTTTCTTGGCTTGTGCCCTCAACCTGTAATCTTACCGAATTACAAATAGTTCAGTTGTCTGCTTTGCCGTACTGCTTGATTCGAATGCTTGTTTGTTGTTATGCTATACCTGAGTTGGCCAATATGTCAGCAGTGCCTGTTGTACTATTGTAAAGAAATGCATGCCCATTTCATTTGAGTCCTTAACTTTTCTTCTCAACTTCATCACAAGACTGTCTTCGTAGTTTATATGAGGCCACACTGTTAAGTGCTTTCTTAGATTATTTCAACTGCTTAGATGCCTTGGCAACTTAAATATAGCAGTGGTACACTCCCTTTCAACTAGGGATGTCAACTGGGTCCCGTTTAATCCTGATTAAAGTCCACTAGTGGTATGATAGTTCAAAAGAGTTTTTTGTTTTTTGAGGAAAATGAACTAGGGAGGTAGCAAAAACTAACTAGATGGGACTGGCAGATGTCGTTTATTTGCCACTTACATCCCTAGTTTCATCTTACCATTTTAATTTCTTTTCGGCTGATGCTGCTTCGAACCATTTAAATATAGCTTGCCATGCTCAGCAATAATTCGTCTGTCATTTACCATGTAAGCTTACTGCCTGGATCATATGATAACTATCTCTTACTTATGTCCAGCGAAAACCTTTCAGGATGCCGTTCACACTAGGACACAATGTACAACCCCAGAATCTATTTGTGGAAGAAGTGCGCCATCCATGTTACCAGATGGTAGAAGTTCAGAGGCAACACCACCGGAGAGCAGTCTGAGCACAGATATTATAGTGCTTGAGGCTCTACTAGAGGCAGAAAGAGATGGTGTGACTGCCATGAATGAGGTAATCTTTATCTTGAGGCTGGAAATTACAGAATTAGCGGCACGCATTATGCAAGCAACCCAAGAATTGGAGGAAGTAAGAATGTTGCATTTGAAGATGGAGGAGGTCCTACTGTTTCTGCTATCTGAAGCCCAAGGTAATCCCGGTTCTTCTTTAGATACCAGTCAAAATTGTCATTAGATTATTGTACTTGCATATTGTGTCATGTCTCTGAATGGATTATGTGGCAAGACCCCCTATGTTTTCCATGTGTTGTAATGATCCGAATTTTTTAGGCAAGGTAATCCTCAGTACTTGTATGATTGATATAAGGTGAACTGTTTTTCATGTGAGCATATTGTATTGGATGAAATAATTGTTTGACTCAGAGTGTATCCAACCTACTGAATTTGCAGATCACGACATTTCTAAATCATAATCATATATAAAGGTGGAATAAATCTTTGTTGTGGTTTTGAAGAAATAAATAAAAAAACATAGAATTATCTGTGGATATTCGTAATCGAATACAAATTGGATTTGAATTTAGTTTGCTAGGGCCCAGGGCAAACATGAATGCTAATTCTCCCAAGTTTTGAACGAAGCGGCTAAACACCCACTATTATTTGTGGGCTGCCCGAAGCCAGTGTTTGTGAGATGGAAATTACTGTCTACCCCTGACACTTGACATCCTTATCGACCGGATTTACACTGCTGTCGATAGGGGTAGACTAGTAACTTCAATTAGACGTGACACGACGGCCTCTGAGCCCATTCAAACACAGTGGGCACCAAACGTGGGCGGCAAAACACATTTGATTCAAGCTTGTCCGAAAGACATGTGTCTCTTCCTCCATTTCCCCATTCATACACGGTAGGCGGCAAAACAAACTGTCGTCGTCCGAAATCGATGTAGGCTAATATTTTAAATAGGGGCAGATGTGTAACTTCCCTCAGACGTGACACAATCTCCCTACCTGTCAGCCCCGTTCATACACCATGGGCGCCAACCGTGGGCGGCAAACACCCTCTCCTTGCCTGAAATAGTTACCGACAAATATTGGGAGATGCGAGATTACCATCCTATCCCCAACTGACGCGATGTCCGAAATTTTAAATGGGGGATAAGTTCGTAACTTTTCCACATTTCAGAGAAGCGCGTCCTAAAGTTTGAGATCACCCCTCCCCTCCATTTCCCCATTCATACACCGTTGGTGGCACGATAACCTCTACACGCGGCGAGCCTCCTCCGTCCGCCACCCCATCCTCCACATTGCCGGAGCCGCTACCCCTACCCCGTCCTCCACTGCAAGAGATGGACGTCTCTCATCCACGGTGCTGGACCAGGATCCTTTCATCGCCTCCTCTCGCTTTATTGGCATCGTCGTCCACCTTGCCGTTGCCGTTCCTACGACCGCCTCGTCCACGGAAATAGGATATATCCCCCGACCCGGCCGTCTGCCGTCTAAAGTCTTCTTCCCCTCCGCTGATAGCCATCACACCCGCAGCACCCTCAACGTATGAGCATAGGCCTACACAGCAAGAGAGGTGGTACTCTTCCATATGTGCTTAAGTTATTGATCTAACCCAGAAAATATATCGTAATTTGTTTACTATACTTTTCTTGTCTGTACCAAATTGTAGTGGCTAGTTGAAAGCAAATATTGGTTATGAAGTAGCTTTGTCCGGTTTGCACCTTCAGATCTGCCATGGCATGGGAACTATACTTGTAAAGCTTATGGTTTCCCCCCTTTATATTCACTACCATCATCGTAGGCGCTTCGTGTCGTGCTAGCACTGCTCCTCAAGACCTCAACCCAAAGCTTACGTGTTGAAATACAAATCTGATATGATGCTCATATCACTAAAATAGAGGATGTTTAATTGGTCACCTAATGTTCCTATATTCATTTCGAAAGCATGTGTGCCACCCACTGGTCCAGCTAGTTCCACTTTCCTGATTTTTCTCTTGATGCTTAGGGTTTTCCCCTTTTATCTACTCTACTATGATCTGTGTAGGTGCTTTCTGTCGTACTAGCATTACTCCACCCTTCAAGCTAAACAACACAACACTCAGAATTCGAAAGCTTAGTTGTTCAAATATGATTGTGATATGATACTGATATTAGTTAACCAACACATTTAATTGGTTAGCTAAAGGTCCCACTTGAGTTTCCAAATGCATGTCGCGACATATAGAGAGACAGCATAATTGCATCTCTTTGTCACTTGTTGACCGTAATTCCTTGTCCATACCAAATCTTAGTTGTTATTTCAAAGCAAACATCGGTTGCTAACTACCCTTTGCGCAGTTTGCAGCTTCAGATCTGCCATCCCACTGCCATGGTCAACACTATGCTCATCATGCTTATGGTTTCCCCATTTTATGATGACCACAATCAGCCTACGTGGCTCGTGTCGTAATAGCACTGCTCCACCCATCGAGCTAAACAAGCTTAGCTGTACAAATTCATATATGATATTATTGCTGATATTAGTAAAACTGAGAGATGTTTAATTGGTTAGCGAAATGTTCCTACTTTAGTTTCGAAATGCATGTGAGCCACATATGCAGAGACCGGAAAGAATAGTATTTCTCTGTGCGCTCTGGTTCATCATGGGTGGCCAACCGACATTGTATTGAAAGACTTGTAATATCTTCAATCTACTTGCTCTTCTGCTCTGCTTTAAGATGATACTCTTCTCTTGCGGTCGACTGGTCAAGTCAAGTTGTTCTCCCTTAGTATATTTTGAATCTGTCAGGTCAGGTCGACTTGTTCTTCTTTACTATATGTTGAAGCTGTCATCTGCGAAGTGTCATCACTTCTGGAGCTCTCATATTTTGAGTAGTAGGCCACATTATATTAATGCACACAACAAATTACAGCATGCATGGGATCTCTTAAAAGAATTGTAGAGATAGCACAAAGGGGTTTACAGGGAGGCGGTATTGGATTAGAATCACTTCTGCATTACAAAGAAAATCTCACTTGTTTTTATGTTTTCATGCATGTCAGATATTGAACATTATCAAAATGAATATGAGAATGGGCGCACAAGAGGAATATTGCGGAACAATCCACTGGCTAACAAACTTGGCATGGTGGAGGATGGCCTATCTTATTCACCCATCAAGGTGCTTGCTCTAACTTTGCAAAGTTGTATTGGTCCCACATATTTTGCATCTGACCTCTTGCATTACTTCTACTTTGTTACACCATCTGCTTAGTTTAAGCATCATATATGAGTATATGCCATACCTATACACTTTCTGTACCTATTCCATGTGTCGTCACACTATGTTTTTCCAGTCAAATGTTGTTCTTCCGTAATAGATATCCAAAAGGAAGAGGGTGAGTGCAGATCCTCAAGGAGTACAAACTAGGTATTTGGAAAAGGTAGTGATTGAAAGTGCGCTATATCGACTAGAGGGGGGTGAATAGGCGAGTTTTACGAATTCTTCACTGAGGAATTTGCTGGTGAGGAAATTCCTAAATGAAGAACTACTTGCAGCGGAATAAGTACTCAAAAGTAAACATAGGAGAACACAAGCATAGTCATCATGATGAAATGAAGACGAGCACAGAGTACAGAAAGCGTAAGCACAGGATAACACAGGATGAAGACGAACAGTCTGAAGAAATTGAGAAAGTCTTCAGTCAAAGTCTTCAAACAGATATGAACAAGCACACAACAACAGAAATGACGTAATGAAAGGATTGAGGAAATAGAACCAGTAACCTCTGTGAAGAAAATGATTTGGTAGACCAGTTCCAACTGCTGTCTCAGTTGTACGTCTGGTTGGAGCGGCTAGGTATTTAAACCTGAGGGCAGACAGTCCTGGACACACAGTACTCACCGTATTCACCTTGAGCTAAGGTGACACAGACCTCGCCCAATCACTCGTGGTAAGTCTTCAGGTGACTTCCAAAACTTCGCAGACTAGGTCACTCGGCGATCCACAATTCCTCTTGGATGCTCTAGACCATGACGCCTAACTGTCTGGAAGAAGCACAGTCTTAAGGTAACAAGCGTCGGATCCATGCAGGATCAATCTCTTCCGTGATGCTCAATCACTTTGGGTTGTAGGTGTGTTGGGTTTGGGTTTTCCTCACTTGATGATTTTCGCTCAAAGTCCTCGGAGGATGGGATGCTCCCAAATGACAAGTGTCAGTTTCTCTCGGAGCAGCCAACCAGCTAGTGGTTGTAGGGGGCATCTATTTATAGCCTAGGGAGCAGCCCGACATAATAAGACATAAATGCCCTTCAATGATATGACCGTTAGGTGGATAGATATTTTGGAACAGCTGGCGCATAGCACAACAACGGTCGGAACCTTGACTCTCAAATTCCTTAGGGCTATCATGTTCCGCACTATGTAGGCAATCCGCACTGGCAAATTCCTAACTCCTCGGTCAGAACAAATTCCTCAGAGACCAGAAGAACTTCGTCTCTGTCACTGAAGAATATGATTGAACTGTCTGAGATTTCCAATGGCTTCACTCGAAGGGATTGGTAGGTGTAGGATTTTGAGTTGAGCATCACATGGAAATTTTTGCTTAGTATTTCCTCCACCCCCTTTAACAGTACGGTGTTTCCTATGACTCAAGAAAGAGAAAATGAAACTACAAAAACAAAATTCTTCATGCTTCATGTTCCTCGAATGATTGCCAAGTCTTCAAGGTCACACCAATTTCTTCAGTTTCAAAGTCTTTAGAAAGTCTTCAGAAATACAAAGTCTTCAGTTGAAGAATTTCATTTTTTAGGGGTCGACTTTCTCTGTAAATATCAAACTCCTCATAGACTTATAGACTTGTGTACACTCACAAACGCATCAGTCCCTTAACCTATAAGTATTCAATACACCAAAATCACTAAGGGGCACTAGAAGCACTTACAATCTCCCCCTTTTTGGTGATTGATGACAATATAGGTTAAGTTTTCAACGGGGATAAACATATGAAGTGTAAATACTGATATTGAGGAATTTGATTGCAAGATATAGAAGAACTCCCCCTGAAGATGTGCGAAGTGAGGAATTTGCTTTTGAAGCAATGCACACTTGAAGAGTATAATCATGGAGATCTCCCCCTATATCTTGTAATTCATACACGCATTTGACATATAATATGAAGAATTTGAAATGCATGCTGAGATATGGTGACTGATGTAATTCAGCATGCGTGCATAGACATTAATGAGGAATTAGCATGCAGAAGAACTCAGCAAAAGTATCAGGCCACCATAGAGTTTAAGATTACAACTCGATCCAGCAAAGTCATCAAAAGAACGAGAGTTGTAACTTGGAAAAAAACACCCATATAAGATAGACCCGCTTGAAGACTAACTCAAATTTCTCCCCCTTTGTCATCGAATGACCAAAAGGGGTGAAAATGAGGACTAACGCCCCTGAACAATATCATGATGGAGGAGCACCAGCGTTGTTGGGGTCTTGAGTCATTGTAGGGCCTGCCGCAGTGTCGTCCAAGTCTTCATACTCGTCCGTGTCGCGTGATGAAGAATATCAACTAGCGACCAAGGAAGGAACCTTGACCTTCTTGAATCTCTTCGGTGGAGGTGCAGACCAGTCAAAATCTTCCTTGAAACCCATTTGCTTCAGATCTTCTTCACCATAGAGATGTGACAGAATAGCCGAGGTGTGATCGAAGACTTCATGGAGGTAGTAATGGTTTTTCTTCACTGCATTATGTGTAGAAGTCATGTTGTGAAGAATAGAGCCAAACTGATGCTTAACCCATTTGTGGTTTCGATCCACCTTCTGGTGAAGACTTAGAAGCAGCTCGCGGTCAGTCATCACACGAGGAGCCATGGCTTGAGGATTTGGCTTGGATGCATTGGCAGCAGAATCATGAGTGGCAGAGTCATCATTGGTGGAATAAGATGCAGCTTTGCGGAACTGACCATCCAATGGATGAATACCTTCATCGATAACAACTGGTGCCTTGCCCTTCTCATCAGCTGAGGAATATGTCCACCTGAGGACTCCAATCGGTGGCAAGTAGCTGAGGTGATTCTAAAAGTCAGCTTTGTAGTTGAGTGAAGACCTTGTTCTGAGGAATCTCATGATCCAAGGAGCATAAGGCTTCAGCTCAAACGTAGAAAGTGCAACATTTTCCAGAGTCCCCATGAAGAAATCATGATAATTGACAGGGATTCCATGCATGATGTTGAATAGCATATTCTTCATGATGCCAAAAATTTCCTCATCGGATGAGTCGTGGCCTTTGATAGGACTCATAGTCTTCGTCAGAATGCGATAGATGGTTCTTGGCACGTACAACAATTCCTTCACGAGGAATTTGGTCCTTTGGGCTTGACCAGGCTTCAGAGGCTTCATGAGCACTTGCATGTAATGAGCAGTGAGTTCAGGCTCTTGGTACAGACAACGAGCACCTTCAGGTGGAGGACTGATTGGCAGGGCATGAAGTAATTCAGAGGCCGGTGCCTTGTAATGAGTGTTTTCGGTCATCCAGTCCAACACCCAAGTGTTAATATCATCAGCATCACCTGTGATGTGCAGTGTGGCATTGAACTGAAGAACCAGCTCTTCATTCCAATCAACTATGTTAGAGCAAAAGTTGAGCAATCCAGCATCATGAAGCATACTGAGGACTTGAGAGAAGCAAGGCATTGATTGCATGTCCACGTGAGGAATATGCTCGTGGTAGAAGACTTTGTCCTTGTTGAAAAGCAGTGAAGAATAGAAATTAGCCTGGCTGGCAGTCCAAAAGCGCTTTCTTCTAAGACAAGCATTGTCATAAGGGTTGAAATCAGTGGAGAAAACATGCTCGCCGAAGAAGTCATTAGCCTTGAATTTTTGCTTCTTTGAGAAGGGATCCTTTGGCTTGGGATGAGGAGTGTCGGTCAATTGCATCACCACCTCAGGAATCACAATCTCAGGATCCACAGACTGAGGAATTTGAGGCTCTTCTTCAGCTGCAACCTGGGTCTTCAATTCTTCATTTACATTTTCTTTCAGCACTAGTGGCTGGAATTTCTTCATGGACAGATGGGGTTGCTTGAGGTTCTTCAGAACCCATTTGTACTTCAGTAGCAGCAGGGGACTGAGGAATTGCTTGAAGTGGAGTGAACATCGGAGAGTTGGGGTGCTGACTTTCCCAAAAGTCATCATTCAGCACAGGTGTGGTACAGCCAATGTCCACATCCTCATCTTCCATTTCTTCAACGCCGGCCTCTTCAGCAGTGAACTGAGGCATAGGCGAGGAGACAACTGGTGTTGAAGGGGTTGCATCCACTTCAATTTCTTCATCCAACTGCTCTGACGAAGCAGCAGAAGGATTCTCTTCATGGGATTCACTTGGAATCACATAATCTTCACCAAAAGGAACAAGGTCCTTTGATGGCATGAATGAGACATGAACGACATCACTTGGGTTGTTAATTGAGCTTGTCAAAGGCTTCATATTCTTCGGGGCTGAAGAATCTGATGAAGTTGATGCCTTCCTTTTCTTCACAGTTGCATGCTCTACAGCCTTGGTCTTCTTCGCATTTGATGCAGATGGAAGTATCGGAGTTGGTGTAGGCGCAGGAGGAGCAGAGGAATTTGGTTAATTTTCTTTAGGCGCAACTGATGCAGTTGCCCTGACTTCTTCACTTTCTTCAGGCACACCACTAGTGGATGCCCTGGCAATTTCTTCAGCAGCTGGAATGCAGTCATCAGCCCTGGTACTTTCATTTTATTCAACAGCCTGATTGTCATTAGTGGTGCTGGCATGTTCTTAAGTAGGCTGAGCAGATGCTTCAGCCGGAGTGACTTCAATGTGCACAGGTGCAGCAGCACTTGAAGTGAATGTCTTCGTCAGCTTGACGAACCGGACCTTGGCACCCTTCCAATTAGCATAGTAGCGATTGAATTCATCACTCAGTTGCTTGATCTCAGCTTGCAAGGCAACGAGTTGATCAGGGGTAAGAGTGAGGACATTGTCCTTTAGGTAGCGCTGCTTCTTGTACTGCCCTTTCTTCAGTCTTCGTCCTTCTTCAAATTTCCACTTCTCTTCTTCAATGAAGGCAGTCAAAACATGACTTTGACCAGGAGTGAGGTTCAACTCCGGCAAAGGCGTGTTTGGGTCCTTGTGCCATAGATCAATGAAGTCTAGGATCAACTTTGGATCCAATAACAGTGGCACATTGCTTCCTTTGGCTCTAGCGGCCCTGGCCTGCCTGTCTCTGATGATTTCAGCAAGTTCTTCATCATCAGCCTCATCATCATCAGAGGGCACTTGAAAGGCGACCTGCTTCTTGTGAGGACTTGGTCGAGTGCCTCGTCCAGCAGTGGCCTTTTTCTTCAGCAGAGAGGGGCCAGTTGAGGAATTTGGTGCAGCTGAGGAACTCGTAGAAGCTCCTGAGGCAATTGAGATGCCTGTAATCCTTTGTCACGTGGCGAGATGCACAGGTGTAGAGGATTTAGTCGGATCAGCTGAAGACTTTGTCAGAGGAGCTGAGGACTTTGAAGGAGGAGGAGCGGACTAAGGAATTGGTCATGAGGGCTTTGAAGAATCTGGCCGCGATGGCATTGCTGAGGAACTTGGTCGTGAGGGCATTGAGGGTGAAGCACTTGGTTTGTGAGCAGGCTTCTTAGCCATGGCCTTCTTCGGTTTACTAGCAGAGGCCTCAGCAGCGGTAGCAGCAGCAGTAGAGTCTTCATTAAATTTCCTCACTGCTTCCTTTGCTTGTTTGGCCAGTTTGGCCTGGCGCTTTGCCCATTCATCAGGATAATCCTCACCGCGCTTGAGGCTGGTGGGATCTGACAATTGGCCAGGTGCCAATGGAGGTCTTGGGCATGGAGGGTTGAGTGCGAATTTCTTCATATACTTGGGAGTGACATATCTGTAGTCCCTCCATTCCCGTGCCCATCTCCTCTCAATCTTTTTAATGCGCACTTTGCGCTGATTTTTATCTTCCTCAGGGGGTGTGCAGTATCCAGCATAAATATCATCAGGGATCTCAAATTCTGTGTTGACCTCAGGACTCTTTCCTCCCTTCTGTGGCTTCTTACCGTCAGCCATTTTCTTAAGCTGAGGAATATGAACAACTGAAGTTTCTGAAGAGGTGTGCAACTTTTCTTCGACGAACACTGCAAATGAGTTAAGTTGATGAGAACCTAGTGATTCAGCAGTAGTCATGTGTACCTGTGAACAGAGTATAGTTGCGAGGAATTTGGAGAGGTTATATGTGTTCTCAGAAGGTTTTTCAAAAAGAATAAGTTTGAGGAATTTGACCAGATGAGTCTTGAAGAATTTCACTAAGTGTTCTTTGTCTTAGGTTCCAGAGTTGTATAGATTGAAAATCAACACAATTTAGGAATCTTGAAGAAGGCTTAGAGAAAAGAATCAAGAGCAGATGACATGTGAGGTGTTCAGTGTGTGAAGATTTGAAGAATAAACACTTTTGAAGATTTTCAAGAAATCATTTCAATCAAAGAGGGCAGTAAAAGTAACTTTTAATTACCCTTGATGAAGAACACGACGAACTGGTAAGTCTAGAAGTGAATTTTGTCAGTTCAGATCTTCCACGCCCTAACTCGGCAGAGCAAGACAGCTATGGCGGCGGAGGGGGTGAAGAAATCCGCAACCGACACGAGTACGGCGGTGACAAGGTCGAGGCAGTGAAGCTCTTCCTTACCGGCGGTAATGAAGTAGCGGCGGCGCTAGGGTTTGAGAAGCTCGAGCAGGAGTGAGAACGAGCGAAGTAAAAACAAAGTGAGGAAGAGGCGGGGGTATTTATAATGGGAGTGAAAAACTGTACACCTGAGGAAATCGGACGAACGTGCCCCAGGCCCTTCTCATTCTCTTGACATGTGTCACCCACGTACTGAGAGGTGGCGATCATGTAAGATCGTGGGCGAATAGATAAGTATTGTCGTGGGATGCAGAATGGTTTGAGCGGCAATGCCGAAAATTTAGATAAGATTAGTTAAAAGTTCCATTCGGAATTTCTTCAGCTGTCAAGGACACAGTGAAGATTTTGAATGAGTTTCAAATAGAACGCACATGAAGAATTTGTGAGCAGATTGGGTTGAGTATAGCATAGAGGGGGAAGGGTCTGATCACATTCACTTAGCAGAAGAAATCAACTTGAAGAATTAGCAATAAGTGAATGTTGTAGAGGACATAAACTCATATATATATATATATATATATATATATATATATATATATATATATATATATATATATATATAGCCAATGAAGAGTAACGACAGAAAGAGTGAAGACAGTGCAAAGTTGAAGAATTTGAAAAAACTGAGGAATTTCAAAAACAAAGAAAGACTCAAATTGAAGATTTTCAACTTTGGTTGGTGGCGTAACCCACCGTATAAGAAAGCTAATTTCAGACACCGCGTACAATTGTCGTAGGGCTCTGAGAACCAATTTATTCATTAATTTCTTCAAACTTAGAGGGTTAGTCTTAGTTGATTGAAGAAAAACGTTACTTTGTGTGTTGCACATCTAAGTCATCAAGTCAGAATTAGTGTTAGGATGCGTGTCCATTGCAGAGAACATTCGAAGATTCTAGGACATTTAGCTCACACCGCAACTTGCTAAATCTCTTCTCATCCAAGGGCTTATAATGATATCGGCCAGCTGGTCTTTAGTGCTTGCGTGGTCGATGGAGATGTCTCCCTTCAACACATGATCACGAAGAAAATGACGACGAATCTGGATGTGCTTTTTCTTCGAGTGCTGAACTGGGTTATGAGCAATCTTGATAGCGCTCTCATTGTCGCAGTAGAGAGGAACATTCTTCACATTGATGCCATAGTCCTTGAGTGTTTGCTTCATCCATAGTAATTGAGCATAGCATGATCCAGCATCAATGTACTCAGCTTCTGCAGTGGAGAGAGATACGCAGTTCTGTTTCTTCGAGGACCAACAGACCAAAGATCGTCCGAGGAAATGGCATGTGCCTGACGTTGACTTGTGGTCCACACGATCACCAGCATAGTCAGAGTCTGAATATCCAATGAGATCAAACGAAGAGCCCTTGGGATACCATAATCCAAGTGTTGGTGTGTGAGCTAGATATTGAAGAATATGCTTCACAGCCTTATGGTTTGATTCCTTCGGTGTAGCTTGAAATCGGGCACACATGCAGACACTAAGCATAATATCCGGCCTAGATGCACATAGGTACAATAAAGAGCCAATCATGGAGCGATATACCTTTTGATCAAAGTCTTTACCATTTTCATCAGTGCATAGATGGCCATTTGTGGGCATTGGAATTTTGACCCCTTTGCAATTTTGCATGTCGAGTTTCCTCAATACATCTTTGAGGTATTTCTCCTGAGATATGAATATGCCATTGCACTGTTGACGAATTTGAAGACCTAGAAAGAATTTCAATTCTCCCATCATAGATATTTGATATTCTTCACTCATCATATAGGAAAATTCATCACTGTAACATTGGTCAGTACAGCCAAAAATGATATCATCAACATAAATTTGGCACACAAACAATTCACCATCATAAGACTTAGTGAAAAGAGTTGGGTCGAGTGAACCGGGTTTGAAGCCTTTCTTCATGAGGAATTCCTTCAAAGTATCATACCATGCCCGAGGGGCCTGCTTGAGGCCATACAGTGCCTTATTGAGTCTGAAGACTTTGTCAGGATGTTTGGGATCTTCAAAACCTGGGGGTTGAGCAACATATACTTCTTCCTTAAGCTTACCATTGAGGAATGCACTTTTCACATCCATTTGTTGTAAGATAATATCATGATGGTTAGCATAAGAAAGTAATATGCGAATAGCCTCAAGTCTAGCTACAGGTGCAAAAGTTTCATCGAAATCAATTCCTTCAACCTGTGTGTAGCCTTGAGCTACAAGTCGTGCCTTATCCCTCACCACAAGGCCATTTTCATCTTTCTTGTTGCGGTAGATCCATTTTGTGCCAATGATGTTGTGCTTGCGAGGATCTTGACCAGTTCCCAGACGTTGTTGAGCTCGAACTGATGTAATTCTTCTTCCATGGATTGAATCCACTCAGGCTCCAGAAATGCTTCATCTACCTTAGTGCGATCTGTGATAGAGACAAAAGCAAAGTGCCCACAAAAGTTAGACAAGTGTGAAGCTTTTAAGCGTGCGAGAGGACCTGGTGCTTCAATGTCATCGATGATCTTCTCGACTTGCACTTCATTTGCAATGTGAGGATGAGCGGGTTGTCTTCGAGGAATTTGATCCGCATTTTCTTCAGGAGCATTTTCCTCAGCACCATTTTCTTCAGATGCGCCAGCTCGACGTTCTTCACGTTCTGGAATGAATTCTTCAGCAGATTCTTTGGTAGGAATGACATCCTCAGTAGCCTTGAACTTGATAGATTCCTCAGGTGCTGGTTCATCTAACACAGAAGGTAGGTGCTCTCTTTGCGAGCCATTAGTTTCATCGAACCGCACATCTACAGTTTCAACAACCTTGTGAAGAGCGTTGTTGAAGACTTTGTAGGTGTGCGAGTCCTTTCCGTAACCAAGCATAAAACCTTCATGTGCTTTCGGTGCAAATTCAGATTTGTGATGAGGATCTCTAATCCAACATTTAGCACCGAAGACTTTGAAGTAACTCACATTGGGTTTCTTGTCAGTGAGGAGTTCATAAGCAGTCTTCTTGAAGAATTTGTGAAGATATACTCTGTTGATGATGTGGCATGCAGTATCAATTGCCTCAATCCAGAAACGACGAGGCGTCTTGTATTCATCAAGCATAGTGCGAGCCATCTCAACAAGAGTTCTATTCTTGCGCTCCATGATGCCATTCTGCTGAGGAGTATAAGGAGAAGATAACTCATGAGTAATACCAAGTTCATCAAGATAGTCATCAAGACCGGAATTCTTGAACTCAGTCCCATTGTCACTTCTGATGTGCTTGATCTTCACACCAAAGTTGGTTGAAGCCCTCGAGGAAAATTGTTTGAAGACTTCCTGCACCTCATGTTTGTAAGTGACAATGTGCACCCATGTGTAACGAGAATAATCATCAACAATAACAAAGCCATATAGAGATGCATCATTTGTAATAGCAGAATAATGATTAGGACCAAAGAGATCCATGTGAAGCAATTCAAATGGTCAAGAGGTAGTCATGATAGTCTTCGTTGGATGCTTGGCCTTTGTCATCTTTCCAGCTTCACAGGCTCCGCATAAGTGATCCTTGAGGAATTTGACATTCTCAATGCCAATGACATGCTACTTCTTCGCAAGCGTGTGCAAATTCCTCATGCCAGCATGACCAAGTCGTCGATGCCATAGCCAGCCTTCTGAAGCTTTTGCAAGTAGGCATACGGCTGGTTGTGGTCCTGTAGAGAAATCAACAATGTACAAGTCTCCTCTCCTAAATCCTTCGAAGACTTTGGAATTGTCAGCTTCCATGATCACAGCACAATGATATTTGCCAAAGACAACAACCATATCGAGATCACAAAGCATCGAGACAGACATGAGGTTGTATCCTAAGGACTCGACAAGCATGACTTTGTCCATGTGTAGATCCTTTGAGATCGCAACCTTACCTAGACCCAATACCTGACTTTTGCCTTCGTCAGCGAAGATGATATGCTTCAGATGCGATGGTGATAAAGGAGCATCCATCAATAGATTCTTGTCCCAGTCATGTGATTCGTACATCCATTATTGAGGACCCACTCATTGGGTTTGGGTTGATCATCCTGCAGATGAATTAGTGCATCTTACGAACTCATATACTTCATCAGTGAAGAATATGACATCAATATCATCAGATCAATTTCATCAAGCAATAGAACAGATAAACAGTATGAGGACGTGAGAAATGAAGGTTCATTTCTTCATGATTAGCATGTGTCCTTTCAGGCAATGTTCAGGTCTCCAGCAAATTCTTCAGACGTTTTAAGCACGTCTGGAGACCTGACCCTGCATAAGAGATTAGTTCTTTTTCTTCACCACCCACATCTGAAGGGGTGGCAAAGAATTCATCATTCCGCGAGCACCATATGAGAAAGGTGGCATAGAAGCCAGTCCACTTTGTTTCACATAAGAGGGGTTAGGATAAGCATATGAATAAGCAGAGAAATTCTTCAAGGACTTGTGAACATAATGGTTGGAAGAATAATGCTCATATTCATAGCCCTTAGCTCTTCCCTGCGAAACAGAGGAATTAGCACGATGATTATCATATGAGGATTTTGATCCTTTTGAGGAATTTGATCCACGTGAGGAATTTGGTCCGTATGA
This sequence comes from Triticum timopheevii, assembly GCA_963921465.1. Taxonomy (NCBI): domain Eukaryota; kingdom Viridiplantae; phylum Streptophyta; class Magnoliopsida; order Poales; family Poaceae; genus Triticum; species Triticum timopheevii. Next base: position 391,530,874 of record OY997266.1, on the reverse strand, counting down.
GGACTTGGATCCATATGAAGAATTTGGTCCATATGAAGAATTTGATCTAGAGTTCCTATTCTTCACAGGTGGTGTCACGAGGACATTCACCTGAAGACTTTCAAGGCAACTTTTGGAAACCAAGATTTTCTTCACAGGGGAACCGTTCCTGCAGTTAGTGCCAACATATCTAGCAAATACTTCACCATTCTGATTTTTGAACAGTTTATAGTTGGAGTCAAATGACTCATCAGAAGAATGAGGAGATTCACATGTAAAGCCAGATAAATTGGATGGATCAACTGGCGGTCCCTTTGCAGCAACCCATGAGGTTTTGGGATACTGCTCAGGCTTCCAATATGTTCCATCAGCATTGAGTTTTCTCTCAAAGGCAATACCCTCTTTCCTAGGGTTCCTGTTGAGGATCTTCTTTTTAAGCACATCACAAAGAGTGTGATGCCCTTTGAGGCTTTTGTACATGCCTGTCATGTACAATTCCTTCAGCCCTGCATCATCAGTGATACTAGCAATGTCCTCAAATGAGGAATTAGTGATAGCAGAGACAAATGAAGAATTTGTAGCATTAGAAGCATTTGAACATTCAGGTGAAGAATTAGCAGTTTCACGTTGAATGCACTTCAGACATGGAGGAACAAATTCTTCCCGAGTAGCGCTGATTTGTTGAGCAAGTAATGAATCGCGCTCCTTTTGAAGATCATCATAATCACTCTTAGCTTCTCAAGATCTTGCTTTCTTTGAAGAAATTCATAAGAAAGCTTCTCGTGATCAGATAAGAGAGTGTTATGATGACCTTGAAGGTTTTCAAACTTGGACTGAAGTCTCTGAAAATTTTCAGTCAAGGTTTTAGTACGATCCATTTCTTCACCCAACATATCATCACTTTTATCTAGCATGTTTTGAACCTTTCCAAAAGCCTTTTGTTGTTTCACAGCAATCTTATCAAGTTTAGAGTAGCTGGGCTTGAGGTTTTCATCAGATTCATCCTCACTAGATTCAGAGGAGGCATATTTAGTTACCTTGGCACCTTTTTCCATGAAGCAATAGGTGGGAGCGTAGTCATCATTGCCTTCATCAGCCTTGTTGGTGATGCCTTTTTCTTCAGAGTTGAAGATGGACTTGCTGACGAATGCAGTAGCGAGAGCTAGGTTTGCCACACCAGACTCGGACTCCTCAGATGCCTCCTCATCCTCATGTTCTTTAGATTCAGCCTCAGAGTCCATTTCCATGCCAATGAATGCCCGAGCCTTCTTGGAGTTGCTTTTCTTGTGAGATGAAGACTTCGAGGATTTTGATGTTGAGGACTTTGAAGATTTCTTCTTCTTCTTTGCGTCATCAGAACTGTAATCCTTGTATTTCTTCTTCTTTGATTCATTATCCCACTAAGGACAATCTTGAATGTAGTGACCAGGTTTCTTGCATTTGTGGCATAGCCTCTTCTTGTAGTCACACGATGAGGAATCATTGCTCCTTGAGGATTTTCCAAATTGACCACGTCTTGAGAACTTCTGAAATTTCTTCACGAGCAGTGCTAGTTCCTGGCTCAGTTCTTCAGGATCACCAAGGCTGCTAGCAAAGTCTTCATCTTCAGACTCAGAGACTGCCTTGGCCTTCAGAGCACGTGGTCTGCCATAGCTCGAACCATAGAGATCTCTCTTCTCAACAAGCTGGAACTCATGAGTATTTAGCCTCTCGAGGATATCAGTGGGATCAAGTGACTTGTAATCAGCACGTTCTTGAATCATCAGTGCCAGAGTATCAAATGAAGAAACGAGCGATCTCAGCAATTTCTTCACCACCTCATGGTCGGTGATGTCAGTGGCGCCAAGCGCTTGAAGCTCATTTGAGATGTCAGTGAGGCGATCGAAGGTTTGCTGAACATTTTCATTGTTGAGTCTTTTGAAGCGGTTGAAGAGATTGCAAAGAACGTCAACACGAGAGTCACGTTGAGTAGAGACCCCTTCATTCACTTTGGACAACCTATCCTAGATAAGCTTCGCAGTTTCCAAAGCACTCACTCTTCCATATTGCCCTTTGCCCAGATGGCCACATATGATATTCTACGCTTGAGAATCGAGTTGCTTGAATCTCTTCACATCAGTAGCTTTCAGAGAAGGTGTGACTGAGGGAACACCATTTTCCACAACATACCAGAGATCATTATCAACTGCCTCAAGATGCACTCGCATCTTATTCTTCTAGTAGGGGTAGTCCGTTCCATCGAAGGTAGGACACCCAGCAGAGACCTTGATCATACCTGCGGTCGACAAAACTAAAACTCCAAGCGGTTAAACCAAAATCACGTAGAACAAGGGAGTACCTTGCTTTGATACCAATTGAAAGTGCGTTATATCGACTAGAGGGGGGTGAATAGGCGATTTTTATGAATTCTTCATTGAGGAATTTGCTGGTGAGGAAATTCCTAAATGAAGAACTACTTGCAGCGGAATAAGTACTCAAAAGTAAACATAGGAGAACACAAGCATAATCATCATGATGAAATGAAGACAAGCACAGAGTACAGAAAGCATAAGCACAGGATAACACAGTATGAAGACGGACAGACTGAAGAAATTGAACTGAGGAAATTGAGAAAGTCTTCAGTCAAAGTCTTTAAACAGATATGAACAAGCACACAACAATAGAAATGAGGAAATGAAAGAGTTGAGGAAATAGAATGAGTAAGCTTGGTGAAGACAATGATTTGGTAGACCAGTTCCAATTGTTGTCTCAGTTGTACGTCTGGTTGGAGCGGCTAGGTATTTAAACCTGAGGACACACAGTCCCGGACACACAGTCCTCACCGTATGCTCCTTGAGCTAAAGTCACACAGACCTCACCCAATCACTCATGGTAAGTCTTCAGGTGACTTCCAAACCTTCACGGACTAGGTCACTCGGCGATCCACAATTCCTCTTGGATGCTCTAGACCATGACGCCTAACCGTCTGGAAGAAGCACAGTCTTCAAAGTTCACAAGCATTGGATCCACGCAGGATCAATCTCTTCTGTGATGCACAATCACTTTGGGTTGTAGGTGTGTTGGGTTTGGGTTTTCCTCACTTGATGATTTTCTCTCAAAGTCCTCGGAGGATGGGATGCTCTCAAATGACAAGTGTCAGTTTCTCTCGGAGCAGCTAACCAGCTAGTGCTTGTAGGGGCGGCTATTTATAGCCTAGGGAGCAGCCCGACATGATAAGACATAAATGCCCTTCAATGATATGACCGTTAGGTGGATAGATATTTTTGGAACAGCTGGTGCATAGCACAGCAACGGTCGGAACCCTGGGCTATCATGTTCCTCACTGTGTAGGCAATCTGCACTAGCGAATTCCTAACTCCTCAGTCAGCACAAATTCCTCAGAGACCAGAAGAACTTTGTCTCTGTCACTGAAGAATATGACTGAACTGTATGAGATTTCCAATGGCTTCACTCGAAGGGATTGGTAGGTCTAGGATTTTGAGTTGAGCATCACATGGAAATTTTTCCTCAGTATTTCCTCGACCCCCTTTAACAGTACGGTGTTTCCTATGACTCAAGAAAGAGAAAATGAAACTACGAAAACAAAAGTCTTCACGATTCATGTTCCTCGAATGATTTCCAAGTATTCAAGGTCACACCAATTAAATCAGTTTCAAAGTCTTCAGAAAGTCTACAGAAATACAAAGTCTTTAGTTGAAGAACTTCATTTTTAGGGGTCGACTTTCTCTGTAAATATCAAACTCCTCATAGACTTATAGACTTGTGTACACTCACAAACGTATCAGTCCCTTAACCTATAAGTCTTCAATACACCAAAATCACAAGGGGCACTAGATGCACTTACAGTGATACCTGTTAAATCAGATAGATCAGCAGCCACAGAAAACACAGGCCCAACTGGACCACACTTTACCCCTAGTCCAGTGGCCAAACCCCTACTAGAACTGCTGGGAGCCCAGCGTCAGGTACTGTCTATGATATCAATTCAAAATTTGAACTCCTAAATTTCTGCTTGTGCCTTACCTTCTCTCTTGTATGAAAACTAATTTCAGATGAATCTCCTTGCTCAAAGGATCATACGATCTCAAAACAATATTGGGCTCTGCATTGCTCTTGTCAGTACCTCTCTCCCTTTTGCCTTGTAACGATGTACTTAATTAATTGCTATTTGATTATGTATCACCAGTCTGCACCTGAGCTTCATTATCCTCTGTCTATACCTACTAATAAAGCAAGGTGTGTTTCGCCAATTTTTTCATCCGTTCACCGTCGAAAAGATTTTTTTTCTATCCGAGGTGGTACTAAATTTTTATGTGTTTGTCTGCTACAAAGGGATTTTCCATGCAGCGAAGCCATCCCACTTTTTTTCTTCCCATGCAGCGGCGAAAATTCTATTTTCCACACTGAGCGACAAATAGTCGGAGTTTCGCACAGGACAACCAATGATGTGCTGGCCCGTTTTTCTTTTTTCTGTGTTTTACTTCTATTTTTATTCTCCTTTCCCTATCTCCTTTTTCCCTTCCAAGTTTTTTTCCTTTTAGTATTTAGTTCGTAAATATAAAGTCTCAAAAAACTTTCAGAATAAAAAAAATCAAATTTTTGAAAATGTTGAGAATTCCAAAATTTTGTTCCTATTTTGAAAAGTATTCAAAACTTGCAAAAATTCCCCATTTTTCCAAAAAGAATATTATTTCTCAAAAAAAATTGAGGTTTCTAAAAAGAAAATGGTTTTTCAAAAAATTCTCCAAATTTGAAAAATATTTTTGTTTTAGTGAAATTTTGAAAATTAAAAATAATATTCGTGTATGAAAGATACGCATTTTCTAAAAACTTTTGAATTTTCAACACATACTGCCATTTTGAAAAAATGTTTTTAAATTCAAATAATGTTCATGTTTTCATAAAAAAGTTGGTATTTTTATAAAATGTTTGTGAATTTTAAAATATGTTCCCTTTCATATTTTGTTTGTGTTTTTCGAATGTGTACATAATTTACAAAAAAATGTTCAGGATTTAAAACATTATTCATGTTTCCTACAATATTCAGAAACTCCATACCTTAAAATCCCTTTGATTGAAAGGATTGAAAGGAAGAGTAGATTGAATAACTCATGAGCCTTCTCTATCGTACGATGATTTAACAAAACTCTTAAATGCTCTCGATCAAGGAACGGAAAAATAGCGAATTGATTCCATCACATGTGGCGAAACCGAGAAACTAAATGTTCATTTTCATGTGCACATAGTATTTTGCTTGCACATATAATTGTCGCTGACTTTAAATGCATACTATTTTATCTCCCGTTGCAACGCACGGGCATATGTGCTAGTTTCTTCCAATATTATTTGATCTATATTTACTCTTTGCAAAATGTAGAATAATGGCAATGCTTATAAAGAATTTTCTTTGGGGAATTTATTGAATTATCCTTCCGTCAACATTGAGAAGGGCTCTGTCCAGCCCGTGTTAACATGTAATGTAAGTTCATCCTTCTCAAGCCTTCAAACTTTGTTCTAGTATAGATTTGGATATGCATCATTTCCTCCACTGCTGTTTGCTTTGCTATTTACATCTGATTGGATGTTTGCAACAACTACCAGTTTCAAATTGTAGTTGTAAAAACATGTTCCTTATGCAGAACAGATCCATTTATTTGCTTATATAATTGTGAAACCTATTATGTGTCTCCTTGTTTCTCTTTCAGAGTCGTATCTCTTACGCCAGACAGAACTTTAGGGAAGATAGTGAGCCAAACCATCTTGAGGACAGCGAGATGACCCCAAGGTCCTATCTTGATGAAGACAGTGAGTTGAAGCTACTTACCAGCAGGTGTGAGACAACCTCTGTGCAGTCGCTGCGTCAATCAGTTCGACTTATTCAGTCTCAACTTAAAGCGGAAAGGCTTGCTTTAGCTCAGCTCCAACTTGAAGTCAAAGATGCAATGAAGATGTCAGAGGACTGCCGTGCGCACCATCATGCCATACATCTAGTGTTGATGCATATATCGTTGACACAACTGAGGTCTACTCAACTTCTTCGGCTGTTTGGGGGGCCCAACCTGGCCAGGCCTAGTGCCTTCTGAAGTGCTCTCAGTTTGGTATATTCTTTTGTCGGCGCGTTTATTTGCACTGGTGGCGAACTTTGATGCCTAGTGGATGTAATATGTGTGATAGCTGTGATAGCCTAGCGTAAGTTGCTTGCTTATTTATTTCCTTCTTGTCTTGTTTATTTGTTTGCTTGTAGTCATTGCAGTTCTTTTTCCGTGGTTTGCTAGTGGCTGCAATAACCTATTTTTTAAAACTAGGCCACAATAACCATGGTCTAATATTTACTTTAGTGACACTGGGCCTCCTACGGGCCATAGAAATAGTGGGCCTTCTATGGGTCATAGAAACAGTGGGCCTTCTGCGGGCCGTAGAAATAGTGGGCCTTCTACAGGCCGTAGAAACAATGGGCCTTCTACGGGTCGTAGAAACAATGGGCCTTCTACGGACCGTATCATCAATGGGCCTTATACGCGCCGTATGATCGATTGGCCAAACATGGGCCAATAGCAGGCCACATTAGGGCCGTAAACGGGCTAGAGTTGGAATCGTCTGTTCATGGGCCGACATAACGGGCCATCATTAATAGGCCGTATTTAATGATGCTATGAAAACGGCCCAACGTATTAACGGACTACAAACGGTCCGACTGTAACCATGGGCTGAATTTGGCCCACAAGCAGAAAATGACAGTAATGGGCCGTAAGTAAACGAATGCTGGAAATGATCCCAAGAATAAATGGGCTCTTAGATGGCCGAAAGATAACATGGGCTGGAAACAGCCCAATGGAATAATGGGCCGTTAATGGGTATAAAGTGATACACTATTGATTACGGGCCAGTTTCACCACGGGCCGTTAATGGGTGTAAAGTGATATACTGTTCATTACGGGCCAGTTTCACCGCGGGCCGTTAATGGGCCAAGAGTTACAAAGGGCCTCATATGGGCCGAAAGACGTCATGGGCCATACATGGGCCAGAAGTGAAAATGGGCCAGAATCATATTGGATGGCCCAGATGATGCTACTGGGCCTAATTCGGATAGGGCGTAACGGGACTTGGGTTAGCGGGCTATAAATGGGCTATATGCGAACAAGCCGTTAACAGTCTTTCCATGGGCCGGCCCGCCACCTTTTGACCAAGTCAAACGGGCCGGCCTTTTCACAAGAATGGACCTCTGTTGGGCCGTGCCACGTGCCGACGTATCATAGGCTCCTTCTATCCAATGAGTGGATGACATCTGTCCCAACGATGAGCCGACACGTGTTTCCTCTAGCCAATGATGATTTTACATGTGGAAAATCCCCATTGGTCGGGGTTGTTAACAGGTTATCGGATCCAAAACTCGACCCGATAGCTTAACGGCGTTCCATTACGGTGGATGCCACGTGTCGGTCACCCTTGATGCAAGCATTTCTGTGACGCGCGATTTATTGTCATGGAAGTGGACACTTCCGTGATGATAATTTTGGTAATGTCATAGAACAGTTCTATGACAGCACAGGTATGACTCTCTTGATTCTGTCATAAAATCGTCATGGATGTACATGCATGACAAAAAACGCGACCTACTATGACAAACACGTATCATCACGGAAGTGTATTTTTTGTAGTGATATTCCATTTGAAACCAGTCCTCTTATCCATAAGAGTCATCCTAGTCAAATACTTACTAGCTACACAAGTACCCATATCAAATAAATCTTCTCTAACCCCATAAGAAAGCCACCCAAAGCACCAACAGATGGTTGCCAAAGCCAAATAAAGGTAAAATGACAAATAACTCCAGCCAACCATGGGTCAGTGAAAGCTCCTTTTTATCTCTTGAATACAGATAAATTCCTGTTCTCAAAACAGGCTTTCGCCACGCTTTATAAATAAAGCAACCAACCCGTCCACAAACTGAGTAGCAACATACCGACATCAATAGTCTGTTGGGGCGACAACACAAGCAAGCCCCAAAAAAACTTAAGAGAAAAGCAAGAAAAAAGACCACCAAGTGGTCGTCACATCAACGAGTTGCCAGAGAAGCTAGTCGATGCACCAAAGCATGTAGTGCCTCCAGTATCCTCCCCAGGCGCGCTCGGTCCCGTTACCTAGCCAGTGGGTTCCAGTGCTACAAGAATGCAAAAAAATTGCAGAAAGCATCAGAGGCTTGTCGCAAAAAGACCATCTTGAACACCTTCTTATCACGCATCATCCATAGCATCCAAGTAATTGTAGCAAAGATCTGCTAGAAGAGGTGTATTTTCCTTCCGGTCTACACCACTCTGGCCTAGAGGAACCTGGCAAGATCTATAGCCTCCCACTCATGCCCGAGGGACTCCCAGAAAAAGATCCAAAGAGACCTAGCCATCATGCAAGAGAAGAGGATGTGGGTCCCAATCTCTAGAACATGACACAAGGGGCACAACCCATTACCTGGACAATGCCGCTTGAGCACCTCTGTCCCAGAAGGGAGGCGACCCCTCAGTAGTTGCAAAACAAAAAATCTTCAAGGGGAGAGGCACCTTCCAAAGGGGCAGAACCCACTCAATGTTGGCGTACGACATAACGTGCGGTATCCGAAGCCACGGAAAAATCTCTCGAGGGATAAATGAGCCATTGCGCAGAATCGAGGTCATTCATCAGCAAGGAGGTAGGGTCGCCTGTACATTGGACCACTCCAGCACCTTCGCTGGGCCAAGTGAGGGACGAAATCAGATGTTCCATTGACCATTTTGGATCACCTTGGAGACCAAAAGCAACAGATTCACGCAGATGGCAAACAAGTCAGAGAACCCCGTGCACAAAGGGGTTCCCTCCATACAACATCAAGCCAAAACATGGCCCCTCCGCCATTACCAATCGAGAAGGACAACCCCAAGATAATCTCATGCTTGATCTTCTGGATCGACCGCCAAAACTAGGAGCCCTCCATCATCACAAGCTAAAAGCAGCACGCCCTGAAGGTACCTGACCTGAAGAAGCTGCAGCCATAATCCCCCCTCCCCGTGGATGATCCGCCAAACCAACCGAAGCATGAGGGCGACGTTCATCCGATGAGAGGCCAAGATACCCAAACCACCCATTTCCTTTGGCACGAAAATGTTGGCCCACTTTACCATGTGGTACTTTTGTCGATCGATCATCGCTTGCCAGAAGAAGCGGGATAGGTCCTTATCGAACAAACTATGCACTCCATCCATCAAGATATACATCCCCATAATATACATGGGGAGGCTAGAAATATTAGAGTCAATCAAGACACTATTACTTCCCTTGGAAGTAAACCGGCCACACCATGGTTCGGACCATGCAACAACCTTCCCCATACGTCGGTCGAACGCGCTAAGAAACACCCTTGAGTTAGAGAGGGGCATCCCCAAATACTCTATGGGGAAAGCAGCCAACCTGCAATTCAGGTTGTCCATGATCCGCTGCTACTCAGACTCAGAATATCCTAGGACAATCACTTCATTCTTGTCAAATATTAATCTTTAGCCCTGGCATTTCCTTGAAGCACAAGAGAAGAAACTTCAAGTTAACGATGTCCATGTCAGAACCCTCTACCATAATCATGGTATCACCCGCATACTGCAGGTGAGTGACCCCACCCCAGGGAAAAGGTGTGCAACTACCCCGTGCATGTGACCGGCCGCTCTTGCATTATCGAGGATGATTGCAAGGGCGTCCACTACGAGGTTTAAAAGAAGGGGGGAAATTGGATCCCCCTGCCTAACGCCACTGGAGGATGGAAAGAAAGGGCCAACTCCCCACTAATGTTGGTAGCCATACCGCACTAGTTGCATGATCCAAGAGCACCAGCAATCATCGAACCCCCTGCACTCAAGAACCAGGCACATGAAGGACCAACCAAGATGGTCATACGCCTTGTGGAAGTCCAGCTTCAAAAAGTCGCCATTCGTCCGACACCTACTAACCTCGTGGACAATCTCATGAAGGGCCAAGATCCCATCATGGATGTGTCGACCCTTGAGAAACTCGGATTGGAAGGGGTATGCGATACACTCCGCAATATGTGCAAGACGCAAGGAACATACCTTCGCAAAAATCATCTCAAGAACATTAAAAACCGTGATCGGCCTAAACTGTCAGATACCCGTTGCCCCAACTACTTTGGGGATCAGGGTGATGATGCTAAAGTTCAGACAGGCCATGTATAGGGTCCCAATGTAGAATTCATGGAACAAATTCATGATCACCGGTCGAAGCCCTGGCCGGAACTTCTAGAAGAAGGCCATCGGCAAGCTGTCAAGTCCTATTGTAGATCTTGTCTTCATGGACGCGATCGCTTCGCCGACCTCCTCTGGCAAGAAAGGGAGTATCAGCCTGCCATTTTCCTTGTTGGTGACCCTGGCCTCAGTTGGCGAAAAGACGACAGCTAAAGACATCCCACCCGGGGGGATGTAGTGAAGAGCTCTTTATAGAAGGAGTACATGTGAGCACTAATCTCATCCGGGTGCTTGAGAAGCATCTCCCCATCCATAAACATGGGATGTAGCACTTCCACTGGCGACCATTCGCAATGGCCTGGAAGGGGCCAATACTCGCATCACCAACCATTTCGGCCCCCTCGACGCTGCCAAAAGAGCTCCCCCCTTAGTATATCTCCATCAGTGAGGCTTCCAGGGAGTATTGCTGCATCCACTCGTTAGCCGAAAGACCAGCATTATCGGCTATCACATCTAGAGCCTTAATCTGGTCTAACAGGTCCCCCAATCCTCTAGCATTCTGAAAGATACTAGCCATAAAACACTTTATATAATCAGGTATCATTACCAACACTACAATGATATGATATCCAATTTCTGCATTTTTCCTCTCCCTACATTTTTTCTATCCTATGTTCAATTTCATAAGACACGACATCCAATTTCTATATTCCGTACTGTCTCTTTTTGTATTGGAACTTTAATATAAATATGATGTCAGTTCTTTAGGGTTCGAAATCGTATGACCTCAGGTACGTCGGATCCTGATTGAATGCATGGCAATTATTCGCTGCAGCATGAAGGTTTTTTTTTGTGGATGAAAATTGACAAAGTCTCATCTAACTTCCATACTACTCTCGTGAGTATCTGCGTAAAAGAGAAAATCCGCATGAGTATATGCGTAAAATCTAATGGTGTACGAGTTAGATTAGACATAGTTATTTCTGGTCTAGACAAGAGCCAGACACCATTTTGTCTCTAGTTGGACAGTGCTTCAGTAGACCCCCCCCCCCCCAACAAGATGTAGAAGGGTAGAATGGTCATACGGAGGAAACGTATACCCACCTCCTATTGTACCGTACAGACCGATGTACGTATACCCGCCCGCATGCAAAAAAAGTCATCGCATGTTTACGGGAAGAAAGGCTGTTGCACGATCTTGTCGCCTGCCCGGCGATCACGCTCCTCCGATTCCATTTTTCCAACTGGCCCATCGCCGCCATGGCCGATCGCTGTCGTCCCAACCCCGTTCATTGCCACATCTCACTGTTCTCGTCCGACGCCGCGGACGTGAATGGACTGATGTCCGACGCCGCCTCCGCCGCGCCTGACCACGCTATCGTCTCTCGCCCCGGATCCGGCCAAAAATCTCACGCCCTCCTCGTCTTGCACATCACCGCCTGCTAGAATCAAGACGTAGACCCCTGCCTGAAGGGCCGTCCTCCTACGCTGGCAACGTCTACACCGCGGCCCAAGGTTTGCCATCTAAATCTAGCATGATAGATGGAAGTGATGAGTTCATGTAGTGATTTAGGGTTTAGGGTTCATGTAAACATCCTGCCACAGCGCCGCCTCCACGGACGACTGCATGATGTAGAGAACTAGTGTTGCACTTGGGCATCATCCACTGTACGAAACATAACAGACGATAAATTTTCAATGTTGTGTAGGTTTGCAAGTTAGGCGTGTTGACATGGATGAACAAACCGCATTCACGGGGGATGAGAATGATACTAATAAGGTGACTCAGACTGATAACGATACTTTTAACGAACATGATGACAACAGCGACAACGATTCGTGCTCGTCATATAATATCTTACCTCTGTAGGATTTTTATAATAATGAACATGGCGCGAATAGTGTAAATATAAGTGGCGTATATTTTGATTTCATTTGTGAATTTGCAAAGTATGGCAAGGCTAACTATTTATCTATGTTTAAAAATTTGCAAGAAGATGTGGATGTTGACAATGTGCAAAATAGTTTCCAGGAATCATTCATAGATATCTTGAGCCAGGTTCGTTCATACATGTTGTACATCGCACAATAGTATGAGTTAAATGATAGTAACTGACATACTTTCCTCTGAATTTTCTAGGACGAGTCAGGTGGTCCTAGCGGTGATCACGATGAGGAAGAGATGGACATTGAGGAGGCTCGAAGGCAGCAGAAGATGCTGGAGACACATTGGAAGGTCATGGCTATGACTTTTCAGTCGCAAGGGGGTGCATACATATTCTTCAACAATGACGCCAAAGAGCACGGGTTTAACATCAGGAAATAGAAGGTCAAATGAGGTGCTTTAGGAATGATATGGTACCAGCATTTTCTTTGCTCCAGGGAAGGCAGAAGGCAGAGTAAATTAATAACCATAGAGGGCCGCAAGCACAGGCTTAGACTAGAGACTCATTGCGACTGCAGTGCACATATGGTGGTGAAGCTGGACAGACAACGCGGCGTTTGGTTTGTTATGTCATTCGTGGATGATCACAACCATGCGTTGGCTCGGCCCGATGAGGTTTTTTTGTGGTCACACAGACGGATTGGAGATGGCAAGAGGGCAGAGATATTGGCGAGGGAATTGGCCGGGATAAGAAAGCATATAACAATGGACAACTTCATCAGTAGGTACGGTTTGTATGATAAGTGTTGGCTTATCAGGCAGGACATTTGCAATCTGTGCTGCAGAGAGAAAATGAAGCTCATTGCAAAGGGTGATGCTGAGATGGCAGTTGGTATTAAGAGGAGCAGGAAGGAGAAGGACCCTAAGTGTTTTTTAGTATGTACTTGATAAGGAAGAGCGACTGAAGAGTATGTTCTGGTGCGATGCATAGCCACAGAGGGTCTATCAAGACTACGGAGATGTGGTCATGGTTGAGAGCACATATAACATGAACAAATATGCTATGTCGTTCATCCCCTTTTTCAGAATTAACAACCACCATTGCACCACAGTGTTTGGTCGTGCCATTGTTTCTGACGAGACCGAAGGGACATACGTCTGGCTGTTGCAAACATTTATGAAGGCAAACTGTCAGATGAAGCCAAATTTAATAATCACAGGTGGTGACGCTGCAATGATCCGGGCTATTCAGACTGTCCTTTCAGATGTGTTCCATCGTATTTGCTCATGGCATATCGAGAAAAATATGCAGAGGCACCTGCATTACAAGTCACTAGATGAGTTCAGATCACTCTTGTACTATGCCACCTCTCAAGCCAACTTTGAGCAGAGATGCACTGCTTTCTATGATAAATGGAAGATGGGTAGAACTGAAGAGTGGCTTAATAGGATGTACAGGAAGAGGAGACTTTGGGCAGCTTCATATCTTTCTGATGGTTTTTTTCCTGGGATGTGAAGTAACCAGAGGAGCGAAAGCCTCAACTCCTGCCTTCACCTTCACCTGGACTACGGTATGACAATAGTTGATTTGGTAGTGCATTATGAGAACTGTATAGTTTGCCTCCGTAAGAACGAGGCGTACGATGACTGCGAGGAACACCAGAAAGTACCACCATCGGTTACTGAATATAAGGCCCTTGAGGAGCATGCTGCCACTATATTCACACCTGCTAATTTCTACATCCTACGAGATGATTTGCATAAGATGGGTCAATTGGAGATATTTGAGATGCTCGTGGGAATTGAGCGTCAGACATTGATGCTGACATGGAAGGATAACCACAAGTTCAGGTACAATGTTCTTTATGAACCAGGTAACTCAGAAGAAGCTATAACATGTGGTTGTCTTAGGATGGTTCGGAAAGGGCTGCCATGCAAACACATTCTCTTTGTTCTCCATCATCTGAACATAACTAAAATACCAAAGCGTAATGTCCTTCATTGGTTGTCCAAAAATGAGAGATGGGTTGCCTGTGCAGCGGAAGAGTGATATGTTCGGATGGGGTTGGTCAGGGTCATTGGAGAGAGAACGGTAGAGTCAAATAACCATAAAAACCGCAGAAGCTGCTCAAGTTGCCTGGATGTGACGCAATGTGTGTTTAGTGTCAGGTTGCGTTCATATCTTGCGTGGGGCCTACATTGGGAATGCACACAGCCTCACAAAAATTGGTTTCATTTCATGCATGCGATAACATAGCCCTAGTGCAACCAACACCATTCCGGTGTGTCGGTAGGGCTACACTCAAAGACGTTTTTTTCACCACCACCAAATGACCCCTAACTTTTTCCACATACCCCAGGCACCATGCCAAGCACGCACGACAATTTTCGGTATTTTTCGATGTCTGATGCTTTATCTAGGGTTTTGCCGGCGGAAAGACCCTAAAACACTGCCCAGACGTGATGCAACATGCATTCGGTGTCTGATTTCATTCATATCTTGCATGGGGGCGTACATTGGGCACACACACACCCTCGCGAAAATTGGTTTCATTTCATGCATGCAATAACGTAGCCCTAGTGCAACCAGCACCGTTCCAGTGTGTCGGTAGGGCTACTCTCAAAGACGGTTTTTTTTACCTCCACCAAATTACCCCCTAATGTTTTCCACGTACCTCAGGCGCCATGCCAATCACGCACGACAATTCTCGGTAATTTTTTACGTCTGATGCTTTTTCTAGGGTTTTCACGGCGAAAAAACCCTAAAACATAGCCCGGACATGACACAACGTGCGTTCGGTGTCCGATTTCGTTCATATCTTGCGCGGGGGCCTACATTGGGCATGCACACACCCTCGCAAAATTTGGCTTCATTTCATGCATTCGATAACGTAGCCCTAGTGCAACCATCACTGTTCTGGTGTGCGGGTAGGGCTACTCTCAAAGATGTTTTTTTCACCTCCACCAAATGACCCCTAACTTTTTGCACGTACTCCAGGCACCATGCCAAGCATGCATGACCATTTTTGGTATTTTTCGACGCCCGATGCTTTTTCTAGTGTTTTCCCAGCAAAAAACCCTAAAACACTACCCAGACGTGACGCAACGTGCGTTCATATCCGATTTCGTTCATATCTTGCATGGGGGCCTACATTGGGCATGCCCACACCCCTGCAAAAATTGGTTTCATTTCATGCATGCGATAACCTAGCCCTAGTGCAATCAGCACCATTCCGGTGTGCAGGTAGGCTACTCTCAAAGACGTCTTTCCACCACCATCAAATGACCCCTAACTTTTTCCACATACTGCAGGCACCATGCCAAGCACGCACGACAATTTTCGGTAATTTTCGACATCCGATGCTTTTTCTAAGGTTTTCCCAGCGAAAAAACCATAAAACACTGGCCGGACGTGACACATCGTGTGTTTGGTGTCTGATTTGTTCATATCTTGCATGGGGGCCTACATTCGACATGCACACACCCTCATAAAAATTGGTTTCATTTCATGCATGCAATAACGTAGCCCTAGTGCAACCAACACCGTTTCGGTGTGTCATCAGGGCTACTTTCAAAGACGTTTTCTTCACCTCCCTCCAATGACCCCTATATTTTTCCACGTACCCCAGGCACCATGCCAAGCATGCACGACAATTTTCCGTATTTTTCGACGTCCGATGCTTTTTCTAAGGTTTTCCCAGCGAAAAAATCCTAAAACACTGCCTGGACGTGACGCAGCATGCATTCAGTGTTTGATTTCATTCATATTTTTTGCGGGGTCCTACATTGGGCATGCATACACCCTCACAAAAATTGGTTTCATTTCATGCATGCGATAACGTAGCCCTAGTGCAACCATCACCGTTCCGGTGTGCCGGTAGGGCTACTCTCAAAGTCGGGTTTTTTCACCTCCACCAAATGACCCCTAACTTTTTCACATACCCTAGGTACAATGCCAAGCATGCACGACAATTTTCGGTATTTTTCGACGTCCGATGCTTTTTCTAGGGTTTTCCCGGTGAAAAAACCCCTAAAATACTGGTCGGACGCGACGCAATGTGCGTTTGGTGTCCGGTTTCATTCATATCTTACATGGGGGCCTACATTGGGCATGCACACATCCTCACAAAAACTAGTTTCATTTCATGCATGCGATAGCATAGCCCTAGTGCAACCAGCACCGTTCCGATGTGCCGGTAGGCTACTCTCAAAGACGGGTTTTTCTCACCTCCATCAAATGACTTGTAACTTTTTCCACGTACCCCAGGCACCATGCCAAGCACGCACGACAATTTTCGGTATTTTTCGATGTCGGATGCTTTTTCTAGGGTTTTCCCAGCAAAAAAAACAAAAAACACTGCCCGGACATGATGCACCGTGCGTTCTGTGTCTGATTTCGTTCATATCATGCATGGGGACCCTACATTGGTCATGCACACACCCTCGAATAAATTGGTTGAATTTCATGCATGCGACAACGTAGCCCTAGTGCGACCAGCACCACTCTGGTGTGCCCGTAGGGCTACTCTCAAAGATGTTATTTTGTCATGGCCCTAACATTTTCCACGTACCCCAGGCACCATGCCTAGCATGCACGACATTATTCGGTATTTTTTGACGTCCGATGCTTTTTCTAGGGTTTTCCCGACGAAAAAACCCGAAAACACTGACCGGTCGTGATGCAATATGCGTTCGGTGTCTGATTTCGTTCATATCTTACGCGGGGGCCTACATTGGGCATGCACACACCCTCGCAAAAATTGGTTTCATTTCATGCATGCGATAACGTAGCCCTAGTGCAACCATCACCGTTCCGGTGTGCCGGTAAGGCTACTCTCCAAGACATTTCTTTTCACCTCCACCAAATGACTGCTACCTCTTGAGCTTGCGTTGGTTTCCCTTGAAGAGGAACGGGTGATCCAGCAAAGTAGCGTAAGTATTTCCCACAGCTTTGAGAACCAAGGTATCAATCTAGTTGGAGACGACACACAATTCACCGAATACCTGCACAAACAATCAAGAACTTGCAACCAACGCGATAAAGGGGTTGTCAATCCCTTCACGATCACTCGCGAAAGTGAGATCTGATAGAGATAGTAAAGTAAATATTTTTGGTACTTTTGGTTTATAGATTGGAAAGTAAAGATTGTAAGATAGTAGATCGGAAACTAGCAAGATGTAAATGAGATTCAATAATATGGAAAAGAGACCCAGGGGCCATAGGTTTCACTAGTGGCTTCTCTCGAGATAGCATATATTACGGTGGGTGAACGAATTAGTGCTGAGGAATTGATAGAAAAGCGCATAATTATGATGACATCTAAGGTAATGATCATGAACATAGGCATCACGTCCATGTCAAGTAGACCGACTCCTACCTGCATCTACTACTATTACTCCACACATTGACCGCTATCCAGGATGCATCTAGAGTATTAAGTTCATAAAGAACGGAGTAACGCATTAAGCAAGATGACATGATGTAGAGGAATTAACTCAAGCAATATGATGAAACCCCCATCTTGTTATCCTCGATGGAGACAATAAAATACGTTCCTTGCTGCCCCTACTGTCACCGGGAAAGGACACTGCAAGATTGAACCCAAAGCTAAGCACTTCTCCTATGGCAAGAAAGATCAATCTAGTAGGCTGAACTAAATCAATAATTCAAAGAGACTTGCAAAGATATCAAATCATGCATATAAGAATTCAGAGAAGAACTAAATAATATTCATAGATAATCCTTATCATAAATCCACAATTCATCGGATCTTGGCAAACACACCGCAAAAGAGTATTAGATCGAATAGATCTCCAAGAACATCGAGAACTTTGTATTGATAATCAAAGAGAGAGAGAAGAAGCCATCTAGCTAATAACTATGGACCTGAAGGTCTGTGGTAAACTACTCACGCTTCATCGGAGAGGTAATGTTGTTGATGTAGAAGCCCTCCATGATCGAATCCCCCTCCGGCAAATCACCGGAAAAGGCCCCAAGATGGGATCTCATGAGTACAGAAGGTTGCGACGGTGGAAAAGTGGTTTCGTGGCTCCCCATGATGTTTTTAGGGTATAAGAGTATATATAGGCGAAGGAACTAGGTCAGGGGAGCTACGAGGGGCCCACGAGGGTGGGGGGCGCGCGTACCCCCTGGGCGCGCCCTCTTGCCTCGTGGCCGCCTCATTGCCTCTCCGACTTCATCTCCAAGTCTTTTGGTTTGCTTTCGGTCCAAGAAAGAGCATCGCGAAGGTTTCATTCCGTTTGGTATTCCTTTTCTGCAAAACTCTAAAATAGGAAAAAAAAACAGAAACTGGCACTAGGCCCTCGGTTAATAGGTTAGTCCCAAAAATAATATAATATATCTTAATAAAGACCATTAAACATCCAAAATAGATTATATAATAGCATGGAACAACCAAAAATTATAGATACGTTGGAGACGTATCCATGACCCCTAAGTTTTCCACCGTACCCCAGGCACCATGCCAAGCATGCACGACAATTTTCGCTATTTTTGACGTTGGATGCTTTTTCTAGGGTTTTCCCCATGAAAAAAACCCTAAAAACACTGCCCGGACATGACGCAACGTGCGTTCAGTGTCCGATTTTGGTCATGTCTTGCATTGGGGCCTACATTGGGCATGCACACACCCTCGCAGAAATTGGTTTCATTTCATGCATGTGAAAATGTAGCCCTAGTGCAACCAGCACCGTTCTGGTGTGCCGGTAGGCTACTCTCAAAGACGTTTTTTTCACCTGCATCAAATGAACCCTAACTTTTTCCGCGTACCCCAGGCACCATGCGAAGCACACACGACAATTTTCGGTATTTTTCAACGTCTGATGCTTTTTCTAAGGTTTTCCCGGCGAAAAAACCCTAAAACACTGCCCGGAAATGATGAAACATGCGTTCAGTGTCCGATTTCGTTCACATCTTGCGTGGGGGCCTACATTGGGCATGGACACATCCTCGCAAAAATTGGTTTCATTTCATGCATGCGATAACGTAGCCCTAGTGTAACCATCATTGTTCCGGTGTGCCGGTAGGGCTACTCTCAAAGACGTTTTTCTCACCTCCACCAAATGACCCCTAACTTTTTCCACATACCCCAGGCACCATGCGAAGCATGCATGACAATTTTAGGTATTTTTCAATGTCCGATGCTTTTTCTAGGGGTTTCCTGGCGAAAAACCTCAAAACACTTCCCGGACGTGATGCAACGCGTGTTCGGTGTCCAATTTTGTTCATATCTTGCGTCAGGGCCACATTGGGCATGCACTCACCCTCGCAAAAATTGGTTTCATTTCATGCTCGTCATTGTCGTATTATTATAACAACATCTTCAAAGAAAAGAAAATTGTAATCTTTCGAACAAACATACATTTTTTCACTGAAATTTCATTCAACATAGATAGATATTTTACATAGCCGAACGAACTTTAAATGATAATGATAATTTCATACATAAAAAAATTACTACTTAAGCTTATAACGACATAACAAAATTTAACTTAAAACGACATTTAAAAAAACTACTCTTCATCACTATCGAGCAGGTCGATCACGACCGCGTCGTCGCCGCCGTCGTCATTGCTGATGTCCGCAGCGATGTCGTCACAGTCGATGCCGGTGCCTCCACCTGCTCCTATGCGTCTGCCGCCACCACCTCCGCCATCACCGCCGGCGCCTCCTCCCACTCCCCCGATGCCATCGCCGCCTGCTCTGCCGCCATCGCCGCAGCTGCTTCGATTGTGGCCACTACCTCAGGGGCCTCCCTCGCAGCCGTTGCCGCCATTGCCTCTGACGCCCATAGGGACATGTGGTACCCCCGGGGTGTCATTCGGATCACTGTCCTCGAGGAGGATGACCTGCTCCGGCGACAACTCGACCTCCAGCGGTGAGGGGGGGTGGCGGGCGCGGGCGCACCTGTTGGGGGGCCTCGGTGCCCGCGAGCACCTCCACGGCGGTCCTGCAACGGTGGCAGAGCGCAAAGACAGCCCGCTGCATCTTGTCAGGTCGGGGGTCACGCCGGACGCCGCCAGGTGGAAGGCGGCCATGACCTCCCAATAGTGCTTCCCATGCTAGAAGACGCGGCGGCCGCGGATGTTGTCTTGGCCGCCAGCATGGCTCCGGAGCTCCTCCTGCGTCGCGCTAGGCCCCGGCATTGCGAAGCCGTCCTTGTTGATCTTCCAGTTGCATGGACGACGACAGCCCGAAGACACGGGAGGCAATACTGGTGGAGCTCCACCATCTCCGGCCCGCCGATGCTGGTCGGCCAGGCACCAGGGACGTCGTCGTTGTCGCTGCCGGTGCTGCTGTTGCTGTGGTAGAACACAATCGCCGGGTTGTCGGGGGGTGAGAAAGGCCGGGTGTGAGGGGCGTCGGGGGTCTGTTGTGAGGCCATCGGAGGGGGCCCAAGGCTTTATATAGTCGTCCGGGGGCGACGGGAGGTGGGCGGCTGGCTTCAATCGCCATTAGTGCCGCCTCGGGACGGGACGGGGGCGGGACGCGACGGGATGGGGAGGCCTGGCGACAGGCAACAGGATGGGGCGGCGGGGCGAAACACGAGGCGGCAGGCGACAGGACGGGGCAGCGGGGCGGAAGACGAGGCGGCGTGCGACGAGGAGCTGTTGGGGAACGTTGCATGGAAAACAAAAAAAATTCTACGCACATGCAATGATCTATCCATGGAGATCCATAGCAACAAGGGGGAGAGAGTGTCTATGTACCCTCATAGACCATAAGCGGAAGCGTTTAACAACGCAATTGATGTAGTCGAACTTCTTCGTGCTCCAACTGATCAAGTACCGAACACACGGTACCTCCACGTTCTGCACACGTTCAGCTCGGTGACGTCCTCCGCCTTCTTGATCCAGCAGGATGGCGAGGTAGTGGATGAGTTCTGGCAGCACGACAGCGTGGTGACGGTGATGGTGATGTGACCTCCGCAGGGCTTCGCCTAAGCACAACGAAAATATGACCGAGGGAGTAAACGGTGGACGGGGGCACCGCACACGGCTAAGACAATGGTGTGGGCTGTTGTGGCGCTGGGCTGTTGTGGCGCTATATAGGGTCACGCTATTCGTCACACTGGGTGAGGAATAGTTATTCTTCATCCCCTCTCTTTTTTTATGTCAATGCACCATATTTTTAGGTTTCGTAAATTTTGTCTTATTTCATACATAAAAAGACAACGTAAAAAAATATATACTCGTCGTAAAAAATATATTATGTTACGTAAAATTATGAACATAAAAACATAGTTGAAAATATACATAAACTGCGATATTTCTAATCTTATAACCTTTTTTTTCTTTTCTGATACCAAGTTTTACGTAGTGAATCAATATGAATGTAACGGTTTGTATTTCAAACGTAATTTATTTATGAAGCGATCGTAAGATTACTTCGGGTGAAGAATAATTTATTCTGTATCCTGGGTGATGAATAGTATTACTATATATATAGGTGGGGGGAGGAGAGGCAGCCCCTAGGGTGCGCCAAGTGGCCGGCGGCTACCCTAGGTCACCTGCCTAGCCGCGCCCCCCTCTTTCCTTATTCAAACATGAGGGGGAAAGGAAAGGGAGATGGCTGCCTTAGGGCGCCTCCCCTTTCCTTCCCTCCCTCCTTTGGTGCGTGGGCAGGGAGTAGAGGGGCGCACCAGCCCCTTGTGGGCTGGTATGCTCTTCCCCTTTTGGCCCATAAGGCCCAATAACCTACCGAGGCTGCCTGGAACCCCTTCCGGTAACCCGATAAGTACCCGATACCAACCGAAACACTTCCGGTGTCCACATACCATCGTCCTATATATCAATCTTTACCTCTCGACCATTGCGAGACTCCTCGTCATGTCTGTGATCTCATTCAGGACTCTGAACAACATTCGGTCAACAAATCATATAACTCATACAACACTATATCATCAACGAGCGTTAAGCGCGCGGACCCTATGGGTTCGAGAACTATGTATACATGACCGAGACACCTCTTTGGTCAATAACCAATGGCGGAACCTAGATGCCCATATTGGCTACTACCTATTCTACGAAGATCTTTATCGGACGAACCATTATGACAACATACATAATTCCCTTTGTCCATTAGTATGGTACTTGCTTGAGATTCGATCGTTGCTATCTTTATACCTAGTTCAGTATCGTTACCGGCAAGTCCCTTTACTCGTTCTGTAATACACCGTCTCATAACTAACTCCTTAGTCATTTGCTTGCAAGCTTGTTATGTGTGTTACCGAGAGGGCCCAGAGATACCTCTCCGATACTCGGAGTGACAAATCCTAATCTCGATCTATGCCAACTCAACAAACACCTTCGGAGATACCTTTAGAGCATATTTATGATCACCTAGTTATGTTGTGACGTATGATAGCACACAAGGTATTCCTCCGGTATCTGGGAGTTGCATAATCTCATAGTCGGAGGAATATGTATTTGACATTAAGAAAGCAATAACAATAAATTGAATGATCATTATGCTAAGCTAACGGATGGGTCTTGTCCATCACATCATTCTCCTAATGATGTGACCCTGTTATCAAATGACAACACATGTCTATGGTTAGGAAACCTTAACCATCTTTGAGCAACGAGCTAGTCTAGTATATGCTTACTAGGGACACGATATTTGTTTATGTATTCACACATGTATTTAAGTTTCCGATCAATACAATTCTAGCATGAATAATAAACCTTTATCATGAATAAGGAAATACAAAATAACAACTTTATTATTACCTCTAGGGCATATTTCCTTCAGTCTCCCACTTGCATTATAGTCAATAATCTAGTTCACATCGCCATACAATTATACAGACGAAATCATTTATTTGGTGGAGGGGTCGGTGATTTGGGTGGAAGTTGTGGCGCCGGCAGTCGGGGCATGTGGGATGTGGAAGGAAGAGGAGATGGCGATCGGGTGTGGATTACCTGCCTAGGTAGACGAGGCCGAGCAGCCTGAAGGAGGGTCACCCGAGAGGAGGCGGTGTTGCAAGCAAGGAGTGAAGGTTTCATCTTGGAAAGGAAGGCGAAAATAGGGGAAATGTGGCTTTTGATAAGGGGGATGGGGCGGGGAGATAAATATTTCCACGGAAGCCGAAAATTTGGAATCGGTTCAGCAAAAAAACATGCGCGCAAAGTGTCATCAGACTTTAGAACTATGTACGATATGTGAACATCAAAAACGATTCAGATAGCTCAACCCATGTGTGATGAGTTTGAACGTCAAAAATATTGGTTCAAATTTCCCTGGTTACAGTGCTCATCCATGTCATTGCACAATTTGGGTACACAAAGGAGACTATAGCACACCTGGTTACAGTGTCAACATAGAACATCTAGAGTTTTGTGTTAAATTTTGGAGTTTTTTGGGGTTGGTTTGGACATTTTTATACATTAACATGGTTTTCTAGGCATTTTATGTGGATAATTAAAATTTGAACTACATGCACATGCTCTAGTGTATATAAATTGGTTGAATAATCAAATATGTGTCCTTGATTGCATTCTTAGGTCTCATGCAAGAAATGGGAATGAATGTCAAACACCCTGCCACCGTCACTCGGCCGCAAACATTGAGATACCTGGTTTTTAAATTCTAGTAAATCCAAAACTCGTCTGAAATTCACGAAACTTGGCATGCTATCATGGAGCGGCATCAACATGCAGTGGTTAATTTTTTGTCCCATTTGGAGCAGGTTTGGGTATAAGCTTCTCACAAACCAGAGCTTCTCACAACAAGCATGATGGTTTCGGTAGGGAACGTGCCACCTTTGCGGACGAAACAATATTCGTTGCCTCTTATTGCTTTCAAAAAATTTCTAGTGTCAACATAGAACAACAGGAGTGTTGTGTTAAATTTTGAATTTTTCAGGGTTTGTTTGGACATTTTATACATTAACTGGGTTTTCTAGGCATTTCATGTGCATAATTAAAATTTCAACTACATGCACATGCTCCAGTGCATATAAATTGGTTGAAAATCAAATCTTTGTCCTTGGTTGCATGCTTAGGTCCCATGCAAGAAATGGGAATGAATGTCAAACACCCTGCCACCATCACTTGGCCGCAAGCATGAGATACCTGGTTTTTAAATTCTAGTAAATCCAAAACTCGTCAGAAATTCATGAAACTTGGCATGCTATCATGGAGCGACATCAACATGCCGTGGTAAATTTTTTGTCCCATTTGGGGCAGGTTTGGGTATAAGCTTCTCACAAACCAGAGCTTCTCACAACAAGTGTGATGGTTTCGCTAGGGAATGTGCCACCTTTGGGGACGAAACAGTATCTGTTGCCTCTTATTGCTTTCAATTTTTTTTCTAGTGTCAACATAGAACAACTGGAGTGTTGTGTTGAATTTTGGAATTTTTCTAGGTTCGTTTGGATATTTCTATACATTAACTGGGTTTTATAGCCATTTTATGTGCATAATTCAAATTTGAACTACATGCACATGCTCCAGTGCATATAAATTGGTTGAAAAATCAAATATGTGTCCTTGGTTGCATGCTTAGGTACCATGCAAGAAATGCGAATGAATGTCAAACACCGTGCCCCCATCACCCGGGCACAAACATTGAGATACCTAATTTTTAAATTCTAGTAAATCCAAAACTCGTCTGAAATTCATGAAACTTGGCATGCTATCATGGAGTGCCGTGGTAATTTTTTTGTCCCATTTGGTTCAGGTTTGGGTATAGGCTGCTCACAAACCAGAGCTTCTCACAACAAGTGTGATGGTTTCGTTAGGGAATGTGCCACCTTTGGGGAGGAAATGATATCCATTGCCTCTTATTGCTTTCAAAAATTTTCTAGTGTCAACATAGAACAACAGGAGTGTTGTGTTAAATTTTGGAATTTTTCGGGGTTTGTTTGGACATTTTTATACATTAACTAGGTTTTCTAGGCATTTTATGTGCTTAATTCAAATTTTAACTACATGCAGATGCTCCTCTGCGTCAGCGTGTGCTGCGGCCACAGCTGCGGTAAGGATCGTTGTATGCTGGACAAGGTGCTCCTTCTCCTCCTGCAGGAACTCAATGTAGCGCGCAAGGTCGTTGACGCATGTGCGGGCCTCCACCTCCGCCTTCCTCCTTCGGGCAGCGGTGGCGGAGCGGGAGCGGGTGATGATCCTAGCGGTCGATGGTGGGTTGGCGGCCACGGCAGCTGTCGGTGTCAAAACCGGCGGATCTTGGGTAGGGGGTCCCGAACTGTGCGTCTAGGCGAATGGTAACAGGAGACAAGGGACACGATGTTTTTACCCAGGTTCGGGCCCTCTCGGTGGAGGTAAAACCCTACTCCTGCTTGATTGATATTGATGATATGGGTAGTACAAGAGTAGATCTGCCACGAGATCAAGGAGGCTAAACCCTAGAAGCTAGCCTATGGTATGATTGTTGTTCGTCCTATGGACTAAAACCCTCCAGTTTATATAGACACCGGAGAGGGCTAGGGTTACACAGAGTCGGTTACAATGGTAGGAGATCTACATATCCGTATTGCCAAGCTTGCCTTCCACGTCAAGGAAAGTCCCATCCGGACACGGGACGAAGTCTTCAATCTTCTATCTTCATAGTCTTGGAGTCCGGCCAACAATGATAGTTCGGCTATCCGGACACCCCCTAGTCTAGGACTCCCTCAGTAGCCCCCGAACCAGGCTTCAATGACGATGAGTCCGGCGCATATATTGTCTTCGGCGTTGCAAGGCGGGTTCTCCTCCAGATTCCATGTGCTTGCCGGATAGTGTCCGGCTTCCCTATAAATGTTGCACTCCTTGGCTTCCACGTCCAATAATAGCCCTCTTCCAGGTGTTGTATGCATGCGAAAAGCCAGGGTATTTTTACGTTTTACCCCCTAGCTGCGTGAATAAGCTGCCTATAAGAGAGGCGAGGATCTAGATCCAAATCGCACCATCCTCCATCCATGAGTACTCATCGAAGCGCCTCTGACAAAAATCCACTCCATCATGGACAGTCGACGCGGCTCCTCCTCTCGTGCTCCCAGCCCTCAGCCAGGAGATTGGAGGAGATGTTCGGTCCCGCACAGCGAGCTGGTGACGCTCCAAGCAGAAGGATACCTTCCCCCAGCCTTCATGGTTCCGGTTCGAGACGGACTAGCCACCTATAAAGGTGGAAAATAGGCGGAGAGCACCCCCAATCCCTCCAAAGGAGAGCGGGTATGCTTCGTCCCTTATCTAATAAGGGGACTCGGATTTCCCATACATCCGTTTCTCCGGGGGCTCCTGGAGTTCTATGGGCTCCAGCTTCACCACCTTACACCTGCCTCCATCTTGCACATCGCAGGCTTTGTAGCCCTTTGCGAGCTGTTCTTGGGCATCAAGGCCCATTTTGCGCTGTGGAAAAGATTGTTTTGCCTCGTACCCCGTTCTCATGAGGGGTCGATATATCAAGTGGGCGAAGCCGAAATATGGCGCATCGCCGGGACCGGATACTTATCCGGAACCCCGAAGAAGGCGTCCGAAGACTGGCCTTTAGAATGGTTTTATATGGAAGACACCCCGCTGCCGGACCCAGTTCGGATCGGCCTCCCGGAGTTCAGCAGTGCTCCTCTGAAGAAACGCCTAAGTTGGCGCCCGCGGAGCCCTCAACGGGAGGATGATAGGAGCGTCCAATATCTGATGGGTCGGATAAGGTTACTGGCTCATTCCGGATTGACCATGATTGGAGTCATGGCCACGTGCATTATGCGAGGGGTGCAGCCGCTCCAATATAGGGGCCACCCCATGTGGGATTTCAATGGGGAGAATGATGCCACCCGTCATGGCCGCAAGGGGCCGGGATCAGCTGCCAATCTGGTGAAGATCCTGTCTGGCCTGTACAAGGGGGAGAAAGAGGACTTCCTCTGCACGAGTCCATTGAATGGATTCTCCATGAATAACCCTCGGAGTTGGGTAAGCGGACGTTTATCTATCCGATCCGTGATTTCAAAGTTAAGTGTCTTACTTTATGATTTTGGCGCAGGAACTGCGCCGGGATGTGGAGGGCATACACAGCCCGACTCCACAACCCGAGGATCCGAAAAGATCCCTTGATCCGGCCTCCGAAGAGGATCCGAACATAGAGGTGGAGCTGATTGACGGGGTGTTCCACCAACTCAGCATGGACAATGCTTTAGTCTCCATTACGGCTGACTACCCCGGTTTATCTCCGGCTTCCCAGGTAACTATGACCGGAGTACTGACACCATTACTTCATCCGTGCTTATTTCTGACCACCGTATACCAACAGTGCCTCACAGGAGGTGCCTTCAAGGCGGGAAGCCGAACCTGCGGCGGCTGACCAACAAGGGTCAGTTCGGCCCAGTAGGCGGAAGAGGAGCGCGGCGCGAATCGAAACGTCGCCGCAACGGTATAGTACGCCACCGTTTTCAAGGGAAAGATTCCTGGGAGGTATATTAATGCTCATGACTTTTCCAGGAGAAAGAGCGCTCGCCGGACTGTGCCCGGAGAGGTTGCCAACCAAGCCTCCGCCAGCCAGGCTCCAACACCTGGTCCGGAGGGGGAGGCGAGCGCAAGGCGTGAGTCGGATGCTCCTCCAACGGAGGATGCCGACAGGCTGTCCGCCACCAAGTCTGAGGTGGAGAGCGCCATGAATCACAGGCGCCGTCGGACAATTCTTCGTGACGTGTGTTTCTCCCTGGAGGCGTTGAATGCCTTTAATGCGGGGGACACGCACCTCCGTGCCGCTCAAGATGGTTTAACCAGAGCCACGGAGCAGTATGTGAAAGACATACGAGTAAGGAATTTTAATAGTTATATATGCCAGTAGCCCCCGAGACTTAAAATAGTTAGAATAACTGATTTAAGGATCATTTGTAATGTAGGATCTTACGGAGAAGAATACCCACCTGTCCCAGGAACTTCAAGAGTGCAAGGCCCAACTTGAGGCCGCACTAGCCGCCGTAAGGGGAGCCACAGGGACCCCCTCTAGTAATGCATACTTTTGAAAAGATAAGTGGTTTATGAAATGCGGCGTGCATATAAGTCTGACAAGAATATTGCAGATGGTGCCGGAGGTGATCCGAACAAGCAACAGCTACTGCGCCAGCTGAAGGCCGGCGAGAGGGTGCTTATGAAGGTGCAGCAGGAGAGGAACAAACTCCAAGATGCCCACACCCAGCTGGGCGAAGAGCTAAAAGGTGTTCAGGCCCAGCTGTCTAGCTCCGTGAAGGAGAATCAGCGGCTTCGTCGCGGCATTTACAGTAAGTGCTTGAGCAAACTCTTTTGAAAAGAAGAGTTCGGCGAGGGAGTCGATTGACAGAAATGTGTCTGTAGGTGTGCTCACAGGTCGTCCTGCGGAGGAAATGCCCAGTTCAACGGGTGATCTGCTTCCCGAGCTGCTGCAGCTGCACGAACGTGTTCGGCATGCGATGAGCGGCGTCGCCCAGGCCTTATGGACGTCCGTCTCCCTGCCCGAGGGTCTTGGAGGGCTTGCGGAGAAGCTTCAGGTAGCACGGCAACGCTTCCGTCTATGGAAGATATCGGCCTGCCGTCAAGGTGCCCGGGAGGCCTGGGCCATGGTGAAGACGCGGTACACGAAGGCTGATCCAAACCACATGGCCGAGGTCGGACCTATGGGGCCCGATGGGAAGGAGATCCCCGTGAGCTTAATGTACTGCCAAGTACAGTTGGCCGCTAAGTATTCCCAACGGGACTATAAGCTAGACAGTCTGTTAGATGGGATTGAAGAGGAATACAATCAGTCAATTTGACGATATAATCTAAAATGACATGTAAAATGCCTTCTAGCCGGATTGTAGATCGTTTGTCTTTGCGGACCTTTTTGCTTCAACCTCGGGACCCTAGAGTCTGGAGTGTGTCCGAATACCCTCACGGTTATGAAAAAACCGGGGCATGCGTGGAGACCAGGCGTAGGGGTCATTAGTGCTTTATCAGACAAGTGCCCAACTAGTTATGTTATATTACATGGTTAGTAAGAAACATCTTCCAGGGAGAATAGTTCCGTTAGGGGTTCCTTTCCCTGGGAGGCATGCCCTAAAGTGCATGTCCGGACTACGAAAAGAGCAGAAAAGCATCTGGGGGCAGATAAATAAATAAGTAAGAATTCATCTTTCAAGTCACCGACCGATTATTCGCTTAAGAACGCTAGATTTCGGCTTCACCCAGTCTGAGGTACACATCCGGCTGACCCGGCAGTAACAATCGCATAGGTGCTCCCTTTACCTCCTAGCCGAACAATCGGGAACGTAGGGGTAAGCACAAGAGCCAGGCAACCCAGCTTGGCCAAAACTTAAGTCATATCGATGCATATAATGGTGAATAAAAGGTACATGCAGAAGTGTGACACATGTGTTGGGCATGAAGCCCGTATAAATAAGCTTCTGTTAAAGAAGCCCCCAGGTATAGTGAGTGCGAGCAGCACGTCAAGTGTGTGCGAACAATGCGCAGATTATCCCTTAAAGACTTTACGAAAAAGGGAGGAAGAAAGAGAAAAACAAAAGACAGCTAAAGTATAAAATGTAGATGGAGGAAGTGGACGAACTCTGAGTCTGGCGCTAGGCATAGAATCTCCGGAGACGGGCTGCGTTCCATGGGTTCGGCTCGAGTCGGTTGTTGGATGCGTTTCGCAGATGATACGCTCCGCCGATCAGGACTTGGTCGATGATGAAGGGACCTTCCCATTTGGGCTTGAGTTTATCCTTTTTCTTGTCCGGCAGTCGTAGAACTAATTCTCCAACATTGTAAGCTTTGGCCCGTACTTCTCTTCTTTGATATCTTCGAGCCTGCTGTTGATAGAATGCGGAACGAGCTTTTGCCACGTCGCGCTCCTTTTCTAAGGCGTCCAAACTGTCCTGCCGATCCAACTCGGCCTCTCTTTCTTCGTACATGCGCACGCGAGGTGAGTCATGAATTATATCGCAGGGCAAAACTGCCTCTGCGCCGTACACCGTAAAAACTGGTGTGAATCCGGTAGTACAGTTTGGCGTGGTCCGCAGCCCCCAGAGTACGGAGTCGAGCTCCTCTATCCAGTGCGTGTTAGATTCCGTGAGGGACCGCACTAACCTGGGTTTGATGCCGCTCATGATTAGACCATTTGCTCGTTCGACTTGATCGTTAGTTTGAGGGTGATAGACTGAAGCGTAGTCGAGCTTGATGCCCATATTTTTGCACCAGAGTTTAACCTCGTCGGCCGTGAAGTTCATGCCGTTATCAGTGATGATGCTGTGGGGGACGCCATAACAGTGTACTACCCCAGATATGAAGTCTATCATAGGTCCGGATTCGGCCGTTTTAACTGGCTTGGCCTCTATCCATTTGGTGAATTTATCCACCATGACCAATAGGTATTTTTGCTTGTGGGTTCCCCCTTTAAGGGGTCCAACCATGTCAAGCCCCCAGACCGCGAACGGCCAGGTGATGGGTATAGTTTTGAGGGCGGTGGGTGGCATGTGGCATTGATTAGCAAAGAGCTAGCAACCGACGCATTGTTGGACCAAGTCCTGAGCATCTGCCCGGGCAGTTGGCCAATAAAATCATGTACGAAAGGCCTTGCCCACAAGGGCCCGGGCTGTGGCGTGGTGCCCGCCAAGTCCAGCGTGAATTTCGGCCAGAAGATTTCTCCCTTCCTCTTCGGAGATGCACCTTTGAAGGACTCCGGTTGTGCTTTTCTTATAAAGCTCTCCCTCATGGACCTTGTAGGCTTTAGATCGCCGTACTATGCAGCGGGCCTCGTTTTGGTCTTCCGGAAGTTCCTGCCTTATTAAGTAGGCTAGGAATGGTTCTGTCCACGGGGCAATGACTGCCATTATTTCGTGGGCTGAAGGTGTTATTTCATTGGCTAAGCCACCGATTGTGTCAGAATGTTCAGTGTTGGGCGGTGTGGTTGTTTCCGGCATCCTCTTCCCATAATACGGATGGCTTAAAAAGCCACTCCAGGAAGATGTTTGGAGGGACGGCATCGCGCTTTGCGCCGATGCATGCCAACACGTCAGCCGCCTGGTTATTATCCCGGGCTACATGGTGGAATTCGAGTCCTTCGAACCGAGCTGACATTTTTAAGACGGCGTTACGGTAGGCTGCCATTTTCGGATCCTTGGCGTCAAAGTGTCCATTTACTTGGGATATTGCGAGGTTTGAATCCCTGCGCACCTCTAGGCGTTGAATGCCCATGGAGATGGCCATCCGGAGACCATGTAGAAGGGCCTCGTATTCGGCTGCATTGTTGGAGTCCGTGTACATTATCTGAAGTACGTATTGGACTGTGTCTCTGGTTGGGGACGTCAATACGATGCCAGCCCCCAAGCCGGCCAACATTTTGGAGCCGTCGAAATGCATGGTCCAATTGGAGTATGCGCCGTACTCTTTAGGGAGTTCGGCTTCGGTCCATTCGGCGATGAAGTCAGCCAAAACTTGCGACTTTATAGCTCGCCGTGGTTTGTAGGTTATGTCAAACGGTAAGAGCTCAATGGCCCATTTTGCAATCCTTCCCGTCGCGTCGTGGTTGTTTATAATGTCGTTGAGAGGTACTTCGGAGGCCACTGTTATCGAACACTCTTGAAAGTAGTGTCGCAGCTTCCGGGATGCCATGAACACCGCGTACGCTATCTTTTGATAGTGTGGATACCGGGACTTGCATGGAGTTAAGACAGTGGATACGTAGTACACTGGTTCTTGAAGAGGGAATTTGTGTCCTTCGGTTTCTCGTTCGACGACGAGTACCACGCTTACAACTTGATGTGTTGCCGCGATATATAATAACATTGGTTCGCCCAGGTTGGGCGCGGCCAGGACCGAATTTGTTGCCAATATGGCCTTTATTTCTTCGAGTCCGGCCGTGGAAGCATCCGTCCATTCGAAGTGTTCGGTGCGCCGAAGGAGGCGATAGAGGGGCAATGCCTTTTCTCCCAAACGGGAGATGAAGCGGCTTAGAGCCGCCACGCATCCAGTCAGTTTTTGTATTTGTTTGAGGTCGTTTCGGATATCCAATTGTGACAGAGCTCAGATCTTGGCTGGTTTTGCTTCAATTCCTCTACCGGTTACAATGAAGCCCAAGAGCTTTCCGGCTGGTACGCCGAAAACGCATTTTTCCGGGTTGAGATTAATGTCAT
The DNA here is from genome assembly GCA_963921465.1 of Triticum timopheevii. Taxonomy (NCBI): domain Eukaryota; kingdom Viridiplantae; phylum Streptophyta; class Magnoliopsida; order Poales; family Poaceae; genus Triticum; species Triticum timopheevii. The sequence goes on along the minus strand of OY997266.1, from coordinate 391,498,688 downwards.
ATGCTCGGAGTTTGTCGAATGTGAACCTTAAATCGTCTACTAGAGTTTCGACGTGTTTGGTCTTGATGACCACATCGTCTACGTATGCCTCCACTGTTTTGCCGATCTGGGTTGCCAGACATGTCTGAATCATGCGCTGATATGTTGCGCCGGCGTTTTTGAGCCCGAAGGGCATTATGTTGAAGCAAAATGGTCCGTATGGAGTAATGAATGTCGTTGCGGCTTGGTCTGTTTCCGCCATCCTTATTTGATGGTATCCGGAGTATGCGTCGAGGAAGCACAACGAATCATGCCCTGCAGTAGCATCGATGATTTGATCGATGCGGGGAAGGGGGAAAGGATCCTTTGGACAGGCCTTGTTAAGGTCATTAAAATCGACACACACGCGCCAGGATTTGTCCTTTTTTGGTACCATTACCAGGTTCGCTAGCCAGACCGGTTGTTTTATGTCTCTGATGAATCCGGCTTCTAATAGTTTGGCTAGCTCCTCTCCCATTGCCTATCTTTTGGGTTTGGAAAATCACCGAACAGCCTGTTTACCTGGCTTGAATCCTTTTAGGATGTTTAGGCTGTGTTCTGCCAACCTGCGTGGGATTCCTGGCATATCTGAAGGGTGCCAGGCAAAGATGTCCCAATTTTTCCGAAGGAATTCTCGTAGTGCAGCGTCTACATCAGGGTTTAATTGTGCCCCAATGGAGGCCGTCTTTGTGGGGTCCGTTGGATGGACTTGGAATTTGACTATTTCATCCGCTGGTTTAAAAGAGGTGGACTTGGATCTCTTATCGAGTATCACATCATCCCTGTTCACCGTGGACCGCAGCGCAATGAGTTCCTCTGCCGCTAGGGCTTTGGATAGTGCCTCTAGGGCTAGTGCGGCTGTCTTATTTTCAGCGCGGAGTGCTATGTCCGGATCACTAACAAGAGTGATGATTCCATTGGGCCCAGGCATTTTAAGCTTCATGTACCCATAATGGGGTATAGCTTGGAAAATTGTGAATGCCTCTCGCCCTAATAAGGCGTGATATCTGCTGCTGAATGGGGCCACTTGGAACGTGACCTCCTCGGACCTGTAATTGTCCGGCGAGCCGAACACCACATCTAGTGTGATTTTTCCTGTGCAACGTGCTTCCCGACTAGGGATTATTCCTCTAAAGGTTGTGTTGCTTTGCTCAATGCGGCTCCAGTCTATTTCCATTTTTTGAAGGGTTTCCTTGTAGATGAGGTTTAATCCGCTGCCGCCATCCATGAGTACCTTGGTAAGATGAAAGCCGTCCACTATTGGACTGAGGACCAATGCAGCTGGTGCTCGGGCTGTTCAGAATTTAGGTTCGTCGCTGGCGTTGAAGGTGATAGCCGTGTCGCTCCATGGATTTATTGTTGCTACTTGGTAGACTTCGGCGAGGTTGTGGAGTGTTCGTTTCTGCATATTGTTTGATGCGAAAGTCTTGAAGACTGTTAATACCGTACTGGTACTGTTGGGCTGGTTCTCCGGGGCTAGAAGCTCTTCGCCACTTTTGGCCACCTGCCGTAGTATCCAACATGCTCGAAGGCTATGTGTTGGAGTGGCGCCCTCTGTACTGTGGATTTTACAGGGCCCGCTGAGCCATCCCTCCAGTACGGTTCCGTGCCCTTTAGGGGGTTTTTGCTTTTTGGTTTTTGTCCTGGGTGCCTGAGCATGATGCACCCTTTTGTTTCGGACTAGGGTTGTGTTCGGAGCCGGATTGTCCCAAAACTTAGCTTCGGTTTTCCAGGCACTCTCCATCGCACAGTACTTTCGTACTATGGACGCCAGGTCGGCGAAGCGTGTAATTTCACGGCGACTTATGGCGTTCATGATTCCCTTGTCCGTGCAATTTTTGCAGAAAATTGAGATTGTGCTTTCCTCACGGCAGTCCTTTATCCTGTCCATAACCAGGAGGAATCTGGCCCAGTAATGATGTACTGTTTCAGTGGCCTCTTGCCGGATTTGAGATACATCTCTTATGTTTGGGTGGGCGGGTGGAATTAAGTCCGGAACCCCGCCCAATTTGAGGCTCAAGGGCCGAAAAGTTTCCGAATTTGGAAGCTCGGATTGCTGGATGTTGTCCAACGAATCTAGTCTGCTGCCTGACTTTAGGTTCAGTATTTGATTGACGTCCGTCCCTCCGCGGGAATCCGGCATGGAGGGATCAGGAATCCGGACATAACTGGTCTTTAATATAAAATAAGAGTCGCCGCGTTGTTCCTCTACCACGGCAACATGGTGGGTGACCTGGGGAGAATTAATCTCTCTCAGATCGGTTTTAAGCCCGATCTGATCGTACTCTGTAGCGACTCCCAGGGCGGCGATGCGATCCAAGAGCTCGTTTACGGAAGAGAGCTCCATTGGATCCAGCTGCTCGGCGAATTCCGAGTTGACGTGAAGATCACTTTTGATCACCCGAGAGGTCATCGTCGGAGCGGCGGCCGAACAAGCGGTCATAAGAAAACCACCTAGCCGGATAGTTTGGCCAGTGGCCAAAGCTCCCTTGGCAATGGTACCATCTTTAAAGACGGGAAGAGGCATCCTTCCTGATTGTGACGGCACAGAGGAACTCTCAATGAAAGCACCAATGTCGGTGTCAAAACCGGCGGATCTTGGCTAGGGGGTCCCGAATTGTGCGTCTAGGCGGATGGTAACAGGAGACAAGGGACACGATGTTTTTACCCAGGTTCGGGCCCTCTCGATGGAGGTAAAACCCTACTCCTTCTTGATTGATATTGATGATATGGGTAGTACAAGAGTAGATCTACCATGAGATCAAGGAGGCTAAACCCTAGAAGCTAGCCTATGGTATGATTGTTGTTCGTCCTATGGACTAAAACCCTCTAGTTTATATAGACACCGGAGAGGGCTAGGGTTACACAGAGTCGGTTACAATGGTAGGAGATCTACATATCCGTATTGCCAAGCTTGCCTTGCACGCCAAGGAAAGTCCCATACGGACACGGGACGAAGTCTTCAATCTTCTATCTTCATAGTCTTGGAGTCCGGCCAACGATGATAGTTTGGCTATCCGGACACCCCTAGTCCAGGACTCCCTCAGCGGCCGATGATGGGGTGGCAGCCACAACCACCATATCACGCCTTCGGGCCACGGGGGGCGGAGCGGGTGATGGACATGGTGGTCGGCAGTGGGGTCGCGGCCACGACGGCCACCTCCCGCCTTCGGGCTGCGGCGGCGGAGCGGGCGATGGCCCTGGCTTTCGACGGTGGTGTGGCGGCAACAGCTGCCGACGGGCAGCGGCGGCTCAGCGTGTGGTGGGTGTTCCGCGCACACCCAACAAGGACGCCACACGCACTACACTACGTCGGGGACTGCGCCGCCACCGCGGTGTAGCCTCCCAGCTGGAGATGTCCTCTAATGACGGTGGAGTGGCTAAGTGACGACGATGGATCGGTGCCATTAGCAATTGTGGGAGAAGCAGACGAGATAAGCTACAGGGAGGGCGGGGAAAATGCGACGCAGGACTCGCCGGCCGTGAGGGTTTATATAGCAGGCCGGTAAGCATTGGGATTTTGGGGGGTTTCATCGAGTCAGGCGGGAAGCTTGCGCGGGAACCTGCGAGGTTGCGCGGGAACGGGGTCACCGATTATTCATTGGTGCCACTTCGAGCCACCATTTGGCCAAAAGAATGCCCCCGCGCACTGCGCAAGCTTGCGCTGTACGTTGTCAACGACAAGAGGGTGACAAGACATGCGAGAGGAGGACGAAAGGACACGTACACATACGGTTAATACAAAAAAAATTGAGATTTAATTACCTACTATACCTCCGTCCTGGTATATAAGCAGGACTTAACTAATAAAATATGAATGCATGTCGCAAAAGATTATATCGTTGGATTCGTAATTGAACATAGTTTCCAGTTATACAATTTTTGTAACATGCATTAACATTTTCTTGGTTAAATTTAAGGTTATATACCAGCAAGCGTTTGCCCGCAACACACACAGCTTATTCCATCACAAACATCTCGGATGGATTAACTGTATGCCACGTCTCGCACACGCAACTCTAATCTGATTCGTGCTTGATTTCTCCGACATTGCTCACGCAGTTCATCTTATTTGCCATGTATCATTGTGCCGGCCTCTGCTCACGTCCCTCGGCAAGCTCCGCTCGCCGTTAGGCGCTGCAGCACGCTGTGCTTGGCTGGTGGACAACTTTTCCTTGCGTGTTCAACTGCTATATGCATATATATGGTTGCTCGCCATTGAGGCGACCGCAGAGCGCTCTGCTCGCGTCCCTCCGCGCGTGCTCTGCCAGCGATTGGGCATGCCCAAGATCGCGTCGGGGGCCCCATATGCATGCGGTTGCACCACGTGCGTTGCCCCGTGATGCAGTTACGTGCAGCATGATGGAGTTATGCACTGCAAATTAGAACTTCCATTAGGGCTTGCCGATATTCCAGGCCGTCCGGCTTCCCCTTTAATTCCCGCGTCCATTATAACCTTAGTCTCTTCAACCTTTCGATCGCGCCCCACAACACAACAAGCACACCCACGACGACACATAGAAAGGGGATGTTTAGTGGCGCTCCAATGGAGTTCGGCGAGCATAAAGTGGAGACCCACGTGAGGGAGACGAATCTCTCGGTGGTGTACACCATTGACCCGACCGTGGTGGACGACTGCATCAACACCGTTGAGCAGTTGCTTGCTCGAGACAAGTACAAGGTGGTCGGCATCGACCTCCAGTACACCACTGGTCGTCCCGACATATATCAAAAGGTTGCCATCGCCCAGTTGTGCGCGCGTCATCATGTCCTCATCTACCACTACTGCATGGCCACAGAGCCTTGCGGCCGTTTCACCAGGTTTGTCAACTGCACCGACTACAAGTTCACCACGGTGGAAACCACCGACAATGTAAAGCGCTCAGGGTTACGGGCTTGGCCTGCCAGAACCCTGTCGAAATCCGTGAGCACTACAGGGTCTGGGGCAGCACGAAGAAGGACTCCCTGGTTGAACTCGCCTCGGCCATCATCAACCCATACTACGAAAATATGAAGCAGGATGCCAACAGATCATGTCCCGTATCCTGCCACGGGGCCTGGATGCGGAAACTGGATGAACCTCACCTCAGGTTCGCGGCCAAGAGCGTAACATGCTACGAGATGCACAGGCGGATCGTTGACATGAGGAAGTGCCTTGTTACGGAGATCAACGAGGGTGGATCAAGCCACAACCAGAGCAAGCGTCACAAGAAGTAGATGATGATCAAATGATCATTTATTCTAGTTAATCATGCATGTAATATATAGTTTACTTTTGTGTGTGGAAATGACATGTGTGTAGTAGCCACCTATGTAATTATGCATGTAATAGTTTACTTTGGTGTGTGCAAATGCCATGGTTGTAGTAGCCACCTATGTAAGTGGATGTTTAATTTGGTTATGCAACCATGTCCTTATAAGTGTGTATACATATATATGTCGTTGTTTTGTATGCAATCCCATCGCACAACACACATGTCTTATTAACAGCAATCGTCTGTGTTATTATTGGTCTTCGCACACATTTCTGATTACGGACTTGTTTGCTGTGTATCACACACATCTTGTTATATTGAACCGTTTCTATTCTCTTGTATCAACGCAAACAGTTCATCAGAGTGAACAGCATGCCGTATATCGCACACACCTTGATCTGGCTGACCATTTCTTTTGTGTTTCCTAATCACAAACAGTTCATCTGAGTGAATTGTATGATGTATATCGCACACACCTTCATCTGGCTGCCCGTTTCTGTTGTTCCTCCTCATCGCAAACAGTTAATTGAACTGAACCGTATTCCCTACATCACACAGACAACTAAAATTTGAACCGTGTTTGATGCATCCGTCATCGCAAATGTTTTGCAACTTTTTTGACGGTTTTTTACACCACCATTTGCGATTATTGCATCACACACAGTTTCATTGAAGGGTCTCTGATCGTACTGTCGCGCTAGCAGCATCCTGCAATAGTGATAGAACCTATGGCTGAGGCATAGGGAATGACTTTCATTCTCTCTCTATCTTCTGCCATGATTGGGCTTTGAGTCTTACTCAACTTCACACATTGCAACACAGGCAAGAACCCTTTCTTTGACTGATCTATTTTTGAACTACTTCAATACTTTATCAAGGTATGTGCTTTGTGAAAGTCCATTAAGCATCTCAATCTATCCCTATAGATGTTTATGCTCAATATATAAGCAAGTTCACCGAGGTTTTTCATTTAAAAATTCTTATTCAAGTACCCTTTTATGCTATCCAGAAATTCTATATCATTTCCAATCAATAATATGTCATCCACATAAATATCACAAATGCTACAGAGCTCCCACTCACTTTCTTGTAAATACATGCTTCATCATAAGTCTGTATAAAACCATATGCTTTGATCACCTCATCAAAGCATATATTCCAACTCCGAGATGCTTGCACCAGTCCATAGATGGATCGCTGGAGCTTGCACACTTTGTTTGCACCTTTAGGATCAACAAAACCTTCTGGTTGCATCATATACATCTCTTCTTTCATAAATCCATTAAGGAATGCAGTTTTGACGTCCATTTGCCAAATTTCATAATTATAAAATGTGGCAATTGCTAACATGATTCATACTGACTTAAGCATCGCTACGGGTGAGAAGGTCTCATCATAGTCAGCTCCTTGAACTTGTCGAAAACCTTTCACAACAAGTCGAGCTTTGTAGATGGTGACATTACCATCAGCGTTTGTCTTCTTCTTGAAGATCCATTTATTCTCAATGGCTTGTCGATCATCGGGCAAATCCACCAAAGTCCACACTTTTTTCTCATACATGGATCCTATCTCAGATTTCATGGCCTCAAGCCATTTATCGGAATCTGGGCTCATCATAGCTTCTTCATAGTTTGTAGGTTCGTCATGGTCTAGTAACATGACTTTGAGGACAGGATTACCATACCACTCTGGTGCGGAACGTGCTCTGTTTGGCCTATGAGGTCCAGTAGTAACTTGATCTAAAGTTTCATGATCATCATCATTAGCTTCCTCTCTAGTTGGTGTAGGCATCACGGGAACAGATTTCTCTGATGTGCCACTTTCCAAATTGAGAGAAGGTACAATTACCTCATCAAGTTCTACTTTCCTCCCACTCACTTCTTTTGAGAGAAACTCCTCTAGAAAGGACCCATTCTTAGCAACAAGGATTTTTGCCTTCGGATCTGTGGTAGAAAGTATACCCAATAGTTCCTTTCGGGTATCCTATGAAGACGCACTTCTCCACTTTGGGTTTGAGCTTATTAGGCTGAAGCCTATTTGACATAAGCGTCACATTCCCAAACTTTTAAGAAACAACAGCTTAGGTTTCTTGCCAAACCATAGTTCATACGGTGTCATCTCAACGGATTTAGATGGTGCCCTATTTAACGTGAATGCGGCTATCTATAATGCATAAACCCAAAACGATAGAGCTAAATTGGTAAGAGACATCATAGAACGCACCATATCCAATAAAGTACGGTTACGATGCTCGGACACACCATTACGCTGTGGTGTTCTAGGTGGCATGAGTTGTGAAACAATTCCACATTGTTTTAAATGAAGGCCAAACTCGTAACTCAAACATTAAACTTTATTTTCTTGTTATGACGATTCTCCACTTCACTCTGAAATTCTTTGAACTTTTCAAATGTTTCAGACTTGTGTTTTATCAAGTAGATATGCCCATACCTACTCAAATCATCTGTGAAGGTCAGAAAATAATGATACCCGCCGCGTGCCTCGACACTCATCAGACCGCATACATCGATATGTATTATTTGCAATAAGTCATTAGCTCGCTCCACTATTCCGGAGAACAGAGTTTTAGTCATCTTCCCCATGAGGCATGGCTCGCAAGTATCAAATGATTCATAATCAAGTGATTCCAAAAGTCCATATGCATGGAGTTTCTTCATGCCCTTTACACCAATATGACATAAACGGCAGTGCCACAAGTATGTTACACTATCATTGTAAACTTTGCATCTTTTCGCATCAATATTATGAATATGTGTATCACTGCGATCGAGATTCAATAAACCATTCACATTGGGTGTATGACCATAGAAGGTTTTATTCATGTAAACAGAATAAGAATTATTCTCTAACTTAAATGAATAACCATACTACAATAAACATGATCTAATCATATTCATGCTCAACGCAAACACCAAATAACATTTATTTAGGTTCAACACTAATCCCGAAGGTAGAGGGAGTGTGCGATGGTGATTATATCAACCTTGGAATCATTTCCAACACACATCGTCACCTCGCTTTTAATTAGTCTCTGCAACTCCTGTTTCGAGTTACTAATCTTAGCAACTGAACCGGTATCAAATACCTAGGGATTACTTCAAACACTAGTATTATACACATAAATAACATGTATATCAAATATAGCTTTGTTCACTTTGCCATCGTTCTTATCCGCCAAGTATTTGGGGCAGTTCGACTTCTAGTGACCATTTCCTTTGCACTAGAAGCACTCGGTTCTAGGCTTGGGTCCAGCTTTGGGCTTCTTCATGGGAGTGGAAACTTGCTTGCCATCCCTCTTGAAGTTCCCTTTCTTTACATTTCCCTTTTCATTGAAACTAGTGGTCTTATTAACCATCAACACTTGGTGCTCTTTTCTTGATTTCTACCTTCGTCGATTTCAGAAGTGCGAAGAGCTCGGGAATCATTATCATCATCTTTTGCATATTATAGTTCATCACGAAGTTCTAGTAGCTTGGTGATAGTGACTAGAGAAATCAGCCAATCACTATCTTATCTGGAAGATTAACTCCCACTTCATTCAAGTGATTGTAGTACCCATACATTCTGAACACATGCTCACTGGCTGAGCTATTCTTCTCCATCTCGTACGAAAAGTACTTGTCAGAGGTCTCAAACCTCTCGACACGGGCATGAGTCCGAAATACCAATTTCAGCTCTTGGAACATCTCATATGCTCCGTGGCGTTCAAAACATTTTTGAAGTCCCGGTTCTAAGCCGTAAATCATGGCGCACTAAACTATTAAATAGTCATCCTATCGAGCTTGCCAAACATTCATAACGTTCGCATCTGCTCCTATAATAGGTCTGACACCTAGCAGTGCATCAATGACATAATTCTTCTGTGCAGCAATGAGGATAATCCTCAGATCACGGACCCAGTCCGCATCATTGCTACTATGTAACATCCCAAATTTTCAATTTGGAATGTTATACATTATATCATCTTTGCATATCATATTTATTGCATTTTGGCTTGATCCTAGAAATTCTACGCAACTCAAGGACCCACAGAGAGAGTTGGGGATTTCATTATTTTCATATTTGAGTTTTCTCAAATTTTGAAAATAGGATCATCTGATTTTAATTATTTTATCTTCATATATTTCTTTATAAAAATAAAAGTGAGGGAATAAAATAAATTTCTCAAAATAAATAAATATTGGATATTTAATAATAAAATCAAATAAGATTTTATTTCGGAGTTTTATCGCTATTTTATTTGAATTAGGAAAAATGCGCGTTTTTCAAAATTTCATTTTAGGCACAAATAAATGTTCATCTTGTCCGACTTATTTTTAGAGGACGAGGAAAATTTAATTCAGGATTTTTGGAGTCCGTTTAGTATTTCTTTTCTTTCTTTTTCTGCATGTTGTAATTATTTTAAAAAAAAGTCAACCGACCTAGCCGGGCCGTGCCCAACTAGGACTCCAGCCCGGCCGGCCTTTAAGAGGCGAGGCCCGAGCCGACCGAAACCCTAGCCCCGCCCCGCCCGATCCGCCGCCGCCGCCGCCTCGAGATCCGCCGCCGCCGCCGACTCGAGATCCGCCACCGCCGACTCCCGCCCGCGCCGCCGGAGCCCTGCCGCCACCCGACCCCGCCGCCGCCCAGCGCCGCCGACCAGCCATCACTGATTCCGCCATCGAGGTAGCCGCCGGATCCGCCGCCGGTTTTGCCGGTTAACCATCGGTTTTTTTAAAAAAAAAACCTCGGTTATTTTTATTTTTAGATCGGTTTTTTTCGGTTTAGTTTATTTAACGAACGCTTTTTCGTACGTTCGTTTTAACGAATGGTTTTCGTTGTTTAGCCGCGGACATCGAACGTTCGTTCGTTAGCCTGTACATCCGTTTTTCTTTTTCTCGGGTTTTTCGCGATTATTTTCGATCGTGATTTCTGATCCGATTTTCGTTCTAGTATAACTTTTCGCTCGTTTATCGGAATCAGGCGATTCAAGCGCCTAGAGTTTCGTCTCGAAACCCTCTTTCTGTTTAACCAACTTAAACAAGTTTTTGCTACTGTAAAATCTGACCTAGGTCCAGATTAGTAAACAAAGCTTGTTTCTTTCGCCATTTGAGTTTTGCTGCTTCGTTTGTTTTTATTCTTTTTGCAAACCGAAGTTCTTAAGTTGAACTTTCAGGTTACATATCTTATTTGAGTTTTACCCATGCATTAGATGAGTGCTTATTCTATGCTTGTTTGTTTGCGATAGAGTACCCGGAGTGCGCAGCGTGCTACTACGAGTCTCTAGGTTTCACGGATCATCAGCAAGGCAAGTAACACTTTGATCATACCTCTTTACTACCCAGTTTTATTGCATTAGATCAATCCTCAAACAATTGCATGATTAGGATCTGATTAATATGTGGGTTTTGGGAAGTAGATGAGGCAGTACCTATTACCGGTTTATTATCAAACCTTTGGGAGTTACTTCTACATTTGCTTATATTGCTATGCCATGCTATGATAGTAGACGTGGATTGGGTGAGTGTATCCATGACAGATGTGAGATTTTATTTAATGTTTCAACTTAAGGTGGCAACTTTACTACACATCTGGGTGGATTGAGGCACTTGGGGAACCCAGTGTTGCCTGTATTTTTGGAAATCCCGGGGTACCGTGTGATTCTCCTATGGACCGCCACCCAGGCTCAAAGGGGTCATGAGATTATTCATGCTAGAAACTTCCGTGTGCAGCTGCAAGCTACTATGGGCTCTAGCATAGTTGAGTATGTTGTGTGACCTCTTTCAGTGGTAGACTAGCAGATGTAGGGGATGTAGGTTGGTACTGTGTCTCGGTCATCCTTTTCTCAGACACTATGTAGTGCGAGAAATCCAACGGAGGAGATCGAGTCTTGCAGGGAAAAGTGTGCAAACCTCTGCAGAGTGTACAAACTAATCATGGTTAGCCGTGTCCCCGGTTATGGACGTTTTGAGTATCTAGTTACTTGGATTATCATGTGAATCTCATCATGTTACTTAATTTAAATTGTTGGGTTCTAATGATGATGTTTAATTGGGATTGAGTTGGGTGAACCTTCTCAATGTTTAACAACTACCATGATAGTTAAATTAAATTTATTCCTTTGTTGTAGGGAAAATTTGGCTCTATGCAAAACTGTAACAATAGAGCTTTCCACCAGCCATATATGCATGTACTGATAGCATTATTCTATTCATTACTCTCTATGTGTTATATTGACAGCATATTCCATGTGTTGACCCATTTTCGGGCTGCAACGTTCATGTTGTAGACTTTTCAAACGACGAGTAAGGTGCCTTAGGTCGTGATCTTATACTCAGTGATGCCATTGGAGTTGATGGACTCGCTTTATCTTCCAAGATTTTCGTTGTTATCGTTATTAGATGGCCTTAAGCCAAATTTATTGTAATAAGTTCTCTTTTGAGACATTCGATGTAATAAGTGTGTGATTGCTACTCTGTTATAAATCCTTCAAGTACTGTGTGTGTCAGCATTACCGATCCAGGGATGACCCTAATGCACAGAGATCAGACTGTTTGAGGTCTGGTCGCTACAAGATGGTATCAGAGCACACGCTGACTGTAGGACACGACCACTAAGCTAAAGCCCTAGATCACTACTCTCTTCTCATTTCTGACTCCTCTCCCTTTTCTACTCTTTAGGATGGCGGGTGCAAGGAACAAGTTCACGCAACCGGATGAAGATACACCCTTTGGACGTCACTTGAAGGAAGTCACTAGATACCTGAACATCAGAGTACCAAGCTTCACCGGGACCTACATCGCCACTTTACCAGAAGAGGAGTGTTGGATGATTCAAGTTCAAGTTCCAAGAAGGACGTTCATGCCCGTCACTGAGCCCATAGAGTTTTGCTTTGATGCACCAACCTGGAGTCTAGGAAAGAGCATGGCGGCCCACATTACCATGGGACGCATTGGAGAAGTAAAACAAGGATCTCAAGGATACTATCTACCAAATTTGTGGGCGCCGAGATGACTAATGGAAGATGATCAGCACCAGGAAGGATAGATCAATTGAAGCTTTCATCCAGGAGTTAAACCAGCACATTCGTCGCCAGGAGAACCAGATGTGCGCAAGCATGATAGATCTAAAGAAGGCAATGACCAAGATTACGGAACTGGAAGAAGAACTCAAGTCTACACGCGATGGATATGAGGAGGAAATGACGACACTCATGGAGAAGAATGATGACCTGAAGAAGAAGCTAAAAGTATTCATGGGATTCCCCGCGACTGGAGAGAAGACGACGATTGCACTTGCCCGGAGAACTACATCATCATCGACGACATCGAATCGGACCCAGACGATAGCAATGATGACTTTGTTGATGAAGCTGGGGTAGATATCATGGAGTCTTCGACCAATCAATTTTTCTAGTCGACCAACATAACAGTAGTAGTATTCCCCATGTATATAGTATAGTCTGAGCACTTTTGTAACGATAGTTAAACCGTTTTATGCCTCTATTTGAATTGATTGAAGTGATATGATTGTGTTTGTCTCATGTGCATATAGGTAGTGTTTTTCTCTCTAGACCTCATTCTATTTTGTATTCTCATCTTTTCTAAACCCTCAGATGCCTCCGAGAAGTGACAATGGATTTGCTTTCCCACTGGAGCTCACTTAGTTGATCCAGCAGCAGAATGCATTGATGCAGATACTAGTCCAGAATCAGAATCAGGGGAACAACAACAACAACAACAACCCACCACCACCACCACCTGTTGACCACTTAGCCCATTTCTTGAGGCTAAATTCGCCGGTGTTCTCCAGTAGCACCGAGCCGATAGTTGCAGATGATTGGCTCCGCAAGATGGGGAGGGAGTTGACCATTATAGGATGCATAGATGCGGAGAAAGTGCGTTTTGCCGCACATCAGCTTGATGGAGCCGCAGCATCATGGTGGGAGAATTTCATAGCCACTTACACCATCGACACTGTCAGATGGGATCAGTTTCAGCAGGCTTCCCGTATTGCCCATGTTTCGGCAGGAGCCATGGCCATGAAGAAGCGTGAGTTTCACAACTTGCGCCAAGGAGGATGTACAGTTGGCCAGTACGTGGATGATTTTAGTAAGTTAGCACGTTATGCCCCAGATGACGTATGCTACGGATGCAGCTAAGTAGGAGAAGTTTCTAGAAGGACTGAATGATGAGATGAGCATGCAGTTGATGGTGGCAAACTTCAACAACTACCAGGAGTTGGTGGATAGAGCGCTCATGATTGAAGGGAAGCAGCAGCAGATTGACAGCAGCAAGAGGAAGTATGGACAAGGAAAGTACAATTCTAGAGCTCAGCAGAAGCCTCGTTTTACCCCGAACTCGGGAGGACCTTTTTAGAATACCCATGGAGGAGGGATTTCGCACAACCATGCCCTAAGAATGGTAATGGGAATGGAGGAAGCAACGGCCAGAACCGTACCAACCCATCAACCCCAGCCAAGAAGGACCTGAGCCACGTCACTTGCTACAAGTGCCAGAAGACTGGACATTATGCCAATGAATGTCCTGAAGCTAAGAATAGAAATGACAATGGAAGCTCTGGGAATAAGCCGAACCCTTTCAACAGGGGACAGGTGAACCACGTTAATGTGGAGGAGGTTGAAGCCCAGCCAGATGCAGTAATAGGTAAGTTTTTGGTTAAGTCATTTACTGCAATCGTTCTTTCTGATACTGGTGCATCGCATTCATACATATCAAGGGGATTTGTGGATAAGTATAGACTGCCAACCCAAGCCCTTAGGTCACCCATGTTAGTAACCTCACCAGGAGCAGAGTATATGGCCAGTCTATGGTGTGATCGGTTACCATTAAGGATTGGTAATTATGTGTTTCCCTTAGACCTAATGGTATTGGAGTCGCAAGGACTGGATGTGATATTAGGCATGGACTGGTTATCAAAGTATGGAGGGAACATTGAATGTGCCAGTAAGTCGATTTTGCTTACCACCCCAGAAGGAAGAAGGATCAAGTATGTATCCCAGCATGTGCGAAAGAGGACTCAAGTAAATTCCTTGTCAGGAGTTGTACAGGAGGAAGTACCAGTGGTGAAGGATTTCCCTGACGTATTTCTAGAAGAGTTGCCAGGCATGCCACCGGATAGAGACATTGAGTTTTTGATTGAGCTTTTGCCAGGCAGAGGGCCAATATCTAAGAGACCGTACAGGATGCCCGCAAAGGATTTGCAGGAAATTAAGAAGCAGATTAAGGAGTTACTGGATAAAGGTTATATTCGCCCAAGTTCGTCACCTTGGGGATCACCAGTGCTTCTAGTGGAGAAGAAGGATGGATCGTTGAGGATGGTTGTTGATTATCGAGGATTGAATGAAGTGACAATCAAGAACATGTACCCACTGCCTATGATTAATGATCTGTTTGACCAATTGCAAGGAGCTAAGGTATTTTCCAAGATCGATCTGCGATCAGAATACCACCAGCTGAAGATTCGAGAGCAGGATATACCTAAGACAGCTTTTACCACAAGGTACGGGCTATATGAGCATACCGTTATGTCATTTGGTCTAACTAACGCACCTGCCTATTTCATGAACATGATGAACAAGGTGTTTATGGAGTTTCTGGATAAGTTCGTCGTGGTGTTCATTGATGATATTTTGGTCTACTCAAAGAATGAAGAGGAGCATAAGGAGCATTTGCGTTTGGTACTTGGGAAGCTCAGAGAACATCAGTTATATGCCAAATTCAGCAAGTGTGAGTTTTGGTTGAAGGAAGTTGGATTCCTCGGGCATGTTATATCCGGAGAAGGAATAGCAGTAGACCCCACCAAAGTTTTCACTGTGACAAATTGGGAAGCACCCACGTCATTTGGAGAAATCCAGAGTTTTCTTGGACTCATAGGATACTACCGGAGGTTCATTGAGAATTTCTCGAAGATTGCAAAACCCATGATGGAGCTGTTGAACAAGGACACCAAGTTCAAATGGACTGAGGAATGTGAGGCCAGTTTCTAGGAGTTGAAGAAACATTTGGTTACATCACCTGTATTGATTCTGCCCGATCAACGCAAGGATTATGAAGTATATTGTGACGCTTCTCGTCGAGGACTTGGAGCAGTGCTTATGCAGGAGGGAAGAGTTGTTTCGTATGCCTCATGACAACTTAAGCCCCATGAGTTGAATTATGCTACACATGATTTGGAGTTAGCAGCTGTATTGCATGCATTGAAGACTTGGAGACATTTCCTCATCGGAAACCATTGTGAGGTGTACACGAATCACAAGAGTTTGAAGTACATATTCACATAGAAGGAGTTGAATCTCAGGCAAAGTAGATGGTTGGAGCTCATTAAGGATTATGATATGAGATTGCATTATCACCCCAGAAAGGCTAACGTATTAGCCGATGCATTGAGCCACAAGAGCCATGTCAACACACTCTTGACCGGAGAGTTACCCAAGGAGTTAGCAGAGGATCTTCGCGAGCTATGTTTGGAGATAGTTCCGAGAGGCTACGTAGCAGCATTGGAGATTTAGTCTACTTTGATGGATAAAATCAGAGAAGCTCAGAAGATCGACAAGGAGATTGCCGAGATAAAGGAGAAGATGAGCAAAGGAAAAGCTAAGGGATTTCGTGAGGATGAGCACGATACCCTATGGTTTGAGGACCGCATTTATGTGCCTAATGATCCGGAGATCAGGAAGTTGATTCTGCAGGAGGCCCATGCTTCACCGTATTCAATTCACCCAGGAAATACCAAGATGTATCTGGATTTGAAGGACACTTTCTGGTGGACCGGAATGAAGAAGGATATTGCGGAGTATGTAGCAGTTTGTGATGTATGTCAGAGAGTAAAGGCAGAGCATCAGAAGCCAGCAGGGTTGCTACAACCATTGCCGATACCCGAATGGAAGTGGGATAATCTAGGCATGGATTTTATCACGGGATTGCCCAGGACTCATTCAGGCTATGACTCGATATGGGTTGTAGTTGATCGTTTGACGAAGGTAGCTCATTTCATCCCCGTGAAGACCACTTATAGAAGTTCTAAGTTGGCAAAGATATACATGACCAGGATCGTATGTCTGCATGGAGTTCCGAGGACCATTGTATCAGATAGAGGAACCCAGTTTACCTCAAAGTTCTGGAATCAGTTGCACGAAACTTTGGGTACCAGGCTAGAGTTCAGTACAGCCTTTCACCCACAGATAGATGGACAGACCGAGAGAGTCAATCAGATTCTGGAGGACATATTGAGATCTTGTGCGCTAGATTATGTATCTAGTTGGGACGACAATTTACCTTATGCAGAGTTCTCTTACAACAATAGTTATCAATCTAGTTTGAAGATGGCCCCTTTCGAAGCTTTGTACGAAAGGAGGTGCAGGACACGGTTGTTATGGGACGAAGCTGGAGACCATCAGCTGTTTGAACCAGATTTGATTAAAGAATCTGAGGAGAAGGTTAAGCTTATTCGCGATAGGCTCAAGGTAGCCTAGTCCAGGCAGAAGAGCTATGCAAATTCAAAACGCAAGGAGACAGTTTACCAAGTCGGAGACAGAGTTTATCCTCGAGTGTCCCCACTTCGAGGAGTTAAGCATTTCGGAGTTAAGGGAAAGTTAGCACCACATTTTTTGGGACCATACAAAGTTTTGGAGCGTGTGGGAGAAGTTGCTTACAAGTTGGAATTGCCTAATGGATTGTCAGGAGTTCAAGATGTGTTCCACGTTTCCTAGTTGAAGAAGTGCCACGCAGAGATGGCCGATATACCGCTGAGAGATATAGTGCCACTGGAAGTGATTCAGTTGGATAGCAATTTGACCTACGAGGAGAAACTAGTCAAGATTCTTGAGTTTGCCAGCCGAGTCACACGCAGCAAGGTTATCAAGTTCTGCAAAGTCCAGTGGAGCCACCATACCGAAGACGAAGCCACCTGGGAGCGAGAGGAAGACCTACTGAAGGACCACCCTCACCTATTTTCTAACCACCTGGGGCGAGATTCATCTTAAGGCGGGTAGGTTTGTAACATCCCAAATTTTCAATTTGGAATGTTATACATTAGATCATCTTTCCATATCATATTTATTGCATTTTGGCTTGACCCTAGAAATTCTATGCAACTCAAGGACCCACGGAGAGAGTTGGGGATTTCATTATTTTCACATTTGAGTTTCCTCAAATTTTGAAAATAGGATCATTTGATTTTAATTATTTTATCTTCGTATATTTCTTTTATGAAAGTAAAATGGAGGGAATAAAATGACTTTCCCAAAACAAAGAAATATTGGAGATTTAATAATAAAATCAAATAAGATTTTATTTCGGAGTTTTATTGCTATTTTATTTGAATTAGGAAAAATGCGCGTTTTTCAAAATTGCGTTGTAGGCCCAAATAAATGTTCATCTTGTCCGGCTTATTTTTAGAGGACGGGGAAATTTTATTTCGGGATTTTTGGAGTCCGTTTAGTATTTCTTTTCTTTCTTTTTCTGCACGTCGTAATTATTTTGAAAAAAAGTCAACCGACCTAGCCGGGTCGTGCCCGACTAGGACTCCAGCCCGGCCGGCCTTTAAGAGGCGAGGCCCGATCCACCGCCGCCGCCGCGAGATCTGTCGCCGCCGCCTCCCGCCCACGCCGGCGCCTCCCACCGCGCTGCCGGAGCCCCGCCGCCACCCGACCCCGCCGCCGCCGGCCCCCACCACCAGAGCCGCCGCCGAATCCGCGCCGGTTAACCGTCGTTTTTTTTAAAAAGAACCCTCAATTATTTTTATTTTTGGATCAGTTTTATTTTTTCCGGTTTAGTTTATTTAACGAACGCTCGTTCGTACATTCGTTTTAACAAACGGTTTTTATCGTTTAGCCGCAGACAGCGAACGTTCGTTCGTTAGCCTGTACGTCCGTTTTTTCTTTTTCTCGGGTTTTTTGTGATTATTTTCGATCGTGATTTCTGATCCGATTTTCGTTCTAGTATAACTTTTCGCTCGTTTATCGGAATCAGGCGATTCAAGCGCCTAGAGTTTCATATCGAAACCCTCTTTCTGTTTAACCAACTTAAACAAGTTTTTGCTACTGTAAAATCTAACCTAGGTCCAGATTAGTAAACAAAGCTTGTTTCTTTCGTCGTTTGAGTTTCGCTGCTTCGTTTGTTTTTATTCTTTTTGCAAACCGGAGTTCTTAAGTTCAAATTTCTGGTTAGATCTCTTATTTGAGTTTTACCCGTGCATTAGATGAGTGCTTATCGTATGCTTGTTTGTTTGCGATAGAGTACCCGGAGTGCGCAGCGTGCTGCTTCGAGTCTCTAGGTTTCACGGATCATCAACAAGGCAAGTAACACTTTGATCATACCTCTTTACTACCCAGTTTTATTGCATTAGATCAATCCTCAAACAATTGCATGATTAGGATCTGATTAATATGTGGGTTTTGGGAAGTAGATGAGGTAGTACCTATTACCTGTTTATTATCAAACCTTTGGGAGTTACTTCTACATTTGCTTATATTGCTATGCCATGCTATGATAGTAGACGTGGATTGGGTGAGTGTATCCATGACAGATGTGATATTTTATTTAATGTTTCAACTTAAGGTGGCAACTTTACTACACATCTGGGTGGATTGAGGCACTTGGGGAACCTAGTGTTGCCTGTATTTTTGGAAATCCCGGGGTACCGTGTGATTCTCCTATGGACCGCCACCCAGGCTCAAAGGGGTCATGAGATTA
The DNA here is from genome assembly GCA_963921465.1 of Triticum timopheevii. Lineage (NCBI taxonomy): Eukaryota > Viridiplantae > Streptophyta > Magnoliopsida > Poales > Poaceae > Triticum > Triticum timopheevii. Next base: position 391,479,700 of record OY997266.1, on the reverse strand, counting down.
TTCATGCTAGAAACCTCCGTGTGTAGCTGCAAGCTAGGGCTCTAGTATAGTTGAGTAAGTTGTGTGACCTCTTTCAGTGGTAGACTAGCAGATGTAGGGGATGTAGGTTGGTACTGTCTACCCAGAGTAAAGAGTTAATGATGATGTTTAATTGGGATTGAGTTGGGTGAACCTTCTCAATGTTTAACAACCACCATGATAGTTATATAAAATTTATTCTTTGTTGTAGGAAAAAAATTGGCTTTATGCAAAACTGTAACCATAGAGCTTTCCACCAGCCATATATGCATGTAGTGACAGCATTATTCTGTTCATTGCTCTCTGTGTGTTACATTGACAGCATATTCCATGTGCTGACCCGTTTTCGGGCTGCAACGTTCATGTTGCAGACTTTTCAGACGACGAGTAAGGTGCCTTAGGTCATGATCCTATACTCAGTGATGATGTTGGAGTTGATGGACTCGCTTTATCTTCCAAGTCTTCCGCTGTTATCGTTATTAGATGGCCTTAAGCCATATTTATTGTAATAAGTTCTCTTTTGAGACATTCGATGTAATAAGTGTCTGATTGCTACTCTGTTATAAATCCTTCAAGTACTGTGCGTGTCAGCATTACCGATCCAGGGATGACACTGATGCACAGAGATCAGACTGTTTGAGGTCTGGTCACTACATACTATCATCTTTCAACTTAGTTTTCTCGAGGAACATATCAAAAAAATAGGAGCTATATCACGAGCTATTTATCTTCAACATAGATATGCAAAACTATCAAGACTAAGTTCATGATAAATTAAGTTAAATTAATTAAATTACTAATGAACTCCCACTTAAATAAACATCGCTCAAGTTTATCTAAGTGATACATGATCCAAATCAACTAACCCATGTACGATCATCATGTGAGATGGGCTAGTCATCAATGGTGAACATCTCTATGTTGATCATATCTACTATATGACTCATGTTCGAAATTTCAGTCTCCAGTGTTCCGAGACCATGTCTGTACATGCTAGGCTCGTCAAGTTTAACCCAAGTATTCTGCATGTGCAAAACTGTCTTACACCCGTTGTATGTGAACGTAAAGTCTATCATACCCGGTCATCACATGGTGTCTCGAGATGATGAACTGTTGTAACAGTGCATACTCAGGGAGAACGCTTTTATCTTGAAATTAAGTGAAGAGATCATCTTATAATGCTACCGCCGTTCTAAGCAAAATAAGATGCATAAAGGATAAACATCACATGCAATCAAAATATGTCATGTGATATGGCCAACATCATCTTGTGCTTTTGATCTCCATCTCCAAAGCATCGTCATGATCTCCATCATCGCCGGCTTGACACCTTGATCTCTATCGTAGCGTCGTTGCATCGAGGTCGTCATGCCAACTATTGCTTCTACAACTATTGCTAATGTATAGTTGGCAATAGTCATAAAGAAAAGCAATTACATGGCGCTTGCACTTCATACAATAAAGAGACAACCCTAAGGCTCCTGTCGGTTGTCGATATTACAAAACATGGTCATCTCATACATCAACATATATCACATCATATCTTGACCATGTCACATCACAACATGCTCTGCAAAAACAAGTTAGACGTCATCTACTTTGTTGTTGCAAGTTTTACGTGGCTGTTATGGGCTTCTAGCAAGAACCGTTTTTACCTACACATAAAACCACAACGGTGATTCATCAAGTTTGTTGTTTTAACTCTCTTCAAGGACGGGCCGCAGTCAAATTTGATTCAACTAAAGTAGAAGAAACAGACACCCACCAACCACCTTTATGCAAAACTAGTTGCATGTCAGTTGGTGGAACCGGTCTCATGTGCGTGGACATGTAAAGTTGGTCCGGGCCGCTTCATCCCACAATATGGCTGAATCAAAATAAACGTTGGTGGTAAGCAGTATGACTATCACTGCCCACAACTCTTTGCGTTCTACTCGTGCGTACCATCTATGCATAGACCTTGCTCAGATGCCACTGTTGGGGAATGTTGCATGGAAAACAAAAAAAATTCTACACACATGCAATGATCTATCCATGGAGATGCATAGCAATGAGCGGGAGATAGTGCCTACGTAACCTCGTAGACTGTAAGCGGAAGCGTTTAACAACGCGGTTGATATAGTCGATCTTCTTCGCGCTCCAACCGAGCAAGTAGCAAACGCACAACACCTCCACATTCTGCACACGTCAACTCGGTGACGTCCTGCGCCTTTTTGATCCAGCAAGACGGCGAGGTAGTAGATGAGTTCCGGCAGCACGACAGCGTGGTAACGGTGATGGTGATGCGATCTCTGCAGGCCTTCGCCTAAGCACTACGAAAATATGACCGAGGGAGTAAACGGTGGACGGGGGCGCTGCACACGGCTAAGACAATGTTGTGGGCTGTTGTGGCGCCCCCTCCCCCATACATATATAGGTGGGGGGAGGAAAGGCAGCCCCTAGGGCGCCCAAAGTGGTCGGCGGCTGCCCTAGGGCACCTGCCTAGTTGCGCCCTCCTCTTTCCTTATTTAAAAATGAGGGGGAAAGGAAAGGGAGATGGCTGCCTTAGGAGGCCTCCCCTTTCCTTCCCTCCCTCCTTTGGTGCGTGGGCAGGGGGTAGAGGGGCGCACCAGCCCCTTGTGGGCTGGTGTCCTCTTCCTCTTTTGGCCCATAAGGCCCAATAACCTACCGGGGCTGCCGGCAACCCCTTGCATTGACCCGATAAGTACCCTGTACCATCATCCTATATATATATATAGTGGGTCTATTATGATAACACCCCTTAAGACCTTATTCTGCACACCACCTAGATCGAGCCGCCGCCCCTCCCTTCCCGGCCTTCTACCGCGGCAGCGGCCTGGGCGAGCCGCCGCCCCTCCTCTCCGGACCTTCTACCGCGGCAGCGGCCTGGGCTAGCCGCTGCCCTTCCCCTCCCGGCCTTCTTCCGCGGCGGCGGCGGCCTGGGAGAGATGTCACCCTTCCCCTCCCCGCTTTCTCCCGCGGCGGCGGCCTGGGAGCGCCGCCGCCCCTCCCCTCCCGGCCTTCTTCCGCGGCAGCGGCCGGCAGTGACGCCGCCCCTCCCCTCCCGGCCTTCTTCCACGGCGGCGGCCAGGCAGCGACGCCGCCCGTCGCCTCTCGGCCTTCTTCCGCGGCAGGCACCGAACAACACCAGCCTATCGGCCTTCTTCCACGGCAGCAGCTCGGTAGCGCTGCCACCGAACTCCTCAGGGCCTGCAATTAGCTGTAATTCATCAGATGTGGATTGGTGCCGCCTCGACATCAAACCAATTCGAGCAAGGAGGAGTGTGCGCAAGGTTGCTTCATCCACTGTAGCTTCTTGGAATAAGTCTGCATCAACCTTCAGAGCAAATCCTCCTTCCCCGTTCACATTGAGCAACGTCCAGACCGCCCATGAACTTCTGAAGGGCAAGTGGACTGCGCGGGCGAACGTGAAAGTTGTGCAGGCGGACGAGAAGGGAACTTCCTCCTGTAAACGCAAGAAATCACTGCATCACGAGGTAAGCAGTACACTTCCTATACCATCTCAGTGTAGTTATCATAGACAAATCAGTACAAGCAGTACAACGCGTGATTATGCAGTACAAAACTTATGCAGTGCGGTTGCTTCAGTTCGTTGTGGGGGAAAATGCAGTACGCTTGTATAGGTTCATTACGTATAACGATGCAGTGCGGTTGCTTCAGTTCACCTTGAGGGGTGATGCAGTCACCGTGCAATGCTTCGGCAGTACCATTTTGAACACATTGCAGTTCGCATGATTCAGTTCATTTAACCTGACAATGCAGCTCGGTCATTTTGTGTGCAAGAGATGACGTTCAACAGATACAGAATGCCGTGCATAGTTGACAGCACTGAGAACAACAACTTTCAGAAGAGTGGATATTCTTTTGACAGAGATACTGGCTGGGTTACCCCTAAGATTCCTCATGGATTCTTCACGACGACAAACAGGGTGCAGTACTCTCCACAAGAAGATTTTTCCCAGGAAGAAGATGTAGTTGAAGATGACGATGATGTCACATTCATCTGGGAAGGCACTCACCAACGCGATGATGAAGATGATGACGATGAAGATGAGCCGATAACAGCTCTCAACCCAGAGTATAAGCATGAGTTCACTACGTTTGGACAGCATGTCCGAACAGATAATGATGACGCAGTTGAACACGATGTTGCAGCAGATGATGATGATCCACCAAGACATCGTCACAACACTGGATTACCACCACATCCACCTACCGCACCCCAAAACAGAGCTCAGCGTCCACCTGCTGCACCAAAAAACAGAGCTCCAACCAGACCTGCTGCATCAACTTCGACGCTGCGACCACCAACGGTGCCTCGGTCAAAAGTAAACAGCAGGTGCAAATCCTCCTCACTATTACCGCCGCGAGATCCTCGACTACACACATCTACTATAACCCCGCCATGTCCAATACAACCCAGCGAGCTGCAAACACCATCAGGCGAACGACTCTACACACATGTAAGTTTATGGTCTGAAAAATAAAATAGTTGCAGTCCATTCAGATAACATTGCAGTGCACACTGATATTTCTTGTGAGCTTTGGCTAGCAACATTGCAAATGCTTTATTAAACTCATATGCACTCCTTGTATTAAAAAACAGAACAGAACAAATTTTCTCATATAGCATTTCAATTAATGCAGGATAAAAACATGTCGCTCAACCTCGTACCTGCTGCTGGAATGAAGTTCACCACGTACGAAAAGGCATGGGACTTTTACAACAATTATCCAAGATGTGCAGGGTTTGGTATACGCAAGAGGGCAAAACATAGGAAAAATGCCTACATTGTCTGCTCAAGAGAAGGGGTCCACAAGCAGGCTGTGTCAGATTATCACCGGGTATGTCAGAAGACATCAAAAAGGATTGGCTGCAATGCGAAGATTAGAGTCAAAAAAGGAAGGATGGCAAATTTGTGATAGAAATGGTTCAACTCAACCACAATCACAAGATGCTGGAAAGCCCCGGGATGCTTTTGCACATGCGATCGCACAAAAAAGACGATCCTTTGATAGACCAGTTAGTGAAAGACATGCAACTGGACAACCACACACATGCTCAGATGATGTCGACGCTGCCGCGTATGTCCGGTGGTCTGCAGTACATGGGATATACTAGCCGCGACTGGGTAAACAGGTAAGCATGTAACAGAGCATATCTCTTGAGCATTCTGTCTGTAATTATTCCCTGTTTTGGTGAGATAAATATGAATTGTCTATGAAAATGCAGGAAACAGAAGTTTGCCAGAGAAGAGTCTGGAGATGATGTCAAGAAACTTCTGAATTTCTTCGAGAAAATGCAAAAGATAAACCCAGAGTTCTTCTATGATTATGACGTTGATACAGATAACCGTGTAAGAAACGTCTTTTGGGCGAACGCAAGTTGCAGAGGATCGTATGAAGATTTTGGAGACTGCGTTACATTTGACACGACGTATAAAACTAACAAATTCCACATGCCAATGGGAGTGTTTGTGGGGGTGAACCATCATCTACAAAGCACCATATTTGCTGTTGCACTCATGCGAGATGAAACAATACCATCATTTGAGTGGGTTTTCAAAACCTTTCTGAGGTGTATGAACAACAAGCCGCCAATCTGCATGCTCACAGGTACAAAAAATAAAAAACACCTGCGTACTTACATTTTGTTTTGTTTTGTGCACTTATATTTCTTCCATCTATCTTGCAAACACACAAACAACTTAATAAAAAAAATACTGTTTGTCTCTTCTCAGATCAGTGTTCTTCGATGAAGGCAGCACTAAAAACTATCCTCCCACAAACTCTGCATAAGCTGTGTCGGTGGCATATCATGAAGAAGTACAAGGACCACCTCGCCTTGCTGTATAAGGCGCACGAGAAGCTCAAGGACAAACTCAATGCAGTGCTGAACCACCCACTAATGCCGTCAGAATTTGAACGAGCATGGAAGAACCTCATTCAGAGGTACAACTTGCAAGACGACGAAGTGATGAATTCACTGTGGGATGACAGGCACGAGTGGATCTCAGCTTACTACAAGGAAATTTTCTGTGCTCGGATGACTTCCACACAGAGAAGCGAGAGCATGAACCGCATACTGAAGAAAAATTTTGTCAGGGAGAAGCATGATCTCCGTATGTTTGCTCAGCAGGTGGACAAGTGCATTCAGACCAGGAAGGCCGTCGAGCACGCAGAGATAGTAGCAAATGAGGTAAAAAAATGTCAATCAAAAACTGCTTAAAAATATGAATAAAAAACAAACAATTTGTTCATTTCTCTGGATCGTAACAGTGCATTTGTGATCATGCAGTCAGAGGTAAAAACAACAACAAAGTTTGGATTCGAAGTTCAGCTATCAAAAGTGTATACAAGAGTAGTGTTTGCAGATTTCAAAGAAACGCTCTACCGTAGCACTGCATTCAGAGCAGAAGGTGCCCTGAGAACCCGACAAAGTATCTAGTACACCACTACAACAGATCGGATGCATTTGACTGGGCAAGGCATAATTTCCATGTGGTCGCCGATGAAGAGAAAGGTATCTACGAATGTGAGTGCAAACTCTGGAGACACACAGGTGAGACTCCTAACAAAAAAAATTCTAGATTCTCATAGTCATGCACGAAAGCTAACTTACTGAAATTTAAAAGTACATATGCATGTGTAATTCACAAAACCAAATGAAGTTCACTTCTTTAAAAAATGAATAAATAATGAAAAAAATATATGTTTACTAATTTCATGCAGTTCACTTACAGAACACACAAAAAAATGTGTTTGTCTGCAGGCCTCTTCTGCGTCCATGTCTTATGCATGCTTTCTCATTTAAGAGTACTCAACATTCCTGAGGTGTACATCATGAAGAGATACACCCGTAACGCAAGATCAGATGCAACATTTGACAGAAGAGACTACGAACAAACAGCACCAGATGGAACCTCGCTTTTTTGCCGTAGAAAATTGCTGACAGAAACAGCAATGGACCTTGCAAATAGAGCGACAAGGTCAGACGCTAGGTGCCACAGAGCGTTGTCTGGTATGAGGGCACTGATATAGGAAGTTGACGTGCTCAACGAAGAAGAAGAAGAAGAAGCAAAACTAAAGCAAGCAGAGAAATACCAACATGACAATAAAGACGAGCAAGAAGAAAAAACTGGACACATTGGAACTGGTGCTATCAAAAAAGAAACAATTCTTCCACCTCTTGTTTCAAACACAAGAGGAAGAAAGAAAGGGGGAGACGCAAACCAGAAAAAGGTGGCATCCAAGGAGAAAAATGATGACAAAAACAGTAAGCCACAGCCTGAGCTGGACAGTGATGGTTGCCCACTGGGAGTAACAATGTGCAGAACATGTAATGAAGTCAGCGGCTACAATTCCAGGACATGTAAAAAAAGACATGAACAAGAAAAACAAGGACATGGAGATGCACAACAAAACAGAAATTCCACTCACAACACTAAGAAATGGACGAAACCGAGACGTTGTAGCATCTGCAAAAAGAGGAAGAGACACAATTCAAGAACCTACCTCAAAAGAAAAAGAAAAAGATCAGAAAATGAGGAAGACGAAGAAGGTAAGATCAAAGAAGAATATGATGACACAACTGAAGAAGAAATGGCTTATGAAGAAGCAGATGGAGAAGAGGAGGAAGAAGAGAGTGAAGAGGACGAAGAATGTGAAGAAACTGAAGAAACAGTGGCTTATGAAGAAACAGATGATGAAGATGATGAAGAGGAAGAAGAGAGTGAAGAGACTGAAGAGAGTGAAGAGGACGAAGAACATGAAGAAACAATATCAACAAGACCACCACGAGGAAATGCTTCAACCAGCGCGCGGGGATCAAAGAAGGATGCAGTTTACAGCACTGGAAAATGAAAACCACCATCAACCAGCACACGGGGATCAAAGAAGGATGCAGTTCTCACCATTGGAAAACGAAAGCAGCCAACAACCAGCACGCGGGGAGCAAAGAAGGACGCAGTTCACAACACTAGAAAACAAAAGCAGACATCAACCAGCACGCGGGGAGCAAAGAAGGATGCAGTCCACATCACTGAAAAACAAAAGCAGCCATCAACCAGCGCGCAGGGAGCAAAGAAGGATGCAGTTCACAGCGCTGAAAAACGAAAGCAGCCATCAACCAGCACGCGAGGGGCTACAAACACAAAGGTGCAGAGACAAGAACCAGCAACACCGCCATGGAAAACAAAACAAAGTGCAACATTAGACACGCTCCAGTCACCGCGTGGAAGCAGCAGGTTAACGACCAAATAGATGAACAAACAATAAATTTATCGTATGCATAGTAGTTTGCTTAACTCTATGACTTATGTATGAGTTTAAATTTTGTGTAAACCATGTAGCGTGTCTAATGTTGTTAGCTCGTTGCAGTCTTGAGTAAAACATTGACACATTTTGATTCAAAAACCATGTAAAAAATGTTGTTAGCTAGTTGCAGTCCTACAAGTAGTACATATAAAAAGCATTTCAATATGCAGTATGGAACTTGCAAAAATGCAGTACGCTTCGAACTATCATGCAGTACTGTAGACTAACTACATGTAGTACACACCATGCAAATTGGGAAAAAATGTGGAAACATGTAATGCTCAGCTGACATATAAGCAGTTCACATATTGTAACCATGCAAACACAAATTTACCATTGAATAATAATTGAAGCGGTTCAGATCACAAAAGTGCTTATTACAAAACACATCACAAAGATGAAAAGCGTTCAACACGCAGAAGTACTTATTACAAATCAACCTCATAACCTTAGCCAATCACGTCAAACGTGATTCTAACAGTACGATCCTCGAGTTCAAAGAAGTTGAGGACAACAACTTGCTCAGACTTCAGGCTGCTATCAATGACAAATTCCTTCCACCCTTTGTGCAGACACAGCCGCCCGTCAACGCTTACACTGTACTTGGCTGGTTTAAGGTATCCATTACCAAGAACAACTTCAAGAATTCCTTTCTTCTTGAGCCGCACATACCTAACAGCTCGCTGAGGAATTTTCTGTAAAAAATAATAAAACTGTTTGAGAACAAAACTAGCAGTACAATTCTAATGTTTTGAATAGAGATAGATGAAGTGCACAACAGTCCAACAAGTAGTACATATAAAACGTTTTCAATATGCAGTATGGAACTTACAAATATGCAGTTCTCTTCGAACAATCATGAAGTGCTATAGACTAGCTACATGTAGTACACACCATACAAAATTGGAAAAAATGTAGAAATATGAAGTGCTCAGCTAATATATAAGCAGTTCACATATTCTAACCTGTAAACTAAAACATAAGCTACATCCACATGAGAAAAAAAAACAAGAAAATAAGATCACATTGCAGTACACTTCAAAAAACACAAAGAAAAAAGTGCGTTCCAAAAATACTACAAGTTCATGATACAATGGAATTATACAAAAAAAACACTAAGAAAAAAAATCATATCTAACGAAACATACCATCTTGTAGTGAGTCTCCACATCTATTGGCGTAAGCTGATGGACAAAAGGACTCGTGCAGCCAAGGCCACGGCGAAGTAGCGCAGAATAGAACGCAGATACATTGATCTGGCCCATATCCAATCCTTCTGTGAATACTGTACCATATGCAAGCTACTCGGCTCGCCCAGTTCGGCACAATAACTTCCCACCACGATGAGCACGACGGGCCTGCGAGCAAGCTAAACAGTTGTAGTATGTCGGCACACCACAACCATGGCCACAGCAGAAGAGATACGCACAGGGGCCTGGAGCCATCGCAACAAAAACCTAGAGAAAGGAGAGAACTTGCGGCTAGAGGAGAAAAATGAAATGCAAAAGAAGGGTATAAGTTAGCCTTCATTTATATAAGAGGAATGCAAAAAGGTCAAATCTGAAAATTAAAGGGGACTTAATGGAAATTATGTTCCCAAGAATAAAGGACAATCAATGAAAGCTTATGTTACCAAAGAAAGAGGAATGGAAAAAGAAGGTGTACATTGACTTCAGAAATTCCCACGAACAAAACTACAGATCATTAAAAAATAATACTCTGAAAAATTATAATCCACGGACCATTTTATCTGTGCAGTTCTCCAAATTCGTACCAGGTAGTTCACTATATGTGTGCATGAAGTGCAGTACGTGCTTTTTGGCACGAAGAAGGATGCACGCAGTGCAAGATGTGTACACCTGCAGCACAGAACTATGACGAATGCAGTGCACACCCGTACACTAAGAAAAAAGGATACGAAAGATGAAAAACAATAAAGAAAAATGATACCAATGCAGTCCACAAAAATGTAGACGAGAAAATGTGCAGTACGGTATGCGTGCACATGCAGTAGTGAAACTAAATCAATGCAGTGCACGCATGATTTACTAAAAAAATGACCACCCAGGTGCTACAGGCCCCAGCCAGTCTCGTAATAGGTCTGCACCCACATAAGGGGAGTCGTTCTGAGCCACAGTGCATGGGGCCGGTTGCACATGGGCCCACAGGTCATACAGCATATAGCTACGAGCGCCGTGTATAAGCACCCAGATAAGTATACGGAGGAGTTCGACCAGTATGCCTCGCCAACGCTTATAAACAGGCCAGGCGCGCCTTCCGCTAGCGATGTGGGACTAAACATTAGGACACACACACACAGCGAAACGGGAACCAAGCCGTGCTCACAGGCCGACTTGGACCCAAGTATGTATCTAAACTAGCCGAACAAAGGCCCAACAAGGCCGACTAAGAAAAAACAATAAGTTAAAAAAAAGGGGGACCCCCCACCCCACCCCCTTTCCCTACCCATCCCGTACCAGCGATTGCAGCAGGTACAAGCAAAAACAAGATGCAGTACGTAGCTGTAAACAATACAGTGCACTACTTTACACGATGCAGTGCGGTATGGCAATCTAGTTCCCGATTACCCCTACACGTATAAATAAACTCAAAAAACAGTGAAGTACGCACATGTATACACAAGTGCAGTATTGAATTCTAGATGATGCAGTGCAGGACTATATTATAATGCAGTTCATTATCACACAGGATGCATCTACAAAACGTAACAAAACGCCCCGTTCGAATAGAAAAAGGTGATGGTTAAAAAAAATGTGTTGATAAAAAAACCCACCTTAAAAGAACGCACGTTCGCATACATACACCCGATCGGAGCAGATCCATCGCCACAAGCCCACGATCACAGATGCAAAACCAACCCATGATCCGCACAACCGCATCATCAGCGCGATCGTGCAGTTCATCCGGCGAGGCCATCCCACCCCGCGCCCTCACCTTAAATTCAGACCCCTGCCAAAGGCCTTCTCATCCACATCCACAACAACACAAGTATCCATTGCGCTCCCACCAAAAGCACCAAGCCCTGCCACCGGCGATGACGTTCACCGACGAGTACAAGGGAGACAACGCCGTGGAGGCGCACGGCAACACCAAGTTGCACGTCATCCACACCAACGACAAGAAGCAGATGGCGATCACCCTCGCGCAGTACGAGCGCCACCTCAGCCTCCAGCGCTACAAGATCGTCGGCATTGATCTCGAGTACGACAACGACCCTGAAGCGACGCAGAAACCCGCCCTCTGCCAGCTCTCCATCGGCAAGAATCACCCGGTGCTCCTCTTCCAAATGAGCGACACTGAAAGGTGCACCGTCTTCGACAACTTCCTCGCCGACCCCAGGTACACCTTTGCAGGCTTCTCCATCGACGGCGACAAAACCAGGCTGGAGCGCGTCAAACTGGAGGTCGCCAACTTCATCGACATCCAGAAGGAGTGGAGGGTGCCCGACGCAACCAAGCCGTTGGACTCCCTCGGAGACGTCTCCGGCGTGCTCATCGACGACTACTACAGCAACATGAAGAAGAAGATCACCGACGCCGAGCACCAGCGCTGGGCCATCCTGCCTCTGTCCAGGAGGCACATCGAGTACGCGGCAAAGGATGCATATGCAGCGTACGAGATATGGAACCGCATCACCCTCACCCAGGCCGGCCTTCGCCGTGCAAAGCTGGAGAAGAAGGAGCAACCCAACAAGCGCGCCAGGAGCAGCTGGGGATGGGGAGAGCCTGACTGGTGAAGAAGAAGATGGTGCCGGCCAGGAGCCAGGAATGCTAGCGTTCTTTTAGAATTATCATCAAATTTGCTTTGTGTTGTTTGCTTATGTTTCGTTAGTTTGCTTGTGTGCTGAACCTAGTTTGCTTGCCATGCACAATCACCTGTAATGATGAACTCTGATTATGTTAGTTTGCTTTCTGTTGAACTTAGCTTGCTGGTGATGAAATTGTCGTACAGAATGCAAACATGACGCATGCAGTGCAAGTTGCGCACGAATGCAGTACACTGAATTTGTCGAATGAAGTCTTAACATACCCAACAAAGCAGTGCACGAACATAAATTTCAAAAAAGGAATACATAAGAGCAAAAACACAAATAGAAAAATGCAAAACACGTAAAATAATTCAATACAGCCCGGAAGTACACGAAAGTACAGCATAGAACCATAATGAGTGAAGTACAGGTATGATTTACAAAGCAGTGCACTCCCATACATTGGGAAAAAAGATTAACTGATAGCAAAAAGACGGATACAAAAAAAATGACAACTGTACATGCAGTACGCAATGCGTATACAATGCAGTACAGAACCCTGATCAATGCAGTGCACACTCCAACATTGAAAAAAAACACAGGGCAGAAATATTAAAAGAAAAAAAATTGACCACCCAGGTGGCACCGGCCCCAGTCAGTCTCGTAATAGGTCTATGCCCACAGAAGGCGAGTCGTTCTGAGTCACAGTGCATGGGGCCGGTTGCACATGGGCCCACAGGTCATAGAGCATATAGCTACGAGCGCCGTGTATAAGCGCGCAGATAAGTATACAGAGGAGTTCGACCAGTATGCCTCGCCAGCGCTTATAAACAAGTCGGGTGCGCCTTCCGCGGGCGAGGTGGGACTAAACATTAGGACGCACACACAGCGCATCAGGAACCAGCCGTGTGCTCACAGGCCGACCTGGGCCCAATTACATCTTCACTACCCGAACACACGGCCAACAAAGCCCACTAAGAAAAAACAATATGTTCAAAAATAAAACATTAAAAAGAAAAATGACAAACATTTTTTAAATGAATAACAACAAACAAAATAAAATGTGCGTCAGCACAGTAAGAATATTAATAAATAAAACGCAGGAAGCCGAATGTCAACATACAGATGCAGTCAGCGACATACAACAACGCAGTTCTCCAAGTGGAAGCACATTTTTTTCTGAATTGCAGTTATCTTCGCTCTGCAATGCAGTATGGCTGAAATAAGAATGCAGCCCTGTTACTTAAACAAAACACTCCGACAACCCCTAACCACATTACCCTCCATCCGCACAAACGTTGTATTACCACAAAGATCAAGAAAAGAAAAGAAAGAACACCATCAAGAGAAGAAAAAAAAGTACATCTGTGTGATTCAAACTGCAGTACACTACTTGGACCTGAGCAGTTCATTTCTGATAGAAAAGAAGTGCACTGACTTGGACAATTGACCGAAAAGACAATCATCACATTTTCTAACAGTTGCGTCAATACATAGATATAATCACGAAAAAAGAGGCAACGACGTTTCAGATTTCCAACGCACTAACAAGAGCCTCCTCATAGCAGAACCACTCGGCAGTTGCCACGTAAACTTAAAACAGAGCCCCACCACGCTACCGCCCCGCTCCACCTCTCCCACGTCCTGTCAAGCAGAGAAGAGGAGAAAACACAACTGCTTCGTCCCCCCAAAAAACCCAATTGCATCTTCTTCTCCGCTCTTCCTTTCACTAACCTCTCTCTCTATAACAAACTCCAGAGAACACACGAGAATCATGGCGGATGCACCTCTCTGCAACCAGCGCCGCAAGTACACCAGGGAGCTCCACGACGTCCACCTCCACGGCAATCACAAGCTCCACGTCCTTTGCACAAGCAAGGGCAAAGACGTGGACAAGATGCTATCCACATTCAGGAGGAAGCTCGGCGGAATGCCCGTCAAACTAGTCGGCGTTGATGTCGAGTACACACACTACGAGAAGCCACAACGTGCAGCGGTACTACAGCTATGCATAGAAAAAGAATGCCTTGTCTACCACATATCTGCAGCTAAAGACAGGTAAGAATAACTGTTGCTTGCCAATATTGATTTTAAATTTTCTTCACTGCAATTGCCATAATATTTAACCTTTGGTTCACATTCTTGAAAAAGCGTGGCATATGAATTTATTAACAGTTTTGATTTGGCTCCATGTATGTCACTCATGTGTTCAATTCTTGAATTATATTATCTAGCAATACACGTAGTTTAATTATAGTTTCTTCACTGCAACATTACCATACAAAACATGTATGAAATTAGGTTCAGGAATACAAGCATACAAAAGATATGCATTGTTTATGCAATCTATTATCAGATTTAATAGTTATGCTGAACAAAGTATTAGCAACTGCACAATGCAACAGATTCAGATATCCATATTGTAGTTCAGTTTCAGAAAAACACAAAAAAACATTGCTAGTTCTAAAGAAATAAAATATATTCACTCTATACAAATATATTGCAGGCCAATGGAACTAGACAAATTCCTGATGAATGATGAGTACACCTTCGTCGGATTCGCTATTGAAGGAGACAAAAGCAAGCTGAAGGTATCTGGTCTGGAGATCAACTCCAACAACTACATTGATATTCAGGTGGAATGGAGAGACCCATACAATAAAAAGAAGTTTGACTCTTTGGCTGATGTTGCTGGCAGGATGATAGACATTCACTACAATGACATGAAGAAAAAATTAACCGCAAGGAGGACCATACTCTCTGGGGATTTTGCCCACTGCAAACAAGCTTATCAAGTATGCAGCAATAGATGCATTCGCAACATATGAGTCATGGAGAATCATCTACGATGTAATAATGGGATTGGACAGGGCAAAAGAGACAAAGAAGAAAAGAAGAAGAAGAACAAGGCTGTAATCCAATACAGCAACTAGAAAAAATCAGAGCTGTGTTTAGTCTCACTTTACTTTAAGCGTTGTGGTGTTCTTTGTTTCATGTATGCAAGAATATTTCTTTTATAAAAACAATGTAAGTTTGCTTGTGATCAATTGCTTTCGCAGAAATTAGTTTGCATTAGAACAAGTATATACACAACTTTGAAAAATTTAACGAGTGACACGAAAACATAGTATGCACATACAAAACATAACAGTCCACAAAAAATAGTAATTATATAAAAATAAAAATTAATATTGATATATCTAAAAAAATATAATCTGTGTACATTTTTAAACAAACGTCAATACAGTTCACAGAACCAACATAAGGCAGTTCAACAAGTGTATCCGTGAAGTGCAGTACATGCATAGATGAAGAACGACAAGGGCCCCAACACACACACTTGCTACACGAAGTGTAGTACTCAACGTTGGTGAAAGCAGTACAAATGACAAGGGCCCCAACACATAAATGAAGGACGACAAGAACCCCTGCTCGGCCTCGCGCTAACGCACGCAGTGCGCTTGGTTGACAGGCGCAGTGCGGACATTCTGTTTTTTCCATCAAAGGGGACGCGCGCAAAACCACCCCCCCCCCCAAACCCTAAGATAGACAGGGGGTGACGGGGTATGACGGACTCGCCTACACATGCGGCGCCGCGGCAAGCCGCGTCCCCGCCTGCTCCGCCTCATTCCAGGCTCGGCCTCACAGGGGGATGTGGAGGGGGGCTCACGACCCCCCTCCCCACCCCCTGCTCGGCCTCGCGCTAACGCACGCAGTGCGCTTGGTTGACAGGCGCAGTGAGGACATTCTGTTTTTTCCATCAAAGGGGACGCGCGCCAAACCAACACCCCCCAAACCCTAAGATAGACAGGGGGCGACGGGGTATGACGGACTCGCCTACGTATGCGGCGCCGCGACAAGCCGCGTCGCCGCCTGCTCCGGCTCATTCCAGGCTCGGCCTCGCAGGGGGATGTGGAGGGGGTCACGACCCTCCCTCCCCACCCCCTGCTCGGCCTCGCGCTAACGCATGCAGTGCGCTTGGTTGACAGGCGCAGTGCGGACATTCTGTTTTTTCCATCAAAGGGGACGCGCGCAAAACCACCACCCCCCCAAACCCTAAGATAGACAGGGGCGACGGGGTATGACGGACTCGCCTACACATGCGGCGCCGTGGCAAGCCGCGTCCCCGCCTGCTCCGCCTCGTTCCAGGCTCGGCCTCACAGGGGGATGTGGAGGGGGGTCACGACCCCCCCCCTCCCCACCCCCTGCTCGGCCTCGCGCTAACGCACGCAGTGCGCTTGGTTGACATGCGCAGTGAGGACATTCTGTTTTTTCCATCAAAGGGGACGCGCGCCAAACCAACACCCCCCCAAACCCTAAGATAGACAGGGGGCGACGGGGTATGACGGACTCGCCTATGCATGCGGCGCCGCGACAAGCCGCGTCGCCGCCTGCTCCGGCTCATTCCAGGCTCGGCCTCGCAGGGGGGATGTGGAGGGGGTCACGACCCTCCCTCCCCACCCCCTGCTCGGCCTCGCGCTAACACATGCAGTGCGCTTGGTTGACAGGCGCAGTGCGGACATTCTGTTTTTTCCATCAAAGGGGACGCGCGCAAAACCACCACCCCCCCAAACCCTAAGATAGACAGGGGCGACGGGGTATGACGGACTCGCCTACGCATGCGGCGCCGCGGCAAGCCGCGTCGCTGCCTGCTCCGGCTCGTTCCAGGCTCGGCCTCGTAGGGGGATGTGGAGGGGGGTCATGACCCCCCCTCCCCACCCCCTGCTCGGCCTCGCGCTAACGCATGCAGTGCGCTTGGTTGACAGGCGCAGTGCGGACATTCTGTTTTTTCCATCAAAGGGGACGCGCACAAAACCACCACCCCCCAAAACCCTAAGATAAACAGGGGGCGACGGGGTATGACGGACTCGCCTATGCATGCGGCGCCGCGGCAAGCCGCGTCGCCGCCTGCTCCGGATCGTTCCAGGCTCGGCCTCGCAGGGGGGATGTGGAGGGGGGGTCACGAGCCCCCTCCCCACCCCCTGCTCGGCCTCGCGCTAACGCATGCAATGCGCTTGGTTGACAGGCGCAGTGCGGACATTCTGTTTTTTCCATCAAAGGGGACGCGCGCAAAACCACCACCCCCAAACCGTAAGATAGACAGGGGGGCGACGAGGTATGACGGACTCTCCTACGCATGCAGCGCCACGGCAAGCCGCGTCGCCGCCTGCTCCGGCTTGTTCCAGGCTCGGCCTCGCAGGGGGATGTGGAGGGTGGGTCACGACCCCCCTCCCCACCCCCTGCTCGGCCTCGCGCTAACGCACGCAGTGCGTACAAGAACAATACAAAAAAATATATAGAAAACTAAAACAATTTGGGGGGGGGGACCCCCCCCAACCCCCCCCCCCCCCCCCCCCACCATGTACCTTAATGTACAAACAAATAAAAAAACCAACTACAAAACGCAACTATAGGCAAAAAGTAATGTGTTTTTTGTTCTGACAAAAAGAAAGCAGTTCAGTGTCATAAAGCAATGCAGTTTCGGCATGCACACACGTGCAGCACTTTGCTTGAATGCCAAAAAATAAATGCAATTCTCTTATATTGGACAAAGAAGTTCGGCATCAAATGCGATACAGTTCATCAAACACGTATCATACATATAAGCGTGACAAAATGCCAGTTCGCATAGACCGTGGTCGTCAACAAAAAATAAAATTATACACTTATATATATTGTATCAGTTATTGATATAAAATGCACATACATATACAAATTCATCCACATGCGCTGCCGCGTAAACGAACAAGAAGAAACACAACGACAAAAAAAGTCTTTTTCATACACAGTCAGCACACACAAACACAACATCAAAACCTAGCTATTGTCCACGCACCGCCTTTTGCACCCAGTAGAAAAACAGTGCCCCAACTAACTGTTACTGCGTCTGCAACTGCGTCCGCGATTGCGACAGGGAAGTGAGCCCGAGGTCCGCAATCAGTTCACGTAACTCAAGAGGCATGTCTTCATAACACAACATGTTCAAAGGATTGAACAGCAGCTGGAACATGTACTCCGCCTTCCAATCTTCAGCAGCAGGCTAAAAAAAGAAAACAAATGCAAAAAGTGATTATAAAAAAAGGTTGTCATAAAGAACAAAAAAGTAAAAAAGAAAACAGAGAAGTTGTTACGTCGGATTTCAAAATTTTCTCAACTGGACGTTGGCCGTCATACAACTGCGCCATCCTTAGAACATAGATTCCACACTCATTTGCTCCCTGCGCTGGCATGACCGGGTAAGATGGCTTCTCTGCCAATTTAACCCAGTCAGGAAGGTTCCTTGATTTATACATTTTTTCACCATAAATCGCCTTCAGCAGCTGAGTCATCCTCCTCATCTGGCAAAAAAAAGAAGCACAAGGTAAGAATAACACACATCACGGATCAAAAAGTTGATATTCAAACGAACCCAAAAAAAAGTTGTTCTCAAACATCTAAACAATCTCTCTTTTAAGTGCACGTGAGAAAAATGCAGTTCTGTCGCGCATATGTTGAAGTTCACTACATAAACAATTGCAGTTTATAAAAAAATACAGTGGGAGAAACACAAAGAAAGCTTTACGGTTGGCAAAGAAAAAATAACATACCACTTCAGTGCAATCTGCGTGGTAGTCAGTCCTGCGCCACCTTGTCGTGACATCAGTATGGCCGGTGTACTTCCTACTGTCGTGGATATCAAGGGTCTGGCGATGCTGGTTCATCGTGTATAAGGAATAATGCCATCTTTGAATCGCGGCATCATAATCTGTTCGCATAAAAAAATGAAATCAAAAGTTCTTTCGACACGTACCACCAGGACCACTGTTCCAAAAATAACTATAAAAAGAAATGCAACAAACCAGGAAAAATAAATGACAAAAAACAATGAATTTACCAGTTTTGCATCCAACAGGTTTGCGCCGTCGTTCACAAAAAATTTGAACTGATTAACTGCATCTTCTAAAATAAAAGAGCTATGCGCAACTGGCAACACAGGATTTCCGTCATTATCTCTCGCCACAGAGGTTTCCATTTGAAGAACATACTGTACACAAAAAAGAACAAAAATAAAAAGGACATGAAAAAAAGAATAAACAATGCAAGAAGGCATGGACATGAAAAAGCCAGTGCAGTAGGAAAGAATGACAGCAAACGTTTACCATGATAAATAAAGGTGAAAGTAGCAAACGTTCACCGGATTGATAAGCTAAACTCAATTCAGGGTCTTGCTTCCAGTACTTGATAACAAAATCCATGATATACGAATCCATTAAAGCTCCTTTGCCAAATGTATCATAGATATAGTCAAAATTGTAAGTATCGACATCATCACCAAAAGGACCATGCACCATAAAGAACGCGTTCCTGCAGTAAACATACACAGATGGGATCAATAAAATTAGAACTAAAAATCAAAACACACAAAAAGCATGAAAGGGCACACGCATCACATAAAAAACTTACTCGCGGTGTTTGGTTACAAAATCTTTGCTGAGAACAAGATCCTTTATTTTAATTGCCTCATCCATATATCTGAACCTCGGAGGCTTCAATTTCTCTATAGAGCATCTCAACTTAAAAGCCCTCTCACCTGCCCTCTTGTTCGAAAATACTTCAACCTCATCCAAATGAGGACGATTAATTGCTGCACTCCTAGTCCTAGTTACACATGCACACGGTGTAACAAAATCATCATCATCAACATCATATACATCATGTGGAGAGCTAGGTCGAGAGACACTTCCACCATCAGGTCCAGACGCCACATTTGTGTTCAAACCAGAATTATCTGGAGAGATTTCAATGACACAATCCTCCATAACCACATCAGAACCCTGGGACTCAAACAGTGACGTACAGCCTTCATGAAGCCCCCAATCAAAACCTAAAAACGTGGAGAAAAAACATGGAAGCACTCAGTACAAAACACAAGAACCTGAAAACATATATAGAGAAAAAAATAGAATGCATCCCACTGTTGTATACATCAATGCAGCCCACATATCTACAACAATGCAGCCCACATATAAAAATAACAATGCAGCCCACTTCTCTACATCAATGCAGCCCACACTTGTATAAAACAATGCAGCCCACATATAAAAATAACAATGCAGCCCACTTCTCTACATCAATGCAGCCCACACTTGTATAAAACAATGCAGCCCACATATAAAAATAACAATACAGCCCACTTCTCTACATCAATGCAGCCCACACTTGTATAAAACAATGCAGCCCACATATAAAAATAACAATGCAGCCCACTTCTCTACATCAATGCAGCCCACACTTGTATAAAACAATGCAGCCCACATATAAAAATAACAATGCAGCCCACTTCTCTACATCAATACTAGCCTTGTAGTGAGCATCCCTTTATCCCAAAAGGATTGACCAACTTCGCCAATGCTAATATCACCCATCTCAGTTTTAAAAGCAATCATGTCCCTGAATTTTTCATGAAAAACTCAAACATAAGATACTAAAAAAATAACAACAAATAAAAACGGGTAAATACAAAAATTAGATAATACATATGAACAAAACAATTTCTAAAAAACCATACTTCTTCTTCTTGTCCTTTCGAGCCCTTGTAACAGCAGCGTACAACTCATTGTATCTTTTCAGAAGAGCTGGATCAATGCTCGACGGTGTCACAACAGGGAGTTCATCATCTGCAATAAAAAAGATGAAGTTCACTTATCCAAACAATGAAGTTTAAATATTAAGATAAGGGAATTCTGCTAGGTATTTTGAAAATCATAGACAAAAGATCAAAAGTTTCACTTATCATTTAACATCTAATACAGATACCATAGTAATTTAAACAACATGAATGAGAAAAACATCAAACTGCACTATTTAAAAAAATCTCTTGCCTTCAGTGTCAGAGTCTTCAGGATGCTGTTCTTCAGAACAGAGCAAAATATTTTCTTGCATAGGTTGCAACGAATCCACCACAACCTCACTGGACTTTCCTTCTGCAGCAACATCAGCATTCTCTCGATTTACAACAGTCTGGTCAACAGCAGCTTCCTTAGATACTTCAACTACATGAGGCTCCACTGTCAATACTTCCGGAACATCATTGGACACTAGAGACACAGGGGAAGAAACAACACTAGCAGCAGGGGCAACATTCTCCAGTGGCTTTTCAATGTCAACATCAGAATCTTCATGCCGACTGGCGGGAACAGCATAATGGGATCTTGAGCTACAGAAGGATCTGCACACTCAACGGCAACAGATACAGAAGCATCAACACTGGCATGGTCATCAACAGCACAACTGCCCTGATTCAGATCAACATGGACTTCCACGTTTGGTTCTCCAACCTGTGGAAAGTTTAAAAAACACCCAGTAACACAAAAAGCATGGGGATAACTAACACAACAACACACAACACACTTATGTCAAAAAGACTACTGGCAACATACACATAACAACTACAGTCCACATATACAAAACAACACCAACACACGTGTGTCAAACACAACTACAACTGCAACCCACGTATACATAAAAAAAAGAAATGCAGTTCAATTTGACAAACGCTGCAGTTCAGTTATGTTAAATACTGAAGGTCACTTATGTAAATAAGTATGGATCACGCATGCCAAAAAGAACTGCAGTTCACTTATGTCAAACAGTGAAGATCACACATGTAAAACTATTGCAGCTAAAATACGCAAATGAAAATGCATATGGATGAACATAACAGCGTACATCAAGTTTATAACAGACAACAAAAAATTAGATTACAACCCACTAACAGAACAATTAATACAACTATACCTTATCAGCTACAACATCAAGAGGGGACACTGCATCACCCAAGACCTCATCCTTCCCAGAGCCATCGTAAATCTCTTTGTGCACATCATGAGCAACGACACCAGTCTACAGCCATACAACAAACTAAAAAAGAGAAATAAGATGGTACCGACCGAAAAAGATAAAACTCCAACCATGCACAAGCAGTACACACTTCACAACAGAGAAGTACACAAGAAAAATATGGGAACCGAACAAATGGTTCAAAGAAAAAGGGAAGCATGGCAGAACAGACATGGCAGGAGTATTTATACCTGACCAACTCCATCGTCTCTAGTTCCACCGACACCAGAAGATTCCACTCCAGCCAATAACCAAAAAAAATAGTGAGGAGCAGTCAACATAATACACAAAAAAGAGGTCCAAAGCCACAAAAAACATAGAACATACATTATCAGCACCAACGCCAGCGTCCTGACGGATCATTTCATCCATAATATGCCCAGCATCCTTCTCATACCGACCGCATTTTTCTTCTTGTGAATGTCTCAATTGAGCATACGAAGAACGAACATTTGTCACTGCAATCTTCAGGCTTTCAATCACACCACAATCAAAATTGTGAGAAGCAACAATATCTTCATCTCGTGGGCCATGGCCAACAGGGAAAAAACCAGCAACTGTCCTCAACCTGTCACCAGAGGTTCGCAAATCTTCAGTCAGCTTCAAAACCTTTAGAAGAAGCTCATCAATCTCATCATGCTTTTTGCCGCCAACAAATGTCTGTTTATAAGAGCTTGTATTATCAAACATCTGTCCAGGCATGAAACCACGAGTATACGGCACCTCATCATCACAACCAGGAAGCTGACTACAGATAGGCTCATAAAACCTATCATGAGTGTTAGGCCCCGCATCAGAGCTGCCGGCTACAACTGCAACAGGACGGTTGTACACAATATCACCTGACGCCTTCCACTGCAAAAAAAGAGAACACACAAAGAGAAGTACACATGTGAGTACTAGAATAGTTCACATTTATAATGACTGCACATTTTTTTTAAAAAAATCTGATATTAAAAAATCAGGTGCACTAACCGGCAGCATCCCAAATTTGTAACTTTCCAAGTAAATCTTTCCCTTCACAAGCACATCCTCATTGTACAACTTCATCAGGTCCTTGGTCATCAGGTATGACGCACGTGGCGTCAATGTGTGCATGACTGAAAATTTGTGAAGCTTCAGGCAGTCAAGATACATAATCAGGGGGACAATGGCACAACCCTCTGCACAATTCTTCTTGCTGCCTTCTGATTGCCACCTAACCACAGCTGCCTGCAACTCATCAACAACAAGCTGACAAAAGTCCATCTGAGCCATAGCCGCATAATCCATGTTCTCTACCATCGCAGCAACTCTACCCAAACGAACTGCAGGCCCCGGGCACAGCAAATTCTGGTAAAGTATAAGGAAGAACACCTTCACAGCAAGGTCGACACTCACATAATCATCTTCCTCCACCAACACCTTCAACTTCTCAAGAAAGTCCTTGACACCTATACTTTTTTGAACGGTCAAAGCCAAGCTCATCCTTGAGGGCAGTCAACGATTCATCATGACCGCTGGAAGCAGGCATGGGTGCAGTGTGACTTCCCATAGGTAAATCAAAAATGTGATGAACTGCATCACGATTGATTCGAAGAACCCTGCCATTCCCAAAGTCCATTAACATAGTGGCAGGGTCAATCACTCCCATCAAATAGCACATAAGAATGCGCGACACATTTTTCTTTACTGTCAGATCAAAGACAACACCAAATCCAGCATCCCTAACACGGTTGCAATGCGCCTCTTTCAACAAAGAAGCAGCCTTGCAAACAGTGGGAAGCGACAAACGCACGGTCTTGTTAAATCGAGAATCATCTCCCTCACCATCATCTTCAGTTGCATTGCTCTTACTAGACTTCTTCCTCTGTGTAAAGGGAAATGCAGTCCACATTAGAAGATTACGCATAAAAAAAGAAAATACAGAAAGAATAACAAAATGAAGGAAACAAATGCAGTGCACTTCAACAAACCTTTGGAGCAGCATCCACCTCCTCGCCAGAATCACCACCAACATCTTCGTCGACATCATCATGGGCACGCTTGGGTACAGTCTTAGATGAACCACAGTCTTTGCGTCTAGAAGGATGAACACCCTTCACATAATCAGCAAGCACAAAGTCATCGTCATCAGAATTGGGACCTTCAGTGACATGTAGTCGTTTGCGTTGAGGATCATCACTTCCACCAACTTCAGCGGTTCTCTTGCCAAGATTCTTCTTCATTCCAGCAACACGTGGACTCCGCTACTCAACCTCTTCTTCACCTTGCCAAATTTACCACCCTTGCCACCATCTGCAGATCTCCTCTGCTTCTCCTTTTCAGCAAACAACCACTCATATTGACGAACCTATTCCGGGACCATCCAATCCTGTGTAACTTCCTCTGTACCATCAACAGACTGCGACTGTGTTTCAGACAAGACAGGACGTCTCTGATCAAAGCTCACACCAACATTACCCTCTGCAACATAATGGTCAATCAATTGAGTAACCTCCTCAAACCCAGGCGCCCCAGCATGGAAAACAGACACTGCGTCAAAATAAAGTTTGTCTATGCTCGTTAAAAATTGCACAAAAAGAACAAATGCAGTACAGTTAGACATATAAATGTAGTGCTCAACCATAAACTCAAATTAAAAAATAATGCATTGTACAAAAAACTTGAATAAAACGACAATGCAGTTCACAAGTACATACTCTGGAGTTCACATACAAAAATAAAATGCAGTGCTGCATATAGTAAAATCACGGATATTCGCAATAAAAATGTCGAACTAGATAAAACAAAGCATACACAAAAATAAACAAATTAACCACATACCAGAAGGAGGGGCCACACTTATAGGAGAAGATTCAATCGGCGAATTCACTTGATGTCCTCCCTCGACACCATGATCCTTACCACCAGGATAAGGACAGACAATTGGTGTATCATTATGAGCACTGCAATCACTTGCTGGATTCAAAAAAAACAAGAAAAAAGAAATTACAAAAACATCACATGACAAAATAATGCAAACGAACGCTGACAACTAGCAGAGCATAACCCGATATGCAGGATGAATTAGGAAAACTAGATAAACACCAAACAAAATAAACAAAGCCTAAGGAATAATCACTCCACATACCCTGAACTCCTTCTCCCTGCCTGCTCGGCGAAGACATAGCGTTTCCCTGCAACACAAAGGACGAAGTGACAGACATAAGCAACAAAATCGGCGAAAATCTCACGGAACTCTAGATCCGCATTGCTACACACAACTATCGACTTCAAAACGAGATAAAATCGTTTGCCTACGGAAAATTACACAAGCAAAAAGAGCTACAGCAACTACAAGAATCACAAAAACAAGGCGAGGGGACAATCAACACCGAGCCAAGCGGAACGTACCAAAGAAAAGTGTGCGGCGACGGCGGCGGGAAGGGGGAAGGCGGGGTGGGGAAGGGAAAGGGCTGCGGGAGCGCGGCGGCAAAGGCTCACAAAGCGGACAGCGACGCCGAATGCAGGAATAAGGACCTCTTGAGGGCGGCGGTTCTCCGGGCGACGGCGATTGCTGCGCGCGACGGTGGTTTTACTCGAGGGGGAGATGCCTCGGGAGAAACTGCAAGAGAGGAGAGGGGATTGTTCTCGGTCTCTTTCTCTGACAGCGGAGCGGTGGAATAGCGTGGAAACGACACGCAGGAGGCCTGCATTTCGCAAAAAGGGTAACAAATAACGGGCCAGCCCAAAAACAGCCCGGACAAAATAAGCCAGTCTACATCAAAACGCACATATTACTAAAAAACAACAAAAAAACACATGATGCAGTTATCTGTGAAGAATCATGAAATTTAAAAATGGTAAAACAACAAGCAAAATACATACAGTTCGTAAAAAAAGTTAAAATCAAAAACAAAAAGCATGTTAAAATAACACATCCAGAAAAAAAATGTCTACCTTCAATTAAGTGCCACACAAAAGAAATGTGCCCCCCCACCATCCGCTCTCCCCTTAAACCTCCCGTACAGTGAAGTAAGCACAGGCAAAAAAACAAATGCAGTACGCACTGCTGAAAAAATGCAGTGCATTTCTATACGGGATGTAGTACGCCATTATGCATTTCTTTTCGGGATGAAGAAAACCGCAAACGCGGAATAAGTTAACGCAGTGCGGAAGTACACGAACTTGCAGTACAGTATCATAAACAATGTAGTACAGTCGTAATTTGCTAAGCAGTGCAGTCCCATACATTCGAAAAAAAAGATTACAAAAAATGTAAAAACACGGGATAAAAAATGAGAACTGTACATGCAGTATGGAATGAAGTTCACATCTAGTACATAACCATGATCAATGCACTGCACCGATGATTTACCAAAAAGCAGTGCACTCCACGTCATTAAAAAGCATACAAAGAATAAAAACTGATCACCCAAATGATACCGGCACCAGCCACCCAAAAATTGACAACGTACATGCGTCTCTGAAATACCCGAACACAGGCCCAACAAAACCAACCAAGAAAAAACAATAAGTTCGAAAAAAAGTGGGGGGACCCCCCCCCCACCCCCCTCCCATTTCCTATCTGTCCCGTGCCAGGGACTGCAATAAGTCCCGGCAAAAACAAGATGCAGTACGGGTCGGTAGAAGTATGCAGTGCATTCCGGTGCGCAATGCAGACCACCGAAGCATATAGCAAGAGACACGCAAAAAATGATGAAGTACACACATGTATACAATGTTGCAGTTCTGATTTGTACGCGACGCAGTGCTTAATTGTAAGCAATGCAGTTATGTTGTCACCCAGTATACATCTATAAAACATGACAAAATGCCCGTTCGAATAGAAAAAGGTGATGGTTAAAAAAAATGTGCTGATAAAAAAACCACCTTAAAAAAACCCACGTTCGCATACATACACCTGATCCGAGCAGTTCCATCGCCACAAGCCCATGATCACAGATGCAAAACCAACCCACGATCCGCACAACCGCATCATCAGCGTGATCGTGCTGTTCATCCGACGAGGCCATCCCACCCCGCGCCCTCCCCTTAAATTCAGACCCCTGCCAAAGGCCTTCTCATCCACATCCACAACAACACAAGTATCCATTGCGCTCCCACCACCGGCGATGACGTTCACCGACGAGTACAAGGGCGACAACGCCGTGGAGGCGCACGGCAACACCAAGTTGCACGTCATCCACACCAACGACAAGAAGCAGATGGCGTTCACCCTCGCGCAGTACGAGCGCCACCTCAGCCTCCAGCGCCACAAGATCGTCGGCATTGATCTCGAGTACGACAACGACCCTGAAGCAATGCAGAAACCCGCTCTCTGCCAGCTCTCCATCGGCAAGAATCACCCGGTGCTCCTCTTCCAAATGAGCGACACTGAAAGGTGCACCGTCTTCGACAACTTCCTCGCCGACCCCAGGTACACCTTTGCAGGCTTCTCCATCGACGGCGACAAAACCAGGCTGGAGCGCGTCAAACTGGAGGTCGCCAACTTCGTCGACATCCAGAAGGAGTGGAGGGTGCCCGACGCAACCAAGCCGTTGGACTCCCTCGGAGACGTCTCCGGCGTGCTCATCGACGACTACTACAGCAACATGAAGAAGAAGATCACCGACGCCGAGCACCAGCGCTAGGCCATCCTGCCTCTGCCCAGGAGGCACATCGAGTATGCGGCAAAGGACGCCTATGCAGCATACGAGATATGGAACCGCATCACCCTCACCCAAGCCGCCCTTCGCCGTGCAAAGCTGGAGAAGGAGGATCCACCCAACAAGCGCGCCAGGAGCAGCTGGGGATGGGAAGAGCCTAACTGGTGAAGAATAAGATGGTGCCGGCCAGGAGCCAAGAATGCCAGCGTTCTTTTAGAATTATCATCAAATTTGCTTTGTGTTGTTTGCTTATGTATCGTTAGTTTGCTTGTGTGCTGAACCTAGTTTGCTTGCCATGCACAATCGCTTTGTAATGATGAACTCTGATTATGTTAGTTTGCTTTCTGCTCAACTTAGTTTGCTGGTGATGAAATTGTCGTACAGAATATCTGTGATAATTTGTTTTCTGTTGTCTGCTAATGTATCACTAGATTCGAGTAGTGCAGAAAACGAAAAATGAGTTGCAGTCTGCAAACAGGACGCATGCAGTGCAAGTTGTGTACGAATGCAGTACAGAATGCAGTATAGAGTCTGTCCAACGAAGCATTAACATACCCAACAAAGCGGTGCACGAACCAAAATTTGAAAAAAGAATACATAAGAGCAAAACCAGAAAATGAAAAACGCAAACACGTAAATAATCAATGAAGTACAGAAATATATGAACGTACAGTACAGAACCATAATCAACGCATTACGCGTATGATTTACAAAGTAGTGCACTCCCATACATTGGGAAAAAAGATTAACTGATAGCAAAAAGACGGAACAAAAAAATGACAACTGTACATGCAGTACGCAATGCGTATACAATGCAGTACAGAACCCTGATCAATGCAGTGCACACTCCAACATTGAAAAAAAACACAGGGCAGAAATATTAAAAGAGAAAAAAAATTGACCACCCAGGTGGCACCGGCCCTAGTCAGTCTCGTAATAGGTCTAAGCCCACAGAAGGCGAGTCGTTTTGAGTCACAGTGCATGGGGCCGGTTGCACATGGGCCCACAGGTCATAGAGCATATAGCTACGAGCGCCGTGTATAAGCGCGCAAATAAGTATACAGAGGAGTTCGACCAGTATGCCTCGCCAGCGCTTATAAACAAGTCGGGCGCGCCTTCCGCGGGCGAAGTGGGACTAAACATTAGGACACACACACAGCGCACCAGGAACCAGCCGTGTGCTCACAGGCCGACCTGGGCCCAATTCCGTCTTCACTACTAGAACACAGGGCCAACAAAAAAAAGAGAGGCCACTGAAAATTAAAAAAATGCTACATATCATACACAAACACAGGCCCAACCACGCGTTCGCAGTCCGTCATGATATGACAATGCAGTTCGCTATTCTCAAGTAAGCAGTACTGTTCCTTCTTGAATGCGTTCGTGTTCACTGAATTAGACCCAATCCACCACCTAACGCCAACCACAACATTTATTACTTCCATTGCTCGATTGGTTGCAAAAAAACTTATCCATTCGTGCTACAGACTAACATAACTCCTCCCCCCATTCCTCATTTTCCTCAAAACATAGATCTAGGGTTCATCACATCCAAAACTCTTCTCTGGAATTCCACTGAACCCGCCATGGACTGCAAGTGCGGGTGCTTGGCAAGGATGGCGCCGGTAGCGGACACATGCGTCTTCGCAGAAGGCCTACAGCTCACCAACACCGAGTGGCGCAACATGCTCGGCTGCCTGATGATACCCAACAGGGGGTTTCGTGCGCCATTTCTTCATCGCCTCACAACCACAGATCTACAGGAAAGTTGGGTATGTTTTCCACTCACAATTTTTGGACATAATCTAGACTGCAAATACACATTTGAATATATAGTTCAATCAATTTGTTCAGTAATATCAACAAAAATACAAAACAGAATTTGTATTGTTGTTCAGATCTGTTAGCTATTAAGACTAGATGCTTCCACCTATCTTTCTTCAGTACCACACCATGTACCGACATATGTACAAAAAAAAGGGTCAGTAGATAAGAGTTGCAGTTATATTAATATGCTAGAGAAGTACACTGTTACTGACATTGCAGTGCACACATGTTGCAGTATAATATATATCCCAGTAAAACTAGGAGTCAATTGCGTATATAAGTTTGTTCATACATTGCAACTACTTTACAAAATACAATCATATGTATGTAACTATTTAAGTAAACATAAACAAATCATGCTAAGTATAAAACAAAAACATTTGCTGTTTACTTATAAATTCTTTATCCACCCATTACAATATGCAGAAACTGCCATCCGCAATAAAAATTCATGCTCCGAGTTCAGGGAAGCTTACTTTGGAGACAGAACACAAAAATGGCTATGGAGACATGGAAGCTGACTACCACAGCGACTCTGAAGACTGCATCAACATAACTACTGGTTGGAAAGATTTTGTCTCCCACAATGGCTTTGAGGCCGGAGAAGTGGCCATGGTCTTTTTCTACAAAGAAGAAGACTCCATCAAGTTTACAATATTTGCACTCTAGGCTGTCTAATATGAAGCAACCAATATTTCTAATGCTTTGCTTATGATGTATGCTTTTAAAATTATGTCCATCAGACAATTTGAACAATGCCTATTTAAAGTATGCAACCTCAACTACGTCATTTTATCATCCCTTTTAGACAAAGTTGCTGATGGCAGTAATGCAGTTCTCTCGAACACATAGTGTGGTACTAATAATAACGAAAGGCAGCCCTCCGAACAGTAACAAGGAAATGCAAATGGTTGAAACTTTGCAGTTAACAAATAATGTTCAAAAACAATTCTCATAGTATGCAGTTCAAAAAAATTCTTATAATAACTATTCAGCTAACACAAGCGCGTCATGGACCATCCCTTCTAATAGCAGAATAGATCATTAACAACACTGCTAATGCAGTACAGAAATGCATATTATGCAGTCATCTAGAACACAGAATGTAGTAAACACAGAATGTAGTTTACGAAAAGGAGAAATCTCATAAACAGCCATAACCACTGTAATAAAGCTACACGAAGTACGCTACCAAAGAAAATGCAGTGCACTACAACGTTTCCGCGACTACAACAAATAAAATTAAAGTAGTAAAACTACAGACAATGTGATAGACTGATAGAGTTGTCAATTTCACTCGCACTTCCATAACTCGCCTAAAAATTCTATAGCCACTAAACCATCGAACAATACACCCGCAAAAATTTACATGGAAGATATGGCAACTTGACGAACAACATCACCTTTCATTTAAAAAACGCGATTCAAAAAATGACTATTATACCCGCAATACAATGAATTCAAAACTACAGCAACAGTAATTACAATATTCAAACACGCGTGGACGGGCAAAAATCAAAAGAATCAACAAGACCAGAGGAGCGGACGAAGCTCACCCGCCCGCACAACCAACATACCAAGAATTGAAAACTAACTCCTAAAAATTAACAAATTATAGAGTGAACGGACCGATTAAAACGAACGCAATCAAAGAATTCCTACTAAATAACAACATCCAAGCACAAAAAAAATCGCATCTGACGCGAACACGAACGAACAGAGAAAGCTCGTCCGCCAAATCCGTCGATTTGAAAGCACTATAGTATAGTTTCCTGTAAATCAGAAAGAATAAAGCTAAAATGAGATGCAGACACAAACTGAATCGTCCCGCGACACCCGATTCCACATAGAACGCGCGGGCGGAACACCGGAAAATGAAGCAGTTCTCCCGTGAAGCATTGCAGTGCTCGTCGTCAAGAAGATGCAGTGCACTTGCGTTCTGAGTGCAGTGCGGAAGTGGTGTGCAGAATAGTTATTCTGCTAATATTAGCAGAATAGACCATATATATATATATATATATATATATATATATATATATATATATATATATCGAACATTTCGAGACTCCTGGTTATGTCCATGATCTCATCCGGGACTCTGAACAACATTCGGTCACCAAACCATATAACTCATATAACACTATATCATCAATGAACGTTAAGCGTGCGGTCCCTACGGGTTCGATAATTATGTAGACATGACCGAGACACCTTTCCGTTCAATAACCAATAGCGGAACCTGGTTGCTCATATTAGGTCCTACATATTCTATGAAGATCTTTATCGGTCGAACCATTATGACAACATACGTAATTCCCTTTATCCGTCGGTATATGCTACTTGCCCGAGATTCTATCGTCGGTATCTTTATACCTAGTTCAATCTCATATTCTCATTACCGGCAAGTCTCTTTACTCGTTCCATAATACATCATCTTGAAACTAACTCCTTAGTCATTTTCCTGCAAGCTTGTGATGTGTATTACCGAGAGGACCCAGAGATACCTCTCTGATACTCGGAGTGACAAATCTTAATCTCGATCTATGCCAACTCAACAAACACCTTCGGAGATACCTGTAGAGCATCTTTATGATCACCCAGTTACGTTGTGACGTTTGATAGTTTGATAGCACACAAGGTATTCTCCGGTATCTGAGAGTTGCATAATCTCATAGTCGGAGGAATATGTATTTGACATGAAGAAAGCAATAGCAATAAACTGAACGATCATTATGCTAAGCTAAGGATGGGTCTTGTCCATCACATCATTCTCCTAATGATGTTATCCCGTTATCAAATGACAACACATGTCTATGGTTAGGAACACTAGCGGAGCTAGAATCAAAATCCTGGGCGGGCCAAGCTAAAGGCTGCCAAAATTTTCTTGCAAACATTGCCTAGATTTACCTTTAGGCCTACTCATTTTGCAGCAAAGCGGGGCGGGCCACGGCCTGGTTTTGCTTGCACGTAGCTCCGCCACTGGTTAGGAAACCTTAACATCTTTGATCAATGAGCTAGTCTAGTAGAGGCTTACTAGGAACACGGTATTTGTTTATGTATTCACATATGTATTTAAGTTTCCGATCAATACAATTCTAGCATGAATAGCCAACCTTTATCACAATAAGTAAATATAAAATAACAACTTTATTATTATTTCCTCTAGGGCATATTTCCTTCAGGAGGCAGCAGTGGCGTGCGGCAGGCGAGGTGGCGGCAACGGTGGCACGACAGGCGAGGAGGCGGCAGCGGTGGCTTGCTGCAGGCGAGGAGACGACAGCGGTGGCGTGCGGCAGGCGCATTGATTGCTGGCGCGTGCAACCGCCTACGTGCATGCGGGCAGCCGTGTTGGCTCCTCGGGCGGCGTGATTGACGGGGGAGGTGGGGGGGGGGGGGGGGGCGACGGGATGACAGTTGGACTGATAAGTTTTTGCGGGCGGGCGGGACCACCGAACAGAAAAAACAATTAGTATTCGTATACGTGCACACTTCGGGCGGGCGGTCTCTTTTTTAAATTATGCCCATCGTGCCCTTTGTTATGAAGATGTATCGGACAATCTTGGCCGTCTTTGTGTTGGAGGGGTTCACTGAAGCGGAAGCGTTGTTTCTATCCTTTGTTTAAAACGGCGGAAGCTGCTGTTTATGCGCGCAGATTTTAAATAGAGAGCGTCCGTTGCACCGCCAGCAGTTTCCCCTCTCCTTTGGCTCCAATCCCCTCGAGGACAAATGAGGTCACGTCGCTCACGTTCCCGCGCCACCATCACCCTCCCGGACCTCTCTCCCTTCCCCCATTGGCCATTAATCCATCACGCACTCGGCCGTTGCACAATCAACACCTCCTTCTCAGCGTCCCTACCGTGGCCTGCTCTGCTGCATACATTCTCGCCTTCCTCGATCCAAGCCCTGCAATCTCTGATCTGTTTCATGGCACTACGCGTGCTCTTCTTAATGCTGGCGCTCCTCGCAGCTGCCCGTGCCTCCTCCCCTGCCGCGAGCCTGGACGCTGCGTCGCTGCTCGCCTTCAAGTCGGCGTGCGCTCGAGCTGGGCGTGGCACTGGCACCGCCGCGCTCGATTCCTGGACGGAATCCACTGACCCCTGCTCCGGCGAGTGGCGCGGCGTCACTTGCCTGTGGTCCTCCTCCTCATCCGCCACTTCCCGTGTCCGTCGTGTTGTTCTCGAGGGCCTCGGCCTTGCTGGGGATGCCGGCGCCATCGCGGCGCTCGCAGATCTCCCTTCGCTCTCGTTCCTTAGCCTCAAGAACAACACCTTCACGGGATCGCTCCGTGATGTCGACTTCTCTCCCTTGGCGCCGCACCTCAAGCTCCTTTACCTCTCCGGAAATGGCTTCTCCGGGCGGTTCCCTGAGTCCATCCTACGACTTCGCCATCTGCGCCGCCTCGACCTCTCCGGCAATCGACTTACTGGCACCATTCCGCCGGAGATCGGCCATCGCCTCCGCGCGCTCGTGACACTGCATCTCGCACGCAATTCGTTCGTCGGGCGCGTGCCCAGCTCTCTGGAGTCGATGCCGAAGCTAGCTGAGCTCAACGTCTCCGGTAACAACCTCAGCGGCCAGATTCCAAAGCACCTCGCGACGGCCTTCCCCGCGTCATCGTTTCTGGGCAACCCCGAGCTCTGCGGTGCCCCGCTGCGCCGCCGGTGCGACGGGCAGCAGCAGAGAGTGCACACCAGCGGACAGGGGAGAAGGAGTTCCCACGACCGGTGGATGGTGGTAATGATCATGGCGGCAGTGGGCGCAGCTGTCGCCACACTGATCGCTGCGGCACTGTGCGCTGTGCTGTGCTTGAAGAACAAGAAGTCGACGCGGCCGCGCGCCAACTCGCGCACCAGCTCGATGTCGACGTCGCGGGAGGAGACGGTGCGCTTCGACGGGTGCTGCGAGGAGTTCGACGTGAGGGCGCTCATGATGGGAGCCGCGGAGATGCTTGGCAAAGGCGCCGCCGCGACGACGTACCGCGTGGTCATGGGAGGCCAGCACGACGTGGGCGACGCCGGCGCCGAGGAGACCAAGGGCGAGGCGGTGGTGGTGAAGAGGCTGAGGAGGAGGGAAGGCGCGACCCGGGAGGACGAGGGCCGGAGGAGGGAACTGGCGAGGGAGATGGGCTCGTGGCGGCACGCCAACATCGTCGACCTGCGCGCGTTCTACGCGTCGGAGGAGGAGCTTCTCCTCGTCTTCGACTACATCCCCAACGGCAACCTCCACAGCCTCCTGCATGGTAAGCATCCCCATCGGCCATCGCACTTGCGAGCTCGTCAGTCGTCACGTCTTTTTTCTAAGGGGTGTCTGCACACGAGTGGATTCGACAGAGAACAGGGGACCGGCACGAGCCCCTCTGGACTGGCAGACGAGGCTGAGGCTGGCGCAGGACGCGGCGCAGGGCCTCGCCTACCTCCACGGCGTGTCCGGCTCCAGGCTGGCCCACCGCCACCTCACCTCCTCCAACATCCTCATCGACGCCGGCGGCAGCGCGCGCGTGTCCGACTTCGCCCTGCTCCAGCTGCTCGTGCCGGCGCCACCGCCAGAAAAGGCCCTGCAGAAGCAGGACGTGCGCGACTTCGGGGTCATCCTGCTGGAGATACTCACGGGCCGGTCGCCGGAGGACGGCAAGGTGGACATCCCGCGGTGGGTGCGGACGGTGGTGCGGGAGGAGTGGACCTCCGAGGTGTTCGACACGGAGCTGCTGCGGACCAGGGGCGCGGAGGACGAGATGGTGGCGCTCCTCCAGGTGGCGCTGCTCTGTGCCGCCGACGACCCGAGGGAGCGGCCCAGGATGGCTGTGGTGTCCAAGATGATCGAGGACATCAGGGACAGGGGGAGTAAGAGGAGCAAGTGCTCTGCTTCTCCATCGCAAGCTGGGTGTTCCTACGACTCGTCTCCTTGCGCGTCAGAGGGCACCACCAAGTCTACCACCGCCTCAAGCTCTTGATCCTGCGCACAAGTCACCAGCGAGTTGCATAGGAGGCCCAACTACGAAGTGGCTAGTGGGTATGTTTTGTAGTCAAAAAGTAGTATGCCATTTTTTAAACCAACCCACAACATAGTTACACCAACCCACCCTTTTTAGCTTGTTATATAGTTTGTACCAATTATGTCTTTTAAATCAAATATCCGATTCACAAACCATTTGAATATTATTAGTATTCACAATATTTAAATGTTCTAAACAAGATCAATTTTCAACATTTTTGAAAAAAAATCAAATTCAAATTATGAAACTATTAAATATGTGTTTCATTGTATTTTTTTACATGTTTCATTCTTTTTCCATTACACGGTTTTGCTATTTTTTTCATTCCAGATTTCAGTATTATTTCATGCAGGTTTCATTTCTATCTTTTGGGAGCTTTCAAATAAGTTTCATATCATTTTGTTAAATTATCTTTCATGGTTGGGCTGGGCACTAAAAGTGTTCTCTTCGCATATCATTTTATATGAAATCATTTTCATAATATCGCAATTTTACATGTTTCCGTTATTGTTTCATTCCACAATTCATCCATGTCCCATCTCGGATTTGATATAAGTTTTGTTATGGCTTATTACATTACCGTTTGTATGTTTTTATTATTGGCTTACTCCGGTTCTCTAAGAAAGAATTAATTAGTGACACTGGTGTTACCCTTCAGGAAAAATAGTGAAATCAGAACTAAAAAGGAATAAAATAAATAAAGTTTTCCAAGTAACAATGAATTAGCGACATTGATATCACGCTTCAAAAAAAAAGAACAAAATTGACACAAGTTCCACTGAAATTGCACATTTTATAATAGGCGGGAATAAACATATAATAGTAAATTTCCACACTTTAGTATAATTTACACACATTGTATAGTACTTGTGTGTATACTTACAGTAGTTTCTTATAAATGTTCTCTAAGAAATAATGAATTAGTGACATTGGTATTACCCTTAAAAGAATAAATACAATGAAAAATAAAATAATGCATCAAAATTGCACTTTTTATAATATGCAAGAATAAACATAATAATGAAATCATCGCACCCTTGTATAATTTGAACACATGTTGTATAGTACACACGCATATACGTATATACTCACCCAACCTCCCAAATACCGATAAAGAAAAGAAAACTCCGACTAAAAAACATAAAACAAAAGCAAACACGCATAAAACAGAAATAAAGAAAAATAGGCAAGGGGTAACAGGCTTCAAGCCCAATAAAAAAATGACAGACCCAATACAGGGGTAAGTCAAAATTTAAGCCCAATCCGTCTTCGAATAACAACCAAAAAGACAACACAAATCTCAACACAAAGAATGGTAGACAATGATTTGATTGGTCCAATGCAACTTATATACAGAGAGCAGTGTTAGAGCATCTTCAATAGAAGATGTATATGCAAAAATAACTAACTTTTGCATCTTTGATGGTCAAAAACACCTCTCCAATAGAAGTTGTAGATGCAAAAGAAAAAACATCTCTGCCTCCTGGAGATGTAAACTACAACATCTCGCGGTGCAAATTTGCATCTTCACCTACAAGAGATGTAAAAACGCAACCGCCCGACAACTGCTCAACTGTCGTTCCATTCTCCAGTTATTTCGATCCATTTAGCTATTATATTTTTCTCATATTTGTGTGAGATTACCCTACACGCCTCCACGTGGGCCTTACCTAAGGGATGAGCGACATGGTGAGAACTGTCTCCGACCACCGACCCATGGAGAGGGCACCAAGACGAGGCTATCAGTGATGGTCAAGCGACATGGACAAATGCAACACCTCGATGATTTATTTTGCAAAAGGACTCGAATATATTATAAAGGTTCACTAGACGTACAGAGCACCAGAAAAATAATAAACATTACATCGAGATCTCTGGACCATCATACGACTACTACCTCCGTCAAAACAAACCCCTGACACTCCACTGCCGTAACTGCCATGCCGGAGCACCTTGAAGGTTAGCCCACAAACCTATGCTTATTTATGGGTAAATACTTCTAATCACCCAGCGGATCGCAGCTCTCTCATCTGTCGCCTTTTCCTCAAGCCACGTGGCCCATAGGATACCATTATTAGATTTGCAAGTGGCCCATTGTTGCAATCTTACCACCGCAACAATGGTCTGTTGCAGACCGACAAAGACAAAGGAGAGACGATGATGCGGTGACATCCAAATCACATGTGTGATGCGCTTCGGCGTTGGCCCCGCCAACCTCGCACCTCACCGGAGAGGAGGATGACGGTGAGGTTACAGCCGGGGGTTAGGCGCGGCGGCCGCCATTGTCGCCCACCTCCACCACGAGCGTCGGCCGTGTGCAGTGGGCCCACCTTGCCGGAGAGGAGGATGGCAGCGTGGCAACCTAGTTAGAGGTCAGGCACTCACCGACGGCGGTGCGCTGGCGGGGACGGGCGGTGCTGCTCTTCCCTCACCACCGTTCGATGGGAGCTCGCGACGAGCGACTGACCATTCTTTTTTTCTTGCAACATCCTCCCCATTGCAAGAAAGATTCACTACTGCAGGATGCTGCTAACGCGACTCTACGATCAGAGACCCTTCGACGAAACTATGTGCGATGCATAATCGTAAACGGTGGTGTAAAAACCGTCAAAAAAGGTGCAAAACGTGTGCGATGACGGATGCATCAAACACGGTTCAGATTTTAGTTGCATGTGCGATGCGCGGCATATGGTTCAGTTCAATGAATTGTTTGCGACAAGGAAGAAGAACGGAAACGGGTAGCCAGATGAAGGCGTGTGCGATATACGGCATACAGTTCAATCGGATTAACTATTTGTGATGAGGCAGAACAAAAGAGACGGAAAGCTAGATAAAGGTGTGTGCGATTGAGGGCATATGGTTTAGAAGGAGTAACTGTTTGCGATTAGGCAACAAAACAGAAACGGTCGGCCAGATCAAAGGTGTGTGCGATTGATGGCATACACTTCACATGGATGAATTGTTTGCGATTAGCCACAACAAACGAAAACAGTTAGACAGATCAATGTATGTGCGCTAGACGGGTACACATTCTAATTAAAAGAAGCATGCACGATGGTAATAACGAGCGCGCACGATTCTTGGAACAAGACGTGTGCTGACATTGCCTATTGCGGTGCACCAAACGCCACGTACGCGGCCGAGGAAGCGTGCCCACGTTACACCGTCCGGGAATAGTGCCGTACTTAGAAATTATAGAACCGTCAATAAATTTTGAGCCTGCGTCCCGTCGCCTTCCAAATTGTAAACATGTTCATACCGATCAAAACCTAAATGGTTTCCCGCTTAGGAGCGTATTAGTACTCAGTTATAAATACTACTACTCCAAGATGACTGCACATTCCTCCTCAACTCCTCATCCAAAAAAAACAAACAAGTCATTCATCATCGTTCCCTTCCGTCTGCCATGGCCAGCGTGAGTTCTGGGTCGAGAATTTGCCACCAAGGAGAGGCGAGCATGGAAGCGGAAGCACGAGAGATGTCCTGCTTCGCCGTGAAAGCAGCCGACATGTCCCGCCGCGCGGCCCTAGCAGCACAGAGGTCCCACTGCGCCGCCGAAGTAGCATGGAGTTCCCGCCGCGCCGTCGATGCAGCAGACTAGTGCGGCCGCGCCGCGGAAGCAGCAGAGATGTCCGGCCGTGCCGCGGAAGCAGCAGAGATGTCTTCCCGCGCCGCGATGGCCTGGGAAAATGTCTCGTGGGCAGGCGAGGACTCTTACAGGCACATGCATGTGATTGTCCATAGCCAGATGGATCAGATCTCTGGCTAGGCGAGGTTGTAGGACGACATGAAAGCCTCATTTGAACAGGTTACCGGCGTCATCCGGCAACTAACGGAGAGCAATGAGAAGTTCCAGGATGAGCACGACTTGCTGAGGGCGAAGATTGTTCGAAGTGCGGAGCAGCAGGAGGAGACCACTGCCTTGTTGAAGAGGACCATCATCATCGTCGAGAAACTTATGGACGAGAATGTTGTGCTGCGCATGAAGCGCAAAAGGCTGGTGGAGGAATCCGTGGATGCTCTCAAGTAGCATATTGAGGACAGGAAAGAGCTCATCGCCGCTCGCTACGGAGACTAGTTCCCGCAGCCTGCAGCAACGCATCAAGAAAGTAGAGATCTGCGATTCAGATCGTTGTCTTCCTTCTTATTTTGCCCTTGTGTATTTCGGGCGTTGCCGCATGTGGATTTTTAATTTATGTTCCTAAATATGTATGACAATTTATCCACTGTCATCGTCCTATATTCATCATGCTTGCTATAAATCGCAGTCGATGCTATATAGGTCCGTCGGATCTTACATCAAGATCCGTGCAAAACTTTCCTTTCAGATTTTATTTTTCTCTCTTAAATCTCAGTCTAGTGAGACATAGCCACGTCGTGAAACAGGGGCTCGGGCGCCATTAATGTAGACGTTGGGAGGGAGGTGCGTGACGGATAGAGGTCAAAGGGCTCTCCTCCCGATGAGCACGCGCAGGGGTCTGATCGCACGCCTCCCGTACTCAAATAGCTACCCCGCATGGCACCTCCTAGCCAATAAAAAAGAGACGCATGGCGGCACGTAATTGGTAAGTAGAACGCTACTGTTTCAATAATAGTTGTGTTTTCGATTTGTAATATGACAACACTTGTTCCAAAATGACTTTGTTGATTTTTAGTGTGTGCGCCTTCGCAAATCGGACAGAAAAATTACCACAACATGTTGGTGCCATGTCATGACACCATGCCAAGTTTAATGATTTTCAGACGTGTTTTGGATTTACAGGAATTAAAAAACAAAGTTTCTCAATTTTTTCGGCCGAGCTA
Organism: Triticum timopheevii; assembly: GCA_963921465.1. Lineage (NCBI taxonomy): Eukaryota > Viridiplantae > Streptophyta > Magnoliopsida > Poales > Poaceae > Triticum > Triticum timopheevii. The sequence continues at coordinate 391,439,445 of OY997266.1, read as the reverse complement.
CCACGCCCAAATGTTTGAATTTCATTCTCATTTCTTGCATGGGACCTAGAAATTCACCCAAGGACACACATGTGATTTTTCAACCAACTCTGATGCACTGGAGCATGTGCTTGTAGTTCAAATTTTAATTATGCACATTAAATGCCCAGAAATTCAATTAATGTATAAAAAGGCCAAACGAACCCAGAATAATTCCAAAATTTAGCACGATACTTCTATTTGGTCTAATCTGTCTGTGTAAACAAATTAAGGCGGGAGAAGGTAGTGTACGCATGTCGTTTCGCACACGGAGGTGACACGTTTCCTCTTGGAACCACGAGCCTTCTTGAGAAAAGCTCCGGTTTGCAACAAGCTTATACCAAAGCTTGTCCCAATTCGGCGAAAAACATTACCGCAGCATGTTGGTGCCATGTCATGACACTATGCCAAGTTTCATGATTTTCAGACGTGTTTTGAATTTACATGAATTAAAAAACCAAATTTCTCAATCTTTCCGGCCGAGCCACGACGCCCAGATGTTTGAATTTCATTCCCATTTCTTGCATGAGACCTAGAAATTCACCCAAGAACACATGATTTTTGAACTAACTTTGGTGCACTACAGCATGTGCTTGTAGTTCAAATTCGAATTATGCACATGAAATGCCCAAAAATTCAATTAATGTATAGAAAAAGCCAAACGAACTCGGAATAATTCCAAAATTTAGCACGATACTTCTGTTTGGTCTAATCTGCCTGTGTAAACAAAATAAGGCAGGAGAAGTGATACGTCTCCAACGTATCTATAATTTTTAATTGTTCCATGCTATTATATTACCCCTTTTGGATGTTTATGGGCTTTATTTTACACATTTATATCATTTTTGGGACTAACCTACTAACAAGAGGCCCAGCCCGTATTGCTGTTTTTTGCCTATTTCAGTATTTCGAAGAAAAGGAATATCAAACGGAGTCCAAACGGAATGAAACCTTCGGGAGCGTGATTTTTGGAACGAACGTGATCCGGAGAGCTTGGAGTGCAAGTCAAGAAGCTTTCGAGGAAGCCACAAGACAGGAGACCGCCCCCCCTATAGGGCGCGCCCCCTGTCTCGTGGGCCCCTCGGGCGGCCACCGACGTACTTCTTCCTCCTATATATACCTACGTACCTCGAAAACATCCGGGAGCACCACGAAACACAATTTCCACCGCCGTAACCTTCTGTATCCGCGAGATCCCATCTTGGAGCCTTCGCCGGCACTCTGCCGGAGGGGGAATCAAGCACGGAGGACCTCTACATCAACATCATTGCCCTTCCGATGAGTTGTGAGTAGTTTACCACAGACCTACGGGTCCATAGTTATTAACTAGATGGCTTCTTCTCTCTTTTTTGGATCTCAATACAATGTTCTCCCCCTCTCTTGTGGAGATCTATTCGATGTAAACTCTTTTTGCGGTGTGTTTGTCGAGATCTGATGAATTGTGGGTTTATGATCAAATTTATCTATGAATAATATTTGAATCTTCTCTGAATTCTTTTATGTATGATTGAGTTATCTTTGCAAGTCTCTTGGAATTATCAGTTTGGTTTGGCCTACTAGATTGGTCTTTATTGCCATGGGAGAAGTGCTTAGCTTTGGGTTCAATCTTGCGGTGTCCATACCCAGTGACAGAAAGGATTGCAAGGCACGTATTTTGCAAAACCCTAAGCTTGGGGATGCTAGTTTTGCTATGTCTGCTACTTGTTTCAATGATCATGATTGGGGTGATTCTTCTTATAACCTTGAAAATTTATTTAAGCCCCATGATGAATATGAGATTGATAATAATGTTTGCAATAATATTGAAAGTGGGTTTGGAAGAGTGTCAACTTTAGATCCCACATATTTGGAGTATGTTCAATCTTATGATATTTTTGATAAAAGTGGGTTCGGAAAGGTCATGACTTTAGCTAATGTTAATCCCACTATCTTGGAAGAGTGTCAACTTTGCATGCATGTGGATCATGTTGAGAATATGTTTGGTGATAGATATTTTGTTGAATTTTCCTATGATCCTACATGTAATTATTATGAGAGAGGAAAATATGGTTGTAGAAATTTTTATCTTATTAAATTACCTCTCGTCATGTTGAGATTGCTATCGTCTCTTTCTTCTTCCTTTCATATGCTAGTTTTTGCTTGCCTTGCAAATTTGTTTGATTATAATATGCCTATGCATAGGAAGTATGTTAGACTTAGATGTTTTTGTCATGTGTTTCATGATGCTCTCTTTGTGCTTCAATTCTTGTCTTTCATGTGAGCATCATTAGAATTATCAATGCCTAGCTAAAAGGCTTTAAAGAAAAGCGCTTGTTGGGAGACAACCCAATATTTTTCCTTGCTGTTATTTAATAAATCTTGCATCTACCTTCTGTTTAGATGTGTTTTTATCTTTTAATTAGTGTTTGTGCCAAGTAGAACCTATAGGATAACCTACGATGATAGTTGATTTGATTCTGCTGAAAAACAGAAACTTTGCTCGCACGAATATAATTTTGTTAAATCACAGGAACGTGATTTTGGTTGATTCTTTTTGATGCTATTCAATAAACAAATTTTACAAGACTTCCCATTTTGGTATAATTTTTAGAGTTACATAAGTTTGCGTTAGTTACAGATTGTTACAGACTGTTCTGTTTTTGACAGATTCTGTTTTTCGTGTGTTGTTTGCTTATTTCAATGCATCTATGGCTAGTAAATTAGTTTATAAACCATAAGGAAGTTGGAATACAGTAGTTTTAACACCAAAATAAATAAATAATGAGTTCATTGCAGTACCTTATGTGGTGGTTTTGTTTTCTTTCACTAACGGAGCTTATAGGATTTCCTGTTGAGTTTTGTGTTGTGAAGTTTTCAAGTTTTGGGTAAAGCTTTTATGGACTATGGAATAAGGAGTGGCAAGAGCCTAAGCTTGGGGATTCCCATGGCACCCCAATATATTCAAGGATAGCCAAAAGCCTAAGCTTGGGGATGCCCCGGGAAGGCATCCCCTCTTTCGTCTTTGTTCATTGCTAACTTTACTTGGAGCTATATTTTTATTCGCCACATGATATGTGTTTTGCTTGGAGCGTCGTGTATTATATTAGTCTATGCTTTTTAGTTTACCACAATCATCCTTGCTGTACACACCTTTTGGGACAAGCCTATTTGATTAGAATTTGCTAGAACACTCTATGTGCTTCACTTATATCTTTTGAGCTTGATAGTTTTTGCTCTAGTGCTTCACTTATATCATTTAGAGCACGGCGGTGTCTTAATTTTGAAGAAATTGCTAACCTCTCATGCTTCACTTATATTATTTTTAGAGTCTTTTAGAACAGCATGGTATTTGCTATGATCATAAAGTTGGTCCTAGAATGATGAGCATCCAAGTTGGGTATAATAAAAACTATCATAGAAAAGAATTGGATGCTATGATCAATATGATGCTTGATAATTGTTTTGAGATATGGATGTAGTGATATTAGAGTCATGCTAGTTGAGGTGATTATGAAAAATACTTGTGTTAAGGGTTGTGATTCCCGTAGCATGCACGTATGGTGAACCGCTTTGTGATGAAGTTGGAGCACAATTTAATTTATTGAGTGTCTTCCTTATGAGTGGCGGTCGGGGACGAGCGATGGTCTTTTCCTACCAATCTATCCCCCTAGGAGCATGTGCTTATTGCTTTGATTTTTGATGAATTCTAGATTTTTGCAACAAGTATATGAGTTCTTTTGATTAATGTTGAGTCCATGGATTATACGCACCCTTTCACCCTTCCATTATTGCTAGCCTCTCTTGTATCGTGCAACTTTTGCCGGTACCATATACCCACCATTTACCTTCCTCAAAACAACCACCATACCTACCTATTATGGCATTTCCATAGCCATTCCGAGATATATTGCCATGCAACTTTCCAACGTTCCGTTCATATGACACACATTACTTTTGTCATATTGCTTTTTGCATGATCATGTAGTTGACATTGTATTTGTGGCAAGGCCACCTTCATAATTTTCATACATTTCGCTCTTGATTCATTGCATATCCCGGTACACCGCCAGAGGCATTCATATAGAGTCATATCTTGTTCTAGCTTTGAGTTGCAAATCCATAAAAGTGTGATGATCTTCATTATTAGAGCATTGTTCTAGTGAGGAAAGGATGATGAAGACTATGATTCCCCCACAAGTCGGGATGAGACTTCGGACTTTACAAAAAGAAAAAAAAAGAGAAAGGCCAAAAAAAAAGGAAGGCCAAAGAAAAAAAGAGAAAAGAAAGAAAAAAAGAAAGAAAAAGAAAAAAAAACTAATAAAGTGAGAGAAAAAGAGAGAAGGGACAATGCTACTATCTCTTTTTCCACACTTGCGCTTCAAAATAGCACCATGATCTTCATGATAGAGAGTCTCATATGTTGTCACTCATATACTAGTGGGAGTTATTCATTATAGAACTTGGCTTGTATATTCCAATGATGGGCTTCCTCAAAAGTGCCCTAGGTCTTCATGAGCAAGCAAGTTGGCACCCCACTTAGTTTCTTTTGTTGAACTTTCATAAATTTATAGCTCTAGTGCATCTGTTGCATGGCAATCCCTACTCACTCACATTGATATCTATTGATGGGCACCTCCATAGCCCGTTGATACGCCTAGTTGATGTGAGACTATCTTCTCCTTTTTGTCTTCTCCACAACCACCATTCTATTCCACATATAGTGCTATGTCCATGGCTCACGCTCATGTATTGCGTGAAAGTTGAAAGAGTTTGAGATTATTAAAGTATGAAACAATTGCTTGGCTTGTCATCGGGGTTGTGCATGATTAAATACTTTGTGTGATGAAGATAGAGCAACAGCCAGACTATATGATTTTGTAGGGATAACTTTCTTTAGCCATGTTATTTTGAGAAGACATGATTACTTTGATTAGTATGCTTGAAGTATCACCATTTTCATGTTAATATGAACTTTTATTTTGTATCATTTGGATCTGAACATTCATGCCACAATAAAGAAAATTACATTAAGAATTATGCTAGGTAGCATTCCACATCAAAAATTCTCTTTTTATCATTTACCTACTCGAGGACGAGCAGGAATTAAGCTTGGGGATGCTTGATACGTATCCAATGTATCTATAATTTTCAATTGTTCCATGCTATTATATTACACCTTTTGGATGTTTATGGGCTTTATTTTACACATTTATATCATTTTTGGAACTAACCTACTAACCGGAGGCCCAGCCCGTATTGCTGTTTTTTTGCCTATTTCAGTATTTCGAAGAAAAGGAATATCAAACGGAGTCCAAATGGAATGAAACCTTCAGGAGCGTGATTTTTGGAACGAACGTGATCCGGAGAGCTTGGAGTGAAAGTCAAGAAGCTTCCGAGGAAGCCACAAGATAGGAGCCCTCCCCCCGTAGGGCGCGCCCCCTGTCTCGTGGGCCCCTCGGGCGGCCACCGACGTACTTCTTCGTCCTATATATACCTACGTACCCCAAAAACATCCAAGAGCACCACGAAACACAATTTCCACCGCCGTAACCTTCTGTATCCGCGAGATCCCATCTTGGAGCCCTTGCCGGCACTCTGCCGGAGGGGGAAGCAACCACGGAGGGCCTCTACATCAACATCCTTGCCCCTCCGATGAGTTGTGAGTAGTTTAACACATACCTACGGGTCCATAGTTATTAGCTAGATGGCTTCTTCTCTCTTTTTGTATCTCAATACAATGTTCTCCCCCTCTCTTGTGGAGATCTATTTGATGTAATCTCTTTTTGCGGTGTGTTTGTCAAGATCCGATGAATTGTGGGTTTATGATCAAGTTTATCTATGAATAACATTTGAATCTTCTCTAAATTCTTTTATGTATGATTGAGTTACCTTTGCAAGTCTCTTCGAATTATCAGTTTGGTTTGGCCTACTAGATTGGTCCTTCTTGCCACGGGAGAAGTGCTTAGCTTTGGGTTCAATCTTGCGGTGTTCTTACCTAGTGACAGAAAGGGTTGTGAGACACGTATTGTATTGTTGCCATCGAGGATAACAAGATGGGTTTATATCATAGTGCATGTGTTTATCCCTCTACATCATGTCTTCTTGCTTAATGCGTTACTCTGTTCTTATGAACTTAATACTCTAGATGCATGCTGGATAGCGGTCGATGTGTGGAGTAATAGTAGTAGATGCAGGCAGGAGTCGGTCTACTTGTTATGAACGTGATGCCTATATACATGATCATGCCTAGATAATCTCATAACTATGCGCTTTTCTATCAATTGCTCGACAGTAATTTGTTCACCCACCGTAATACTTATGCTATCTCGAGAGAAGCCTCTAGTGAAACCTATGGCCCCCGGGTCTATCTCTTATCATATTTGCTTTCCATCTACTTTTATTTGCATCTTTACTTTTTGCATCTATATCAAAAATACCAAAAATATATTTATCTTATCATACTATCTTTATTAGATCTCACTTTCGCAAGTGGCCGTGAAGGGATTGACAACCCCTTTATTGCGTTGGTTGCGAGTTCTCAGTTTGTTTGTGTAGGTGCGTGGGACTTTTGAGGAGCCTCCTACTGGATTGATACCTTGGTTCTCAAAATTGAGGGAAATACTTACGCTACACTTTGCTGCATCACCCTCTCTTCTCCGAGGAAAACCAACGCAAGCTCAAGACGTAGCAAGAAGGATTTCTAGCGCCGTTGCCGGGGAGGTCTGTTGTCAAGTCAAGACATACCAAGTACCCATCACAAACCCATCTCCCTCGCATTTACATTATTTGCCATTTGCCTCTCGTTTTCCTCTCCCCAACTTCACCCTTGCCGTTTTATTCGCCCTCTCTTTCCCAATCTCCTCCTCTCTTTTGCTTGCCCTTTTGTTTGCTCGTTTGGTTGGATTAGAGGCTTATTTATTGCTAAATAGAGAACCTAAGATCTATGGATCCTCATCCGCTTGCTAATCTTTTTAAGAGATCCAATTATGATGAACCAATTGCTAGTGAGTTTTGTGCACTAGATTATCTTTATGAAGTTTTGCTTGAAATTCGTGAATCTGAAAATTGTGATGAAGAACTTTATGAAGTGATTCACGATAGATCTTTGAATAAAAAGCATGATTGCAATGATTTTCCTATAAATTCTCTTGATGTCAATTGTGCTAATAATTTGCAAAACCCTAAGCTTGGGGATGCTAGTTTTGCTATGTCTACTACTTGTTTCAATGATCATGATTGGGGTGATTCTTCTTATAACCTTGAAAATTTATTTAAGCCCCATGATGAATATGAGATTGATAATAATGTTTGCAATAATATTGAAAGTGGGTTTGGAACAGTGTCAACTTTAGATCCCACATATTTGGAGTATGTTCAATCTTATGATATTTTTGATAAAAGTGGGTTCGGAAAGGTAATGACTTTAGCTAACGTTAATCCCACTATCTTGGAAGAGTGTCAACTTTGCATGCATGTGGATCATGTTGAGAATATGTTTGGTGATAGATATTTTGTTCAATTTGCCTATGATCTAACATGTAATTATTATGAGAGAGGAAAATATGGTTGTAGAAATTTTTATCGTATTAAATTACCTCTCGTCATGTTGAGATTGCTATCGTCTCTTTTTTCTTCCTTTCATATGCTAGCTTTTGCTTGCCTTGAAAATTTGTTTGATTATAATATGCCTATTCATAGGAATTATGTTAGATTTAGATGTGTTTGTCACGTGTTTCATAATGTTCTCTTTGTGCTTCAATTCTTGTCTTTCATGTGAGCATCATTAGAATTATCAATGCCTAGCTAAAAGGTTTTAAAGAAAAGCGCTTGTTGGGAGACAACCCAATATTTTTCCTTGCTGTTATTTAATAAATCTTGCATCTACCTTCTGTTTAGATGTGTTTTAATCTTTTAATTAGTGTTTGTGCCAAGTAGAATCTATAGGATAACCTACGATGATAGTTGATTTGATTCTGCTGAAAACCAGAAAGTTTGCGCGCACGAATATAATTTTGTTAAATCACAGGAACGTGCTTTTGCGTTGATTCTTTTTGCTTCTGTTCAATAAACAAATTTTCCAGGACTTCCTATTTTCGTAGGATTTTTAGAGTTCCAGAAATTTGTGTTAGTTACAGATTGCTACAGACTATTCTGTTTTTGACAGATTCAGTTTTTCGTATGTTGTTTGCTTATTTCAATGCATCTATGGCTAGTAAATTAGTTTATAAACCATAAGGAAGTTGGAATACAGTAGGTTTAACACCAAAATAAATAAATAATGAGTTCATTGCAGTACCTTATGCTGTGGTTTTGTTTTCTTTCACTAACGGAGCTTATAAGATTTCCTGTTGAGTTTTGTGTTATGAAGTTTTCAAGTTTTGGGTAAAGCTTTTATGGACTATGGAATAAGGAGTGGCAAGAGACTAAGCTTGGGGATGCCCATGGCACCCCAAGATATTCAAGGATAGCCAAAAGCCTAAGCTTGGTGATGCCCCGGGAAGGCATCCCCTCTTTCGTCTTCGTTCATTGGTAACTTTACTTGGAGCTATATTTTTAATCGTCACATGATATGTGTTTTGCTTGGAGCGTCGTGTATTATATTAGTCTTTGCTTTTTAGTTTACCACAATCATCCTTGCTGTACACACCTTTTGGGAGAAGCCTATTTGATTCGAATTTGCTAGAACACTCTATGTGCTTCACTTATATCTTTTGAGCTTGATAGTTTTTGCTCTAGTGCTTCACTTATATCTTTTTGACCACGGTGGTGTCTTAGTTTTGAAGAAATTGCTAGCTTCTCATGCTTCACTTATATTATTTTGAGAGTCTTTTAGAACAGCATGGTATTTGCTATGATCATAAAGTTGGTCCTAGAATGATGAGCATCCAAGTTGGGTATAATAAAAACTATCATAGAAAAGAATTGGATGCTATGATCAATATGATGCTTGATAATTGTTTTGAGATATGGAGGTAGTGATATTAGAGTCATGCTAGTTGAGGTGATTATGAAAAATACTTGTGTTAAGGGTTGTGATTCCCATAGCATGCACGTATGGTTAACCGCTTTGTGATGAAGTTGGAGCACAATTTTATTTATTGAGTGTCTTCCTTATGAGTGACGGTCGGGGACGAGCGATGGTCTTTTCCTACCAATCTATCCCCCTAGGAGCATGCGCGTAGTGCTTTGATTTTTGATGACTTCTAGTTTTTGCAACAAGTATATGAGTACTTTTCATTAATGTTGAGTTCATGGATTATACGCACCCTTTCACCCTTCCATTATTGCTAGCCTCCCTTGTATCGTGCAACTTTCGCCGGTACCATATACCCACCATTTACCTTCCTCAAAACAGCCACCATACCTTCCTATTATGGCATTTCCATAGCCATTCCGAGATATATTGCCATGCAACTTTCCACCGTTCCGTTCATATGACACGCATTACTTTTGTCATATTGCTTTTTGCATGATTATGTAGTTGACATTGTATTTGTGGCAAGCCCACCTTCATAATTTTCATACATGTCGTTCTTGATTCATTGCATATCCCGGTAAACCGCTGGAGGCATTCATATAGAGTCATTTCTTGTTCTAGCTTTGAGTTGTAAATCCATAAAGTGTGATGATCTTCATTATTAGAGCATTGTCCTAGTGAGGAAAGGATGATGAAGACTATGATTCCCCCACAAGTCGGGATGAGACTTCGGACTTTACAAAAAGAAAAAAAAAGAAAGGACAAAAAGAAAAAAAAGGAAGGCCAAAGAAAAAAATGAGAAAATAAAAAAAAATGAGAGAAAAAGAGAGAAGGGACAATGCTACTATCTCTTTTTCCACACTTGTGCTTCAAAATAGCACCATGATCTTCATGATAGAGAGTCTCATATGTTGTCACTTTCATATACTAGTGGGAATTTTTCATTATAGAACTTGGCTTGTATATTCCAATGATGGGCTTCCTCAAAAGTGCCCTAGGTATTCGTGAGAAAGCAAGTTGGATGCACCCCACTTAGTTTCTTTTGTTGAGCTTTCATATATTTATAGCTCTAGTGCATCCGTTGCATGGCAATCCCTACTCACTCACATTGATATCTATTGATGGGCACCTCCATAGCCCGTTGATACACCTAGTTGATGTGAGACTATCTTCTCCTTTTTGTCTTCTCCACAACCACCATTCTATTCCACATGTAGTGCTATGTCCATGGCTCACGCTCATGTATTGCGTGAAAGTTGAAAGAGTTTGAGATTATTAAAGTATGAAACAATTGCTTGGCTTGTCATCGGGGTTGTGCATGATTAAATACTTTGTGTGATGAAGATAGAGCAACAGCCAGACTATATGATTTTGTAGGGATAACTTTCTTTAGCCATGTTATTTTGAGAAGACATGATTACTTTGATTAGTATGCTTGAAGTATCACCATTTTAATGTTAATATGAACTTTTATTTTGTATCATTTGGATCTGAACATTCATGCCACAATAAAGAAAATTACATTAAGAATTATGCTAGGTAGCATTCCACATCAAAAATTCTCTTTTTATCATTTACCTACTCGAGGACGAGCAGGAATTAAGCTTGGGGATGCTTGATACGTCTCCAACGTATCTATAATTTTTGATTGTTCCATGCTATTATGTTACCCCTTTTGGATGTTTATGGGCTTTATTTTACACATTTATATCATTTTTGGGACTAATCTACTAACCGGAGGCCTAACCCATATTGCTGTTTTTTTTGCCTATTTCAGTATTTCGAAGAAAAGGAATATCAAACGGAGTCCAAACGGAATGAAACCTTCAGGAGCGTGATTTTTGGAACGAACGTGATCCGGAGAGCTTGGACTGCAAGTCAAGAAGCTTCCGAGGAAGCCACGAGACAGGAGGCCGCGCCCCCGTGTAGGGCGCGCCCCCCTGTCTCGTGGGCCCCTCGGGCGGTCACTGACGTACTTCTTCCTCCTATATATACCTACGTACCCCGAAAACATTCGGGAGCACCAGAAACACAATTTCCACCACCGTAACCTTTTGTATCCGCGAGATCCCATCTTGGAGCCTTCGCCGACTCTCTGCCAGAGGGGGAATCAAGCATGGAGGGCCTCTACATAAACATCCTTGCCCTTCCGATGAGTTGTGAGTAGTTTATCACAGACCTACGGGTCCATAGTTATTAGCTAGATGGCTTCTTCTCTCTTTTTGGATCTCAATACAATGTTCTCCCCCTCTCTTGTGGAGATCTATTCGATGTAAACTCTTTTTGCGGTGTGTTTGTCGAAATCCGATGAATTGTGGGTTTATGATCAAGTTTATCTTTGAATAATATTTGAATCTTCATTGAATTCTTTTATGTATGATTGAGTTATCTTTGCAAGTCTCTTCGAATTATCAGTTTGGTTTGGCCTACTAGATTGGTCTTTCTTGCCATGGGAGAAGTGCTTAGCTTTGGGTTCAATATTGCGATGTCCTTTCCCAGTGACAATTAGAGTTGCAAGGCACGTATTGTATTGTTGCCATCGAGGATAACAAGATGGGGTTTATATCATATTGCATGAGTTTATCCCTCTACATCATGTCATCTTGCTTAATGTGTTACTTTGTTCTTATGAACTTAATACTCTAGATGCAGGCATGAGTCGGTCGATGTGTGGAGTAATAGTAGTAGATGCAGGCAGGAGTCGGTCTACTTGTTATGGACGTGATGCCCATGTACATGATCATGCCTAGATAATCTCATAACTATGCGCTTTTTCTATCAATTGCTCGATAGTAATTTGTTCACCCACCGTAATACTTATGCTATCTCGAGAGAAGCCTCTTGTGAAACCTATGGCCCCGGGTCTATCTCTTATCATATTTGCTTTCAATCTACTTTTATTTGCATCTTTACTTTTTGCATCTATATTATAAAATACCAAAAATATATTTATGTTATCATACTATCTTTATTAGATCTCACTTTCGCAAGTGGTCGTGAAGGGATTGACAACCCCTTTATTGTGTTGGTTGCGAGTTCTCAGTTTGTTTGTGTAGGTGCGTGGGACTTTTGAGGAGCCTCCTACTGGATTGATACCTTGGTTCTTAAAACGGAGGGAAATACTTATGCTACACTTTGCTTCATCACCCTCTCCTCTTCGAGGAAAACCAACGCAAGCTCAAGACGTAGCACGAAGGCAGTGTACGTATGTCGTTTCGCACAAGGAGGTGACATGTTCCCTCTCGAAACCACGAGCCTTCTTGAGAAAAGCTCCGGTTTGCAAGAAGCTTATACCAAGCTTGTTCCAATTCAGCCAAAAAACTTACCACAGCATGTTGGTGCCATGTCATGACACCATGCCAAGTTTCCTGATTTTCAGGCATGTTTTGGATTTATATGAATTAAAAAACCAAGTTTCTCAATCTTTCTAGCCGAGCCACGACGCCCAGATGTTTGAATTTCATTCTCATTTCTTGCATGGAACCTAGAAATTCACCAAGGACACACATGTGATTTTTCAACCAAATTTGGTGCACTGGAGCATGTGCTTGTAGTTAAAATTTTAATTATGCACATTAAATGCCCGAAAATTCAATTAATGTATAAAAAGTCCAAACGAACCTGGAATAATTCAAATTTTAGCATGATACGCCTATTTGATCTAATCTGCGCGTGTAAAAAAATTAAGGCGGGAGAAGGCAGTGTACGGATGTCGTTTCGCACACAGAAGTGACATGTTCCCTCTCGGAACCACGAGCCTTCTTCAGAGAAGCTCCGGTTTGCAAGAAGCTTATACCAAAGCTTGTCCCAATTCGGCCAAAAAATTTACCGCAGCATGTTGGTGCCATGTCATGACACCATGCCAGTTTCATGATTTTCAGGCGTGTTTTGGATTTACATGAATAAAAAAACAAGTTTCTCAATCTTCACGACGCCCAGATGTTTGAATTTCATTCCCATTTCTTGCATGGGACCTAGAAATTCACCCAAGGACACACATGTGATTTTCAACGAACTTTGGTGCATTGGAGCATGTGCTTGTAGTTCAAATTTGAATTATGCATATTAAATTTCCAGAAATTCAGTTAATGTATAAGAAAGTCCAAACGAACCCGGAATAATTCCAAATTTTAACACGGCACCCATATAGTTCTATGTTGCCTCTGTAAAAAAAGTAAGGGGGGAAGGCAGCGTATATCGTTTCGAACACAAAGGTGACACGTCCCCCCTCGGGAACCACGAGTCTTCTCGAGAGAAGCTCTGGTTTGCAAGAAGGTTATACCAAAAACTTGTCCAAATGCGGCCACTTTTTTTACCACAACATGTTGGTGCCATGAAATGACACCATGCAAGTTTCATGATTTTCAGGCGAGTTTTGAACTTCCAGGAATTTTAAAACCAAGTTTCTCAATGTTCCCGACCGAGCCACGACGCCCAGATATTTGAATTTCATTCCCATTTCTTGCATGGGACCTATAAATTCACCTAAAGACACACATCTGGTTTTTCAACAAACTTTGGGGCGCTGGAGCATGTGCTTGTAGTTCATATTTGAATTATGCACATTAAATACCGAGAAACTCAATTAATCCATAAAAATGCCAAATGAACCCGGAATAATTCCAAATTTAAACACGTCACTCATGTAGTTGCATGTTGACTGTAAATAAATGTTCTAGCAATTCAAACACCATCCTTTCCCTCCGTAACACCATTTTGTCTTTCAAACATAATGAGAAAAATCAGGTATACCACAAACAGTTTACTAGAAAGAATCGTGTGGGATGCGATATAAAACATCTTGGCGCACCATCTTGTTTGGGTTATGCAGGAAGCTTCATCGTCTAAGTCCATCGCCCCCACTTGAACCACACTTGTGTGCCAGTTTCTCGCGGCATCGAGCGAATTTTTTTTACCGCCATAGAAATATCTATCTCCCCGCCCCCTCCCTCCCACCAAAAGCCACATTTTCACTGTTCCTCCTTGCTTTCCAAGTTCAAACCTTCATTGCTGCTTACTAGCAGCTTAGCCTCCTCACCGGTCACCCTTCTTCTTGCAGCGCAGCCTCCTCGCCGGCTACCCTTCTTCTTGCAGCGCCGCCTCCTCGCCGATGATCCTTCTTCTTGCAGCACGGCCTCCTCGCTGGTGACCCTTCTTCTTGCTGCGCGGCCTCCTCGCTACTGACCCTTCTTCTTGCTGTGCGACCTCATCGATATGATAAGGTAATCCACACCCCACCCACACCATCCTCCTCTTTTCCCATCCCACATGCCCCGACCGATGGCGCGACACCTTTCGCCGAAATCATTGTCTCCCACCTCCAATTAAGCGCCGACACAACCATTCTGCACGCAGTATAACGTGGAGCTCAGTAGAATCTGGCAGTGGAGATCGCGGCTGCACGCGCGCACGAGGTCTCTATCGCTGCCATGCATGCCGATCGCCAGATCTTGGAGGAGCACCTCGTCTTCGAGGCCACCGGGGACACCGCCACGCGGTTGTCTACTTTAAAATATAGTTCGTGCTATTTTCTCGAGGCCACCACCAATGCCTTCTAGTGATCTGTCCTCTGTAATGTTAATATGCAATCTGATGTTCAGTTTACAGTTTGGTCCTCTGAAATGTAATGTTTAGTTAACACTTTGGTCCTCTAACATGTAATGTTCAGCTAACAGTTTGGTCCAAAAATTGCTACATTTTGTAGTAGTGTTCTCAAGCATTCTTTGTTTTGTTAACTGTCTTATCTTCTAGTACATGTTTCTATTCTACAATGTCGTGCTTAGTTAACTATTTTGGTTCATTTGGTTTGCTGTCCATTTAAGTATTTGGTTTAGTTCTGCAATTTGATTTTCATTTGCTGTGGGTACAATTTTTTATTGTTACGCATGTGAAATAAATCAAATTTGACTGTACTCAATACCTATTCTACTAATAGTATGACATGTCTCAGTTAACCTGATCAAGATCTTCCTTATGTGTGTTGCAGGGAAACAATGGGAGACACTGTGGTTTACCATCGAGGTTTGTTCAAGCATGGTCCTTTGGCTAATAGCACATTATTATGCAGTTGCAGGAATCATTCTAATATTTAGGTTTCTTACAATTTGGTCTTGCACATGTAGGTCCTGCTATCAGAGGCTTAGACCCACTGTTCGACCCATTTGCATATGGGGAAATGAGATGTCCATGAATATCAGTCAAGTTAAGAAACTTAGAAAGATTATTAGGATGAAGAAACATGTGAAGAATAACAATAAGATCTTTGTTTGCACAATGAAGAAGACATCAGTCAACTATAGGATGGTACTAACTCTTTTACCTTGTTTTTACCCCTTGCGCTATCAGTCAACTATAGGATGGTACTAACTCTTTTACCATGTTTGTATATCTTTGTTTTCAGTACTTTGCAAAACACTTCACCGATGATTACCTCTCAAACCACCTGCATGGTTAAGAGGTGAGGAAGGTATTCATTCAACACCCAGGGTACAATATTGAAGTCTTGCTGAAGAGGACGAAGGTTGGGCGGGCAATTATCCATAGCCACTGGCCTAAAGTTGCAAGGACATTCAATATCACTGAAGGCTCAACATTTGCCTTCCGCTTCTACAGTTTCCCGGATGAGATTCATCTATCTATTTACCGTGTATGATTCTACTTTCCAAAGGTTTTTGTTGTTTCATGTGAAACTTGGTGCTATTGTGTAATGGTGGAACTGAGTGCCGAAGCTATCTGATGTAATTAGATTATGAAATCCTGGTTATTGTTATACGGATATGAAATATCTGGTGTGTTTTTATAAGAAATATCAATTTGATTAGTACATGGATTATCAATAATAGGCTAATTACCCTACTTATTGGGGTTTTCTATTGCAGACGGTTACTCAGACAACACCACGGGCGATGAACTCAAACAACACGCACGGTTTCTAGAAAGTAGGCGTGTTCGATCAACTAAGAATCACACACGGCTTCCGGCAGAGAGCTATTTGCGTTAGGCCACCTTGCACAAACGTTTCCACACAAAAAACTGTGCGTGATATGCATACGAGCGGAAATGTTTTTCTAGGATTCACCATGTGGGATGTACATACGAACGGAAACAATTGGGTTTTGATGCCACGCCAGATCGCACACGAACTCATTTTGCCCCAACCAGTATGCCAGGAGGGCCTATCCCCGACGGTTTCTGCGTCGTGTGGGAAGGACCCCCCCCCCTATCGCCCACACTCACTTGGCGACGATAACAAATGTTGTCGCAGAAAGGGGTTAAAAACCGTTTGTATAGCACGTCAATGTACCAGTGATTCTACAACACCATCAATGATGCAAGACCTTCTGGTGAAGACAAAAAAATTCTGCAACATTATCTCTGTTGCAAAAAAATTGCAATAATATCTTTATTGCAAAAGTTCTATAGCATGAACTCGCTTGCAAATGTCTGAGTGCAACATCATTGTTGTTGCAAAGATGGCAGCTGAATCTAATGATCATATCGTCAATGGTTTGCGAGGTGGCGGGTATTCTAAAAAGATCTGTCAGCCGACACGTAGCGTTGCCCTTCTGTCTTTGAGCCTTCTCCTTTGTCGTTATATTATTTCTTCACCGCATCTTTGACTTGTTGACCATACTATGGTTTGGATTTTGTTAATTTGACTTGGCTTGACTTTTATGGGCATCTCCAATGCTGACCCGCAAACCTCCCGCAACCGTCCAGAGGCGCACTATTTGGATAGTGGAAACCATCCAAAGCGGTCTTGTATTGGTCCGCGACACGGTCCAGACGCGATTTCTCCCGCAAACAGGAGACAAACATGGGAGAGGGGACTTTGCAGGAGTTCGGACACACGAAATGTCGCTCTCCGCCTCCTGTCCCACCCAAAAGGAAGGCGGAGCCCGCGCTTTTGTAGCATCCGCACAGTTTCCGACCAAAATTCGCCACTCTCTTATTTCTTTCCCCGCCGCTCTCCGCACAATTCCTACTCTTTTCTCCCAACCTCTCCTTCCTTCTATCGCCGACGCATGGAACCGTCAGAGATAGAGGCGGCAGAGGTGACGGAGGATCCGAGCATCATGCTCGCCCGGAAGATCAGCTCGGAGATGCCACAAAATCGTCGTGTCAAAGAGAAGGCCACAAAGGAGGAGAAGCTCAAGAAGAAGTTGGCCGCTGGTGGGCCTGGTGGTGCTAATGGGCATGGAGGTCATGGCGGACGAGGCGGTCGGTGCGGCTGTGGAAAACATCGGCAGACGGGCGCACCGACAATACAGTCAACACCATGGCCGGAGCCTTACAAGCCTTCGTACTACCACACCACCAAACAACTCAGAACTCCCACCGGTACGGTGCCTTACATCATCGACATTAACACGTTTCCGCTTGATACGTCTCCAACGTATCTATAATTTTTTATTGTTCCATGCTATTATATTATCTATTTAGGATGTTTTATATGCATTAATATATTGTTTTATATCTTTTTTGGGACTAACCGATTAACCTAGTGCCCAGTGCCGGTTGTTCTTTTTTCCTTTTTTTGGCTTTTAAGAAGGGAATATCAAACAGAGTCCAAACGGAATAAATTTTTTGTGATGATTGTTCTTGGACCAGAAGACACCTACATGACTTGGAGAGAGGTCCAGAAGAGTCCTAAGGAGACCACAAACCCTCAGGGCGCTCCCTAGGGGGGATCCCCTAGCTTGTAGGCCCCTCGGGAGTCCCCTAACCCTAATCTTTGCACTATAAATTCCCAAATATTCCCAAACCACCAGAAGCGTCCACAAAAATACTTTTCCGCCACCGCAAGCCTCTGACCTCGTGAGATCCCATCTTGGGGCCTTTTCCGGCGATCTGCCGGAGGGGGATTCGATCACGGAGGGCCTCTACATCAACCTTGCTGCCCTACCGATGATGTGTGAGTAGTTTACCACAGACCTACGAGTCCATAGCTAGTAGCTAGATGGCTTCTTCTATCTCTTTGATCTTCAATACCATGTTCTCCTCGATGTTCTTGGAGTTTTATCTGATGTACTCTTCTTTTGCGGTGTGTTTGTTGAGATCCGATGAATTGTGCATTTATGATCAGATTATCTCTGAATATTATTTGAGTCTCCTCTAAATTCTTATATGCATGATTTGATAGCCTTGTATGTTTCTCTGATTTATTAATTTGGTTTGGCCAACTAGATTGATCTATCTTGCAATGGGAGAGGTGCTTTGTGATGGGTTCAATCTTGTAGTGTCCTCTCCCAGTGACAGAAGGGGCGGCGAGGCACGTATTGTATCGTTGTCATTAAGGGTAAAAAGATGGGGGTTTATATCATATTGCTTGAGTTTATCCCTCCACATCATGTCATCTTGCTTAAAGTGTTACTCTATTCTTATGAATTTAATACTCTAGATGCATGCTAGATAGTGGTCGATGTGTGGAGTAATAGTAGTAGATGCAGAATCGTTTCAGTCTACTTGTCACGGACGTGATGCCTATATTAATGATCATTGCCTTATATATCGTCATAACTATGAATGTTTTTATCAATTGCTCAACAGTAATTTGTTTACCCACCGTATGCTTTATTCAAGAGAGAAGCCTCTAGTGAAACCTATGGACCCCTGGTCTATTTTCCATCATATATTTTCAGATCTATAAAACTAAAAACCCAAAAATACCCCACTGAGTTTTATTTACTTTTATTTCTTTTATATCTATCTCTATCAGATCTCATCCTTGCAAGTGACCGTGGAGGGATTGACGACCCTTTATCGCGTCGGATACAAGTGTTCGATTGTTTGTGTAGGTACATACATTGGAGACTTGCTTGTACCTCCTACTGGATTGATACCTTGGTTCTCAGCTAAGAGAAATACTTATCTCTACTTTGTTGCATCACCCTTTCCTATTCAAGGGAAAAATCAATGCAATCTCAAGAAGTTGCAGGAAGAATTTCTGGCGCCGTTGCCGGGGAGGTTCTATATCAAGCCTACCAAGTTCCTATCATAAACTCTCATCTCTTGCATTACATTATTTTCCATTTGCCTCTCCTTTTCCTCTCCCCCACTTCTAAAACGTTTTCAGAAAAACACAAAAATATTTACCCTTTTATTCACCTTCTTTCCGTTTGCCTTTATGTCTTACTTGGTTTGTTTGCTCGTTTGCTTGGCATAATTGTGTTTATTGCAATTTAGAAGAAAAGAGATTTATGGATCCTCATATACTTGCTAATGTTTTTATAAGGTCCAAATATGATGAACCAATTGCTAGTGAGTTAAGTGTACTAGGTTATCTTTATGAAGTTTTGCATAAAATTCGTGAATCTAAAATTTGTGATGAGGTGTTAAAAGAAGAAATTTATAAAGTGATTCATGATAGCTCCTTGAATAAAAAGCATGATTGCAATGATGTTATTATCAATTCCATTAATGTCAATGATATGCAAACCCCCAAGCTTGGGGATGCTAATTTTGCTATGTCCACCACTTGTTGCAATGATCATGATTGGGGTGATTCTTCTTATGATCTTGAAAATTTATTTAAACCCCGTGATGAATATGAGATTGATAATAGTTTATGCAATAACATTTTAAGTGGGTTTGGAAGAGTGTCAACTCTAGATGAAAGTAATCCCACATACTTGGAGAACATTCAATCTTATGAATTTTTTGATAAAAGTGAGCTTGGAGAGGTCATGACTTTATTTGATGATAATCCCACTATTTTGGAAGAGTGTCAATTTTGGAAGAGAATATGTTATGTGATAGCTATATTGTTGAATTTGAATATGATCCCACATGCAATTATTAGAGACGAAAATATGGTTGTAGAAATTTTCATGTTACTAAATTACCTCCCTTCATGTTGAGATTGTCTATGTTTTATTCTACTTCCTTGCGTACGCTAGTTTTTGCTTGCATTGATAATTTGTTTGCTTATAAAATTCCTATTCATAGGAAGTATGTTAGACTTAGATGTGTTTGTCGCATGTTTTATGATGCTCTCTTTGTGCTTCAATTCTTGTCTTTCATGTGAGCATCAATGAAATCTCAGTGCCTAGCTAAAAGGCTTTAAACAAAAGCGCTTCTTGGGAGATAACCCAATATTTTTCTTTCCTGTTTTTAAATAAATATATCATCTAGCCTATGGTTAGATGTGTTTTTATGTTTTAATTAGTGTCTGAGCCAAGTAAGACCTTTGGGATGATCTATGGTGATAGTTGATTTGATTTTGCTGAAAAATAGAAATTTTTGCGTACAGTAGCAGAATTTTGGTAATTCACAGGAACCTGATATGGTTCTGAAATTTTTACACAAGATTTATATACAAATTGCCTAAGTTGTACTAATTTTTTAGAATTTTTTGAGTTACATAAGTTTACGAAGTTTTTCGATTACTACAGAATGTTCTGTTTTAGACAAATTCTGGTTTTATTGTGTTCTTTGCTTATTTTGATGAATTTATGGGTAGTATCGGGGGGTATGAACCATGGAGAAGTTGAAATACAGTAGATATAACACCATTATAAATTTAGAATGAGTTCACAACAATACCTAAGTGTTGATTTGCTTTTCTTATACTAACGGATCTTACGAGTTTTCTGTTGTGAAGTTTTCAAGTTTTCGGTAAAGATTTGATGGACTATGGAATAAGGAGTGGCAAGAGACTAAGCTTGGGGATGACCAAGGCACCTCAAGGTAATATTCAAGGACAACCAAGCATCTAAGCTTGGGGATGCCCCAGGTGGCATCCCCTCTTTCATCTTCAATCCATCAGTAAATTTACTTCAGGCTATATTTTTATTCACCACATGATATGTGTTTTGCTTGGAGCATCTTGTATGATATGAGTCTTTGCTTTTTAGTTTGCCACAATCATCCTTGTTGTACACACCTTTTGAGAGGGACACCCAATAATCATGAATTTATTAGAATACTCTATGTGCTTCACTTATATCTTTTGAGCTAGGCTGTTTGCTCTAGTGCTTCACTTATATCTTTTTAGAGCACGACGGTGGTTTTATTTTACAAAAATTGATGAACTCTCATGCTTCACTTATATTATTTTGAGAGTCTTAAACAGCGTGGTAATTTGCTTAGGTTGTGAATTTAGTCCTAATATTACGGGCAGCCAAGAGGGATATAATAAAAACTTCCATGTAAAGAGCATTGAATATATGAGAAGTTTGATTCCTTGCATTTGTTTTGAGATATAAAGATGGTGATAATTGTAGATTGGTAGAAATACTTGTGTTATAGTTTGTGATTCCCATAGTATGCACGTATGGTGAACCGTTATGTGATGAAGTCGAAGCATATTTATTTTTTGATTGTCATCCTTTGTGTGGAGGTCGGGAGCGCGCAATGGTTAACTCCTACCAACCTCTCCCCTAGGAGCACGCGTGTAGTACTTTGTTTTGATGGCTAATAAAATTTTGCAATAATTATGTGAGTTCTTTATGACTAATGTCAAGTCCATGGATTATACGCACTCTCACCCTTCCACCATTGCTAACCTCTCTAGTACCGCTCAACTTTCGCCGGTGCATTAAACCCACCATATACCTTCCTCATAACAGCCACCATACCTACCTATTATGCATTTTCATAGCCATTCCGAGATATATTGCGATGCAATTCCACCATTCCATTTATTATGACACAAACCATCATTGTCATATTGTTCTCATATGCATGAGGCATTCATATAGAGTCATATCTTTGCTCAGGTATTGAGTTGTAAGTAAATAAAAGTGTGATGATCATCATTATTAGGGCATTGTCCCATGTGAGGAAATGATGATGGAAGCTATGATTCCCTCACAAGTTGTGATGAGTCTCCGGACTTTGAAGAAAATAAAAGAGGCCGAAGAAGCCCAAATAAAAAAAGAGGCCAAAGAAGCCCAAACAAAAAAATGAGAGAAAAAAAGAGAAGGGACAATGTTACTATCATTTTTCCACACTTGTGCTTCAAAGTAGCACCATGTTCTTCATGATAGTGAGTCTCCTATTTTGTCATTTTCATGTACTAGTGAGAATTTTTTATTATAGAACTTGGCTTGTATATTAAAATGATGGGCTTCCTCAAATTTCCCTAGGTCTTCATGAGCAAGCAAGTTGGATGCACACCCACTTAGTTTCTTTTTGAGCTTTTCATACACTTGTAGCTCTAGTGCATCCGTTGCATGGAAATCCCTACTCACTTGCATCGATATAGATTGGTGGGCATCTCCATAGCCCATTAATTTTCCTAGTTGATGTGGACTTTCTCCTTCTTTTTGTCTTCTCCACAACCACCATATTCTACTCCACCTATAGTGCTATATCCATGGATCACGCTCATGTATTGTGTGAAAGTTGAAAAGGTTTGAGAACACTAAAAGTATGAAACAATTGCTTGACTGACATCAGGGTTGTGCATGATGAAATACTTTGTGTGATGAAGATGGAGCATAGCCAGACTATATGATTTTGTAGGGATAACTTTCTTTGGCCATGTTATTTTGAGAAGACATGATTGCTTTATTAGTATACTTGAAGTATTATTGTTTTTATGTCAATAATAAACTTGGTTTTGAATCTTATGGATCTGAATATTCTTGCCACAACAAAGAAGATTGCATGATAAATATGTTAGGTAGCATTTCACATCAAAAATTCTGTTTTTATCATTTACCTACTCGAGGACGAGCAGGAATTAAGCTTGGGGATGCTGGATACGTCTCCAACGTAACTATAATTTTTTATTGTTCCATGCTATTATATTATCTGCTTTGGATGTTTTATATACATTTATATACTATTTTATATCATTTTTTGGAACTAACCTATTAACCTAGTGCCCACTGCCAGCTGTTGTTTTTTCCTTGTTTTTGGATTTTTCAGAAACGAATATAAACCGGAGTCCAAACGGAATAAAACTTCCGCAATGATTTTTCTTGGACCAGAAGACACCTACGTGACTTGGAGAGAGGGCCAGAAGAGTCCCGAGGAGACCACAAGCCCCCAAGGCGCGCACTAGGGGGGCGCCCTAGCTTGTGGGCCCCTCGGGAGTCCCCCAACCCTAATCTTTGCACTATAAATATCCAAATATTCCCAAACCACCAGAAGCATCCACAAAAATACTTTTCCTCCGTCGCAAGCCTCTGACCTCATGAGAGCCCATCTTGGGGCCTTTTCCGGCGATCTTCCAGAGGGGTATTCGATCACGGAGGGCCTCTACATCAACCTTACTACCCTACCGATGATGTGTGTGTAGTTTACCACAGACCTACAGGTCCATAGCTAGTAGCTAGATGGCTTCTTCTCCCTCTTTGATCTTCAATACCATGTTCTCCTCGATGTTCTTGGAGTTCTATCCGATGTAATCTTCTTTTGCAGTGTGTTTGTTGAGATCCGATGAATTGTTGATTTATGATCAAATTATCTATGAATATTACTTCAGTCTCCTCTGAATTCTTATCATGATTTGATAGCTTTGTATTTCTCTTCGATTTACTAATTTGGTTTGGCCAACTTTATTGATCTATCTTGTAACGGAGAGGTGCTTTGTGATGGGTTCAATCTTGCGGTGTCCTCTCCCAGTGACAAAAGGGGCAGCGAGGCACGTATTGTATTGTTGCCACTAAGGGTAAAAAGATGGGGTTTATATCATATTGCTTTAGTTTATCCCTCTAGATCATGTCATCTTGCTCAAATCATTACTCTGTTCTTATGAACTTAATACTCTAGATGCATGCTGGATAGCGGTCGATGTGTGGAGTAATAGTAGTGGATGCAAAATTGTTTCGGTCTACTTGTCACGGATGTGATGCCTATATTCATGATCATTGCCTTAGATATCGTCATAACTATGCGCTTTTCCATCAATTGCTCAACAGTAATTTGTTTACCCATCGTATGCTTTATTCAAGAGAGAAGCCTCTAGTGAAACCTATGGCCCTCGGGTCTATTTTCCATCATATATTTTCATATCTATAAAACCAAAAACCCAAAAATACCTCACTGAGTTTTATTTACTTTTATTTCTTTTATATCTATCTCTATCAGATCTCATCCTTGCAAGTGACCGTGGAGGGATTGACAACCCCTTTATCGCGTTGGGTGCAAGTGTTTGATTGTTTGTGCAGGTGCATATATTGGAGACTTGCTTGTACCTCCTACTGGATTGATACCTTGGTTCTCAACTGAGGGAAGTACTTATCTCTACTTTGTTGCATCACCCTTTCCTCTTCAAGGGACAAACCAATGCAAGCTCAAGATAGCACCTCTCTTCTCCGAGCATTCTTCGCCGCAACTCGTCCGGGCTTGGCCGTCGGCCGGGGAGTGCTACTTCTTGAGCTTGCGCTGGTTTTTCCTTTGCAGAGGAAAGGGTGATCTAGCAAAGTAGAGATAATTATTTTCCTCAGTTTGAGAACTAAGGTATCAACCAGTAGGAGGAACACACAAGTCACCAATGGTTGCACCTACACAGGCTAACAAATACTTGCACCCAACGCGAAAATGGATTGTCAATCCCTTCACGGTTACTTGCAAGGATGAGATCTGATAGCGATAGGTATAAAAGATAAATAAAAGTGCAAAATAAAGTAAAGGTAAATAAAATGCAGCAAGATATTTTTGGGTTTTTGGTTTTATAGATCTGAAAATAATATGATAAAAGATAGACCTGGGGGCCATAGTTTTCACTAGAGGCTTCTCTCTTAAAAGAACGTGTACGTCGGGTAAACAAATTACTATTGAGCAATTGATAGAAAAGCGCAAAGTTATGACGATATCTAAGGCAATGATCATGAATATAGGCATCACATCTGTGGAAAGTAGACCGACTCCTGACTGCATCTACTACTATTACTCCACACATCGACCGCTATCCAGCATGCATCTAGTGTATTAAGTTAGCAAGAACGGAGTAACGCCTTAAGCAAGATGACATGATGTGGAGATATAGATCCAATCAATATGAATAAACCCCACCTTTTTATCCTTAATGTCGACAATACAAATACGTGCCTCACTATCCTTTCTGTCACTAGGTGAGGACACCGCAAGATTGAACCCATTACAAAATACCTCTCCGATTGCAAGAAAAATCAATCTAGTTTGCCAAACCAAATCAATAGATCAGAGAGAAATACAAATCTATATTAATCATGCATAAAAGAGTCCAGAGAAGACTCAAATAATATTCATAGATAATCTGATCATAAATCCACAATTCATCGGATCTCAACAAACGCACCGCAAAATAAGATTACATCGAATAGATCTCCAAGAACATCGAGGAGAACATTGTATTAAAGATCAAAGAGAGAGAAGAAGTCATCTAGTTACTAGCTATGGACCCATAGGCCTGTGGTAAACTACTCACACATCATCGAAAGGGCAGCAAGGTTGATGTAGAGGCCCTCCGTGATCGAACCCCCCTCTGGTGGAGTACCGGAACAGGTCTCCAGATGGGATCTCACGAAGACAGAAACTTGCGGTGGCGGAAAAGTATTTTTGGTGTGCCCTCTGGTATACGGGGGATATTTGGGTATTTATAGAGTAAAGATTAGGGCTGGTGGAGCATCATGGGCCCACAAGCCTGGGGGCGCCCCCCAGGGCGCGCCTCCTGAGCTTGTCGCCAACTGGTGGCCCCTCGACCCCCTCCCAAAGGTTCATGGGTGTCTTCTAGTCCAAGAAAAATCCTCAAAAAGTTTCGTTCCGTTTGGACTGTGTTTGGTATTGATTTTCTGTAAAAGACAAAAACAAGGGGAAAAATAGCAACTGGCACTTGGCACTAGGTTAATAGGTTAGTCCCAAAAAATGATATAAAATAGCATAATAGTGCATATAAAACATCCAAGATGGACAATATAATTGCATGGAACAATAAAAAGTTATAGTTACGTTGGAGATGTATCACCCCCCTAGGGCGTGCCTCCCGAGCTTGTAGCCAACTGGTGGCCCCTCTGACCCCCTCCCGAAGGTTCCTGGGTGTCTTCTTGTCCAAGAAAATCCTCAAAAAATTCATTCGATCTGGTATTGATTTTCTGTAAAAGAAAAGAACAAGGAAAAACAGCAACTGGCACTTGGCACTAGATTAATAGGGTAGTGCAAAAAATAATATAAAATAGCGTAATAATTCATATAAAACATCCAAGGTGGATAATATAATAGCATGGAACAATAGAAAATTATAGTACATTGGAGACGTATCAGGGAGCAGATGGATGGCCGCACGCTGTTTGCTGCAATGCCCAAAGCAGGGGAGCCGACATACATTGCGGACAAGGAGATGCTCGACATCATCCACGATGGAGGCGAGCGAGGAGGAGGGGGCTATGAGGACGAGCAGGTGGAAGACTCGAATCCCACCCAGTCTAGCAACTACCAGCAGCAGCAGTCCTACACCTAGACCGGCGATAACACACAACAAAAACAACATTGGGCCGTCGGAGATCAGCATCTGAAGGGGAAGGAGGAGGAGGAGGGCGATGACAATTATCCGGATGATACAGTCGGCGATCCGAAGAAGAAGGGTAGAGGGGAAAGCTTCAACATGCGGGAGGACAAGCTGTTGTGCAATGCATGGTTGGCCACTAGCCTTGATCCTCTCCACAGCACGGAGCAAAAGGGCACAACCTTTTGGAGGAACATTCACATATGATTCCATGAACACAAGCATTTCGCACCTACTCTGACATGGTCATCCGCAACTGTGAGTGAAAGCCCGTCAACCATCGATGGTACACCATCGAAGAAGTCGTGTCCAAGTATTGCGGCCACTTGAAGCATTTCATCGCAAGGTGGCCTAGCGGTGCACAAATCACTGAGCAAGCAAGTTGATCACTAGACGGATATGCCTTAGTTTAGTTGATCACTAGCGGGACATGTATTGTTTTGTTGCTCACTAGACGGATATGCATTGTTTCACTTTGTAGCCTACTCGTGCTTGTGTGGTGTACAAGAAGTTGGCGAAGAAGTCCTTCACCATCATGCATTATTGGTTGAAGTTGAATGGGCAACTGAAGTGGAATATTTTCATTGCTAAGACCGCTGCCCAAGCCAACAAGGAAGAAACCAGTCACCCTACCGACCCAACCCAAGGACTGCCGACGCAAGTTAGAAGAAATTTACGGGGCAAGGACTGGGAGGAGGAGAGGGCGAAGCGAGAAGGTACGGCGGCCAAGCTGACACAAAGGTTCGAGGACATCTTGGCAAAGAAGGAGTAGGCATGCATGAGGCGCTCGGACATCAAGGAGGAGAGGTTCAAACAGTTGATGAAGGCGACGAAGAATCAAGCTCGAAGAGAGGAGGACCATGATCGAAGAGAGGAAGGCCGCGCTCGAGGAAAAGAGGGTCAAGATCACCGCCAATGCAAAGGACGCCAAGATGTTGACCTTGAATGTCAACTCTTTGGATCCCGACGCTAGAATGGTCGTGCAATTTGTCTGCTACCAGATGATGTAGTGGTAGAAAGATGAAATGGTGGCAGTGGACAATGAGGACGCGACGGAGGCAAACGCGGACACGGAGGCTGCCTACGCGGCAGCGATGGCACCTCCATGATCGGAGAGCAGATGTAGGGATTGCCCGTCCGGCAGGCAGAAACGCACGGACTGCTGGACGGATGTTCTTTAGATTTGAGCATGTAAAAACTAAGCATATTTGCCTTTTTTTCTTGTGATCAGGGATGCGATCGAGCGCAGGTATGATCAGGCGCATTGTGTGGATCAGCGTACATCTGAATTTGAATTTACTGGTGGATATATACATGATACAGTTGGATGGCGGTCTCCCGCATCTGTATCCGCGGACTAGTCCCCCCTATCCGCGGACAGATGCGAGAAAAAAATTGCAAGTTGTCGTTGAAGATGGCCTAACCATGTAAATGTCGTCTAGTTTCATGTGCTCATATTTGGATCTTTTTCGAAAATGCCATATCTATTGTAAAGATTCACCGGAAATACAAAGCACCCCAAACATAATAAAAAATTCATTGAGGTCCATGAACAACCGAACAGCCACTGCCGCCGCCAGAATTAGCTGCCGATGCGCCACTGTCGCTGCTCCCATATTGGAGCCGGCCTGACCTTGTCGACGATAGCCCAGAAGTCTTCGCACACATGCCTGTAAGGACCAGCATTTAGGAGCCGCATTCATCTTCATTGAATCCATAAATCGATCTGAAGACAAACCTGACGAATCCTTGAATCGATCTGAACAAAAACCCTAACCTCGCTGCTCCGAGAAGCTGACAGAAATCTACACTGAAGGTCCGTTTATTTCGTCTCGACGAACAAATTTGAGGAGGATCGCAGCCCGAAAGAGTGACTCGAAGAAGAAGCGCCGCCATCCATCCGAGCACCACCCAAATCAAAACCCTACCTATCTAAGCCGAGCCACTAGGAATACTCTCTTCGCCACCGTCCGTCAGAGCGGCAGGTGGAGGGGAGGCGAATCCACAGACTCGCCGAGAAAGATCGAATGGAAGAAAATTCTCCCTAGTCAGCCTGCGAGAGGGGAAAGAATTATGTCCCTCATATCTGGATCTTGAATCGAGATCTTACAAACAACAAGACCGAACTCAACCAACCACGCATGCAATTGAAATAAGTTGCTAACATCTATTTGGACACAATTAATCTTGAGAAATCTTGCAAATGTTCTAGACTATTCAGCAGAAATATCTTCCCACGAAATTTGACCACCATACGAGTTCTTTCGTTTCGCTGATCCATTTTTTCATGGTAACGTGTCTTTTTTTACTTCTCATTTTTATTGAGAAGGGTATCGCTCCACTTGGTCTGTGCGAGCTTTTTCTTATGTAATTTATGCGGTGTTACTTTTTGTGATGGTAGCCCCGCTTTGTGGCACAACGTCACCACTTGCCCAACGTTTTCCTTTTGGTTTGTTGGAGAATTAGTGGAGACCACCGTCCAAAGTCATTTGTTTGCTCCATCAATAATTTGACACCACTGCATACTCCCACTAGCCACTGTCCATATCGTCTGTCTTTTTGTTTGTTTCTACAACGACGGAACTTGCATGTACACAACCATTTTGTACTCCACAGCAACAGGTCCGGTTTAATAAAAACTGAACTATATGTCATAGGTTCTGGATATACTATAGTCGATATGAAATAATAATGGTTAAAAAAAAGTAT
Organism: Triticum timopheevii; assembly: GCA_963921465.1. NCBI lineage: Eukaryota > Viridiplantae > Streptophyta > Magnoliopsida > Poales > Poaceae > Triticum > Triticum timopheevii. The sequence goes on along the minus strand of OY997266.1, from coordinate 391,410,328 downwards.
CTTCATGCGACGGTACTCTGTGTCCGTACCGTTCTATAACACATGTGACTTTTTTTGAAACTTCTAATCTATTCATTTTTAATCATAGTTGTACAAAGAACACATGTAATAAAAATTATAATCAAGTCCGTGGATCACCTAACGACGACTACAAGCACTAGAGCGAGCCGAAGGGGCGCCGCCGCCGTCAGCACCCCTTCCGCGCCGGAGCCGGGTAAACCTTAAGTCGGGAAGTCGACGTGCTAATTCCGCATAGGACTAGAGCACCACAACAGGAACCATCATCGATGAAGAAAGTCATAGATCAAAAGGATCAAACATGTAAACAGACAAACGAAGACGAACGAAGATCGGATCCAGACAGATCCACTGAAGGCCAGCACCGACCAAATCCCGCGAAATCCGACGGAGACACACCCCCCACATGCCCTCCAATGACACTAGACACACCATCTGTACGGGGATGGAACATGGGAGACATTATTCTGAACCTAACAAGAACGAAAACGGGGACCCTCCCACCGGCGGGGGGTGGGGGGGGGGGGGGTCCTCCGCACCTCCATGGCCCAAAGACCATTAGGGGCCAGTTCTTTTGGGCGATTCTCCCAGAATCGCCCCTCTCCCCAGCTTCTCCCAGAATCATCACTTCATATTTTTTTTACAATCCTAGCTAATTAGACCTTAACTAGATAGGATTGTAAAAAAATTATGAAGTGACGATTCTGGGAGAAGCTGGGGAGGGGGCGATTCTGGGAGAATTGCCCAAAAGGACTGGGCCTAGAGATGGGGCGGACCGGAGGCGGCGCCGACGGAAGGAGGAAAGCCCGAGATATTTTCTTGTGGAAGGAGGAAAGAGAAGGCCTTTACGTTATTGTTATTGAAACCTATTAATAACACATGTGGCTATTAATAAACTTAGGCTTCGTCTAAAAATGTTTATTATCAAAAGTTAAAATCTATTTTAGAAGAAACACACCAATAAATTATTTTGAAAAATGGTTTAGCACTTAGGGAAGCAGTTACTAAAAAATCAATTTGCGGCGAAACTAGTATTCCTCATTTCAACCAGGATAAGAAGAATTACTCAAAAAAAGAATAAGAATCAGCTAGGAAGAAAAGGTAACTAGTGTAAGTTGATTTTCAGGGAGGTCTCACAACTCGGGCGGACAGGCAAATAGGATTTTCATCTTACCGTCAGCACCCCCCCCCCCCCACCTGTCTCGTCTCCTAGGGACTTAGATCTCTGCCCTTGCCGACGGGTGGCTCCGTTTTTATGGTTTTTTTTATAGTTTGATTAGGGCTTGTGTCCTATTCAAGAAGCAGGGCTTTGACGACTCCCTGAAGATGGAAAACGATTATCCCCACCTAGCCACGTCTCAGTTGTACGTCTAGAGTCATTGAAGAGCATGTGTAGGTGTGTCACCAACGGAATTCGCGGGATCGGTCGGTATTTGTCTTCGATGGATATGCTTCGATCAGGTCTTTGTTTGTCCTTGTTTGTCTGCGTTCATGTCTACATGTTGGAACCTTCTGTTCTACGGTTCTCTTCACCAGCAACGGTTGTTGTTCTGGAGCATTGTTCCTATGGGGCATAAGCACGATGACTTCTCGATTGTCTACTATAAAAAGGTTTGCCTCAACTTATGAGTTGAGATGTGAAGGATCAAGATCTTGAGAGAATGATTAAAGATAACAATTATATGTATGGCTTGAAGATAAGATCATGATGAGCTTATATGTTGTGTCATTGTTGAACAAGTCTTCAAGAAAGTAAGACAAGTAAGGAATTCATTGTGTGTCTAATAATAAGAGCAAGTGATGGCCAATTTGATATTCATGTAGAAAACCGATATGGTCATGCGAGAATAGAGATATTGGTGATCATGTCTTGAAGCAAGGAAGTGAAGTGAAGGTTCGAATGGACTTCAAGACATCGGGATTGATCATGGAGTAAAGTAAAGGTTGAGCAAGATACAACTCAAAGATCGGATTCTATATGGTCCACACACAAGAGAAAATGATGTACCACATGGGATCTCGTGGTATGGTAAGAGAAATTGTGAATTGCTTTGTCGACTAACCCATACTATGTGTTTATACGTTTATGTGGTTCAGGTGATTCTCATGGGCTTGCATCAAATGAAATTTTTTAAGTAGCTCATATGAGGATGGCATCAAGTGAACATGGTCACGAAGGTTGATAATTAAGGGCAAGTTCAAGATAGGCATTCCAGGGAACACATGCTTGAAGCTTGAAGATGATCACATGATGGACATGTGAAGGTCCATATAGGCATGATTGATGCATGTGGAGATGTTATACAAGACAATGCTTCTCATAAGGGTTATGTGGGAGCTATCTGAAGTCTTCACCAAGTGATGTGGTCAAGATTGCACTTCCAACTTGAAGCAAGCGTGAATGTCAACATCAAGATCAAGTGAAACACTCAAGGAAAAGGTATAACTTAGAAAGGTTTTCCTTGTTTTATCGGTCCCATGGTGCTTGGTGGGATATCGGATTGCAGTATTGATAGTCGTACTATCAAGAGGGGCTTTTGAGATAGTACTCTGATCACGTTGTGCGTAGAGTGCTCAAACCTTTACATCTATTGTGTCCTCCTTTTTGGTTGATCTTGGGTGTTTGTCTATGTGAGGACCTTGGGCTTGTCAAGTGGTTGAAAACGAGATCAAGATCATACAAATAAAAAATTGTATGAGAAAGTTGTGCATGTTTTACTGTCGGGGTGAATGCTATTTTTTTGAGGGCCAAAAATTCCGGCTTTTAGAATGTTGCAGAAATCTAGCCAAAAGGGGCCCCGAAAGTTCCAGCCTACATTTTGTGTGTGTACAATGAGTATATACGATCGCCAGCTATATAAGGTTTCCTTCTTCCCCATCGATGGGGGTGGATTGAGATTTCCCTCTTCTTTTGAGCTTTGTCCTCCTTCCCAAAGACTCAAAACTCCATTGCATTTGGGGGGAATCCCATGGATCTCGGATTCATTTGTTGATCTCCTCCATTTTTTTTTCTTCTCTTCCATTCCTCCGTGCCATGAGCTTCTTTGCTGAGATTTGAGAGGAGGGGTGAGCGTTCTTGTGTTCCTGCTTGGCATTCGTTGCATCAGTTTGAGCTATCCATGTTGATTTGTTTGAGTAAGAGCCCATGAGCTTGTTAACTATTGGACACTCTTAGACGGTTTGGTGGTTGTTGCATCGGCGCCCTCTTCATGGAGATTGTGAAGAGACTCGAGTTGCTCCTTTGTGAGGACTGTGAAGTGGTCGTGGATCTTGCCACCTATAGTGGAGGAAGAAGCTAACCATAGTGGTTGGTAATTGCCTTCGTGTTGATATCTCAAGGAGAATAGAGCAAGCATTTGTGGTGTTGGTGTGCCTTCGTGGTAACACCCATCCCTCCAACCAAACCTGGAGAATTGGTCGATACTTAAAGTTCATAAACATATATGTAGTCTCATGTCTCCTTTACTTTTGCTACTATTGTTATATCTTGTGCTTAGTGTGACTGCTAACTTACATCATTTATTTCTATATCTTATGATATAACTTGTGTAAACTTGTAGTGTTTACTTGAGCTTATGTGTATCCTTAAGTTTCCATATCTTGTGGTATACCTAGTGTAAGTTTGTGCAATTTACTTGTGCTTGCTAGTATCCTCATTGTTATCATCATGTTTAGCTTTAAGTTGTTGCCGCACTTAATTGAGTCTAGCATATTTACGATTTTTATTTGAAAAATATCCGCCTAGTTAATTTACACATTAGGATAAAGCAAAATACGTAAAAGTTTTTTAAGCGACTATTCACCCCCCCCCCCCTCTAGGAGACATCATGGTCCTTTAAACAATGCCCATTCAAGATCGAATTGGGATGTTTACAGCCGGATGGCTTTGTGGACTTCGTTAAGAATGTTTGAAAAGGCCTACCTACTTCTGCATAGAGACTCACATGTAACATGTTCAAAATGGGCATCAATCATGACCTGGCTGCCCGTCACTGATAACTCAAATCTTGTAATTAGCTATGAGTGACGAGCGATCATCGTCACTAGTACGTCCTATCCATGATGATTAAGCTAAATGTGCTCGTCTCTGATTGACCACCCAGGCCAAGCCCACTTTGCTTATTGCAAGTGCAACTAACCCCTGGGTGGTTTTGGTAATTCATAACAACATATAGCTCATTGAACTAATATTCTCTCAAGATCAATGTTTCAGAAAGTTCAATGGTTGGTATGGCATGGACTAGAGATGTGGACCCCTCAAAATGCTAAGGACACATATTGGCAAAAGCTCAAGACTCTACATTTTCATTTTAGTGATCCAAGATCACATTGAGTCCATAGGAAAAGCCAATACTATTAAAAGGGGACAAGGTGTTGCTTAATGGCTTGCTTGCTCAAAATGCTCAGTAATATGCTCAAAAAACCCTCAACCACTTTCTCATTTCCACATATGTCCTAAACCTAAAGTCAAACTTGGCCCCACCGATTTGATCTATCCGGCGCCACCAAGTTCACTTGACATAGCCATATCCACAAACCCTAATCAATTCGGTCTTACCCATAGGGATCTCGGTCTCACCGAGAAAATTGAAGCCAAGATTCCTGACCATGATGACACACATCCAGTGGCTGAGAACATGAAGATAAGGAAGGATGCAGGTCTCAAGCTATGGGGGCGGATAGACCCATATGCCATAAGAAGGAGAATTGTTGTTGATGTAGGAGATATGCCCTAGAGGCAATAATAAATGCTATTATTTATCTCCGAGTTCATAGTTATGTTTATGTTCCATGCTATAACTACAATGATTCTCGAGTCTGCAATATCCACGAGGCTCGGAGGAAGACTCATATGCACGTGTGGAATAATAAACGGTAAGAAGTATTCCTAGTCTAGCCTCTAATACTAGCTCAAGTGTTGCATGATGGTTCTGTTTTCCTGATCATGGGCATGTCTATGCCAGCAACTTTGAGGGCACAATGTTAAGAGAACATTTGTGTTGAATCGACCCGGTTTGATGTTATGAAATGAGATTCATTCGTCACAAGTTAATGGTAAATAACACAGAGATGGTTAACGTTTGCATGATTCCGTAGACCATGAGAGTATCAATTTTCTTCATGCTTGCTTCATGAACTTTGGGGTTTGTTAAACGTCATCCGTAAATGGGTGGCTATTACGACGGCTTACGGGTTCATGGAAAAGTGTGTCAAGTAACTTGATAGCCCAAGATTGGGATTTTCTCCTCCAACTATGGAGAGATATTCTCGGGCCCTCTCGGTGTTACGGTATCCATCATCATCTGGCCAGACACAGTGTGATTTGATCACAGGGATGCCGAAACACGAAAACGAGAAAAGAGAACAAAACCAGTAACGAGGTAACTAGCATAGTGGACAAATTGTTGATCCACGGGGATGCAAGTAAATCTCACCTCGGGTCTTTGTAACATATCGCGAAGCAACAGGAATATCACACGGCAACTGGAGGTTCACTCGAATATTCATTCGTGTGGGTATAGGGGTCAATATGGGTGTCCACGGCTCCGATGTTGATCATTGATCGGAAGGGGTTACGGGTCATGTCTATACTTCACCGAACCTATAGGGTCACACACTTAAGGGTCATCTATCTGTTGAATACTAGACAGGGAGTCTAAGAGAAAATCACCGAAAAAGTTTCGGACACCGGAAAAGTTTCGACAGCGGAATCGTACCGCAGAGAGAGGTCATCGGATGAGTTTCGATGATACCGAAAAGTTGTTTCGGGATATACCATTAAGTCAATTTGGTTTTGGCAAATGCCTGATAATTCTTGAAGGGTGCCAGAATCATTCTGGAAGCTTTTTGGAATTTTCTGAGATAAAAACCGGAAATGTTCCGGAGCTGCCGGAACCGCTTCAGATGCTTTTCGCAGATGAAAATCACTAAACTGGAATTGTTCCAAAACGCGTTGAAAATTATTATGGTGGGTATTGGAAATATTCTAAGCCCACATAAATATTTTCAGTTCGAACGGACGCTGAAAAATGTCGTCGTGAATAGTGAAAGTGCTTTTCGGGATATTTTATGGAAAGCCACCTTTTGGGGCTTTACCCAAAAGATCTAGGGATGACATGGATGGATTGGGAGGCCCTCATGGGGGCCCCCAAGGGGTGTGGCCGGCCACACTTGGGGCTCCACCTTGGAGCCCCTCTTGTTCCTTGGTTTCACTCTTATGCCCTTGAGGAAGGACTTCATTCATGTGCATTTTGGGTTTTTGTGTTAAACTACCCTACCCCTTGGGATTTCCTATAAATAGAGGTGGAGGGGCAGCCTCCACACTCACTCTTTCTCACATACAAGTGCCATGCATGATCTGGCTTCTTCTCTCCCTCCCACGAAAAGAGTTTCGTAGAGCCGTAAGGCTGTCTGGGTTCCGGCAGGAACTAGTTCTGGACGGCGAAGCCCTGCTGGATAGATGATACCATATGTGTGCAACTCTATAGAGAGATCGTAGTTTCGGTCTTAGTTCGTGAGTGCCTCCCGAAGGGCTGTCCGTGTGACCGTCCGAGTTTCGAAGGTCCTCCCGAAGGGCTGTCCGAGTGACCGTTCGAGTTTCTAAGGTCCTCCCGAAGGGCTGTCCACGACACCGTCCGGGGGGCTGTTCGACCGTCTCCCGGTGGGCTGTCTGAGGAGCAGATGAGGGTATACATCCTCGCGGTTGGGAGGTTGTAAATCCTAGCTGCGGGGATCTGCACCGCCGTTCATCATTGACTCTACTTCCCGCTGCGCTACGAGTCGGTAATGAAAAAGATCAAACCATGTATGTAGTCTCCATAGTGGTCCTGGGCTGGTGCGTAGGTTGGAAATTTTTTGTTTTCTGCTGCGTTCTCCTACAGTGGTATCAGAGCCGTGCTATGCGTAGATGTAGGTTGCGATCTAGAATACATGGAGATGTATGGGTATTGCATAATATAATTTTGGAGTAGATGAGATCTATTGCTGAAAATTATTTATGCGGGTGACAGATGAAATCTGTTATCCGACGTTCTTGTTGCTTCCCTAGAATTTGTGTTTGCTCAATCTCGAGACAGCATGGTAGAATTTGACAAAGTTCTGGCAATCCGTGATCCTGATTGATCATGGAAGTGCTATCAGTTCTTTGGGTTCTGCCGTAGTCAAAAGAAAGATGAAATTCGCAGATGAAAGGGCATTGCAGATATGATCTGCACGGGGGTCATGCATATGACGAAGTTTAGTATGGTGTTCGAGATTTTATTATCTCGTGCTTCATACATCCCGAGATGTTAATCTAGCGACTTGAATAATCATACTTGATGATAAACGTTGGTAGCTGCGGTTTAAGTCAAAACCTTAGAAGCCATGAAAAACTAGTTTGCATGAACCGATTAGAAACGTGTAACTTGGTTTTGCAGGAGGGTTTGCATGTGCATGTGATGTGGTATAGGAATGCTCATATTCAATTTGATTATGTATGAGATGACTATATGATGTAAATTGATTAACATGACCTGCGTGTCATGATTCGGCATGATGGCTGGAGCCATATGATTGTCACTTTAGTGACCTGCGTGTCAACCTTAAGTAATGCACTTATTTTATTAGCTATAGAGATAGCAATATTATTTGGTGCATCGACAAGGTGGTGGCAATCTTCACGAAGGTGAACACCGACGCGAATGCCGAAGACGAAGAAATGAAAGACTTCTCCGTCAGAAAGGGCTATACCATATCATGCTACTATGAATTGCCTGAGATGTTTATCCCTTATGATGCACCCTTCTTGATTGCGTGGTAGTCGATTTTTATTAGGGTGATCTCTCACTAAAATATCAAGTAGTTAGTGTTCTCCCAAGTGTAGCACCGTCACGGCACCTATCTTTTCGGGGTGCGCCATGGATGCATGGGTACGAACGATTAGAGAAGTGTAAGGCGGGTGAGGTCAGACCTCGCAGCAAGATCACTTGGTTGTCTTGACGTTCATGGCAGGATCGTCCTGAGCTCGGAACACACGCATCGAAAGATGAGCAAGAGTCACATAGAGATGTGATCGGCAAGTTGGCCTACCGATTAAAATTCCCGTTATGAGATGATGATTCTATGGCGATGAGTTGAAGTCTGGATCTTGTATCACTCAAAATTAATTATGAGAGATATTGATTTGAGTGGGAGCGCACTGTTGAATTAACATGTTTAATTCTCAGTGCAATTAATTATGAACACTGTCTAAGTGTTTCTTGCTAATAGTTATAGAATAATGGCTCGTGTTTCCACCTTCCCTATTAAAATTGAATAGCTGTTAAAAATCTGGTTAAAACTTTACGGTTGGTAACGTAATGCGAGGATTGTCCTCAAGAGTGCCGAGAAGGACTTTGTCCTATCGCATACTTTCGGTATTCTCCCGCTAATGCTATGGATCATGTGACTCTCATCCTTCGATCCAAAAGCTAGAATTCCGTTTTCAGTCAAGTGCAATATGTTTGCTTCCATGAGACCCAAACTTCGAAGGTTTGGATAGTTATGTGATATTCATGGAATCTAAAAATCATTTTCAAACACAAACAAAGGCTAACAGATATGTGATATCCAAAGCAATGTTTGTTTTGCAAACTATTAGTAAAAGTGTTTACTAGGCATTTGACTGATAAGAGAGGGATCCAGAAGAAAGCCTTTCATATGATGAAGTTGGATGCTTTTTCTGGAAGTAGGAGAAATACTAAAAGTTAAACTGTTAGAAGTAAAATGGCGAAAAGAAAAGAAGTCTGGAATATCCAGCTCATGTATGAATGTCATACAAGTTTTTGATGTATAGTAGGCTGGTCAAAGATATAGTTCTTGGGAATTATGGTTAAACATGTTAATCACTAATTCTTGGGTATTGTGAGTTAATCACAAAGATACCCGCTCGATTGCATTCTGTTACGAATCAATGTAAGAGCTACTATGGCCTAAAAGGCTAGCCAGAAATGAGGTTAAGGTATACACAGGGAACATAGTAAATGTTACTATACCGGTGTATTGTCGTCTGTATTTATTTTCATAATTCATTTAGAGTTTTTCAAACTCTAGCCCATTGCATAAGGTATCTTGCAAGAAGGTTGTTCATAAGAGAACTTTTTATGTTCGATGTTATGAATAACACAAGGGCCATATTTTCATTATGAATGAAATGTATGTTATGAATATTGATAATAATACAAATACCTCTGGGTTTACTTTCATGATTCATTTTAGAGTTTCATACACTCTAGCCCACTGCACAATGTTTGTTGCAAAATAATTGTTCATAAAAACAACAATTGTTGTTAAGTATTATGAATAACATGAAGGGTCATGCTTCCATCCAAGATGGGATGTATGTTATGAATATTGATGGTAATATGATACATCCATAACACTGACGCTAAATGTCGCAAGACTAAAAGAATACCACACAAGTGTAGCACTACATTTGGTCACATTGGAGAAACCCGCATGGAAAATTCCATTATGATGGACTTTGAAGTCGTCTGATTTTTGAATCATCTGACACTTGCAACTTTCCTCCGAAAAGTGAAGTGACTAAAATACCGTTCACAGGCCATAAGGAACGAACAACAAACTTATTGGTGATCATACAGTTGATGTGTGTAGTCCGATAAGTGTTGTTAGTAGTGGATTTATCTATCTTCAGAAATGACTCAAGTAGATATATGGATATTTACTTGATGAGACGTAAGTATGGATCTTTTGAAATCATTTGAAAGGTTTTCAAAAATAAAGTAGAAGTTATTGTAACAAGAAAATTACGTTTCTACAATTTGATTGCAGAAAGGAATATTTGAGTTACAAGTTTAGCGAATGTCTGATGAGTTGTGAAAGGGGTTTCATAAACTTGCACCTCCCGGAACACCACTGCAAATGGAAAGTCCGTGGAGATGTAATCGAACCATTTATGACATGGTAAGATCAAAGATGACATAAATAAAATTGCCATTATCCCTTTTAAAGAGTGATGCTTTAGAGACTAAGGCTTTTACACTGAAAAGAGCTCCGTCGGGTCTGTTGAAATGACACCATGGTATGGTACGCCCAACCATGTTATATCTTTTCTTAAACATTTGGAATATGGGGTTTGTGTAAAGGTTACAGACCTATTCCAAATCAGACAAGTGCTACTTTGTAGGTTATCCCAAGTCATTGGGTACTCCTCCCTCACTATACCGAGGCAAATAGTCTTGCCACGAAACGGTATGCTTTTAAAGAGAATGGTTCTTTCAAAAAGGTGAGTGGGAGAATAGTGCAACTCGACGAGATAAACAGTATCTTCGTCATCAGATCAAAGGAAAGAGACCTTGGAAGTAATTCCAGAGTTTCCTACTGCGACTGATACGGAAGTCTCTACAATAAAATGTATGAACTCCGGTCGAACTTGCAGTTGAACCAAGTAGGCAAGGCTCGTGCAAACCTCTCAGGTGCGCAAATGAGATATTGTTGTTAGACAACATTATACCTACGATACACAAGGAAGCGTTGATGGGCCCTGACTCCAGAATTGGCTAAATGCCAATACAACCGAGTTAGTTTCCATATAAGTGATTCAAGATTAAAACCTTGCTACACCTTTCGGAAGACTTAGAGTCTAATGAATATTTATGGAACTTAAAACCTATACGGATAAAAATGTTTTATCCATAAAGCTCGACTTGTTGAAATAACAAGTTCAAGAGTTGACTACGGTGAGGTTGTTTTCATCGTAGCGATGCTTAAAGTCGGTTCGGGTTGAACTAGCAATTAATACATATTTCAATCATGAGATATTAAACATGGATGACAATAGGATTTCCATTTGATGGAAACGAAACCAAGGACTTGCATGTGTTACAGTCCAAGGCATTTTGTCTATCCAGAGGATGCTAGTAAGGGTGCAAACTTCAGAGTTCCAGCGATGGACAGAAGACAGCAAAATGGAGTTGGAATCTTCGTGCTTTGATGAAATGGTCAAAGGGGTTTGACTTCATCAATGGGTAATGAAGATGCTTGTAATTCAAGAAAGTAAGTGGGAGCGTAAAAATATTTCTAAAAACCTTGTGTGCTTGACACATTGTTAATTGGAAATAAATTTCTTGACACGAATTAGGACTTCATTTGAAAATAGTTTTTTGATGAAGTGCTTAGGCTAAATAGCCTCAATATTAGGCATAATGATCTATGGAGATAGATTTACCTAATAGGGCTAAGCAATGAATACATATTGACAAGGTGCTAAAAACTTTTAGCATTTAAAACCGCCAAGGAGTGATTCTTGCCAGAGTCACATGGAAGAGTTTTTTGCAAGAATCGATGTCCCAAAACACTAATGAGCAAAATACATGATGCAGATTCCACACACTTTTGTGTTTGGATTAATCATGTATTCCATGGTATGTAAAACAACCAGATACGTCCGATACTCCCAAGATGTTGCGAGTATGGATACTAAAGTGATCAAAGTACTGATCATGGGACAACAGTGAAAGATGTCATTGAGTACTAGAGTAAGTACTGATGATATGTTTTCTCGCAAGCGGAGATCATGAAGAGTTCGTTGTAAAATGTTACATCGATACAGTATTCATCTTTTCTCCATGCGATTTTCGATTTAAGTTAAGGGTTTTGTGTAATACACAATATGGTGGCACGGTAGTTGGAAATTGTTCCCAACAGGATACTGTGGCGAATTCTATAACAAATGACTAAGTATGTTGATGCTTTAGAAGCGACAAACAAGATGTTGAATCATATAGTTCATTCATGAACTTAGTATGGTTCCAAGATGGCTTTTGTCAATGGGACACTACTGCAGGTAGTTTCTCCATAACTCAGTCTGAGGAATCCAGGTTCAACCTGTGATTCACATTTATACAAAGCCAAGTCCGCACAAAATATGAATTTTGTGAAAGCGTAAAAACGCGAGAATATGAAGAGATAGACACGGAGCTGAAGTTGTCAGATCTGATGGACATCAGGCTATACCACATGCGAAGAATATTTACACCAATGTGCCATAGGTGTAAAGTGCATTAGCATTGACTAGATTATTGACTCTAGTGCAAGTGGGAGTCTGTAGGAGATATGCCCTAGAGGAAATAATAAATGCTATTATTTATCTCCGAGTTCATAGTTATGTTTATGTTCCATGCTATAACTGCAATGATTCTCGAGTCTGCAATATCCACGAGGCTCGGAGGAAGACTCATATGCACGTGTGGAATAATAAATGGTAAGAACTATTCCTAGTCTAGCCTCTAAGACTAGCTCAAGTGTTGCATGATGGTTCTGTTTTCCTGATCATGGGCATGTCTATGCCAGCAACTTTGAGGGCACAATGTTAAGAGAACATTTGTGTTGAATCGACCCGGTTTGATGTTATGCAATGAGATTCATTCGTCACAAGTTAATGGTAAATAACACAGAGATGGTTAACGTTTGCATGATTCCTTAGACCATGAGAGTATCGATTTTCTTCATGCTTGCTTCATGAACTTTGGGGTTTGTTAAACGTCATCCGTAAATGGGTGGCTATTAGGCGGCTTACGGGTTCATGGAAAAGTGTGTCAAGTAACTTGATAGCCCAAGATTGGGATTTTCTCCTCCAACTATGGAGAGATATTCTCGGGCCCTCTCGGTGTTACGGCATCCATCATCGTCTGGCCAGACACAGTGTGATTTGATCACAGGAATGCCGAAACACGGAAACGAGAAAAGAGAACAAAACCAGTAACGAGGTAACTAGCATAGTGGACAAATTGTTGATCCACGGGGATGCAAGTAAATCTCACCTCGGGTCTTTGTAACATATCGCGAAGCAACAGGAATATCACACGGCAACTGGAGGTTCACTCGAATATTCATTCGTGTGGGTATAGGGGTCAATATGGGTGTCCACGGCTCCGATGTTGATCATTGATCGGAAGGGGTTACGGGTCATGTCTATACTTCACCGAACCTATAGGGTCACACACTTAAGGGTCATCTATCTGTTGAATACTAGACAGGGAGTCTGAGAGAAAATCACCGAAAAAGTTTCGGACACCGGAAAAGTTTCGGACAGCGGAATCGTACCGCAGAGAGAGGTCATCGGATGAGTTTCGATGATACCGAAAAGTTGTTTCAGGATATACCATTAAGTCAATTTGGTTTCGGCAAATGCCTGATAATTCTTGAAGGGTGCCAGAATCATTCTGGAAGCTTTTTGGAATTTTCTGAGATAAAAACCGGAAATGTTCCGGAGCTGCCGGAACCGCTTCAGATGCTTTTCGCAGATGAAAATCACTAAACTGGAATTGTTCCAAAACGCGTTGAAAATTATTATGGTGGGTATTGGAAATATTCTAAGCCCACATAAATATTTTCAGTTTGAACGGACGCTGAAAAATGTCGTCGTGAATAGTGAAAGTGCTTTTTGGGATATTTTATGGAAAGCCACCTTTTGGGGCTTTACCCAAAAGATCTAGGGATGACATGGATGGATTGGGAGGCCCTCATGGGGGCCCCCCAAGGGGTGTGGCCGGCCACACTTGGGGCTCCACCTTGGAGCCCCTCTTGTTCCTTGGTTTCACTCTTATGCCCTTGAGGAAGGACTTCATTCATGTGCATTTTGGGTTTTTGTGTTAAACTACCCTACCCCTTGGGATTTCCTATAAATAGAGGTGGAGGGGCAGCCCTCCACACTCACTCTTTCTCACATACAAGTGCCATGCATGATCTGGCTTCTTCTCTCCCTCCCACGAAAAGAGTTTCGTAGAGCCGTAAGGCTGTCTGGGTTCCGGCAGGAACTAGTTCTGGACGGCGAAGCCCTGCTGGATAGATGATACCGTATGTGTGCAACTCTGTAGAGAGATCGTAGTTTCGGTCTTAGTTCGTGAGTGCCTCCCGAAGGGCTGTCCGTGTGACCGTCCGAGTTTCGAAGGTCCTCCCGAAGGGCTGTTCGAGTGACCGTTCGAGTTTCTAAGGTCCTCCCGAAGGGCTGTCCGCGACACCGTCCGGGGGGCTGTTCGACCGTCTCCCAGAGGGCTGTCTGAGGAGCAGATGAGGGTATACATCCTCACGGTTGGGAGGTTGTAAATCCTAGCTGCGGGGAACTGCACCGCCGTTCGTCATCGAGTCTACTTCCCGCTGCGCTAAGAGTCGGTAACGAAAAAGATCAAACCATGTATGCAGTCTCCATAGTGGTCCCGGGCTGGTGCGTAGGTCGGAAAATTTTTGTTTTCTACTGCGTTCCCCTACAGTTGACTATAGGTTCCATACAAAGGAACAACAAGACTTCTATGAGACTGTGCTCCTAGACAAGAAGCCCATAGTCAATGACATGAGATGGGTTGACTGGAAGTTCATTGATACCAATGAAGATCATTTCCCAGAAGCTCATGAGAGTTTCAGATCAGCAGGAGCTGATGCATTTATTGGTTAGAAATTGACTAAATGGAATGATGAGTTGATCATGCAGTTTTACTCTACAGCACACTTTTACCCTGATGGTAAAATAGTTTGGATGAGTGAGGGTACTTGGTACCAATCTTCAGTTGCAGAGTGGGAAAAACTGATTAATGCCCCACAAGAGCATGAGGAGGACACTGATGTGTATGCCAAGCCAAGAAAAGGACATGACTCTATGGCTCACATGTACAAGGAAATTCCATATGCTGCATTGGACACCCACAAGTTTGGGTCAGTTTACTATCTGCTGTCAGGTCTGCCAACAATCAACGCTATCCTCAGACACACTTTGCTGCCCAAGTCTGGAGATGACATGATGATTAGATGGCATTCAATAAATTTGTTGCATATGTTTGATGTGCCTGAGAAATTCAAAGTGATGACATTGATTGTTGAGACAATCAAGAGGACTACTGCTGACCAAAAGAGATCATGTGGCTATGCTCCACATATTCAGATGCTCATCAACTCCAAGATGGGCAAGGTCATGTATCTCTTAGACAAGGAACATCTTCCCCTATTGCCTGAGTTTGAAGACAATGTAGTTGTCATAAATCCATCACATCCCACATCTGTGCAGGCTCAGGAGAAGAAAGAAAAAGCAAGAGCAGAGAAGGCAGCCAAGACACCAAGTGCTAAAGGGGCCTCCCAAATATTTCTGAAATCCAAGCAAGATCAACTAGGTTATCTCATTCAAGCCACCTTGAGGATTGAGAAAGGATTGGCAACCCTAACTCAAAATCAAGAGAGTCTAGAGCGGATCATCGAGACCAAATTTTATGATCTAGACTTGAAGGTCACAAAGATCTAGACGGCAATTGAGCAACTCTAGGATGAAGCTGAAGAGAGAAGAGGGAGTGTTACCACTGAAGCTTTTTAGAGAGTGCCAAGGGCACAAAGGTCTACAACTGTGCCAGCCACTAACACAAGGGCTACTACATCAGCACCAGCAGCTACAGCCTCTGTTGTTCATCCAGTTGCAACTCCACCAGCTCCTCAGACCTCTTTGGATGCATTCATTGCAGGACTCCTCTCCACGCCACCTTCGCACTCTGGAGCTCCCGGAGATCATGCTTAGAGAGCCACATAGCACTAGGCGTTTTCAAGATTTTTGGTAACTTGTTGCTAGAGGGGGAGAAAGTGTATAGAGCATAGGCTGAGAGAGAGTGTGTGTGTGTGTGTGTGTTTGCTTCTTTTTGACTCTCTTGCTACTCTATTTGCTTTGCTTGTTTTGGTGATACATTTTTTATGCTTGTGTGTGAGATACTCCTATGATCATGTGTTGGATCATATCATACTTTAATGCTTGTGCTTAATGATGATATTCTATCTCTCATGTATGATCATTCATATCTTGTTGGTGATGAGTGCATATTTCATATTCTATCATTTTGAGCGCTCCACCAAGATGTATGTGACATGGAAGAGTGACCCATGATCCTAATTGATTGTGCATTTGCATTCTAAAGCAAATTTCAAATAATGCAAAATTTTAGGGGGATCTCTTGCTTATCACATACTTCTCAAAGCGATGATGTACTTTCTTGCAGTGCAAACTCTCTATTACCTTTTCGTAACATTTCGGTCTCACCGAAATGAGCGATTGGTCCCACCGAGTTTGCCTGCCCAAGTCTCTGTTTGCTTATTATTTAAATCGGTGTCACAGAGTTCATGTGATCAGTCTCACTAAGATGAGGTTTTGCCCTAACCCTAGCGCATCGGTCTCACCAAGTTGATGTTGTCGGTCCCATTTTGAACCAAGTCTGTCTCACTGAGTTTCAATATTCGGTCCCACCGAGTTTGGTAAATTGTGTGTAACAGTTAGATTTTGTGTGAAGGCTATATATACCCCTCCACCCCCTTCTCCATTTGAGAGAGAGAGCCATCAGAATGTGCCTACACTTCCACTACTCATTTTCTGAGAGAGAACCACCTACTCATGTGTTGAGACCAAGACATTCCAATCCAACCACAAGAATCTTGATCTCTAGCCTTCCCCAAGTTGCTTTCCACTCAAATCATCTTTCCACCATAGCCAAATCTATGAGAGAGAGTTGAGTGTTGGGGAGACTATCATTTGAAGCACAAGAGCAAGGAGTTCATCATCAATACACCATCTATTACCTTTTGGAGAGTGGTCTCTCCTAGATTGGTTAGGTGTCATTTGGGAACCTCCCTCAAGATTGTGGAGTTGAACCAAGGAGTTTGTAAAGGCGAGGAGATCGCCTACTTCGTGAAGATCTACCCAAGTGAGGCAAGTCCTTCGTGGGTAATGGCCATGGTGGGATAGACAAGGTTGCTTCTTCGTGGACCCTTCGTGGGTGGAGCCCTTCGTGACTCGCGCAATTGTTACCCTTCGTGGGTTGAAGTCTCTATGAACGTGGATGTACGATAGCACCACCTATCGGAACCACGCCAAAAATCTTCGTGTCTACATTGCATTTGCTCCCTCCAGTCCTCCCCTTTACCTTCAAATGCAATGATTTGCATTCCGCAACTATACTCTTAGAATTGCATGTGTAGATTGATTGCTTGACTTGTGCTAAGTTGCTAAAATATGCCAAGACTTAAAATTGGGAAAAGGCCAGATTTTTATTTTGTCAAGTAGTCTAATCACCCCTCTCTAGACATACTTTTGATCCTATGATACGTCTCCAACGTATCTATAATTTTTGATTGCTCCATGCTACTTTATCTACTATTTTGGACTATATTGGGCTTTATTTTCCACTTTTATATTATTTTTGGGACTAACCTATTAACCGGAGGCCCAGCCCAAAATTGTTGTTTTTTTGCCTATTTCAGTGTTTCGAAGAAACGTAATATCAAACGGAGTCCAAACGGAATAAAACCTTCGGGAACGTGATTTTCTCACCAAACGTAATCCAGGAGACTTGGACCATACTCCAAGACGTAACAGAGGCAGTCACGTGGGTGGGGGCGCCCCCCTAGGGCGCGCCCCTGCCTCGTGGCCCCCTTGTTGCTCCACCGACGTACTCCTTCCTCCTATATATACCTACGTATCCCCAAACGATCAGAACAGGAGCCAAAAACCTAATTCCAGCGCCGCAACCTTCTGTATCCACGAGATCGCATCTTGGGGCCTGTTTCGGAGCTCTGCCGGAGGGGGCATCCACCACGGAGGGCTTCTACATCAACACCATAGCCCCTCCGATGAAGTGTGAGTAGTTTACTTCAGACCTTCGGGTCCATATCTAGTAGCTAGATGGCTTCTTCTCTCTTTTTGGATCTCAATACAATGTTCTCCCCCTCTCTCGTGGAGATCTATTCGATGTAATCTTCTTCTTTTTGCGGTGTGTTTGCTGAAACCGATGAATTGTGGGATTATGATCCAACTTATCTATGAACAATATTCGAATCTTCTCTGAATTCTTTTATGTATGATTGAGTTATCTTTGCAAGTCTCTTCGAATTATCCTTTTGGTTTGTCCAACTAGATTGGTAGTTCTTGCAATGGGAGAAGTGCTTAGCTTTGGGTTCAATCTTGCGGTGTCCTTTCCCAGTGACAGAAGGGGCAGCAAGGCACGTATTGTATTGTAGCCATCGAGGATAACAAGATGGGGTTTTTATCATATTGCATGAATTTATCCCTCTACATCATGCCATCTTGCTTAAGGCATTCCTCTGTTTTTAACTTAATACTCTAGATGCATGCTGGATAGCGGTCGATGAGTGGAGTAATAGTAGTAGATGCATGATAACCCACAAGTATAGGGGATCGCAACCGTTTTCGAGGGTAGAGTATTCAACCCAAATTTATTGATTCGACACAAGAGGAGCCAAAGAATATTCTCAAGTATTAGCAGCTGAGTTGTCAATTCAACCACACCCGGAAACTTAGTATCTGCAGCAAGGTGTATAGTAGCAAAGTAATATGATAGTGGTGGTAACGGTAACAACAGTAAAGACAACAAAAGTAATGTTTTTGGTATTTTGTAGTGATTGTAACAGTAGCAAAGGAAAAGTAAATAGTGTAAACCAGTATATGGAAAACTCGTAGGCATCGGATTAGCGATGGATAATTATGCCGGATGTGGTTCGTCATGTAACAGTCATAACATAGGGTGACACAGAACTAGCTCCAGTTCATCAATGTAATGTAGGCATGTATTCCATATATAGTCATACGTGCTTATGGAAAAGAACTTGCATGACATCTTTTGTCCTACCCTCCCGTGGCAGCGGGGTCCTATTGGAAACTAAGGGATATTAAGGCCTCCTTTTAATAAAGAACCGGAACAAAGCATTAGCACATAGTGAATACATGAACTCCTCAAACTATGGTCATCACCGGGAGTGGTCCCGATTATTGTCACTTCGGGGTTGCCGGATCATAACACATAGTAGCTGACTATAGACTTGCAAGATAGGATCAAGAACACACATATATTCATGAAAACATAATAGGTTCAGATCTGAAAAATGAACCTCGGGCCCTAGTGACAAGCATTAAGCATAACAAAGTCATAGCAACATCAATCTCAGAACATAATGGATACTAGGGATCAAACCCTAACAAAACTAACTCAATTACATGATAAATCTCATCCAACCCATCACCGTCCAACAAGCCTACGATGCATTTACTCACGCACGGCCGTGAGCATCATGAAATTGGTGATGGAGGATGGTTGATGATGACGACGGCGACGAATCCCCCTCTTCGGAGCCCCGAACGGACTCCAGATCAGCCCTCCCGAGAGAGATTAGGGCTTGGCGGCGGCTCCGTATCGTAAAACACGATTATTTCTTCTCTCTGATTTTTTCTCCCCGAAAACCAATATATGGAGTTGGAGTTGGCGTCGGAGGGCCAAAAGGGGGCCCACGAGGTAGGGGGCGCGCCCAGGGGGGCGCCCCCACCCTCGTGAGCAGGGTGTGGCCCCCCTGGTCTTCATCTTTTGCGAGGATTTTTCTTTATTTTTTCTAAGGTGTTCCGTGGAGTTTCAGGACATTCCGAGGATTTTTATTTTCTGCACAAAAAACAACATCACGGCAGTTCTGCTGAAAACAGCGTCAGTCCGGGTTAGTTCCATTCAAATCATACAAGTTAGAGTCCAAATCAAGGGAAAAAGTGTTTGGAAAAGTAGATACGACAGAGACGTATCAACTCCCCCAAGCTTAAACCCTTGCTTGTCCTCAAGCAATTCAGTTGACAAACTGAAAGAGAAAAAGAAAAACTTTTACAAACTCTGTTTGCTCTTGTTGTTGTAAACATGAAAAGCCAGCATTCATGTCTCAGCAATTATTATGAACTAACCATACTTACAATGACACGTAGGTCTCACAATTACTCATATCAATAGCATATTCAGCTAGCGAGCCATAATAATAAACTCGGATGACAACACTTTCTCAAAATAATCATAATATGACATAAAAAATGGTATCTCGCTAGCCCTTTCTGAGACCGCAAAACATAAATGCAGAGCACCTTTAAAGATCAAGGACTGACTAAACATTGTAATTCATGGTAAAAGAGATCCAGTCAAGTCATACCCAATATAAACCAATAATAATGAATGCAAACGACAGTGTGCTCTCTAGCGGGTGCTTTTAATAAGAAGGGTGATGACTCAATGGAAAAGTAAATAGATAGGCCCTTCACAGAGGGAAGCAGGGATTTGTAGAGGTGCCAGAGCTCGGTTTTGAAATAGAGACAAATTATATTTTGAGCGGCATACTTTCATTGTCAACATAGCAACTAAAAGACGACGATTATAGGCGGTTCCCAAACAGAATGGTAAAGTTTATACTCCCCTTCCTCCACAAGCATCAATCCATGGCTTGCTCGAACAACGAGTGCCTCCAACATTCAACGGGTCCCAAGGGGAGTTTTGTTTGCAGTTATTTTGATTTAGTTTGCACAAAGCATGGGACTGGGCATCCCGGATACCAGCCATTTTCTCGTGAATGAGGAGCGGAGTCCACTCCTCTTGAGAATAACCCGCCTAACACGGAAGATAAGGGCAGCTCTAGTTGACATATGAGCTATTCAAGCATGCAAAACGGAATGTTTATTTGAAGGTTTAGAGTTTGGCACATACAAATTTACTTGGAACGGCAGGTAAATACCGCATATAGGTAGGTATAGTGGACTCATATGGAATAACTTTGGGGTTTAAGGAGTTTGGATGCACAAGCAGTATTCCCGCTTAGTACAGGTGAAGGCTAGCAAAGACTGGGAAGCGACCAACTGAGAGAGCGACAACAGTCGTAAACATGCATTAAAATTAATTCACACCGAGTACAAGCATGAGTAGGATATAATCTACCATCAACATAAATATCATGAAGGCTATTGTCGGTGTCAAAACCGGCGGATCTCGGGTAGGGGGTCCCGAACTGTGCGTCTAGGCGGATGGTAATAAGAGACGAGGGACGCGATGTTTTTACCCAGGTTCGGGCCCTCTTGATGGAGGTAAAACCCTACGTCCTGCTTGATTAATATTGATGATATGGGTAGTACAAGAGTGGATCTACCACGAGATCAAGGAGGCTAAACCCTAGAAGCTAGCCTATGGTGTGGTTGTTGTAATGTATGTTGTCCTACGGACTAAAGCCCTCCGGTTTATATAGACACCGGAGGAGGCTAGGGTTACACAGAGTCGGTTACAATGGTAGGAGATCTACATATCCGTATTGCCAAGCTTGCCTTCCACGCCAAGGAAAGTCCCATCCGGACACGGGGCGGAGTCTTCAATCTTGTATCTTCGTAGTCTTGGAGTCCGGCAGACGATGATAGTCCGGCTGTCCGGACACCCCCTAGTCCAGGACTCCCTTAGTAGCCCCTGAACCAGGCTTCAATGACGATAAGTCCAGCGCGTTTATAGTCTCCGGTGTTGCAAGGCGGGTTCTCCCTTCAAATTCCATGTACCTGCCGAACAGTGTCCGGCTTCATCATGAATACTGTGTTCCTCGGCTTCTACGCCAAATAATGGCCCTCTTCCACGCATCGCACGAATGCTAAAAGCCAGGGTGTCTTTTACATTTCACCCCCTAATTGTGCGAGTCGTCCGCCTATAAAAGAGGCAAGAATCCAGATCCAAACCACACCATCTTCCTCCCGCGAATACTCCATTGAAGCGCCTTCGACCTAGAAATCCATTCCATCATGGACCATCGACGCGGCTCTTCTTCACGCGCTCCCAACCCACCGCCGGGGAATTGGAGGAGGTGCTCTGTTTCGCACGACGAGCTAGTGAAGCTCCAAACGGGGGGATTTCTCCCTTCGGCCTTCATGGTCCCAGTCCGGGCCGGACTGGTTACTTACCAAGGTGGGAGGCAGGCGGATAACACTCCAAGCCCCAATAAGGGCGAGCGAGTATGCTTCGTCCCCTATCTGATAAGGGGACTCGGATTCCCAATACATCCGTTCCTCCGCGGGCTCCTGAAGTTCTACGGACTCCAGCTCCACCACCTCACGCCCGCCTCTGTCCTGCATATCGCGGGCTACGTAGCTCTTTGCGAGCTATTCCTGGGCATTGAGCCCCATTTTGCATTGTGGAAGAGGCTGTTTTGCCTCGTACCCCGTTCTTACGAGGGGTCTATATATCAAGTGTGCGGTGCCGAAATATGGCGCATCGCCGGAACCGGATACCTATCCGGTACTCCCAAGAGGGAATCCGAAGACTGGCCCTCGGAGTGGTTTTATATAGGAGACGCTCCGCTGCTAGACCCAGTCCGGATCGGCCTCCCGGAGTTTAGTGCTGCTCCCTTGAAGAAACGCCTCAGCTAGCGCCCGCGGAGCCCCCGATTGGAGGAAGACAAGAGCGTCCATTACTTGATGGGCCGAATAAGATTAATGGCCCATTCCGGCTTGACCATGATCGGAGTCATGGCGACATGCATCAAGCGAGGGGTACAACCATTGCAATACAGAGGCCACCCCATGTGGGATTTCAACGGGGAAGACGATGCCACCCGGCACGGCCGCAAAGGGCCGGATTCGACCGAGGATCTGGTGGAGATCCTGTCCCGCCTGTACAAGGGGGAGAAGGAGGATTTCCTTTGAACGAACACTTTGAATGGGTTTTCCATGATCAACCCTAGAGGATGGGTAAGTGAACACCTTGAAGGGCTCAACCCATGCTTTCGAAGTTTAAGCTTCTTACATTATGTCTTCGGCGTAGGATCTACGCCGGACTGTGGAGGACATGGTGAGTCCTGCTCCGCAACCCGAGGATCCAGAAGGATCCCTGGATCCGGCCTCCGAAGAGGACCCGGACATCGAGGTGGAGCTGATCGACAGGGTGTTTCACCAGCTCGGTATAGGCAATGCTTTGGTCGCCATTACGGCGGACTACCCCGGACTAAGTCCGGCTTCCCAGGTGACCGTGACCGAAGTCCGGACACCATTATCTCTTCCCTGCCCATTTCTAACCTTCGCGAACGATGGTATTTTGCAGGAAGTGCCTTTACGGCAGGAAGCCGAGCCCGCGGCGGCTGGCCAACAGAGGCCAGTCCGGACCAGCAGGCGGAAAAGGAGCGCGGTGCGGGCGGAAACGTCGCCGCAAAGGTATAGATCCTATTTGAATTTTGAGAGCAACGTTCCAAGGAAACGCCTGAGTGCTCATGATCTTTGCAGGAGAAAAAGCGCTCGCCAGACTGTGAGCGCAGGAACTGCCGATCCGACCTACACCGGCCAAGCTCCAGCACCCGGCTTGGGGGGGGGAGGCAAGCGCAAGACGCGGGCCGGATCCTTCTCCAACGGAGGACACCGACAGACTGTCCGCCACCAAGTCTGAGGTGGAGAGCGCCATGAACCATAGGCGCCGCCGGACAGTGCTTCGTGAAGCGTGCTTTTCCCCTGAGCCATTGGATGCCTTTAACGCAGGGGACGCGCATCTCCGTGCCGCTCAAGATAGTTTTACCAGAGCCACGGAGCAGTATGTGAAAGACACACGGGTAAGGGAATTTGAATGGTTGTATATACCAGTAGCCCCCGAGACTTAAAGTAGTTATGCTAACTGATTTAAGGATCATTTGAAAATGCAGGCACTTACCGAGAAGAACGCCCAGCTGTCTCGGGAGCTGCAAGATTGCAAAGCCCAACTTAGGGCCGCATTTGCTGCCGCAGGAGGAGACGCAAGGACCCCTCCTGGTAACACATTTTTATTAATAAATATAAGCACTGTGCGGCGTGCGGCGTGCGCGCGAGTCTAATAATGACATTGCAGGTACCGCCGGACAAGATTCGGACAGGAAAGCATTGCTGCGCCAGCTAAAGGCCAGCGAGAGTGTGCTGAATAGGGTTCAGCAGGAAAGGAACAAACTCCAGGATGCCAATGCCAAGCTCGGAGAAGAGCTGAAAGGCGCTCGGGCCGAGCTGTCCGGCTCCGTTAAGGAGAACCAGTGGCTTCGTCGCGGCATTTATAGTAAGTGCTTGAGCGAACTCTTTTGAAAAGAAGAGTTCGGCGAGGAAGTATTTTGACATGATATGTCTTGTAGGTATACTCTCGGGTCGTCCTGCAGAGGAGATGCCCATATCAACGGGTGATCAACTTCCCGAACTGTTGCAGCTACTCGAACGAGTTCGGCAGGCAATGAGCGGCGTCGTTCAGGCTTTATGGCCACCCCTCACCCTACCCGAGGGCCTCGGGGAGCTTGCGGAGAAGCTGCAGGGAGTGCGGCAGCGCTTCCGTTTGTGGAAGATTTCGGCTTGCCGTCAAGGTGCCAGGGAGGCTTGGGCCATGGTGAAGACGCGGTACAAGAAGGCGGATCCCAACCACATGGCCGAAGTTGGACCGGTGGGGCCTGACGGGAAGGAGATCCCTGTGAGTTTAGTATACAGCCAAGTAGAGTTGGCTGCCAAATTTTCCCAACGGGACTGTAAACTAGACAGCCTGTTAGACGGTATTGAGGAGGAATACAATCAGTAAATTTGACAATGTATGTTATCCTTTAAAGTGACATGTGAAATTCCTTCTAGCCGGATTGTAGATCGTTTGTCTTTGCCGACCTTTTCGCTTCAACCTCGGGACCCTAGAGTCCGGAGTGTATCCGAATACCTCTTTGGTTAAGAAACAACCGTGGTATGCATGGAGACCAGGCGTAGGGGTCATTATTGCTTTATCAGACAAGTGCCCAACTAGTTATGTTATATTACATGGTTAGTAAGAAACATCTTCCAGGGAGAATAGTTCCGTTAAGGGTTCCTTTCCCTGGGAGGCATGCCCTAAAGTGCATGTCCGGACTGCAAAGAAAGCAGTAAAACATCTGGGGGCAATTAGATAAATAGGTAAAAAATCATCTTTTAAGTCACCGACCGAATATTCCCTTAAGAACGCTAGCTTTCGGCTTCACCCAGTCTGAGGTACACATCCGGCTGACCCGGCAGTAACAATCGCAGAGGTGCTCCCTTTACCTCCTAGCCGAACAATCGGGAACGTAGGGGTAAGCACAGGAGCCAGGCAACCCAGCTTGGCCAAAACTTAAGTCATATCGATGCATATAATGGCGAGTAAAAGGTACATGTGGAAGCTTGACACATGTGCTGGGTATGAAACCCGTGTAATTGAGCTTCTGTAAAAGAAGCCCCCAGGAATAATGAGTGCGGATTACACATCATGCGTATGCGAAAAAATGCAAAAACAGGCCCGTAAGGGCTTTTAGATAAAAAGGCATAAAAAGAGAAACGAAAGACAGCCGAAGTGTAAAAGTTTGGACTGGGGAAGGGGACGAACTCTTAGTCCGGCGCTAGGCATAGAATCGTCGGAGGCGGGCTGCATTCCATGGGTTCGGCTCGAGTCGGTTGTCTGATGCATTTCGTAGACGGTATGCCCCGCCGGTCAGGACTTGATCAATAATGAAGGGGCCCTCCCATTTGGGCTTGAGCTTGTCCTTTTTCTTGTCCGGCAGGCGTAGAACTAGTTCGCCAATGTTGTAAGTCTTGGCCCGCACTTCTCTGCTTTGATATCTTCGGGTCTGCTGCTGATAAAATGCGGAACGAGCCTTCGCGACGTCACGTTCTTCCTATAATGTGTCCAAGCTGTCCTGCCGATCAAGCTCGGCCTCTCTTTCCTCATACATGCGCACTCGAGGTGAGTCATGAATAATGTCACAGGGCAAGACTGCCTCTGCGCCGTATACCATAAAAAATGGTGTGAATCCGGTAGTACGGTTAGGCGTTGTCCGCAGCCCCCAGAGTACGGAGTCGAGCTCCTCGACCCATTGTGTGTCGGATTTAGTAAGTGACCTCACTAATCTGGGTTTAATGCCGCTCTTTATTAGACCATTTGCTCTTTCCACTTGACCGTTGGTTTGAGGGTGATAAACTGAAGCGTAGTCGAGCTTGATGCCCATATTTTTGCACCATGACTTGACCTCGTCGGCTGTGAAGTTCGTGCCGTTGTCGGTGATGATGTTGTGGGGGACTCCGTAACAGTGTACCACCCCTGATATAAAGTCTATCACTGGTCCGGACTCTGCCATTTTGACCGGTTTGGCCTCTATCCATTTGGTGAATTTATCCACCATGACCAATAAGTACCTTTGCTTGTGGGTTCCCCCTTTAAGGGGTCCAACCATGTCAAGCCCCCAGACCGCGAACGGCCAGGTAATGGGTATGGTTTTGAGGGCGGTGGGTGGCATATGGCTCTGATTAGCAAAGAGCTGACAACCAATGCATCGCTGGACCAAGTCCTGCGCGTCTGCCCGGGCCGTCGGCCAATAAAATCCTGTACGGAATGCCTTTCCTACAAGGGCCCGGGCTGCTGCGTGGTTTCCGCCTAGTCCGGCATGAATTTTAGCCAGGAGGTTTCGCCCTTCTTCTTCGGAGATACACCTCTGAAGGACTCCGGTTGTACTTTTTTTATAAAGTTCTCCCTCATGGACCTTGTAGGCCTTCGATCGCCGGACTATGCAGCGGGCCTCATTTTGGTCTTCGGGAAGTTCCTGCATAAGTAAGTAGGCTAGGAAAGGTTCTGTCCACGCGGCGATTACTGCCATTATGACGTGGGTTGAGGGTGTTATGTCATCTGCCGAATCACCGGTTGGTGCGGTTTTCTCCGGTTTGTCACTACCGGGCTCCTCTTCCCATAGTACGGATGGCTTGAAGAGCCGTTCCAGGAAGATATTAGGAGGGACAGCATCACGTTTCGCACCGATGCGTGCCAGTACGTCGGCCGCTTGGTTATTATCTCGAGCTATGTGATGGAATTCCAGTCCTTCAAACCGAGCTGACATTTTTAGGACAGCGTTGTGATATGCTGCCATTTTCTGATCCTTGGCGTCAGAGTCTCCGTTTATTTGAGATATTGCAAGGTTCGAATCCCCGCGCACCTCCAGGCGTTGAATGCCCATGGAGACTGCCATCCGGAGACCATGTAACAGGGCCTCGTATTCGGCTGCATTGTTGGAGTCCGTGTACATTATTTGGAGTACATACTGGACTGTATCTCCGGTTGGGGACGTCAGTACGATGCCAGCCCCCAGTCTGGCCAACATTTTGGAGCCGTCGAAATGCATAGTCCAGTTGGAGTATGCGCCGTACTCTTTAGGGAGTTCGGCTTCAGTCCATTCGGCGACGAAGTCAGCCAAAACTTGTGACTTTATGGCTCGCTGAGGTTTGTAAGTGATGTCGAATGGTAAGAGCTCAATGGCCCATTTTGCAATCCTGCCCGTTGTGTCGCGGTTATATATAATGTCATTGAGTGGTACTTCAGAGGCCACTGTTATCGAACACTCTTGAAAGTAGTGCCGGAGCTTTCGGGACGCCATGAACACCGCATATGCTATCTTCTGATAGTGCGGGTAACGGGATTTGCAGGGGGTTAACACAGTGGATACATAATACACTAGTTTTTGAAGGGGGAATTTATGCCCTTCTGTCGGTCGTTCGACGACGAGGACCGCGCTTACAACTTGATGCGTTGCTGCGATGTATAACAACATTGGTTCGCCCAGAGTGGGCGCAGCCAGGACCGGATTTGTTGCCAATATGGCCTTTATTTCTTCGAGTCCGGCAGTGGCAGCATCCGTCCACTCAAAGTGTTCGGTGCGCCTAAGGAGGCGATAGAGGGGCAACGCCTTTTCTCCTAGACGGGAGATAAAGCGGCTTAAGGCTGCCACGCATCCTGTTAATTTTTGTATTTGTTTGAGGTCTTTTGGAATATCCAACTGTGACAGAGCTCGGATTTTAGCCGGATTTGCTTCAATTCCTCTACCGGATACAATGAAGCCCAGCAGCTTTCCGGCTAGTACGCCGAAAACGCATTTTTCCGGATTCAGCTTGATGTCATATGCTCTGAGGTTGTCGAATGTGAGCCTCAAATCGTCTACTAGAGTTTCGACGTGTTTTGTTTTGAGGACTACGTCGTCTACGTATGCCTCGACTGTTTTGCCGATCTGGGTGGCCAGACATGTTTGAATCATGCACTGATATGTTGCGCCGGCATTTTTAAGTCTGAAGGGCATCGTGTTGAAGCAGAATGGTCCATATGGAGTGATGAATGCCGTTGCGGCTTGGTCTGCTTCCGCCATCTTGATTTGATGATAGCCAGAGTATGCGTCCAGGAAGCACAACGAATCGTGCCCTGCTATAGCATCGATAATTTGATCGATGCGGGGGAGAGGGAAGGGATCCTTTGGGCAAGCCTTATTGAGGTCTTTAAAATCGACACAGAGGCGCCAGGATTTATCCTTCTTTGGTACCATCACCAGATTTGCTAGCCAGTCCGGATGTTTGATATCTCTAATGAATCCGGCTTCCAATAGTTTGGCTAGCTCTTCTCCCATTGCCTGTCTTTTGGGTTCGGAAAATCGTCGAAGAGCCTGTTTGACTGGCTTAAATCCTTTGAGGATGTTTAGGCTGTGTTCTGCCAACCTGCGTGGGATTCCGGGCATGTCCGGAGGATGCCAGGCGAAGATATCCCAATTTTCCCGGAGGAATTCGCGCAGTGCGGCGTCTACTTCGGGGTTCAATTGTGCCCCAATGGAGGCCGTCTTTGTTGGGTCCGTTGGATGGACCTGGAATTTTATTATCTCATCCGCTGGTTTGAAGGAGGTGGACTTGGATCTTTTATCGAGTATCACATCGTCCCTGTTCACCGTAGAGCGCAGCGCGGTGAGTTCTTCTGTCGCTAAGGCTTCGGATAGTGCCTCGAGGGCTAGTGCGGCTGTCTTGTTTTCGGCACGGAGTGCTATGTCCGGATCACTAGCGAGAGTGATTATTCCGCTGGGCCCAGGCATTTTGAGCTTCATGTACCTGTAATGAGGTATTGCTTGAAAAATTGTGAATGCCTCTCGTCCTAATATGGCGTGATACCCGCTGCTGAACGGGGCCACCTGGAACGTGACTTCTTCGGATCTGTAATTGTCCGGAGAGCCGAACACCACATCGAGTGTGATTTTTCCGGTGTAGCGCGCTTCCCGGCTAGGGATTATTCCTCTAAAGGTTGTGCTGCTTCGCTCAATACGGCTCCAATCGATTTCCATTTTTCGCAGAGTTTCCTCGTAAATGAGTCCGCTGCCGCCATCCATGAGGACTTTTGTCAGTCGAAAGCCGTCCACTATGGGACTAAGTACCAGTGCGGCTGGAACTCTGGTTGTTCGGAATTTGGGCTCGTCGCTGGCGTTGAAGGTAATAGCTGTGTCGCTCCATGGATTTGATGTTGCTACTTGGTAGACTTCGGCGAGTTCGCGGATTGTTCGCTTTCGCATATTGTTTGATGCGAAGGTCTCGAAGACTGTTGATACCGTGCTGGTATTGTTGGAGTGGTTTCCCGGAGCTAGAAGCTCTTCGCCACTTTTGGCCACCTGCCGTAATATCCAACATGCTCGAAGGCTATGTGTTGGGAAGGCTCCCTCTGTACTATGAAGCTTACAGGGTCCATTGAGCCATCCCTCCAGTACGATTCCGTTTCCCTTATTGGGTTTTTGTTTTTTCGTTTTTGCATCTGGGGCCTGAGTGTAAGGCGCCTTTTGCTGCGGACTGGGTTCGAGGCCGGATTATCCCAAAATTGATTTTCGCTTTTCCGGAAGCTCTCCATCGCACAGTACTTTCGTACTATGGATGCCAGATCGGTGAATCACGTAATTTTGCGGCGATCAATGGCATTGAGTATTCCCTTGTCCGTGCAGTTATTGCAGAAGATTGATATTGCGTTTTCCTCTCGGCAGTCCTTTATCCTGTCCATAACCAGGAGGAATCTGGCCCAGTAGTGATGTACTGTTTCTGCGGGCTCTTGCCGTATTAGAGATAGATCGCATATGTCTGGGCGGGTGGGTGGACTAAAATCCGGATCCCTACCCATCTTGGGGCTCAAAGGCCGAGGGGTTTCCGAATTCGGAAGTTTGGCTTGCTGGACACAATCCAACGAGTCCGGGGCGATGCATGATTTTAAGTTCAATGCTCGATCAAAGTCCGTCCCTCCGCGGGAATCCGGCATGGAGGGTTCAGGAATCCGGACATGAATTGTTTTTAACACGGGCAAAGAGTTGTCGTATTGCTCCTCTACCACTGCGATGTGGTGGGTGGCCTGGGGGGAGTTAATCTCTCTCAGATCGGTTTTAAGCCCAATCTAGTTGTAGTCCATAGCGACTCCCAGGGCAGCGATGCGATCCAAGAGCTCATTAACAGACGAGAGCTCTATTGGGTCCAACTGTTCGGCAGCTTTAGGGCTGACGCGAAGATTGCTTCTAACGACTTACGAAGTCATTGTCGAAGCGGCGGCCGGACAGGCGGTCATAAGAAAACCACCAAGCTGGATAGTTTGGCCGGCGGCTAAGGCCCCTTCGGAGAAAACACCGTCTTTGAAGACGGGTGGAGGCATCCGCTCTATCGGTGACGACACAGAGGAACTCTCAATGAAAGCACCAATGTCGGTGTCAAAACCGGCGGATCTCGGGTAGGGGGTCCCGAACTGTGCGTCTAGGCGGATGGTAACAAGAGACGAGGGACACGATGTTTTTACCCAGGTTCGGGCCCTCTTGATGGAGGTAAAACCCTATATCCTGCTTGATTAATATTGATGATATGAGTAGTACAAGAGTGGATCTACCACGAGATCAAGGAGGCTAAACCCTAGAAGCTAGCCTATGGTATGATTGTTGTAATGTATGTTGTCCTACGGACTAAAGCCCTCCGGTTTATATAAACACCGGAGGAGGCTAGGGTTACACAGAGTTGGTTACAATGGTAGGAGATCTACATATCCGTATTGCCAAGCTTGCCTTCCACGCCAAGGAAAGTCTGTAACGCCCTCGATGCGGCTATATCTCCCACGTGTCGAAGCACGACTTAGAGGCATAACAGCATTGAAAGCAATGTCGCAAGTGAGGTAATCTTCACACAACCCATGTAATACATAAGGGAAAGAGATACATAGTTGGCTTACAATCGCCACTTCACACAATTACATGAATAAAGCATTACATCATCCAGATACAGTCAAGGTCCGACTACGGAACCCAAAATAAAAGAAGAACCCCAAATGCGACAAAGGTCCCCGATCGACCCCAACTGGGCTCCACTACTGATCAACTAGAACGAAACAACACAAAGGGCAAGATCTTCATCGAGCTCCTCCTTGAGCTTGATTGCGTCACCTGCTCGGTAACATAGGCACCTGCAAACTGGTTTTGGAAGTATCTGGTGAGCCACGAGGACTCAACAATCCCATTACCATGGGTATCAAGACTAGCAAAGCTTAATGGGAAAGGACGGGGTAAAGTGGTGAGGTTGCAGCAGCGGCTAAGCAAGATATGGTGGCTAACCAACACAAATGAGAGCAAGAAGAGAAACAAGCGGAACGGTCGTGAAGCTAGCAATGATCAAGAGGTGATCCTGAACACCTACTTACGTCAAACATAACACAGAAACCGTGTTCACTTCCCGGACTCCGCCGAGAAGAGACCATCACGGCTACACACGCGGTTGATGCATTTTAATTCGGATCAGGTGTCAAGTTGTCTACAACCGGACATTAACAAATTCCCATCTGCCACATAACCGCGGGCACGGCTCTCGAAAGTTTAAACCCTGCAGGGGTGTCCCAACTTAGCCCATGACAAGCTCTCGCGGTCAACGAAGGAATAGACCTTCTCCCAGGAAGACCCGATCAGTCTCGGAATCCCGGTACATCAAGACATTTCGACAATGGTAAAACAAGACCAGCAAAGCCGCCCGATGCGCCGACAATCCCGATAGGAGCTGCACATATCTCGTTCTCGGGGCAACACCGGATGAGACATCCTACGAGTAAAACCAGACCTCGAGTTTCCCCGAGGGGGCCCCGCAGTCTACTCGGTTCGAACCAACACTTAGACAAGCACTGGCCCGGGGGGGCTAAAATAAAGATGACCCTCGAGAGAGCGACTCCCAAGGGAAAAGTATAGGTGGTGGTGAGGCAAAAGGTAAAACCAAGGTTGGGCCTTGCTGGACAAGTTTTATTCAAAGCGAACTGTCAAGGGGGTCCCATAAATCACCCGACCGCGTTAGGAACGCAAAATCCGGGAACATAACACCGGTATGACGGAAACTAGGGCGGCAAGAGTGGAACAAAACACCAGGCATAAGGCCGAGCCTTCCACCCTTTACCAAGTATATAGATGCATTAATAATATAAGAGATATTGTGATATCCCAACCAAAATCCTATCCACCATGAAGAAATCTTCAACTTCACCTGCATCTAGCAACGCTATAAGAGGGGCTGAGCAAAGCGGTAACATAGCCAAACAACGGTTTGCATAGGAAAAGTGTCAAAGGTTAGAGGTTCATGGCAATATGGGATGGCTTGATAAACAGGTAATAGGTAGCGCAGCATAGCGATAGAACGAAGCAACTAGCATAGAAATGATAGTAGTGAGATCCAGGGTAGCGGTCATCTTGCCTGAAATCCCGCTAGGAAGAAGAACAAGTCCATAAAGAAGAAGAACGGATGAAGCCGAACCAATCGTAGACGAACGAATCCTCACGATCGCAACGGAACAGGAACTAACAAGAAGAAGCACACAACATAGGTAAACACACCACACATGAACAAGGCATGATGCACAACAAGCATGATGTATGACCAAGCTACATGAAGCTATTCATGGCAAGAGAAGATGCAAACAAGAACAACACATCAAGGCAAGTTTAAATGAGGCCGGAAACAACATATAACATTTCCGGTAAGTCCTCATATGCAATTTTCGAAATTGGTCCAGAACTGAATAAACCTTATGTTCAAGTTGTTAAACAGCAAGTTAAGATGCACCAAGATGATCTACGCGAAATTCTAGTCAAGTTACATATAAAGTTCATTAGATTCGGAGCTACGGCCTAGAAGATATGAGCAAAACAAGTTAAACATGGCATTGATGCAAAATGCACCCAAACATCAAGTAAACACACCAAAACAAGGATGCAACATGATAATATGAAGCTACATGCAAAATCAAGCAAGTTTCATATAGAACACACTCAAAAATGGAGCAACGGTGCAACACATACACTCTATACAAGTCATAACAACAATCTGTCCATAACAGCAACTAGGCATATTGCAAGCATCAAAACAACATGCTACAGCATCCCAACATAATAACAAAAGGGATGGGCATGAAGTACAGGTAAAGCATAACAAAACATGAACACTGAGCTATCTCCAGAAAAGACTAGAACATGCTCCAAAACACATGGAGATATTGCAAATAATAACAGTTTCAGACTTTAGCAGAAATAACATCAGGTTGCAATGTTTAGAGCAAGCAAACAACATGTTACAGGAACATATCATGGCAAACAAAGGCATGGCATGAATCTACTAATAACATAGATCAAAAATCCCTTACTGACTATGAGCCAAAAGGGCACAGAAAATATGATGGCACCCATGTAAACATGGCAAGTTATATTACAGATTCAA
Source organism: Triticum timopheevii (assembly GCA_963921465.1). Classification (NCBI taxonomy): domain Eukaryota; kingdom Viridiplantae; phylum Streptophyta; class Magnoliopsida; order Poales; family Poaceae; genus Triticum; species Triticum timopheevii. The sequence continues at coordinate 391,376,979 of OY997266.1, read as the reverse complement.
ACATGGCAGGAACAACAATAAGTAGGCATGTTCGTGAGCTTGAACCACTCACCACAGAGCAATACATGGCATGGCAAGGCACCCAATAGTAAGAAGGCATGTTTATGAAGCTAAGCATGGCAAGAGCAAGGTCATAGGGTGCATGGATCACTAGGAAAACACATGGGAACAAGTGAACTTAATGTTAACAGGCTGATAGCAACATTTTCAAGCAACTTTAGAGCAAGATAACAACATGTTCCAGCAGGCTATAATTGCAACCAAGGGCATGAATTGATAGAGCATGACATGTAGATCAAAACATGTTTATAGGACATCTCTAGATTATGCATAGAATGATTAGTAGAAGCATGTTAACATAGCAACAAAATATAACAGAATCTGTCTAGCAAAACAGCAACAGCAACTACCCTACTTAACAAGCTTGATGCACTCATCACACAACTCACAAAAATACATGGTTAACACCCCTGAAAGGATGGCATGGCATATATCAACATTCATGTAGAGCTCAACCTCATAGGATGCACACATCAATCATGGCAAAAATGATAAAAGAGCAAGTTATAACAGTTTCAGCAGATTAACATCAACATGCACTCTTCCAACAGCATTTCGGGCATCAAGATGAGCTCAAATGAAAATGATGCAATGGAATGAAATGATCTACTCGTCGAGGTGAACAATTGGACATATTATACGCACGAAACGGAGCTACAGATGCAGAGATGTGACAGGTCAAAGATGGCATGATGATGACAAAATTTAGGGACTTCGTGGAACAGGGACAACCTTAGGGTTCGTGGCACGGACTTCGAGGCACGCTGGATCTCGCCGGAGATGGCGCCGGTGGGCGAGGGAGAGGCGCTCCCGGCCGGATCGGGCCGGATCCGGGCAAGGCGAGCCGGAGGGTGACGAGGGCGCGCACAGGGGCGGCGCGAGGCGCGGCAGGCGGCCGGGACGGCGCCGGTCAGGGGCGGGGCCGAGGCACGGCGGCGGGCGGCGAGCCGAGGCCCGGCAAGGCGCGGCCGAGCGGCGGAGGTCGCCGGCGGCGGCGGGCGGCGACCGGAGGCGGCGAGCGGGAGCAGGCGGCGAGCCCGGGCGGCGGCGGCGGAGGCGGGCCCCGCGGGCCCGACGCGGGCTCGCGGGCCGGCGGCGGCGGGGAGAGAGGAGGGACACGCGGCGGCTCCCGATTGGCCGGGGCGGCGGCGGCGGACGTGTCCGGCCCGGGTCCGGACATGTTCGGCGCGCGCGGAGGGGAAAAAATCTAGGGTTTCGGGGGGATCATCCGCGAATTTGGAGGGGGATCACTTATTTATAGGTAGAGGGAGCTAGGAGAGTCCAAATGAGGAGCGGTTTTCGGCCACGCGATCGTGATCGAACGACCGAGAGCATGGAGGGGAGTTAGATGGGTTTTGGGCCACTTTGGAGGGGGTGTTGGGCTGCAACTCAAAGAGTCTTTTGCGGTTACCCGGTTAACCGTTGGAGTACCAAACGACCTCCAAATGGCACGAAACTTGACAGGCGGTCTATCGGTACTATACCAAGGCCGCTTGGCAAACCTCGGGCCATTCCGAGAACGTTTAATACCCGCACACAACAAGAGACAAAAGGGGAACGCCGGGGTACATAGGAGCGCCGGATTGCAAAACGGACAACGGGGAAAATGCTCGGATGCATGAAACGAACATGTATGCAAAATGAAATGCACATGATGACACGATAAAATGCAGATGATGACATGGCAAAGTGCAACACGCAAGCAAATGACATGGCAACGACGGCGAATAACTGGCGGACACCTGGCGCATCGGATCCGGGGCGTTACAAAGTCCCATCCGGACACGGGGCGGAGCCTTCAATCTTGTATCTTCGTAGTCTTGGAGTCCGGCGGACGATGATAGTCCGGCTGTCTAGACACCCCCTAGTCCAGGACTCCCTCAGCTATGTTGATTGGATTCAACTACATGCGTGAACATGTGCCAAGTCGAGTCACTCAATGCATTTAAAGGAGGATACCACCCCATCATACCACATCATAATCATTCTAATAGCATGTTGGCACGCAAGGTAAACCATTATAACTCATAGCTAATCAAGCATGGCACAAGCAACTATAATCTCTAAATGTCATTGCAAATATGTTTACTTCATAATAGCGGAATCAGGAACGATGAATCATCATATTTACAAAAACAAGAGAGGTCGAGTTCATACCAGCTTTTCTCTACCCAATAAGTCCATCATATATCACCATTATTGCCTTTCACTTGCACGACCGAACGGTGTGTATAATAATAAGAGTGCACGTGCATTGGACTAAGCTGGAATCTGCAAGCATTCAACTCAAGAGAGAAGACAAGTAATATGGGCTCTAAGTTTGAATAAACAATCGTGCATATAAGAGCCACTGAGCATTTTCAATATGGTCTTCTCGACCCCCCAAAGAAAGGAAAAGAAATAAAAACTATTTACACGGGAAAGCTCCCAACAAGTAAAAAGAAGAACGGGAAATATTTTTGGGTTTTCTATTTTTAATTACTACTACAAGCATGGAAAGTAAACTCACTAATTTTTTTGGTTTTTCTTAAGGTTTATCAAACACACAAGAAGAAAGCAGGAAAAAGAAATTTAAACTAGCATGGGTTATACAATGAAAGAGTATGAGCACTGACATCTAGCAATGAGTGTGTGTGCACATGAATGTAATGTCGGTGGGAAATACGTACTCCCCCAAGCTTAGGATTTTGGCCTAAGTTGGTCTAATGCCAGGGATGGCCTGGCGGATATCCATAGGTGAAGCTGGGGTCGTACCGTGACGCAGCGGCTATCGCCGCCTGAGCTGTAGCATGGAGTCGAGCAGCCTCCACTCTCCTTTCGTACTCATCTGCCTCCTCTCTGGTAATGATATATCTTCTTTTTGCCTGTGAATCAAAGAAAGCAGGAGCAGGAAGAGCAATACGGACTACATGATGTCTGTCAAAGATTAGTCGATACTGGAGAGGTGGTTCAGTCCTCTCAACAAACTGGTGGGAAACCACAGAATCAAAATCTAAATAAGAAGGGGGTAACTCCATGTCACCCTCACGAATGTCTACGTCAAGAAAATTAGCTAAGCGGGTCGCATAAATTCCTCCAAAGAAATCTCCGCTATATCTATTCTAATGCAACCTACGAGCTACTATGGCTCCCAAATGATAAGACTGGTCTCCTAACACAGCACTCCGGAGAATACTGAGATCAGGGACACACATGTGACATGCTTCATCCTTAGCATTTATTCATCTACCTATGAAGAGAGAAAAATAATGTATAGCAGGAAAGTGAATGCTCCCTATAGTAGCTTGCATATATCTCTAGATTCCCCCACAATTATTCTAGCAAGAAAGTCTCTATATTCAGATTTAGGGGGATCCCTGACATTACCCCAAGATGGAAGTCTGCAAGCAGAAGTAAAATCCTCTAAGTCAATGGTATAAGATTTATCATAAAGGTCAAACATGACTGAAAGAGAATTTCGCGAAGTTAAAAACTCAAACCTCCTCACAAATGAACTTGTGAGATCATGATACTGGGGGCATTTGTCAGCTTCAAAGTCCTCAAGACCGGCGTTACTCAAATATGCGCTAAACTCTTCTTTGATTCCCACTTGATTCATAAAATTTTCCGACGGCCATTCACAGGGCCTCACAGGAGCGTCTCTTGTTGGTTCCTCATCAGCATCACGTATTGCAAGTCTGGGACATTGCTTCCTTGAAGGACCACCTTGGAACATCCTCCTAAGCATATTGTTTCCTCTGAAAAATTTCTGAAATTTTTTAGTAACTTCAAATAAAAGTGAACCAACTTCAATAAAATTGATAGCAACAACTCCCACAAGTGCCTAGGGCCTATATAAAGCATTGGAACTACTTGGAACCATATAAATCTGTCATGCAAGCTCAAGAACATGGTCACCTATGCAGCACAAATTTGCAAAGAATAAAGCACTAGAACAAAAACTAATTGGACCAATGGAGGAATCACATACCAAAGAACAATCTCCCCAAGCAGTTTTGCAAGAGGTGCTTTGAGCAAGGAGATCGAAAATCATAGCAACAGGGGCTGGAACTCGTGCTTGAGTTGGTTTTTCGTGTTTGTGTGAGAGAGAGGAAGAAGATGGGTGCAGGAATAAGTGGAGAAGGGCCACCGTGGGCCCACGAGGCAGGGGGGCACGCCCAGGGGGGTAGGGCGCGCCCTCCACCCTCGTGGCCAGGTGGAAGCTTCCCCCGTGGTAATTTTTGCACAGTAAATTCTCAAATATTCCCAAAAAATCATATTAAATTGGCATGGCATTCTGAGGACTTTTATTTTTGGGATAATTTTATATTGCACGGATAAGTCAGGAGATAGACAGAAAAATATTATTTTACTCTATTTCTACTAAATAACAGAAAATATAAAAAGGGTACAGAAGGTTGTGCTTCTAGTTTCATTCATCTCGTGATCATCAAAATGAACCCACTAACAAGGTTGATCAAGTCTTGTTAACAAACTCATTCCGAATAATCCCGAAACCGGAGAAATTTTGAATAACACTAAGTTACCTAAACGGGGATATGAAAATCCCCAACAATAAGAATATCATACTTTTTCTTGACAGTAGGGAGAGGAAATTCAAAACCTCCAAATATAATCGATGGAACTTTTCCAATAGAGTTGATACTATAAACTTGAGGTTGTTTCCTCGGAAAATGCACCGTGTGCTCATTGCCATTAACATGAAAAGTGACATTGCCTTTGGTGCAATCAATAACAGCCCCTGCAGTATTAAGGAAAAGTCTTCAAAGAATAATAGACATACTATCATCCTCGGGAATATCAAGAATAACAAAGTCCGTTAAAATAGTAACGTTTGCAACCACAACAGGCACATCCTCACAAATACCGACAGGTATAGCAGTTGATTTATCAGCCATTTGCAAAGATATTTCAGTAGGTGTCAACTTATTCAAGTCAAGTCTACGATATAGAGAGAGAGGCATAACACTAACACCGGCTCCAAGATCACATAAAGCAGTTTTAACATAACTTCTTTTAATGGAGCATGGTATAGTAGGCACTCCGGGGTCTCCAAGTTTCTTTGGTATTCCACCCTTAAAAGTATAATTAGCAAGCATGGTGGAAATTTCAGCTTCAGGTATTTTTCTTTTATTAGTAATAATATCCTTCATATACTTAGCATAAGGATTCGTTTTGAGCACATCAGTTAATCGCATACGCAAAAAGATGGGTCTAATCATTTTAGCAAAGTGCTCAAAATCCTCATCATCCTTTTTCTTGGATGGTTTCAGAGGAAAAGGCATGGGTTTCTGAACCCATGGTTCCCTTTCTTTACCATGTTTCCTAGCGACAAAATCTCTTTTATCATAACACTGATTCTTTTATTGTGGGTTATCAAGATCAACAGCAGGTTCAACTTCTACATCATTATCATTACTAGGTTGATCATCAACATGAACATTATCATTAACATTATCACTAGGTTCATGTTCATCACCTGATTGTGTTTCAGCATCAGAAACAGAGATATCATTTGGATTCTCAGGTGGTTGAGCGATAGGTTCACTAGAAGTTTGCAAAGTCCTATCATTTTTCTTTTTCTTCCTCTTGGAAGGACTAGGTACATCAATATTGTTTCTCTGAGAATCTTGCTCGATTCTCTTAGGGTGGCCTTCAGGATACAAATGTTCCTGAGTCATTCTACCAGTACTAGTAGCCACTCTAACAGCATAATCATTTTTCTTACTATTCATTTCATCAAGCGCTTCTTTCTGAGCTTTAAGTACTTGTTCTACTTGAGTGGTAACCATAGAAGCATGTTTGCTAACAATTTTGAGTTCACCTCTAATATCAGCCATATAATCACCCAAGAGTTTAATCATAAAGGTATTCTATTTTAATTGTATACCAAAATAAGCATTAAAGTCATCTTGCTTAAACATAAAGTCATCAAACTCATCCAAGCACTGACTAGCAATTTTAGTAGGAGGGACTTCAGCTTTATCATATCTATAGAGAGAATTTACCTTTACTACCTGTGTCGGGATATCGGGAGGTTCTTCATTAAATAAGTAATTGAGATCATATACTTCTTCAACAGGCGGTAAATTAAGACCATGTATTTCTTCAATAGGAGGTAAATTCTTAACATCTTCAGCTTTAATACCTTTTTCTTTCATAGATTTATTTGCCTCTTGCATATCTTCGGGGCTGAGAAATAGAACACCTCTCTTCTTCGGAGTTGGTTTAGGAATAGGCTCAGTAATTGGCTCTGGAACTGGCTCAGGAGGTAGCTCGGGAGTTGCCCAATTATTTTCATTAGCCAACATATTATTCAATAGAAGTTCAGCGTCATCCGGTGTTCTTTCCCTGAAAAGAGAACCAGCACAACTATCCAGGTAATCTCTGGAAGCATCAATTAGTCCATTATAAAAGATATCAAATATTTCAGGTTTCTTAAGAGGATGATCAGGCAAAGATTTAGTAACTTGAGAAGCCTCCCCCAAGCTTGTGGGAGACTCTCTTCTTCAATTTGCACAAAATTGTATATTTCCCTCAAAGCAGCTTGTTTCTTATGAGCGGGGAAATATTAGCAGAGAAGTAATAAATCATATCCTGGGGACTTTGCACATAACCAGGATCAAGAGAATTATACCATATCTTACCATCACCCTTTAATGAGAACGGAAAGATCTTAAGTAAATAAAGGTAGCGCGATCTCTCATTGTTAGTAAACAGGGCAGCTATATCATTTAACTTAGTAAGATGTGCCACAACAGTTTCAGATTCATAGCCATAAAAAGGATCAGATTCAACCAAAGTAATTATATCTGGATCAACAGAAAAATCATAATAGTCCTGATCAGGAACACAGATAGGTGAGGTAGCAAAAGCAGGGTCGGGTTTCATTCTACCTCTAAAAGATTCTTTACTCCATTTAATTGGCAACCTCTTACGTTCATGTTTATCCTGGCAAGCAAGAATAGCTTCAGAAGATTCAGCATCAAAAAGATAAACCTCAGGAATAGCAGGCATAGGTTCATCATCACTAACATCATCGTGTTCAGGTTCAATAATTTCTCTTTCTCTAGACCTAGCAATTTGCTCATCAAGAAATTCACCAAGTGGCACAGTAGTATCAAGCATAGAAGTAGTTTCATCATAAGTATCATGCATAGCAGAACTGGCATCATCAATAACATGCGACATATCAGAATCAATAGCAGTAGTAGGTTTAGGTGTTGCAAACTTATTCATAACAGAAGGAGAATCTAGTGCAAGGCTAGATGGCAATCCCTTACCTCCCCTCGTAGTTGAGGGCAAAATAGTAGTTCGATCATCTTTCAAGTTCTTCATAGTGTCCAGCAGATATAAATCCCAAGTGAATCAAAGAATAGAGCTATGCTCCCCGGCAACGGCGCCAGAAATTAGTCTTGATAACCCACAAGTATAGGGGATCGCAACAGTTTTCCAGGGTAGAGTATTCAACCCAAATTTATTGATTCGACACAAGGGGAGCCAAAGAATATTCTCAAGTATTAGCAGCTGAGTTGTCAATTCAACCACACCTGGAAATTTAGTATATGCAGCAAGGTGTTTAGTAGCAAAGTAATATGATAGTGGTGGTAACGGTAACAAAAGTAAAGACAGCAAAAGTAATGTCTTTGGTATTTTGTAGTGATTGTAACAGTAGCAACGGAAAAGTAAATAGTGTAAACTAGTATATGGAAAACTCGTAGGCACCGGATTAGCGATGGATAATTATGCCGGATGTGGTTCGTCATGTAACAGTCATAACATAGGGTGACATAGAACTAGCTCCAGTTCATCAATGTAATGTAGGCATGTATTCCGTATATAGTCATACGTGCTTATGGAAAAGAACTTGCATGACATCTTTTGTCCTACCCTCCCGTGGCAGCAGGGTCCTATTGGAAACTAAGGGATATTAAGGCCTCCTTTTAATAAAGAACCGGAACAAAGCATTAGCACATAGTGAATACATGAACTCCTCAAACTATGGTCGTCACCGGGAGTGGTCCCGATTATTGTCACTTCAGGGGTTGCCGGATCATAACACATAGTAGGTGACAATAGACTTGCAAGATAGGATCAAGAACACACATATATTCATGAAAACATAATAGGTTCAGATCTGAAATCATGGCACTCGGGCCCTAGTGACAAGCATTAAGCATAGCAAAGTCATAGCAACATCAATCACAGAACATAATGGATACTAGGGGTCAAACCCTAACAAAACTAACTCGATTACATGATAAATCTCATCCAACCCATCACCATCTAGCAAGCCTACGATGCAATTACTCACGCACGGCGGTGAGCATCATGAAATTGGTGATGGAGGATGGTTGATGATGACGACGGCGACGAATCCCCCTCTCCGTAGCCCCAAACGGACTCCAGATCAGCCCTCCCGAGAGAGATTAGGGCTTGGCGGTGGCTCCGTATCGTAAAACGCGATGATTTCTTCTCTCTAATTTTTTCTCCCCGAAAGCCAATATATGGAGTTGGAGTTGGCGTCGGAGGGCCACCAGGGGGCCCACGAGGTAGGGGGCGCGCCCAGGGGGGCGCCCCCCACCCTCGTGAGCAGGGTGTGGACCCCTTGGTCTTCATCTTTTGCGAGGATTTTTCTTTATTTTTCTAAGGTGTTCCGTGAGTTTCATGACATTCCGAGGATTTTTATTTTCTGCACAAGAAACAACACCATGGCAGTTCTGCTGAAAACAGCGTCAGTCCGGGTTAGTTCCATTCAAATCATACAAGTTAGAGTCCAAAACAAGGGCAAAAGTGTTTGGAAAAGTAGATACAACAGAGACGTATCAATGCAGAATCGTTTCGATCTACTTGTCTCGGACGTGATGCCTATATACATGATCATACCTAGATATACTCATAACTATGCTCAATTCTGTCAATTTCTCAACAGTAATTTGTTCACCCACCGTAGAATATCTATGCTCTTGAGAGAAGCCACTAGTGAGACCTATGGCCCCCGGGTCTATTCTCATCATATCAATTTCTATTGCTTTATTACTTACTTTGTTTTTACTTTGCCTTTTACTTTTTACTTTGCATCTATCTATCAAAAATATCAAAAATATTATCTATCATCTCTATCAGATCTCACTCTCGTAAGTGACCGTGAAGGGATTGACAACCCCTAATCGCGTTGGTTGCGAGTAGCTATCGTTTTGTGTAGGTACGAGGGACTTGTGCGTGGTCTCCTACTGGATTGATACCTTGGTTCTCAAAAACTGAGGGAAATACTTACGCTACTTTGCTGCATCATCCTCTCCTCTTCGGGGAAATCCAACGCAGTGCTCAAGAGGTAGCAAGAAGAATTTCTGGCGCCGTTGCCGGGGAGGCTCACGCAAGCAAGTCAACCATACCAAGTACCCATCACAATCCCTATCTCTCGCATTACATTATTTGCCATTTGCCTCTCGTTTTCCTCTACCCCACTTCACCCTTGCCGTTTTATTCGCCCTCTCTTTCCCAATCTCCTCCTCTCTTTCCCGTTTGCCTTTTTCCGTTTCCTTTTCTGTTTGCTTGTGTGTTGGATTACTTGTTGCCATGGCGCAAGATAATACCAAATTGTGTGATTTCTCGAATACCAATAATAATGATTTCCTTAGTACTCCGATTGCTCCTCTTAATAATGATGAGTCTTGTGAAATCAATACCGCTTTGCTGAATCTTGTTATGAAAGATCAATTTGTCGGCCTTCCTAGTGAAGATGCCGCTACTCATCTAAATAATTGTGTTGATTTGCGTGATATGCAAAAGAAGAAAGATACGGATAACAATATTGTCAAATTGAAGTTATTACCGTTTTCGCTTAGAGATCGTGCTAAAGTTTGGTTTTCATCTTTGCCTAAAAATAGTATTGATTCTTGGAACAAGTGGAAAGATGCTTTTATCTCTAAGTATTTTCCTCCCGCTAAGATCATCACTCTTAGGAACGATATTATGAATTTTAAACGACTTGATCATGAGCATGTTGCCCAATCTTAGGAAAGGCTGAAATTGATGCTTTGCAATTGCCCTACTCATGGTTTGAATTTATGGATGATCATACAAAAATTTTATGCCAGATTGAATTTTGCTTCTAGAAATCTTTTAGATTCGGCCGCGGGAGGCACGTTTATGGAAATTACGTTAGGAGATGCTACCAAATTGCTTGATAATATTATGGCTAATTATTCTCAATGGCACACCAAAAGATCTTCTAGTAAAAAAGTGCATGCTATAGAAGAAATCAATGTTTTGAGTGAAAAGATGGATGAACTTATGAAGATGTTTGCTCCTAAAAATACTCCTCTTGATCCCAATGATATGCCTTTGTCTACTTTGCTTGAGAATAATAATGAATCTATGGATGTGAATTTTGTTGGTAGGAATAGTTTTGGAAACAACGCGTATAGAGGGAATTTTAATCCTAGGCCTTATCCTAGTAATCCTTCTAATAATTATGGAAATTCCTACAACAACTCTTATGGAAATTTTAATAAGATGCCCTCTGAATTTGAGAATAGTGTGAAAGAGTTTATGAATTCACAAAAGAATTTTAATGCTTTGCTTGAAGAGAAATTGCTTAAGTTGATGATTTGGCTAGGAACGTTGATAGAATTTCTCTTGAAATTGATTCTTTAAAGCTTAGATCTATTCCTCCTAAGCATGATATCAATGAGTCTCTCAAAGCCATGAGAATTTCCATTGATGAGTGCAAAGAAAGAACCGCTAGGATGCGTGCTTCCAAAGATGCCTTTATTAAAGCGTGTTCTTCCAATTCCTATGAAAATCAAGATGAAGATCTAAAAGTTATTGATGTGTCCCCCATTAAATCTTTGTTTTGCAATATGAATCTTGATGAAACTGAATATGATCTTCCTTTACCTAGAAGGCATTTTAAGAATTCGGAGTTTCTAGATCTTGATGATGAAATTGATGAAAGTGGGATTGAAAGAAATAAAAACCTAGATGTTGCTAAACCCACTATTTTGGATATCAAGGAATTTAATTATGAAAATTGATCTTTAATTGGTTGTATTTCCTTGTTGCAATCCGTGCTAGATTCTCATCATGCTTATAGTCAAAATAAGGCCTTTACCGAACACATTGTTGATGCCTTGATGCAATCTTATGAAGAAAAACTTGAGTTGAAAGTTTCTATCCCTAGAAAACTCTATGATGAGTGGGAACCTACTATTAAAATTAAAATTAAAGATTATGAGTTTCATGCTTTGTGTGATCTGGGTGCTAGTGTCTCTACTATTCCCAAAACTTTATGTGATTTGCTAGATTTCCGTGATTTTGATGATTGCTCTCTAAACTTGCATCTTGTGGATTCCACTATTAAAAAGCCTATGGGAAGAATTAATGATGTTCTTATTGTTGCAAATAGGAATTATGTGCCCGTAGATTTTATCGTTCTTGATATAGATTGCAATCCTTCATGTCCTATTATTCTTGGTAGACCTTTCCTTGGAACGATTGGTGCAATTATTGATATGAAGGATGGGAATATTAGATTCCAATTTCCCTTAAAGAAGGGAATGGAACACTTCCATAGAAATAAAATAAAATTACCATATGAATCTATCATGAGAGCCACTTATGGATTGCCTATCAAAGAGGGCAATACCTAGATCTATCCTTGCTTTTATGCCTAGTTAGGGGCGTTAAACGATAGCGCTTGTTGGGAGGCAACCCAATTTTATTTTTGTTTTTGCTTCTGTTTAGGAATAAATAATCCATCTAGCTTCTGTTTGGATGTGGTTTTATATTTTAATTAGTGTTTGTGCCAAGTAGAACCTATAGGATAACCTACGATGATAGTTGATTTGATTCTGCTGAAAAACAGAAACTTTGTGCGCACGAATATAATTTTGTTAAATCACAGAAACATGCTTTTGCGTTGATTATTTTTGTTTCTGTTCAATAAACAAATTTTCCAGGACTTCCTATTTTGGTAGAATTTTTAGAGTTCCAGAAGTTTGCGTCAGTTACAGATTGCTACAGACTGTTCTGTTTTTGACAGATTCTGTTTTACATGAGTTGTTTGCTTATTTTGAAGAATCTATGGCTAATAAAATAGTTTATAATCCATAGAGAAGTTATAATACAGTAGGTTTAACACCAATATAAATAAATAATGAGTTCATTACAGTACTTTGAAGTAGTCTTTTCTTTTCTTTCTCTAACAGAGCTCACGAGATTTCTGTTGAGTTTTGTGTTGTGAAGTTTTCAAGTTTTGGGTGAATTCTTTTGATGGATTATGGAACAAGGAGTGGCAAGAGCCTAAGCTTGGGGATGCCCATGGCACCCCCAAGATAATACAAGGACACCAAAAAGTCAAAGCTTGGGAATGCCCCGAAAGGCATCCCCTCTTTCGTCCACTTCCATCGGTAATTTACTTGGAGCTATATTTTTATTCACCACATGATATGTGTTTTGCTTGGAGCGTCTTGTATTATTTGCGTCTTTGCTTGTTAGTTTACCACAATCATCCTTGCTGTACGCACCTTTTGAGAGAGCCATATATGAATTTGAATTTGATAGAATACTCTATGTGCTTCACTTATATCTTTTGAGCTTGATAGTTTTGCTCATTGTGCTTCACTTATATCTTTTGAGCGTGATAATTTTTGCTCTAGTACCTCACTTAGATCTTTTAGA